>OU911089.1:1233333-2466666 GCA_918358865.1 Melinaea marsaeus rileyi
TTAAATAAAAGTAGCCTAAGTTCCTTATAAGCTATCCGCCATTGAAAGTTCTGTTAAAATTGTTCCTGCCGTTTCCGATATTAGCCGGAACAAACAGATAGATAAATAGAGAATTTAAGAAAGAAGAAAAAAAAAATAAAAAATATATTATCTTATGTAAATACCGTATTTCCTTTCATATGCATTTAGTGAATTTTTAATTTATATACAAACAGACATTTTAATATTATATAAGATGTACAAGGTTTGAAGAAATTAGTAAACCGGCAAAAGATATCTCGTTATGGTATAAGAGTAGATTGACGGATAAGTACAGGTAAGTCATCATTAATATTGATATAAGATCACCCCCCGCGGTGACGGCCATTTTAATTAATAGATTAACAGTACCGATATCTTTTTAAAGCAGTTTTACCTAAACCGTTGTACCATGTACCTACCACTGGTGTGGTACGGCTTATCTTTGCTTATATAATAATAAATGTCCGCTCTTAAGTGAAGTTTCTATATATGTTGTATGTGCTAACGTTATTAAATTACTATTAAATTGTGTGAGCGATTTGTTTATGAGATTTTGACACTAAAATGATAAAAAATTATGTAAAAAAATTACTATTTAATGTGTTTTTTTTATTGTTGCTATGTTTTTAAAATATTTTGACATTAACAGCCATTTTGTTTTGGTGTGTTTGTAATTGTTGGTCATGAAATATATATATATATAATATATATATATATATTATGAGTTTAAAATGTATATATGTATATATTATTGTAAAAATTTAATAAATTCTTACAAGGCACATGATATGTTGGTTGTGGTATTTCTTATCAGATCCGTTCCCAGTTCATAGATGTGTCTTATTCACGTGTTGTCTTTTTGTCCAGCCATTTCTATCAGTGGGTTTACAAGTTATGTTTCCAATGTATCCTCAATTATGAGAATATACTTAAAAATATCATACAAATGTTATATTAGACACTTTCATAATAAAATTTTTGAGATCCAGAGCTATCCGTTGGCGTTATCCGATATGACAAGCCCCACCTTCCACTCTTTAATTTACCGGATGAGAAGGGAATATGTAAATTCTAAAAAACTGGCTAAGAGCGAGTCGGGCAACTGGCAAAATTATGTACTATAGTTGGCCATAGACAGATAGACTCGGGGAACTTTGGGGATCTTTTTAAGATATACAATACTATAGTACACTATTTCGATTTCTCTTCTAAGATTATCCTGCGATTTAAGCGCACTAAAATATATATTTTAGTTAGCCGACTGTTACTCGTACACTTGTAAAGCCTCTTTATTTGTGATAGTTTTCTTTTAAATTTCTTATATCGTGCTATCGTCACTTCATTCACATATCCAAAAACAAACATTTAATTCTAACAAAAAATTTTGCTCTTCCATGACTAATATTTTACACATGGATCCTTTAATCAAATAATGGTTCTGTAAACCCATCATATTCTAAAGACATATCTAACGCATCCCACATCATGGGGTAGTTGAGACAAAAATACAGCCTCCTTACGTGTTAAGCTAAAAATATATTTTCAAAATTCTATTCCGCCATTTTATCGGCTTCGCGAATATGTATATTCATGCTGAATTACAATTTTCGACTAAAAGACTCTGAAGTGGGTTCCGGACAGACGGAAGATCAAGTGTTTCTAATGAACTACGAAACCCTAAAAAATTTTTTTAATGATTATAATACAGTTAGTTTAATTAGTCCGAAGTACTGGCAGTGTTCCTGCACTTGCTATTATTGTTAATCATATAACTTTCAATCGCGGACGATTTTAGTTTAGGGTAAGGCACATCTGTTATATTAAAAAATGAAAATCTATACTAAAATAAAAATATAACCAAATGAAATACTTCTGTCATTTTTATCAAAAACTTTTTCAAATGAAAAATTATTATACAATTATTTGGTGAAAGTATTTTTTCTATTTTTTTGTCAAAGCTTTCACAAGCTTTCAGATGCAAGTCAAGGAAGTGAGAAGTAATGCCTCTTTTACTCTCTTTCAGTAACCGGTAAAAAAGGAAAAATAATATAATTTTTATTATAAAAAAATATCATCCAAATTATTCAAATAAAAATACAATATATTTGTCAATATTCAGTACATTAAATAATTTAAATTATTTACATATTACCGTTGTACCGACACGTCCCAAGTCCCAACTGGACCGCCGGGACAATGGACCCGGTACACGAGCAGTGTCCCCGATCTAACACTATCTAGATACCTTATCTACTCCATTCCAATACAATAGATTATGCATTGATATTTGTATTCGATTTTCAATTGTAACATGTTTGTCATGTTTAAATGAATACGCTAATTTCTAATATTACTTTCTCTAAATCCTATATAATACATGTACAAGCTGTTGCCGGCGGTTTTGCTGTTCATACATTTTACACTTATTATCAACACCGCCATCTATTGGAAACTTAGTGAACTAAATTTTTTATGTATAAAAAAAATAAATTTGCAGTAAAAAAATATATTTTAATAATACTATTTTACTTAAATTTGGACAAAAAATATCTACAAAATTTAATTGAAATCAGTGGTTATAAAGATTAGTAAAAACGAACATCGTCACGAGATTTATATGTATAGAAAAGTATGATTAAATTGGTCCAAGTTCGTATATTAAGTACTCGTACACCACGGGATAAGATCTGTAGATGTTGCGATAACAATCACTAGACTAATACATTGTACATACAATTTGAATTCATACATATTCATTATTGTGTATGTATTTGTAATATATTATTATTCAATGATTTATTTTAATATATTTGTTATTCTAAATTTATTTATAACATTTGTGTTATCTTGTATATATATATTTAATTAATACTGTCAGTCCGTACGTCGAGGTGTGATAAGCGTTTAAATGTTACTTGTAATAATTGATAATATAGTTTACTGTATTTGCTTGTACTGATAACATTGTGCATAGGTCAGAGGTCGCCTTACACTGACCACTCCCACCGCAAGGGCTAAGGGCTAGTGTTTAATACGTTTATTTAAAGTGTATGAAATAATATTAAATTACTGCCGCCATTTTGGACTGTCGATTATAAATGACACTTATGACAGTTCAAAATGGTGGAATTGATTATCGATTTTAATATTAAATACTTTTGAAAATAATAGCACCAGGCACAAGAAATAAACGCAAACAGACCGTCGAGTTAGATAAGAATTATTATGGTGGTGGGAAAATAGGTTGTCCAACTTCTCACATAAAGTAAATAAAAAGATATATATTACATAACTCCGGTTGAATCTCACTAATAAGTGTTGCTATTAGCAACTGGATAAGAATGCGCTAACGAGGTTCTATATTCATAAACAATGTTGCCAGCACGCTGCCGGTCGTGACTGACGTTGGCTGTTAGATCTAAAGTCGGCTCCACACGAAACGTATCATTCTGTCACATCTAAGCGTTTTATTGCACGATCCGTGATAAATATCACAAAAAGCGTTTCAAAATTACCCGAGTGATAATAGTATCAATTATTAAATGATCAGTTCCGAAAATATCTTACCCGTAGAATAAAATGTAAATTATACATTTACAAGACAAAGATTTATTCAGATTTGTTTGATATTATGACATAAAATATTCTATGAACTAAAAATATTCATCTGTTTTAATAATGTCTTGTTTTCAATGACGTAACATTTTCAATAATTCATATCAGTTCTGTGTAATGATTTAATAAATAGTTTCCGATCGATTCTTGTTACAAAATACATAAAATACTAACAATTTATTTGTGCTAATTCATTGATAAATCACATTATATAAGTTTAAAAAAATGTATTGATTTTTATTTATTAATTTAGTTGGAAACTTTTGATTTAATTTCGAATAATCTATAACTCTCCGGAATAGTTGCGATGCGAGAGTCGGATGATGTTTATAGCGTGCTTTCCATAATATTTTTAATGTATTAAAATACAGCATTATTCAATTAGAAGTATCATAAAATAACATAAGATCTTTTAAACTGTATCATAATAATAATAATATCATAAAACTAAAGTACATTTAATATTTTAAATATAACACCCATCAAATGTTTTAATTTTAACTATCACCAAATAAATAACGAGAAGCAAATTAACAAAATTTATATATTTATCCTTAATTACTAATAAATTTATATAAATATTTATTCTAAACCCAACCTAAAAATGTAATATAATATAATAATATTTAATCTGTATTTATTAGACGGCTAGTGTCGTCATGGTCACACGTGCGGGATGTACAGAAGTGAAAAGGCTACGATTGATTCTGTTTGTATCTCTATAACATTTAATAATGTGACAATAAATAAATAAACTGGACCACGGCAAGAAACGAGGAACAAACTGGGACGCAGTATATCATTTTATGATAAATTTGACTTGAGGCATCTAGCATCCGTGCAGGTGCAAAATCTGTGAGCCGCCATTAAAAAAAACCAACAATGGCGTCGACCGACACATTCAATTCAATCGTCAACAATAAAATAAATAATCGAACATAATTCTGTCATGTTTATGATGGAGGTATTATTTATATGTACATCAAATGAATAATAATTAATATAGAATTCCTTGTTTTTATTACCTATGTCGTTTTAATTTTCTTTTATTGGGATTATTAATAAAAAATATGTATATGGTAATAATTTATAATTTATACAATTCATCCGCTTAATAAATTAGCGAAAGAATTAAGCTATAATTTCTCATAAAATAGTGTTGTAATAAAGCGGCTCAAAGCGCTTTTAGCACACATTTCTGTTAGCCCGCGAGCCAGCGTGACGCCAACAAGCTAGAATTATTTAAACACGCGTTAGTCGTTGGTAGATCGTTCCAAATCTGGAACTTTCTAATGTTTTCTTGATTATATTCAATTTAAATATATATGAAATATAAATCTTTAAATGTTATGCGGTGAATACATCCAGTTGATGATATTAATATTCTTAGTTAATAATAACACGTCAGAGCGTCATGCGTCCAGAGCGCGGTGCAGAGAGATTTATAAATATTTCATTTATGCATACCACCGTCAGCGTCAGCGGCGACCGGGACTGGGACTGGGACTGGGACTGCGGGATTCAACCAGTTATTACTTAGTATTTATAAGATCAATATTTACGCGGAGAATGCTCAGAAAACATTTCAGTATTCAATATTAAGTTGCTCCGGTTCTTAATACCAACCAATATATATATATATATATATTTTGTAAACGTATAATTCTTTATATCGTTCAAAACTTTGAAATCTAGAGTGGAATTTGTGTATAACAAAATGCTGATCAATTAATATATATTTTGTAGAATGTCAGTTTGTTTGTCATGTAATTTTGCACTCATTGTTATGGTCAAAGAGATATAAAAGTACTTTTTTTTACCGATAAAGTAGTGTGTGAAACCACCGGTAAAAGCTAGTATATATAATATATATATTTTTTAATGAAGTAGAAATTTAAGATAACGATCTGAAGAATGTGACCGTAACAAGAGAGCAGAGAACATAAACTTCATATTAAAATTGCTCATAAACTTATTGAATTATATATGGTAGAAATCATTTCGATACTCCATAAAATACGACTGGGACAAGTATTACACAAAGTTGCATCAATATATATATAACTAGTGTCTGTATGTAATTCCAAAATTTTTCAAACAGCTTTTCACAGCATATGAAAGTATACGGAATTTACATAAAATAAACTTGTCTCTGTCTGTTTGTTCCGACTAATCTCTGAAACGGCTGGACCGATTTTAACAGGACTTGACTAGCGTATAGCTGATGTTATAAGGAGTAACTTAGGATAGTTTAATATTGAAAAACATTTTCCTCACGAGCGAAGTCGTGGTCATAACTAGTATATGTAAAATAGTAGTGAATAGATTCTATTCACATTTTGATTATATTTACAGCACAGCTTGGTATTATATCATTGGAGTGGTTATTTTATTTGTTGTAAACGCCTGTTCCATCTAGTCACTAGCTATCTCCCGCGGCTTTACATCTCTGAAGTCAAGAGATGTATTGCGTGAAAGCAGACTAAACCAACGTTTCCAATAGTGAATGAAATATTGGTTTGAATATAGAGTGGGTACACGCACAAATAAAGCGACAAAGAAACTTAACTTAACTATAAGATATTTATTATAAGTTATTTTAGAAAATCACCGATTTCTAATTGAACATAAAGATAAATTTAGGAGAGATTATGTGAGATATCTTTGGATATCTTTTTTTGTATTTGAAATGAAAATTATCAAACTTGATGGAAAGGACTGCAATTGTTTATGGCGCCTGATAATGTGAAAAGTGGAAATGTGTTGTCTTGTCTAAAGAATGACGAGATATAAAATTATCAGCAGACCAGGAAACCTGGAGACAAAAAGAGTATTTGCTATTAGCCACTTCAAGATAGTATACGATTAGCAGACGGTAAGACTTAAACATATATATATATATATATAATAGAATCTACCTTCTGCGAAGATATTTATATACTTTAAGGCATAATACAATAATGTTTTCATTTGTGCAGTAAACTGCTCCATGTCCGCAACTTTCTTATTTAAATACCACATTTGAAAGTTAAATGCTTCCTCGTGAGTTACTGCCATAGTTTTTCTGATGTAAATTGAACCTCGCGCTATAAATTCATGATAAGAAGCCTCAACCGTAATATATTCAATTTAACATGCATTTTGAACATATTTTATCATTATAGCTCTTTGAATTATAACTTTTAACATCTGTGGTGTGAGGATTATCTTTTTTTTGTTTTGCGATATTGTTAGCGAGTCCAATTGAGCCGTCGCGAGCTGCGCAGTGCTCGTACTAACCAGCACACCCTTATGATGTTACTTGAAATGTATACAAATGTCCTCAAATACACTTTAGATATTTATGACCGTGTGTTTATTTATACGATGAAGTGAAATGTTCTGTTTATTTGAAAACTTCGTTTTGTAAATTGATGTTACTTTCTTGTGGATTAAGATTAAGGAGAGCTTTATTTATGTGATGTATTATTAATAACATTTTTTTTTGTGGGAAGAAGGCAAAGGGGTGTACGTATCACTGGTGATATGTGATCACCACCGTCCACGAACTTTTGCAATATCCAGGGAATCAAAAGAACGTTTCCGACCTTAGAAGTAGGAGTATATGCCTTTTTTGAAGATACCCATGTAGCAATCTGAAAACAGCGTCCAAGGAAGTTCATTTCACATCTTAGTGTGGGAGAAAGGTCCATGAAAACCGTACAGTAGAAAATCGCCACTCATCCAGTTGTTACGGATGGTATGATGATGGAATTCGGTGGCAGGTATCAAATCAAATAGCTTTTCAGAACACTTCAGGTTCTAAATGCGGTAGAAGACGCACAAAGGAACATCTCATTAAGCGCCCACTTAAGGAAATCAATATCGAGTATTTATTTTTTGCTGAACCAAATCATCTGACAGCTGAACATAGTTGTGAATACGGCACATAGAGCACAGTATTGATGGTACACAGCGCGGAAGGCAGAAGGCCGAGGCCCCAGATCTCAGCGCCCCGAAAATTTGGGGCCCCGGGCCGTCACCCCATCGCGCGCCCCCCTAACGCCGGCACTGGGAGTACTCCATGTGTGACCGGACCTGCGCCTTATAGAGCGCAAGTCTCTGGCCAGGCTTGAGTACTGCCTCACTCTATTGATCATTCTCGATTCCATCTACTTAGTTTTGCTCTCTAGGTGAGTATGATGACAGTCGCTGGTAATGTTGAGACCCAGTATTAAAAATGATTTCTTAACATATATTAAATATATATTTCTATATGCGCTTCTATTCAATGTAAACTTTAACTATGTTAAATCTTACATTTGACCATAGTCGCAAGATGTTTTAAGAGATATATAGTTTTCTGTACTCCTATAAATATATAGAATCTTCTTAATAATATGTTCATAAAATTATTAATTTTGTTATTATTTTTCTGAAATATCTTTTAGTGTTAATTTAAAGTAAATTATATTTTAATAAGTTGGTAGCAGTACAGATCTGACACATACTAGTTATTATTGTTCGGCCATTACTTTAGCGATAATTAATTATCTATTATGTAACTAATATATACATATAAATAAAATTTAAGTGTCGGTTTGTAATTCCAAATAAACAGCTTTTCACTAAAAGCTTATATTTAAAAAAAAACAATATTAAATATTTTGTCTGTCTCTCTGTCTCTTTGTTTCGGCTAATCTCTGAAACGGCTAAACCGATTTTAACAGGACTTTCATTGACGGATAACTGATATTATAAAGAGTACCTTGGTTACTTTCATTTTCAAAAACGAACAAAGTCGTGGGCGCAGCTAGTGTAATATAAATTTATGATGTTTGTATTATATTTTTGAACGATATTTTTCCCTTTATTTACTTCAAAAAAATTACGCTATTATTGATTTTTTAAATATGATAATAAAAATACATATTTTATTATTTTACTACAAAGTTGTCGGTCTTTTATTTAAGGGCTACTATTTTTCCCCGTAATCTTAAAGCACTTATTAATAATGTGTCCTGGTTATACATTAATAGTAAGTTAGTAATGACGTCGATTGTTACTTCCATTTTTATCCTTTTTCTATTATACTAACTGCAAGTCACCATAATTAATATTAATATTATAATAAAATACTTATTTATTAATATAATTTAAATGACCGTTGCATAGCCATAATGCGAGAGGGAACAGGAACAGGTCTGGCAAATAGGCGTTTCCATCACTCATTGCATCGATACGCATCGGTCACACGCGGGACTCGAACCCGCTCGGCTCCGATACCATACGATTATTATTAAGATAAGGAATTAAGTCATTTACTTGTGTATTTTAGTTCATGCCCAAAGATCAGGCTCGGATATGAAGAGAAATGCTTTATTGACTTCCATTTGGTTTCATAATTTTAATAATTTCTTTAAAAGTTATTTGCATGTTCTTGTCCAATTAGTGCTTTGCTTTGAGACCGTACTCCTCTTATGAAGATTAGAAGAAATGTTTTAAATTCTGTTTTTTTTACTTATTAAAGAGTGGAATTTAAATAGTAAATAAGCGTTAGAATCTCAAATCCGTAGTTTCAGCGATTTCGGATGTTCATTGTTGTTCAGTCTGTAAGTCTACTTGTTGCTAATATATTCAAAGATGATAGAGAACGCACGCCACGAATGTGGTATCGAAGTTATTGTGAAGATACCTTAAAAGGCTTTAGAATAATGTCCAGGTCACGAAACGGGGTCAAACGATAGAGCTATAATGAGAGTCTTACACAGTTTTAATCGCGGGGTACGATGCTATCGCCACTGGAAGCCGAATGGGCGTATCGCGGATATAATCGCTGATATTTGCATATTTGATGCGCATTGCTCAGGAGATTTTATTAGGGTTGCCTCTTTGGAAAAACTACTATTTATCTTTAAATATTGCAAAAAATAACCTATATTTGTCATGTCTTTGTCCGTTTGTTTGAAAAAAAAAGTGCTTATGTATTGAGATTCAATTGCTTCAAACAACCGTTAGAGATGAGAGGAGACTGCGTAGTGGGTCTTGTAATCGTTTTATTCTTGAATCCGTGGAAATAACGGCAAAATGGAAAAATGTGGTCCCAAACTCTAGTTAACAACATTTAAATTTCCTTAATTTACGATTACATTTTGAATTCTCTTTAATACTACCTTTATTTTCTAATACTCGTCTAGTTAAATCCCAAATATATGTAAAATAATGCTATTTATATTTATTGGAACAAATATACAAAATAATTAATCTCAATAGATTATTAATCACGCAACGGCAGATAGCTTTTGGGGACAAGTGTTTTAGCAGTAATATTATTGGAATGTTTACTATTTCCAGGTCAAAATCAAACACGCACACACCGCATATCCTGGCGAGCCTCATCCCCTTGTAATCTCTAACTCTAATTATAAAATTATTTATTGATACTATTATTTCATTACTTTTACTTTTTGTGATAATATTTCTCGACGACAGCCCTTATTAATATCGGACGTTAACTGTAGTGTGGTATGCGCGCGCGCAGACGCAGATTGTAAGTAGAGAAGCAATGATTAATCACGATTATTATTAATAGCTATTAAACTATCGCTATCATTATAATAATTAAACTGTATAATGTACGATATTATACGTATTATCAAATTTAGATAACGTTTGAATTATGATACATATGGAGAAGTGATCTAACAGGATTTAATTACTTCATTTTGGTTACAATTATGACCTTAAATATATTTTACTTTTATTATTGTTAACTGTACAATAAATACCGGATAAATGTATTGATTTAATTCAGTTAACTTATCATTGGAGAGCATCTTTTTAATATCGAGTGCCATAAAGTGAATGGTTATTCTATGTGAACGTAATGTCTCCCTCGTATGGGTTGTTTAATGCGTATTTGATATTTTTTCCGTTACGGGTTCCGCTTAGTAATATCAATATTACAGTGTATTAATTGGTGCGCTTCTGTTGGTATGTGCCTCATTATAATGTGGGTTTAGCGAGTCGCCTTATACTGGATTGGTTTCTCTATTAAAAAAGTGTCAGAACGGCCCGAGTGTTGTAAACACTGGTAGCTTTTTATTATCGTGGTATAAGTTTTATTTATTACAGACACATGTTTTAAAGTCAGATTTTATTTATCTTTATTCCTTTTTTTATTTATGTATATTTAATTATAGGATTTTCTTATTTATGTTAGCATCAATAACGTCTGATAATTTACTCTAATTAGGTAATAAGATAGAAATATTGCTGCGGATAAAGATTTACGATTACTAATAAAAATTAATCAATATTTTAATTTGGCTTCATTTCTTCAAGTAATATACTTACTTGTTACATTTTAACTAGGAATACACTTATTTTATTGAAAAAAATCACTGGTCTTAAATTAAATGTATGTTTTTATATAGTTATTTTTACTAATAACTATGGTTTATTAATTGTAATCTAATAACGATGTACGTTTAAAATATAAATTTATCTTTATTAATATTAGCAGTGTCTAGTTAAAGTCAGTGTTAGTGATTTTATAAGATTGTTGTAATTCAATCAATACATTGTATATATATTTAATCTCTCCATACCATTGAGCTGCCGTGTTTGGTTCGTATCAAACAAAATGATAATTTAATTTACTTTATAACCCGTGGCCGTATTTGGTTGAATTGAAAATTTGCATTCAAATCGATATGTGATTAAACTATTGGCATTATCTTCAAGGTACTGTTTATAGAAAGGTGTTAAATGTACTTTAGAACTTTAATTGTTGTGTTAAATACATGTAGCGGTATAGCTTATATTGCTTCAGCGCCATATTTGTGAAGCTATTAATACTTGACACTTTTTTACCAACCTTTTTAATCAATTTAATGATAATATAGATACTTATCATAGTAGTAAATTAAATAAGAATTAAACATAAAACTCAGATTATTATTTACGATTATACCAGAAGAGAAATAATGTATTTAAAGATGAATGTCACATATAAAGGTATATTCTGTAAGTGTAAAAAGCAGACAGAAGCTCTTTAACTATTAATTGATGCTGGGTATCTCATCTTCTCACGAGGTCCATTAAAGCATCTATCGGTACTCATCTACACATACGAGTACTAAAACGACACGCGCGTTTGGATGTACGTTTGTAATGAGATCACGTTTCACAGAGACAGGTTTCGTTATTTTAAAACTTATATCCGACCGCGTCTTCGGCCTTCGCTCAGTATTAAATAATCTATGGTAAAAAAACTTTAAAAAATAATTGATTAATCAATTAAATATATATCGCTATTTGAATATAATAAAGCTTCTCAGTAGAGCTGCATTCCGAGGTTGCAGCTTCCTCGGACTGACTACACTGACATTTTTTGATGACAAAAGTGCGTATAAATGGTTATTTAGAATTTAAATTTAAAGATGTATATAAATAAAATAAATCGCGGTTAAAAGAAAAAAAGATTTGTAGAATGCGAAGTTTGCAAGTGAATTGCAATCAAAAGTCCCCGGCGGGAGGTAGATGCCTTCACAAAAGCACTCCACAAAGCGACATATTAGTGTAACTCAATCCAGCGCGCCCTGATAAGGTATCTGAAAGGTTATCCGTGTAATATCTCTGGGATAAGGTGCCACTAAATCACGCTCACTGATATTATCTAACACCGATTTTGACGACAATTACTGTAACTGTGCTCATAAAGTACTTTAATATCGGTTATTAGCCTACTTATCTGACACTAATATTTTTTACATGGTTTGCTCTACTATTAAAAATATTAGCATAAATTGAAAAAGTAAGAATACTATAAAAACAAATGATGCAGAAAAATTATATTTATGATTTAAATCTATAAATAAATTTTTTGTGTCTATTTGTAATTTCAAATTAGCAGTTTTTCACTAAATGCATATAGACATATATATTTATAATTTTTATCCGTTTGTCTGTTTGTTACGGCTAAACGAAGTCGCGGGCACAGCTAGTTACAATATGTAATAGATTATCAAATTCAATATCTGTTGAAATAGACGCCCTATGAATCTGAAATCAATGAATTATGTATCAGTAATTGATTCTATTATCAAAACTGTCGTTCAGATACGAGAGCTCGGATCGGAATAACGCAATCCCAGCGCGATATTTCCGAATTATGCCTGAACAAGTTTCGATATTACTGACATAAATTCTGTAGAGCCGTCGGGTTCTAAATCGCACTTGGCATATCATTTCGGTCTGGCATTTGACTCACATTGATCCCAAAGATTTATTTAGGAGATAAACTTGGTATGTTATGGAGGACCGTTTAAAAGATATTACCTTATCATTTCTTATGACTCGCTGTGCGGGTTTAAGAGTGGTGTAGACATTTCATTAATTATGTCACGTATTTTTTAAGTGCCGCTTTTAATCGGACCGTTTTATTCTCAATGTATTATTTGTTTAAGCAAATGACATAATTTTATAAGATAATATCTAAGCAAAGCAATTACCTCCTTTAATTCTATACGGAAAATGTTAATACTTACTTACGAAACTTACAAATTATTTTAGTATCAATCCAGAAACGAAGTCCTAAGCTGTATATCAATGGTTCTCATGGAAACGAATGCCCGGTATCTCCAGCGATGATAGAAGTAGCCTCTCTAATGCCCTTTTATATCTGGGAGCGTATGTCACTGGCACTGTGCTTGCACAGGATTATTTAAATCTATAGATTGTTTTGAATCTATTTCTATGACATTCCGATTCGGATACGTCTGATAAAAAATATTTATATTTTATAGAAAGTTCATAACGATATTATGATATTTTAATAGATTATTCTGACTAGACAATATACGTTAACGAAACTCAAAATTTGGAGAGATGAGTAATACCCAGAAAAATATCAAAAATATATTAAGTAAATCTATACATATACATAAAATTGACGTGTCCGTTTGTAATTTCAAACTAACAGCTTTTCACTAAATGCATCTGAAAGTATATTTATATATATAAATTTTCTCTGTCTGTCTCTCTGTTAAATCCAACTAATCTCTGAAGCACCGATTTTAACAGGACAATCACTGGTGGATAACTGACGGTAAAGGAGTAACTTAGGCTACTTTTATTATGAAAACATTCAGCACAAACGAAGTCGTAGACACAGCCAGTATGTAACTAATATATAACTACAACAATGAACCAACATCCGTATCGGTTGAAGAGACAACGCTTTCTCTGTTAAGTGTGAAGATTGTGCATCTCTCTATATACTTATAACTGGTTGGTACAAGTGGTTGTATCAAGATCTGGCCACGTGCCACAAAAAATAAGCTGACAGTTCCTGATCGAGTGCGTATTGTGTCTTCGATAGATTTAAAAAATGTATTAATAATACATCTCGGACACAATGGACGAATTGAACTGTATTACATACAGTTTAAGAGCCAATATCCGTTGTAAAGATTATAATATTAAAGTAAATAGTTAAACTTGTCACTACCGTTACTTTTAAGTTGGTTTATTTATGGAATGGTAAAGATTAAAATAATCGAAAGACAAACAATTACAGCATTACACACACACAGAGTGAGAGAGAGAGAGAGAGAGAGTGAGAGAGAGAGAGGGGGGGAAAGAGAATGAGAGGGAGGGGATATTCAAAAAGTATTGTATTATACATGCTTAACATGAAATCCAAGTACCCTTCAATTAATGATAAATCATTCACATTCGCCGCTAAAGAAATAGGAAAGACGAATTGTGCAGAAATTGTAGAGGGTTTTGATGTTGGTCCAAGAGCGGTGTGATTACACGACTATCAAAGTGTCTCGAGTCACCATAATGGATCTTTAGTGGTGTTTAAGTGCAGCTCTGAACGACAAACTCGAATATCAAACCTAAATTATTATGAAATGCTGCCACTTAAGACATTATTAGACCAATTTTGTATAATTGGGATGTAAATAACGAATTTTCTTGCACAATTTCATGAAATTTTGTAATACCTATCTGTTGTTCAGTTCAGTATTAAGCAGCCTTTAGGCAGTATGTCTTTAGATAAAAGTGTGTCAAATATTATTAAAAATGAATGTACCTACCTATTATTAAATTATATATTATGTTTATTGTTTTTTATAATGGTTTCAAAGAAAGTATGGTAAGTAATGTTTTTCGTTTAATTACTTCGTTCGCGCCGAATATGTTTTTTAAATTAAAGGAGCCTAAGTTACTCCTTATAACATAAGCTATCTGCCAGTAAAAGTCCAGTTAAAATTGGTCCAGCCGTTTCAAAGATTTACCGGAGCACACAGACAGACGCTTTTGACAGAAAAAAAGATTATACTTTTATATGCATCTAGTGAAAATCTTTTATTTCGGAATTACAGAGAGACACTTCAAACTTATTTAGTAATAATAGGTTAGTTTATACGTTAGGTTAAACTAATTCAGATATTATTACGTTGATATTATATTAACAACAAATCACACAAAATCTAAACGACACATTTCATGTTAAACGATCACTTCTCGGTTAGATATTGCGTCGTTAAAGTTACGGGACCACTAAATACTTCACAGTTGATTTCCAAGCGCCATTCGAGGGACAACAAAGCGCGGGCAGACACGAATAGGTCTTATTTATTTTATGAATGAAATAGCTACATTAAAGTCCGCCAGAGGTCGTCTCGACCGCCATAAACAAGGCTGACCCTGGCTGGCTGGCTCGAGCGCTGCTTAGCGATCTCATTAACTAAGTATGCGGGATGTTTTAAATAAAATACGACCATGTCTCAGGATTACACTGCTTTAGCGTGTGTCTAGCGTGTGTTTTGCATCGCATACAGATATTAACCCATTTTGGATAAGATTATGATATTGCTTGT
This sequence comes from Melinaea marsaeus rileyi, assembly GCA_918358865.1. Classification (NCBI taxonomy): domain Eukaryota; kingdom Metazoa; phylum Arthropoda; class Insecta; order Lepidoptera; family Nymphalidae; genus Melinaea; species Melinaea marsaeus. Next base: position 1,248,843 of record OU911089.1, read on the forward strand.
AAGTGAGTGTTTCTGATAATAGAATATATTTTTTATTGCCCGCAGATGTTCCTGTGCTCATAACAATTCTCATTAATTCACATTCATGTCACATTTTTATATTAATGAATTTTTAAATTATTGTTTTACGATAAGTATCCACAATTTACATACAAAATTATATTTCAATTAAACTACTAATTTAAATATATTGTTAGAGAAAATGTAAATGAAAGAATTATAATCTTTTTACTGTTTTACAGATATTTTGTTCATTTTCCTTTTTAGATTTTAGGATTATAATTTCGTCTTGCTCACGTGAGGTCTATTCATTTAAAAACCTACTTACCTAAAACCTACCTCATCTCAATACATGTCTCACTGCATACGATAACTTTAATATTGTTTGCTACAGAACCTTGCGCTCCAGTTTGAATCACTTTTGAGAAGGTTTTGTTTTATAGTAAGCGAATTAAATAATTTACCACCACTCCCCACTCTATGTTGCTAGTAAATTGTTTTTATATTTATATTAAAAACCTTTTAGTTTACGTAACTCGAAGGAACGGGAATTTATTTTAATGAACGTAGTAATGTAAATTTGTTTAACTATTTTGAATCTCCTTATTTTATATATACCTATATTATAATTATACAAGTTTATATATAAATATATAACATACAATAATTAGCCTTTTCTCCATATCCTGAAAACACCGCCGGGAGCGCACTGTATCAGCGCGCGGTCAAATTTGCAATATATTTTTTAATTTATATAATTTCTTAATAAAACGTCCTAGAGACATAATCATGTTCCTCAGTGATAAAAGCCTGACTAATTAATTATAAAACCTTAAGAGTAGTTATGCATAGAATCTTGTAGCCACGAACAGAAGTAATAATTACATCAAAACTGGTGAGAATCTTAGGTGAGGAATTAGTCATTACATGTCCCGTACAAGGCGTCCTACACCTGGTTCGAATAGCGCGCACCGGTCCCGGGTTCGCTTCCCTGTAGGGATGAATGGTTTACTAAAAACGGAACGGATTTCCGATAAAGTAACTAACATTATATAGAGCCCATTCCACTTACATCTCATTATACAAATGAAGTTAATATTAAAAAAGCCGGCACCGCTCCGTGAGGTGACGCAATTAGGTGCGTTATTATGCAAGTGGGTGGATATGCAAATAATATTACAAATTACTCTCAACTTGTATAATCTGGTTAAGAATGGCCGTTTAATTTGTAGAATAGTTGTATAATTACATCTGATAGTGATGCTGATTGGTGTTTTCATAAAATACGTACTCTATTAAATAAGGTATTATTTTGTCAAATAGAAATTACTTAATGTTACAGTCGCGAGGTGGTTAAGGTTTATCGATATTGATATTGTAATTATTAGTATTATGAATGTCCCGGTCGGGTTCGGACCTCTGACCTGGCTGTTCTGCTAATTAGAGCATTCCTATTTAATATGCAATCATTATATTTCACTATATTTAATGGCAGGTAGTCGTTGCGTGTTAGGATTATGAATTTAAATTCATTTAAAATTGTCAACGTACATTAGTTACTTTTCATATTTAACTAAAAAGGGTAACTTATATTATTATTGCAAAAATCGAGTTAATTGATAGTTGTAATGTAATATGATTTATAGTTCCAATCCGACCATTGAGAGAAAGAAGGGAATGGAAGGGAAGGGGGAATAATACTTCTTTAATAGAAGCAGACATTAAAACTGCTACTATTCATGAAGCATTAATTTCTGTCTTTGGAGTCATTGGTGAATTGGTCCAACTATAATTTTAACAATTTTAACAATCTACAATATATATTTTAACATGACAATATAATAAATGGCGAGTTGTCGTTATACAGACACACAGGAAAGGGGTTTCTTATCTTCAACAAACACAGAAAGAAATAAAATGTATTTATTTCAATTATTTTTATCGGGTCCACTTTTCATTACTATGTACGGCGTTATAAAAAGTATCCTCATTATTTTAATATACTAAGTGGTGAAGTATAATTTTTTTATGTATTTTTTATTTCTTTTATCATCCAGCTCTATTTTTCTACGTTCCGCTAATTAGTTGTAAATGTTAATAAATTTTGTTTTATGTAACATGTTACATAATTCTCGGATGTCGTGTTTCATAAAACCATCGCGGGGTTTCGTCATCTGATCGTTGGTTGGAGTTAAATTTTTTAAATTCTGGTATATAAGTAATTTATTCTTCACTTGCAGAATACTATGAGATATAGGTAGACGACCCCGGCTTCGCGTGGCAAATAAATTTGATGAAAATATAGTGTGTTTGTTTTTATCAGTTCGATATTTGTCATGCGAGTGCAGAACTATAATTTTGGATGTCTTGTTATATTGCTGATATTTTCAGATTTAGTTAGATTTTTTTGAATCTTGGCCTGATAATAACTATCAATGTAACCAAAAAAATATGACAAATTTCAAAGAGTTTAATTTCTACTTTTATATTTATTAAAAAACCTTTTTGTTAAGTTATAACACTGCCACTGATTATTACAGATATCCATCCTACCTGTGGAAGCCAACCTTTACAACATAAAAACAATAAAAATACCGTTAATTGGCAGCAGTTGATGAATTAGAAGGGATCACTTTAAAACCAACTCCCGGATCAATTATAATTAAAGCCGATAACTCCGTGCCCGTGTCGACTTAATGTAAGGAACCGAACTACTGGATCGAGAGTTGTAAGTCTGGCGGGAAACGGATGGCGAATTACAAGGTGGTAGCGATGGCAGTATAAATTGCAGACGTCCACCTAATGAAGTACACTCGAGCGCTTAAGTGTATCTCAAAAACTAATTACCTTTTAGGGTCCACTTAATGTCGTTTAATACCAAAAAGGTTTCTCTAAACTTATAATTATTATATACACGACCGGCTGCGCAAGTGTGACAGGCCACTTGGTTAAATATACACTGAGTAAAGGAGTTATTTATTGATGTTCTTATCTATTTTTATAATAATGTAAAATTTTAAATCGAATATCCATGTCTAAATAATGATTAAATGAAATCTCAGCAGAAGTGTTAAATAAGGCTGAGCTGTTATAATTCTGAGTAACGTGATGAAGTAGTTTCATTCAGAACGTGCTTTAAGATATAATTTTGTTTATTTGTATGATGTATGAAGAACATTCCTTATTTATCATACACTGGTTCATAACTCTTAGGTTCGTGGAGATAAAAAAGATATTTTTCATTATCAAGCATTACTATTACTATTACTAGTTTTTGTTATGACTACATTTTGATGATTATAGCATATTTTGTTTTCGAATCTTCGATCAACAACTGCTCTTAATATTAGTGGCTGCAATTTGAAAGGACTGTAAGTGTAAGAAAAACATTACGTTAAATTGTAGTGTCAGTGTAATAATTCGTTCAATCACTTATTACTTTGGCAAAAACGGTCTTCAAAATATGATATCCAATTATGATAACCTATCTAGAAAATTATACAGTGTTAGAACTACAATGTAAGCGAAAAACGTGTTCTAGTAAATCACGTTTCCTCAGTAAAGTACTGCCGCGTTTAAGATGTCCGCGATAGTGGGATAGTGGGATAGTGGGATTGGTATAAATAAATGTGACAGGCTGTGAGATTATGAAACTTTTATAAAAATCATCTCAACTAAAAAAAATGTGATTATATTGTGTTAATGTTTTTTGCTTAAACGAAATCACATTTAAATTAAATTTGTAGTCCAGTTTAAATAGGACAAACGGTTTTTAAATACCAGGAACTCGTTTGGAGGAACGTGGCCACTCACTCTTGGAATAAAAAAGATGCTTGATACATCGTCAGCTGTCACGTCTTCATAGTTTAGCGTCCGACGCTTTTTATTACAGCTCTAAGTAATAGCTTTTTGAAAGGAAAATTTAACTTTGATTATATTCTTAATATAATATTAGAGATCAAATAAACCATCTAACATCTAATGTTACACATTTTTTTTAAACTCAAAATATATTTTCGGATTTTCGTATCGAAGAACGACACTTAAGAAGATAACACAGACAAGATAGAAATGAAAAAAATATAATATTTTATATTGTATTTAATATCTTAAAATTTATTTAAAAAATGTGTATTGAATGTATGAATTTGGTGTCGTTGCTTTTTCATACTTATCTATGTTATCTACCAATTATAGACATAATTGAGGGAAGTTAGAAAAAAATTGTTGAATATTTATGAGTCGGTCCATTATTAGCTAAACGTTGTGTAGAATCGCTGGCGTCTAAACTTGCGAAGCCTGTTATGTAATTATTATCCATCGTTGAAAAATATTTAATAATATATCAAACGCGATGACACTTTAAATATTTTTGATGTAAATATATTCATTTGGCACCTGTTATTATAAAGTTATCGGCTACTGAGCACGTCGCGTACTCAGCGACCTCAGCGTACCTCAGTGTACTCGCTGGATTATTAAATAAAAAATGACATTTATCAATAAAATGGTAGTCTTTTTATTATCCACTATTTAATTATAAGATAAAAACACTCACAATTAGGAGGTATAATTTTACGATAACATGCCATGTATACATTAGCGCAGTAAAAATAAACAGCAAATAATATAGGGATAGTCTTTTAAACTGTGGTATTACAGATGTAAAATAAATTTACCGAGTATAATATTAAAGTATAAACATTTTGAGTCCAAAATATATTATAATACCTCTAAAGCCAAGCAATTGAGATGTTGTTTATTTGTAAGCACATTATGTTTACGATAATGTGGCGTAAGGACTCGCTCGGGTTACATTCTTAACTGATTTAATATTGATACCAAAGAAATAGCTCAGGGAATCGGATTCTAGAGCAACTTACTTTTATGTCTCTGCAGTTTTTATATTAACCATAATATGGACTCCATATCTGAGACTGAAAAAACATATCTGTCTGTTATTGGATTTAAAAAAACGCATGAATTCAATTGGGCTTAACTCGTGAGATATTGGAACAGTTGTATAAGGGAATGTTTTTACGTTGAATACTTTGATATATAAGCATACATCCGCTTTTTAGTACCACTATTACAGTTATATTTAATGTTTGCACTAAGTTTTGAATGCGGTTTCGTCTGCTACAATGGAGTTGGTTATTCCATCCGTAAAATCAAACGTGCCAGAATTAAGTTTAATTTTATTTCATCCTTCCAATAATGTACGTAGTGGGAAATAATAAAGCCCGATTTGATCATATATCAACATTCTAACTAATACTATATGTGAAAATGTGAGTTTATTTGTTTTACGAGTCAAATAATAAAGGCTATAAGGAACACAGGAAAAGATATCGGTTACCTCGAAAAAAGTATTTTTATCGAGGGATTGAAACATAACTTTTACTATCCGACGCGGGCAAAGCCGCTGGTAAATTTAGTATTAACATAAAAATAAGCACCTTCGGCGAGTGGGTTTAATTAGGCATGGCTTTACATTATATCCGGCACAGCTGCCGTTTTATCTAGATACAATTTTAGCTAAACAATTTTTTTTATCACTCAATATGCAAGGGATATTTCAAAAACAAGTAAACGTAACCTTTATGTTGGTTTGTTTACGTCGCGTCAGGCCCTCGGAATAATTACTGTAATGGCGGAAACACACGCTTAATGATTATACATAAATTAAAAACAATTACACACTTACAATACTATTTTATTATTAAAAAAACAGAAAAGTAACAAGTTACCACGTAATGTACACTCACCTTTACAACCCAGACAGTATTAATGCCATTGTTATTTAAATTATATATTGTTTTGTTAGATGTTGGCCTTTCTTTATAATATTAAATATAGACACACTTTACACGAACCATTATCAACATAATAAATTGATCAAAAAAGGAAATGTATATGTCTAATAATAAAGTTTAGACTATAGATAGATTATTTTTATCTCAAGGTGTATCCTGGTCGCTAATTGCTGACTCGGCGTAACTGTTCATCCGCAAAATGCTCGGGTGCTCTTAATCCCGGGCGACAAGTGCTCGCGGCAGTGGCTATGCGGCTCGTAAATCAGGCACACTCATTAACAGTCTGTTAACAATGACAGCTGTAGTGCTCGCGGCGCTTCTGAACTCTAATTGTAGGATAATACGTACTAGAAAATCAAATGCAATTAATGTATTTCAGATATTTAATAAAATAGTTTAACTTACATAAATTACAGCAAGAAATAAGTATGTTAAGTTGGAAACGTTAAGATTATTGAATTATATTGTAAAGTTATCTCGGGGTAATGAGAGCACTGAATAATCATATAAAACGTTATTAAATTGATATCACGTGGTATTCGGTGCAACATTGTAACGGCAGTAAGACGAGGTGTTTATGTCCCGGTCCCGGTCCCGGGGGAGGCGTTTAGGAATATTTAAGAGCTCCACTTCGTGATGTCGAACTGAGATTAGTTAAAGTTATGGCGTGGGTTTAACACTTGTTTGGTTTGTGGTTTGTTTAACCGGTGTTGGCGGGTCGGTTTGTTGGTTTGTTGGTTTGTCTGATATACTTATCTAAGACACTCTGGTTTACATGAATAGTGAAATAATGTTTTGGTTCTATATTAAGACAAATATATATAATAAATATTTAGTAAATTGTCTGCGCTATAGACGTAAGAGGTTCCTGATACGTGATGTTAGTTATTGAAGATAGTTATTTAGAAGATAAAAATATATATTAACGAGAATATGAATATGAACATTTAGAAATGATAAATTTAATAAATGAAAGATATTACGGGATTATATTTTTCAAAAACATAGTTTTAATTCTCAGCACTTAATAGCAGTACACCACTCATAATGAATAGCACATGAAGATAATAATTAAGATTAAGTGAGAACGAGATAGAAACATCTCTTCCCTCAGGGTGCCTCGGGAATGAAGAACTACTATCTGATATGTTACTTACATTACAAATGCATTGCAAATACAATAAATACTTGATTTTAATATTAAAATACATTACCAAATAGATATTTCAAATGTCAATATGATTTAATTGTTACAATTAAGGTTTTAACATATCTTCTCTAAGTAATTATATATTTTTTATTACAGGTTTGCATAAAAATATTACCATCAAAGTAGATTAGTTAACAGTTTAATTAAAAGGAATTGCACTAACTGTAGTATTTAAGTCAACGTACAGACACCGGAATTTTGTTTTATTCTAATTCCACACTCTTACAGTAAGTATGTTGCTATGTTTCTGGAAGTGTTTTTACCTAAATAAAATGCTTGCAGGTTACTGAAGGGCGGAAGGAATTTGTTGAGTACGTATAATTAAGAGAATGTCATTAGTAACTCCATGTTACATACATTTTTACTTTCAAACTATATGGAAGGTCCTTCTTCTTTCTTCTTCTTGTGTTCTGCTTCTTATTCCATAGGAGTGGTAGCTGACACCTACTCATAAGCCCATCCATACATAGTCTTTTATATATATATATATATATATATATATATATATATATATATATATATATTATTTAGATATCTCTTTTTCACTTTGAATCAATACCAGTGATAACTCGTTTACGTCAAATGGAAGTTATTGAAGCTCTTATATTACTCTTTAACTTAACGTAAGACTACGAGTGTTCCAAGCGCGCCTTGCTCTGAGACCACACAAAAATCTCAGCCGGTTATTTTTATTTTGATCAATATTTAGTAATATCTTCTAATTACTCTGAAAATCCTCGGTACACTAAATAAATATGAATAGTATAAATGTATAGTATAAATAAAGAAATCCTAACAATGTCTTAGATTAAGATCTCACTTCAGTTACAGTTAGCTTAATGTAAATAACCAAAGCGCCGCTCGCGAGTCGCGAGTCGCCTTCAAAAGGATGGTAATTAGAATTTTAATTGGTTCTTAGACGAAAGTATTTAAATGCCTCGGCGCTTAGAGTAACTGGAGTTTAGTTTTATTCATCCTTAATGTACACTGAAGGTTTATAGATCCGTTATCGACTGCTTTTGTAATCGCTATTTCTTTGCTTCTTATCTCCGGATGATGAGATCATCGTCAAATAAGATTTAGATATCCTACTGTCAAAGGTATTTTCTAAATGTATATTGTACTGAAGCTTTTTTTAATAGTTATTTAAAGTTTTTTAACATGTTCATGACTGCTTATGAATAAATTCTATTAGTTTAAAGATTGTTCTTTGACTGAAACTTTAGTTATTAATGAATAGTAACACAAGATAATTAAAAACTATTATTTTCATTGACTGTTTTTATTTGAAGTACACGTATTGTCTCTCTCTCTCTCTCTCCTGTCAGCCGTCGAGTTAGTTATAACACCACATTGTGTAGTTGCTGACCGCAAATTCTCAACAGCTAATGACTCCGGGTGTAATTGAAATCGCAGTAAATTAATTACAAATGCAAACCAGCTGAAATCGACAACACTACAATGAGTCATCGCTTATCCAGGGTTGTACACGTTCAATTATTGTGCCGAGGTATAGTTAATTACGGTAATTGAGATCCGAGTCCGTATTTGAACAAAATAATACTATTAGTTTATGTTATGTAACTAATTTATAAATATAATATGTAAATTGTACAACCCTGTTCCTCTAAAATTAATCTTGGTTTTGGTTCGTTGATTGAAATGTTATTCATTACCGGCTCTGGTTTTGACCATAAATGAAATACCAAAGATAATACTAAGACAATACTAGTGTTGGACATAAATATCTACTCTGACTAATCACTGAATATTTGGTAACCTACATTATATTAGTCTAGACGCATTTCCAAATAATAATATAGTATAGCATTCTTATATTAACTTAATTATAACATGTTTGAAGGATCAAGTGGGCATTATTTTCGAGTTACCTCACACCTATCTAAATTAGATCACAAAAAGTGTCAATTACACGCCTGTTAGTATTCAGTTGCTATTTAAAGATAATATTAGAAATTGATCTTTATGTACACTCAATAAGAGCTATAATTGTACTATGAATCCGTTTTATTCTGAGAATCTCAGCCGGAATCCAAAGGAATGTCTTAGAAAAGACTGCAACGTCAAAAGAAAAAAAACAATTTGCTACATTATTAATTTGTCACAGGGAACTCGATTGCGAGTTATTTAGAATAAAATAAATGATATTTATTATAAAGATATTTATAATTATAATTGAAATTACGTGTTTTATTAAGTTACTCATTAATTTGAACCAAAAATAAACCTTGGACGTAAAGGTGCTTTTAACACCTGATACAACACTTATCCGCTGTCGCATCATATTAGCGATCGGGTGATTTCAAAAGGTGTTACGCGTACACTTTTACTATTAAGTAGTGTAACATAAAAAATAATACATACATGTCTGTTAGGGTCATAAAATGATGTATCTCTAAACTCAAAACTAATTAATTTTAATAACGACAATTAGTTATTGATATGAGTAACCGCAGCGGACACTTAACTGCATTTACTATGTAATATTTCAGTTTTATAGTCTCATAATACAACAGGAGCCGCGGGACAGACATTAATATATATAATTGATTTTATATACGACTGTTTTGATATCTACATATATAAATAAAATGTAAATGTCTGTTTGTAATTTGAAATTAACAATGCATATAAAAGTATATACGGTACAGAAAAAAAACAAAAAAAAACTCTGCCTATTTCTCCTGACTAATCTCTGGAAAGGCTGGACCGATTTGAATAGGAGTTTCACTGGCGGATAGCTGATGTTTCAAAGAGTAATGGGCTACTTTTATACCGTATAAAAAACATATACCGTGCAAACGGAGTCGTGAGCGCAGCTAGTTTTAAATAAAAGTGGTAATCTTTAAACAGATGTCCGTGGTGTCCTGAGGACATGGTTGTTTTCATGGTTATTGTACAATTATATTATTTATATATAAAAGTACAAATATTCATTCCCCTAGTTATATAATTATAAGGTCTAATAATAATAATAATAAACTTATTTTGAAGAAAAGTTCCTATGGCGCGTCGTCCTGACATAAACGGTGCTACGTTATAGAAATGAAGTTTTACAAGACATTGTGTGTTTAATGAATGCGAGAGCACAGATGGTATCTCGCCACAGCCGCCGGTGGTCCTTACATTTAATAACTCCTAACGCCCAGTGCATTTGTTTTAACGACGGATTTATGAACGAACGAGCCGTTTGCCTCCGCGCCGCTCATTACTCTGTCCGCACTGGGAGCAAATAAACCTTCATCTCCATACATCACCTCGTTATTACTGAATTATACAATGAGAATGTATACAATATCTGTTATAATGTATACATTTAATTACAAATTAACAGCTTTTATTTAAATGCATTTAACAGTATAAAAGTATACACGTTACTTACATAAAAATACTTTTTTTAATGTTTGTCTGTTTGCTTTTATTTGTCAAACGATGGACCGATTTTAAAATAACTTTTACTGGCGGATAGCTGATGTTGTAAGAAATAACTTGACTACTTTTTGTTTCATTAATCGGGCAAAGAAATTCGTGGGCACAGCAAATAAAAATTAGGTAAAAAAAATTAACTACTAAGTTTTACCTTTAATTATAAATCAATTAAAATAAATGTAAATGACGTAAATGAATCGTTCATCCCGAGTGTTACAGATTCGCCAGCATCTTGCATCTTAGTAAGATTTTCGTTATTTATAATGAGATCTAGATGTGGGCGGGTGGGTTGGTGGGTTGGTGGCGTGGTGGGTTGCGTGATCTTGAATGAATCGCTGCTGTAGACCCCTTTTTCGGTCTATCGTTTATTAAATGTTCATTATAACAATCTAAAACGGAATAATTGCATGTTAAGGATAGATATAGATACATAGATAAGGGGAAGCAGGGGAGAACTGGACCTGTTAAAATATACTTTAGTATTTCTTGTATTTTAATAATTTTACTGCAAGGGTCGAAATATTTTTTAACGAAACATTTCACATATTTTATTGTCTTATCTTTTGTTTATAATATAGGTTTAGAATATTAATAATGAAAGTTTTTTAAACTATAATTCACAATGAATATAATACATTTTTGTACAATTTAAAATTACAGTAAAATTATGATTTTTATTTGTTTGCTAACTATTTAACAATATGTTAATAAAAATAATTAATGGGAAAATAATATAAAAAAGACTACATTAGATGTATTTGTCTTTCTGTATTTTATACTAGGTAATTTCAAATGAATTAAGTCTAGACAGTTATTAGTAGTAGTTACTAGTATTACATGGAATATATATATACACTAATTCAGAATACCACATGACCCGAGTAAACCAGGGGAATAAACTAGTTTGTATTAAAGATATAATGGACCCTAGATAAGAGCGCAGTTTAAAAGAGAAAGCCCTACACCGCAGTCCCGAGGCGAAAATGACAGATTGAATGCTAAACTTCTAATTAAGTGATTGGAGATAGCTTCTCCCTAATACGTAATATGTGTTTATCTGATCGCAGGAGTGTGTGCTTAGATGCCCACAGCTTATCTGTTACTTGCGATAGCTTAAAATTACTTTAAGATTATTTAAATGTAGTTTTTTTTATACTAAATTTGTTTTTACAAATAAGGAATATGAAAAGTTATAGTTATAAAGGAAATTATTACAAAAAACTTGTTTAATTCTGTTATTATCACTTGGAGTACAAACTGAACAAGTGTATATTACACGGTATTAAATATAACAGCGTATTATTGTTATTATTACACGAACTAGTAAAATGCCAGCTAAGATAAAAGGCGACCTTTAACTCGGATTTTGTTATAAGTTAAATTTAACGCAACTTAGCTACCGGCGCGATGACGGAATATAGTATAATGTTGATTCTCGGCTGATAAATGTTAAAATTATAAACAAAAGGTTTAAAATTACAAGATTTTATACAATATTGGTTTAGTAGTTAGTTACGGCAAAAAGATAGTAGGTTCAAATCCTACAAGGGATATTTTTTTATTTATTCTATAGATTGTAGTTTGGTTTTTATTAAACAAAAGATCACTGTCAAGTACTATTGAATTGTAATTGAAAAGAGGCTTTCATTATAACCCTTAAATCTAGTTTCAATCAAAATACGTTTTATTAATAATTATAATTACAATTTGAAATTACAAATTGATTTTGTGTTCGCGTGTTCTGTTGACAGTGCTATTAGCTGCGTCTACTGATCCTATCCTATAATATAACTGTAAGATGGTACTGGAGATTATAAATACAGCATCCATTGAATTTTGACTAATTATTACAAATAATATTATTAATTTCGTTTAAAAAGAGCAACGTTTGAGTTTCTGGGCGGTTCTTCTCAGTAGAGCAGCATTCCGAGCCGGTGGTGGCTTACTCACGGACTGACTACACTGACCTTTTTAATGTTATAACTGACGATTCAAAAGTGCCTGTAAATACCTACTTGAATAACGATATTTTGAAATTGAATTAGACTCATTCGAGTATTTTTATTAGTAGTTGAAAATTTAAATTAAGGAATTTTCAATGGTGTAAAAAAATATTTTAGGATCAAATTTTTATTATGCAGTCATTAAATTAATATTATAATACATAAAAATTGTCTTTAGTCCGTAAGCTACAAGTCTGTTAACTAATATTGTAAATGCTAATGTGAGTTTGTTTGTTGGTCTCTCTGATCATTGTGACATTTTAACACTATCTAGGAAATAACAGTTCTTCGGTATATTTTATTTCAAAAGAAATTATACTATTCTTGAGAGATTGAAATAAGTTTGTAATTCATCGTCTGACAAAACAATATTGTTTTTTTTATCTATATATGTAGGAAATAATCTCATAATCTATAATTTGATAATGATGTGAAAAGGTATTCTTTTACTAAATTTGGAGACTTTTTTTTTTGTTATTGGACATTTAAAATCTGATATATGCACTAAACCCGTAATAGTAACGTACAGAAACGCACTGAGAATACAATTATTATCGTCATTTAATTGAATCTTATAAAATATAAATTAATAAGACTTATGACAATTGTAAGTTTCAAATAAAATATTTACATCGGTGTAAACCTTATCAGCACTTACTTAGACATTATACATTACTTTATTAGTAGAGTTTTATTGTTGTAATGAATAAATAAATAAATGCTATTAAACCTTCCATGATTGCAATCCGGCGCTGACCGGACGTGGGTTTGCGTTTGCGTTACCTGGAAACACAATAAGTTATTAATATATTATTAACATATCTTAATAATCTTTAAAATATTTCTAACATTCATATGAGTGGCGGATAATTTTAATTTTATTTGATAAATCAAATTGATTGCCCTAATTATTTTTATTATAAATATTATACAAAAATAGGTTTACTTAATTCTCCTGAAGTTGGAATTTCATGTTTAATGAAGTCACAAAACCAAGCAATGAAATACGCGTTCGTGTCATCCGGTAGGACTTGACTTATCTCATTGGAACATTAAAATGCATCCGCGAAAAGGACCTTAATACCCGGCAATAGGACCGAGGCGATCGCTCCAATCGATCGTTTTATAATCAGTAATCTGCCGGCACCCAGTATGTAGTCATGCAATAATAAATTTGGTGGCCGTCTTCGTGACAAAACTCCATTTTCAGACTAACGAGCACCAGCAACGCGGACCGGGATCTAGAATACTATCTTTTATCTTTAATTTTAGTGTGAAAGGAACTGTTACTCTGTTAATGTGGAGGCGCCATCTTTTATAACTTAATATGTGTATTAATAATAAAAAAATATACAGGAATGTTTTTATTTTAAGTGCTTTTTAATGTTAAGTGTACAAATATTTTTCAATTAATATTGTATTTTAGTATTAGTAAGTTAGTAAGACAATAATATGTTTGTTCGTACAATATTTATAGTATTAAAAGAGATAATCCCTTAAAATGCCAATAACAGATAGGGGCAGACGGTCAGACGGTCAGACGGTCCACGTAATCAAAACGAGCGTCAGCTGCGCCGGCGCACAACAGATTATATTTTATTACTTACCGTTTCCTAACAAAATAAACGATTAATTTTGTAAATGATAACGATTTAATACGACCACTACCGGGAGTCGAGGCGGTGGAATGTCGGAGAGATAAATTGGAATGACCTTTTAGAGCTCCTATTACTTAGAAATGTGCTGTGCTGTGCTGTGCTGTGCTGCGCTCGGAAGAATTGGCAAATACAAGTGAATTTTACACTTCATTTACTACACGTTTAAATTAATTACTTTCTTTAAATTAAAATAAATATTTATTTAATAAATTATCTACTTAAAATTATTTTTTATTGAGTTTTGTTTTTATTAGACTATATTTCACGTTAGTTAAGTTATTTTTATTGTTATCATAATTGAATAAATTGCAGTGAAAAATGTAAATTTGTATATAAATTAGTATTTAAATAAATTTCGCCACCCAGCGTCGCCTCATGCATTGAAAACACATTATAGCGTTGAGGCGAATCGCTCACGGGATAGTCATGGGATAGTCATGGGATATTACCATAATTACAATGCACTGATGGTACTCGATATTAGATTTAGTCTCCCTTTAATTTTAATTATATTCAAAATTAATAACACACAGTGTTTGTTCGTTGTATGAATTTTAATTAATTTTAGATTGTATATATTGCTTCTATATATAGATCTTATTAATAAAAAATAGTTTGAAATAATTTTATTATTACTTATAATGCAAACTATCTTTCTTACACTAAACCTGCTATAGTCTATATAATGATATAAAGTTATTGTATTTGGTAAAGATGTCTGAATGAACGCTTTAAAAGATGATACATACTTATAAACAATAGTTTTCTATGGAAGAACAATATATAGAAGAGCGTTATAGGTTCAGCTATTCATAGATAGATTTGATGAGTGCGGTGTTGAGTACGAGCAGACTCTTCTTCGTACCACTATCCTGGAGCTGAAGCTGAGGAATGCCCACCAACAAAGCTCTGAGCAGAGAAAACTGCTCACAACATAACCTCACTTCACACTCTTAGCCGGTGTGAAGAGTTAGTTGACAACGCTCCTCAAAACTGATGCAACTCAAAACCCTTGTCATTGTATGTTAAAGTAATGTCATGTCATTATAGATTTAGCAATAACAAACTAAAGAGATAAATAAAAAATTACAAATAGATTGAAAAAATTAAAATAAGATGTATATGTATTGTGATAGTATTGGAAAGGGAATGGGCTCTGTATTGAATACTTATTATAAAGGACAAAGGGTATTAACAGCTGTTTACCTGACTGTAACTTGATAAATATTACAACACTAATCAATAAAACAATATAACAATTTAATAATTCATTAAATTTAATAATTTTAAAACAAATCGAAATGTGAACCATTTAAAAAAGTTTTGAAATAAGCAAATAAAATAGTGTGGTTTACATTGTTCTGTAACAAATATTTTGTCACAGACTGAAAATGACATAAGATCTATTAATATATATATATAATAAAAATAATTGAAACTAACACAAAAGTTAGTAGATATTGTAATTTGACTCATGATAGATGTAATCTATCTTCATATATGCAGATATATATAGCTGTATCGCTATGCCTAATACGAGTATGTATTTATAACACAGCCAATAATTTGTCTTACAGCCTGCTTCTTGCTTCTATTGCAATATACAAATGTAAGCAAGACAAGTTTGAAACTTATTCCAAACAATATTAGTTTAAATTAGATATTAAGACAGAAGAGATATCCTCTGGCCAAATAAATAACATTTTAAATCCTAATAGTTATTTAAAATAAATATTGTTTAAGTGAGTTATAAGAATGATAATGTAAACCATATAAACCGAAACTTCAGATTATTAATTGTATGAATAGTACGGAGTTAGATCTAATTTAGAAATACCTTTAATACCACTATTTTTGTGTTACTGAAAACTGGCTTAAAAGTATACAATTATGTTTAATTTCAACAACCTTGTGACTTTTATTCTATGAAATAAACAGATAAAATTCAAAGATCTTAAAGGAAAGTGCCTTCCTGTAATAATTAAACTGTCATCAATAGAATTAGAGCAATTCATTACTGTAAGCATTACAGGCCACTGCCTTCTAACTTTGAGTAACATGAGCAAATTATGGATGAGGTTTAAAGTAAAATATCAAATAATTTAATTATTTGTGGAATCGAAAAATATTTTAATAATTTTTAGAAAAGAATTCAATAAGAATCACCTCCAGTAGCGATACTTTTATTGAAAATATATTTAATATTGTTATTCCAACTTTTAAACATTTAATCAATACATGAGATTTTGACCACCATTATCAAATTATAAGGTTAAAGAGTAGGAATAAAACGAATTTAAAAAAGAAAATAACTTTTGTAGCAGTAACTGCTGACCGACTTAGAAAATTAAAAATGACTTACTTTGCTACCGCTGTGACACTACTGACAGAGAATTTAGATCAATCTTACTTCCATTTCGATTTTTATAAAACTAATGCCTAAAAAAATAAATGTATTTAAATTAATTAGAGTAAAGACGACAAGTAACGATGAGGAATACTTGTTAACATACTTAGGCCACATAATACATTTATGAAAATTTAATTTATGTATATAATAATATTAATAAATTCAATATAAAATAGTGATACACAATTAACACTAGAAATAAAAATAAACTTGGTATGCCCATCCCTAGCTCCATAAAATAGGTAATTACTTCAGGATTAATTGTATTAGTTTTTACAATGAACTGCCCGGTGAAGTCTTTAATTTGTCATTAAATAAATTTAAACCATTTATTAAAGGGTAATTAAAAAAAACTATTATAGTCTAAATATTATATTAAAGATGGTATGACCTAGGAATGTATTGTATTTCAGCGATTAACCTACGCAATTTTATTGCCGTTTTTGTTAAATTTACTAACTGCATTACACCATTTGTTTGGGAGTAACGGTGGTTTCCGGGTTGCTCCTCTCTCTCAAATATGGCAATGGGAATGATGGCTGACCCTAGCGTTATGCTCGTGAACGGCTGCTACGGTGACTGGCTGTCTTGCCAGCCACGGAATTCTTTTTATATTATTAAGTAATCATCATGTCGGCTTATCGGTTTGGTTACGTTGGTTCTAGTTGTTATTAAACTAAATATTGACGTTTGTGAAACAGAGATCACAATAAAGAAATACCTGACCAAGTTTTTTAGAAGGTTCTTCTCCGACCAGGGAGTACTTTGAACCCTCGTAATGTTAATTTTAATTTGAAGAGTGTCTTTACAGGAGTTATTTCGAAATTTAGTATCGAAAACTTTCTGACACTTCGATTTGACGCACACAAGTGATCACTTGTAAAGTGGAAGAGATATACAATTATAATTATAATTTAAAAACCTTAACTAGATTAAATTTATTACAAGCCAAATTTATATTTGTAATAGTTATTTAATATTTATAAAATGATATTTACGTGGGATATTTTTTAAATACTTAAACCGATGAAGGCATTAGTATCATATAGTATAACGCGACAAAATAATAATTATTATGATATCTTGGAATCCAACTCCTGAGAGAGAATCCAACGCGCTCACTCTCGATACACGACTTGTACTTGACTTGTTTATTGATTATTTTTTAATTACCCAATAACAAAAAATGAGCATTCAACTCCATTACAGTCATCAACTTCCACAAGTAAAAAGTATAGACCGGATTGTCGCTATTTATTATATCTATCATATGAGGAAATTACAGCTTTTTAAATTTAAAATTATAAACAATTCTTCACAGTTGATATAATATTTCATGAATTATTAATATAAGAAATATATATATTCTATTAATCAGACAATTCATCTGAGGTAAGTGGTGCCATCACGACGGCCATTGTCATATAATTAATGGCACCTTCGAGAAATGGAAAGGAATGAATGACACTTGTCTTTAATATCTACTTCACTCTGTTATGAAAGGTCGAGGCAGCCCGTATACGGACTGCAGTCAATACAACAGCTAGGCTAGTTAATATTATATATTATAAGTAATAATTGGAAGCAAGCCTATCAGTTAATGCAATTAAATTATTAATGAGACGTACAAGTAGTTCATCGAGTTTTATATCCGACGTTTTGACATAATTGCTAAAGTAATTATAATATTCCTTGCACATAAAGATATTTCATTACACTATATTAAAAATATGAGTCCACGAGCGGAGGTGAGGAGTCCAGACGATGCCAACGAACTCTTATTCCGTGAAAACTAGTTAACTCTCGAATTCAATCACAATGAACAAGCAGATGCCACAATAGTTTTTTGTATCACGAAAAACTTTATAATATCACTTTTTGTTAATAACTAATCGTGCCTTTAAATCGATTTCGGAATTTGTTTAGTCACAGTAATGTACTGCAACCTTATGTAAGTATTCACCTTCTAATATTACGCCGTTGCGTTTATATAACGCCAAATGAGATTTTTGATTGAAATATTCTTATATGTTAGCTGTCTGCTAGTCTTCGTGGTACTGAACTGACAAAAGGTTTTTGCTTCAAGTAAGTATGCATTGCACTTACGAAAGAAAGGGAGGTCCTTGGAGAAAAAGCGAGAAAAACTCATATTTTTTTAGACCATTTACACTTGATACATAATTTTAATGAACAGTTATAACTTATAAGGTCCACAATATTAAGTTAACGTTAATATTTCAGTTATTCAAAATTATTATATATCCCTACGTGAATATTAAATCATTTTAAAGTAAATTAAATATAAATTATTTTAAAAAATATTCTAACTTGGACTGTATATATTAAGTTGAGAGACGTTTTATTTGTCCCTTAGTATTAATTAAAAGCTAAACACAAATAGTAAAAAATGCGTCAAAAACATTATAACAACAATGACATTTGTTTTCCGTCTTTTTACAATCATTTTCTAATAAATTGCATCCTATTTATCTCATTTAAAACCAATTAGTACCAAATTATGAATATGGCGGCCATCGGAATGTTCATTTACCGTCCGTAATCCCGTGCCCCCTTTATAATTAAGCTTATAATTACTGTGCACTCTTAATTATTTATTAATAGCAATTGCTTAGTCGACATCTTAATTTCATACTTTATTTATACCTCCCGTAACTGATAAATGTATCTACTTAATATTAATTGCAAATATAATGAGCTTTATAATTAATAACTTCACCCGAGCGCTTTTACAGGAAACACACTCTTCGTTAACAATACATTTATTCATGTTAATATATTAATATTAATAAAGTACTAAATATATACAATAATTGGTGATCGATTTTAGATTTGACGTTTTTTATACGATATCGTGATCGTGTCGTAGTCGTTTCGTATAAAAGACACAGAGTAGTCAGTTTAGATATTCATGAGCGAATTCCAGCACATCCTATACACAGCGGTCCCTTATAATTAACTTTGTATAAACAGTTTAATAGTTATTTGAACATACACGAAGACTGTCCCGTATTAATAAAGATAGATTTAATTTTATAAATTAATTAATTTGAAAACACTAATTATTATGTAGGAATAAAATAGAAATGTATCTTTTAATAATTTTATAAAGAAGTAACAAAAGAGTAACATGTTTAAGTTAAGTTGTATAAATATTAACATTATTTTGGATTTTTTCAGCAATTTGGGACAGTATAGTGTATAATCAGATGAATCTGTTGACACAGTATCCTGATTAACATGTCATCTATTCTATGACAGTTATTGTCACTAAAATGTTCACTTCATCAACTGGAATTATAGATACTGTTACAAAAAACACAATTTATATAAACAAAAACTTTACAATTAAAATCATACTTTTATATCTTAAATATTATTTCATACACGTGTTTTAAAATATATAAATATTTAAATAAATTAATCCAGTAACTATTTACTTACAAGTGTTTTTATCTTATATTATATAAAAATAATATATAAAAGGGCATAACTGCAATGCAAACACCATTTATTTTCTCCGTGACCTATTAACATTACAAAGACTTGCCAACTTCGTTATTCACAATATTATAAAGTGGGTGTTTTTCAGTTTTCATATTCTATTAATAGGTACATACTACTTGAGATCTGGGGGACGGGTAGCAAATGAAGTCGCCGGCAGAGGCTAGTATATCATATTATATTATAGACAATAGAATTGGTGACAACTTAACAACATTACATAACTAAAAGTATTTATATTTATACATGTAATAGAAATGCTCTTACACGTGGTGCATTATTTAATAACTTTTCAATACAAGTCAGATAAGTTACTATGATAAAAACCACACAACCAACTTTGCGTTAGTATTCAGTTGTTCATAACTAATTTTATCTGTCGCAATATCTTTTTGTTCTATTTTAATCCGGACGGAAAAATATAAAAAAAGTTAATTTATAAATTTTAGGGTTCCGAAATTACAAAAAAGGAACCATCAAAAGGTTGTCGTTATTACCGGTGATAAGACGAGCCATCAATAAATATCAAATACTATCAACTAAGGTCTTTTTGACCAACAAAAATTGTCTATGAAAACCTAATACAATATAAACGTAAATACATTTTTTACTGATTTACAGTTTATTCTTTTTTTACTTTATGTAGGTAAACATAACGCTCAAAAATAAAATTAAAAATAAGAACATGTTAGCCAATTGATTAATCTCATCTAAATATGCAATAGATACCAGATATTGCGATAATTACAATACTATCGTGCACTTAAGCAATGTTAATAGTTCTAACAATAAACAGCGTGCGGTAACCACGGGTAACCACGGGTAACCACGGGCAACCACGGGCAACCACGCGGCGATTACTATTTCCAATCCACTATTACAAAGTAATTTCAATTATGAAATACTACTGACATCTGGAATTTAACGATCTGCACACGGCTATAAAATTGATAGCTCTACCCACTTAGTTACGCCCCCCCTCCCCACAAAGAGGGGGCAATTGGGATCTACCGTGTATTTAATAAGTGGGAGGTGTCGCAAAACTCTATCATAGTGGGGAGTGCGTGCGCACGGATTTGAATCTGATACACGCGTAAGTCACTAGCGATATCTTTTCTTGAATGTATACAATGATTTATGGTTATAAAAAATTAAGTTTTTACACTTCTCAAAGGATTTTTTATGTCTTTGCTATACAGATCGTATGTTTTTTTATTATTTTAGCAAATACCAAACGTACATAATACATACATTGGTTAGTAAAGTTAGTCAGTAAATTTGTTTAATAAAATTTCTCGAATTCTCAAGGACGGTAGAAGAATGACGCTTGCTCCCAAAAAAATATCCTAAATTGCAATAAGGTATGATAGAATATTCCGAATATTAAACGCATCTCGCTTTAAAACTAAACCATCACACTACGTGTCTCACTCAGATAGTTCAATTAACATAACTACTACCATTCATTACGAACTAACGATTACTAGATTACACGAACTAATCAAGTTTTGTATGAAACATAAACTCAAACACTGATCAACATTCATAAGGATATATCCGCCCCCAATGAACAACCTAATCGATGTTTAAACTTCGAGTAATAACCTGTAACTATCGATTAATTTAGATAATTTAACATTTAGATTCAATACCGATACGAATACAATGCTTTCATATAATTAAAATATGATTATTAAATCGATTCGCGTGTGACTCGGACCGCGCGGCCGTAATGAGAACATGACTTCCCAACCGACGCCATTTACTCGGAGATGTAATATCCGATGCGATCCACTCGTCTCTCTAAAGCGAGGTTACAAATGAATTCTGATTTAGCACTGAGTCGACGTATTAGTTTAAGATAACTTAAGTGAAGGGATATGTTTACGCTAAAGGTATCCATTTTTCATTGCTACTACACGGGAACAAAATTAACTTTCTTAATTATGTGATGATAATTACTCTGTTCGAATGATTTACTGTATTCATGTATGTGTGTGTCTGTGTGTGTGTAAATATTAGTGAGGGTATACATGTGCGTGTTTTTGTCTACATGTAAGTAGTGAACTTAATAAAATGTTAAAATCATTTCAAAATTATAATAATTTTACGTTCGATATTTCGATTTTAACTCCTCATAACAGCAGCTATCCACCAGTATAAGTAATTTTGAAATCGCTAAAGTCGTTTCAGAGATTAGCCGGAACAAACAGACAGAAAAAAAAATATGATTGGTATTAAATATTAACAATATATCGGAACACTTAATAGTCCAGTGACATATCGCGAAGGTGTATCAAGAACCTTTAAATCTTAGTGTAAGTGAAATAAATAACACACGTCTGCCAAATACGGAGATAACACACGAAACAATACCATCGTAGGTGTGACACTCGCTAGTGACGCGCGGGTATCGATATCCATGCAGTTTAATATTACATGTTCCTCAAAAAAACGTAACCACAATTTTATATATTATTTATTGATATATTTTCCACTTTGAATCAACACTGATCACTTGTGTATCAAATGTGAGTGTCAGGACTATTGATAGTTATCGAAATTAGCTTCTGTAAACTCCAACTCAAAATTAAGTCTTCAAATATTCCAAACCCCTCCTTCTCTCAATTTCAGACAGGTATTTCTTTATTGTTTCTTTACTTTGCAATATTTAAATAAAATCAACCATTTTAAATTCAAAGAATTCAAACCTAAAACATAATAAGTATCGATAACAAGGTCGTTTATCGTAACTAAACGGCTACTCAACATTGAAGTACATCAATTAATCATAATCGCCGGTATCGACGGACCGCGACGGGACCCGTCTCGTCACTCTGACGCGCTGGTCCTATAACTCATCAGGACGACATTTACAGCTTCAGC
The DNA here is from genome assembly GCA_918358865.1 of Melinaea marsaeus rileyi. Classification (NCBI taxonomy): domain Eukaryota; kingdom Metazoa; phylum Arthropoda; class Insecta; order Lepidoptera; family Nymphalidae; genus Melinaea; species Melinaea marsaeus. The sequence continues at coordinate 1,271,798 of OU911089.1, forward strand.
GAAATCATTAATGATTGTAAAATGATTTTAATGGGACCGTATTGACGTTTGGTATGTCTTGAACCGCTTTTATCAATGCCGATAGATTTATTATGTTAAGTGAAATTAAGATAATATAAACAATTTTGATACCAAAATACCATTGGCGTTTAGTTTTTATTAAACGTTGATTAAACACGAGGTAGCCATTGTACCTTGTTGGTCATCGTATCTGTAATTAATAAGTACCGTCACTGTCCGTCTGTTTGTCGGAAATAAATATTATATAAATAAGCACTTCTCGTTTATAGAGAGGACACAAATTGCAAGTTTTCAACTGTAGATACGCATTTTTCCTTATAATTTCCGACTCAGACGTTTGTAAACCAGTTTACGAGCCCTGGGCTACTGTTTTGTCTTCATTCTAGTCTAGAGGATAATAAGCGATAAATACCCGCCTATGATTTATGGTTAGGAGAGACAATAGTGGATAGACCTGAAGATACGAAGATAGGGATTCTCCGCTACGAGCACTTAACAAAATTAATATAATGCCTTACTCGTTAATAATATCAAATTCCTGAGTATTCAATTCAACGGATATTACTAAACCTTTACTTTAGGCTAAAGGCTATAAGGACTACAACTACATTTTGTTAACTGGTCTCTTAGTTAAGTTCGAATGGTGTAAGATTTTATTAATATTTATAAGCTGATTCCACACTGCCGTAATGATAACGTACATTGCGATGAGTTGGTTGTAAATAACAATTATCTGCACTTGCCTTTATAAATCTTAGTGAGATTAGAACGTACAAGATGTATCGTCAAATGAATCTTCTTAAAATCAATCTAAATATTAATGATACTTTGTTTTTTAATATCTGAATAGAATATTGATGGATGGAGTTGTTTTATTATGAACTAGTAGTGTCTATGACTTCGCGCGGAATATCTTTTTTTTAATACGAGTATTCCAAGTATTCCATCAGCTATCTGTCAGTGAATGTCCTGTTAACAAACAGATAGACAGAAAAGTTTTGAAAATTGATATTTTATTTAAGCACCGTATATAGTTTCATATGCATTTAGTGAAATGTTAATTTGGTATTTCAAACAGATTTTTTAATTTCACTTCTTCTTTTATTCTTCTTCTTCTATTCTAAAAAATACAGAATTAATAAATTAATTTTCGTAAACAAATTAATTAAATTTAATAGTTATAATTATACTAATTCAATTACATGGTGTCATCTGTGTCTTGATCACGCATTAGTTACTACATAATACTATTTAATTAAATTGTATTAAACCTTTAAAATAATAATAACATTATAAATATTAGTATTTTAACGGAAAAATTTCCTCAACAAATTAATTATTACAATTAAAACTATACATATTTTATAGCTATGCTCATGATTCCATTCGTCCTTCGTTCGTTCGAGACAACTTTTTTATATCTTGACCGGTTGGACACTAAATGTTAAATAAGGTATACATCACTGAAAATTACATTAAAATAAGCTAAACTATCCCAGAGGTTAGAGCGCACAAAGGCATAGTTAAACAGACAGGGCAGTGAAAGAGTCATACGTTCTCACTGCCTCGCCAAAAAGTGGACGAGTTGGAACACCATGAGATTTTAGTGGGTATGCTGCCATTCTAGTGGATAGTCCCACATAACCATCGACCTCCCCCCTTGTGGCTAGTTATTAGTATATATATATGTTTGATGCACTCCCATACACCTAAAGTTAACTGATAGGGATTACCTTCTCAATAATAAGGTACAAAAAGGAATTAATATAGATAAATAATAGTTAAACATCTTTAAATTTTTCAAAATAGTTACATGATAGAGTTAATTAGTTCTATGGTATGAGATTGGTGATTATTTATTCAAATTCGCTGGTTTGATTCCAAAACAAAATATTTTTTTTAATCAAAATCTATTTTGCAAGCTCTTTTTTGAATAGTAACTAAAATCAGCCATGACCGCTACCTCTATCATAGTAAAAATGTGTCTATGGATTTTGTTTTCTGTGTAAGAAATAGACCATAAACATACAAGACCATAAACAATAATTTCTCTATAGAGGTCCAAGTTGCATTTCGACTTAATCTATATATCGTATTTCATTTATTTACCATTTGATGGAGATTTACGAGCAGAGGACGTCAAAGTACTACCATAAATAAGTAGAAGATGATGAACAGAATACAATAGATGTGGTTATCTCTGCCTCATTTACATATATCTATAACTTAGGTTAAATCCACGTAAACTGTTTGAGTAGGATTTGAATGACAGACAACATATACATATATGTATACGATGTTCGTTTGCGCTAATCTTTAAAACACTGGACCGATTTCAATGAAATTTTGTAGATATCTCTTCTTTAGTCGACTTTAAAGACAGAGTAGTTTTTATCTCAAATAATAATATTAATTTTATTATATCGAATTTGAGGTTATACCTAAAGAATAATTGACTTCTAAGTTCTATAAGTTTCGAATAGATGGCGGTGTTCATAAAAATATTATAGTAGCTAGTATATATATACATTTAATTGAAGGTACACCGTAAACTGTCAGCAGTGGCCCTAAGTGTGAGTACTCGTAAGTGTGGGTGCGAGCGTAGTCAACTTTTATTTCTTAATTTAATTGGAATACAAACTGTCCGAGTTGATTTCTTCACACCACCTGTCCGTAATCGAACAGAACGCTTAAAACCTTTAACAGTTTAATATTAAATGTTAAAAAATATAGACAATATGTAAGACTGCACGTTGTAAATAATAAAAAACATCTGGAAGCCTTAATATCACCTTATGACAGAGCAACTGTATTTCTGTTTGTTTCTTTATAACCCAATAAAGTTGAACTAAGTTACGTTAATATGTAGGATAATTCCGGATACAAGAAAGTACATACAACAATCAATTAGATCAATTAATAAAAATAAAACAAAGTCTGGAAAAAACGGTTACCTACATTCTTATATCGTAAAAGAATCTTTGGTACGGTGGTCTGTAAACTTCTTTTAGATAAAAAACTAAAAAATTAAAAACTTTAACATAAAAAAAAACGATAATTTACATTATTATAATTCGTAATTCCGTATCTAATCGTTTACTTTAGATCGAAATATATTACAATGTTGGTAAACGTCAACACTTATGTCACATGTATCCCGCGCTATTTCCATCCACAGAGTAAAAATGGCGGTATATCCATGGTTTAATCCATTTAGCGGTTTATTTTCCAAGTTGAGACGTGATAATGCGACTATAAATAACGCGAGATGAGTTACGAGTGTGTTGTCGCGAGACAATGGTGATGTTATCGTGCCTCGTGCGGAACTATTCGATTTTAAGTTAAACATACAAAAAACCGGTAAATTATTTGGTATAACTTACCGGTTTTTTCATACCTACAATTAGAGGTTGATTAATTTTTTAATCAAAACTATTTAATACGAATAAAGTTAAAGATTTTATGTTTATTCGGTTTGTGATATCTTTAAAAAATTATAAGCTAATTCCAAAAAGGTTGATTTATTCTCTTTCTTTTCTAGGTTTGAAAAGTAGCTAAAAATAGCACCCTCACGCATAAGCGTACCCTTTAAAGATACTGTATTGCATAAGTGAATAAAATAACTTTAAAATGTTATGAAGTTTTAAGTTCTTTCTTAAATAAATCATTCTTCAATATGATTTTATACTTTTATAATCGTCACAGATTTCCGACTTCAGTTGATCGCTACCTACGTGTTGAGAATCGCTGGCTTAGATAACAACATTAAATTTTATTAAAATTTGTAAAGATATATTGTAATTAAGTTACCGCGTGTTATATATGTATATGTAGACTGCAAAAATCTAAACCATACAGAATTTCACCAAAATCCATCGTATAATCTTTCCGTGACGCGCAACAAACGGACAATCTTTTTAAAGTTATTTATAATGATTGCTCTAAACACGTATAATCGATATTAAACACGAAAACCACATGGTGTTGTAACCTACTCCTAGCAGGCGGCGAACCTTATCGATTATACGTGTGGTTTTCACCACCATGTGGTTTTCGTGTTTAATAAAGTAAGATATCTTTTCAAATAACATTGTAAAGCTGCCAATATTTATTTTACAACAGGATCGTTAATATTAAATTTTAATTAACACCTAAAGCTGAAGCACGCGGTGGATTGAGACGGTTAAATAGATGCAATTGTCCATGCGATAAATAAATAATTCATTGATATGTTGTTAAGTTACAACATGAAATTTAAATTGTATTCCTTTTACAGTATATCCATAGTTAATACGTTGGAACACTCTCCTCTGTCTGTCTGTCTGTTATAATAAACAATTTTATATGCGTATTAATTATATGTATTAATGAACTGCGGCGTCAGACGTACGGCGGCACGCGTCAGGATGTAATATACATAGTTTTAGGGACTGTAGGTCGTTTTCGTTCCTTAGGTATTTGCGAAATGTGGTAATTCTGCGATAATTAGAAGTTCTGTTTCTCTCTTTTTGAATGAAAAAGAATTGACATAAATCACTTTGAACATATTTTTGGTATAAAAAAACCAAAATACTGTGATATAACATAGATTATCTTTGTAGGGTATAGCATAATAATTATCGGGAGAACCCTCCTTCGTCCTCCTCCGCCCTCCTCCGCCGCAGTCCATGCACCGTCTACTCACCGACTCCACCACCTGCATCCACGGACGTACAATAAATTATATATACATAGCCCGTCGGTATTTTAACAGAAATATTTAAAATTCAATGCGTTATTTTAATTAAGCACTCGGTGCCACTCGAAGACTTATACCGTATGCAGCCTACAGTTTAAAGTTTATGTATTAATGTTAATGGATTATTTAGATTTTCAATATATGTATATTTGTATACTTATATTTCTCTAATAATTTTGTGTAATTTTACCATAATAAAAAAATAGATTGTAAAGAATAATAATATAAATAAAATAATAATATTGGACTCGAACTCGAATAGCATATAAACATAATTAATTTGTTTATTTGACATCTCCGAAAGTTAAAAACCGTCTCGTTACGGAGCTCCTCCAGTGAAGTCAGAATGCTAGATCTAATCACTACCTGACAAAAAATAATGTCCAAGTAATTTATCTCCGTCAGGAAGCCGTCTGTGTACACAAACCAAGATAACACATGCACTCTACTAACATGACTGTTACGCAAGCGCCTTCGGTAATGTGAATTATGTGGTGGTAAGGTGGTTCTTATTCTTAAAAGTAAATTGACGTCAAAGACTCGTTGATCGCCTATTTTCTTCTTTAATAACAAAAACAAAGATTTTAAAAAGACAATTTGACTCGTTTAAAAATGTCTAAATCTGATTAATCTTAAAATATATTTTTCGTTATTTAATGTAATGGTAATATTTAAATGTTATAATGTTTTATGTATACATATAAATAAAATTCCATATTAAATTTTTCACTCAATGGATATTAAAGTATATACGGTACTTACATAAAAAATATATTTTTAAATATTTTCTCTGTCTCTTCATACCGGCTAATTTCTGAAACTGCTGGACCGATTTTAACGGAACTTCCAACAGCTTATGTTATAAGAAGTAACTTGGGCTACTTTTATTTTTAAAAACATTTTCCGCGCGAACAAAACCACGGGCACAGCTAGTAAACAAATGTATATTTTACAAAATGATTCATAAAATGTACATATGTAAAATCTGGTCCTTATTTTAGGGGTATTTTAAAATTATCTTTCCCTTGTGTTTAGAACTAAACATATTTTTTATCATAAGATGGTTCTTTATAAAGTAACTTAACTTTAAAATATTATATTTAACAACATAATTTCCGTTGTACAGTTTTTAAAATCAATTAGTTCAAGACTGAGGTATCGTATAAGGTAATAATTTTTGTAATAGTATGAGGAATAAAACAAAATGATGTAACACTTTATTAGGGGTCGGTTAAATGTGCATAAAAGCCTTCTACCGGACCTCAACAATAATAACTAAATTTACATATAAATTATCAATTGCCATTAAGCTGGCCGCAGACTATAAAAATATGCGTGCTTTAAGAGCTTGTCGCCAACTATTACTAATTTCTATGAATTTATTCAATTTCATATACATTCATTTTATTTATTTGTTACAAATAAATGTAACTTGTTCATAAAAACAGTTGCAGTTATTACTTTATATATATGAGTATACATTCTTATTTAAATATATATATATTTTCTATTTTTATATTAAAGAAATACCAGCTGCGTTTGTTGTGTGGTTCTTTTCAGAGCAGAGTGCGTTTGGAACACTCGTAGACTTCATTTTAAGTTGGAGAGTGTTTTCACAGAAGGGTTTATTTTGTTAAGTATGGTATCAAAATAGGCCTGACTCTCCCATTTGACGTACACAAGCGGTGACTGGTATTGAATCAAAGTGGAGAAGATAAAAATAAATAAATAACTAATAGGAGAAAACCCAGCATTGGTCCGTATTGAGGTAATATTAACTGCACCCATGGATCTAAGTATGGTAAGATATAGGTGCCTTGGTGCCTTGCCCTGTAGAAAGTGGAAGGAAAGGGATTCGGTCATTTATTCCTTCATTCACGAGACAAATCGCGGATGTAACAGACACTTCAGAGTAATGTCCAGTGGATACAGTGTATATTTATTTATTTATTTAGCTTCATGCCATATCCCTTGCGGGGTAGTCAGAGACGACGGAGCGCCAAACGCTACGGTCTCTGCATACCTCTTTCACCTCGGCCACAGACATCAACCTCTTCATACATGCCCTCCGGGGGGTCGTCATGCTTTTTACGTGACTTTCCTCCAGTAACATTGATACTGTGTTTTCGAAGGTCACTCGAGGCCTCCCCCTGTCTCTCTTACCGCTCACTTTTCCTATTTAAATCTTTTTTACCATTCTTTCATCACTCATTCGTTCGACGTGCCCAAATCACCTGAGCACGTTCTTCTTCATTCTCACCGTGACATCTTCACTAGTACCTGCCATTCTGTGAATCTCTTCATTGCGAATTCGATCAGCTAGACTGACTCCGCATATTCTGCGAAGAGATCGCATCTCCACAGCATTCATCTTTCTTACATTCTTCTTCTGTGTTACCCACGTTTGGCTGCCGTATAACAGCGTCGGTATCAAAACTGCATTGTGTTCAGCCAAACGTGCAGCTATGCTGACAATGCAGTCAAAGCACCGTTGACTCTGTTACCGGCAGCAATACGCCTTTCCACATTCATTTCGTATCTTCTGTCTCTGCTAAACATACTTCCCAAATATACCACTTCATTCACTTGTTCTATTATCTTATCATTCACGTTGATCTTACATTCTGTTCTTTCTTCATTTCTTTCAAATATTAGAACCTTCGTCTTAAGACGAAGGTGGATACAGTGGATACAGCTAAATTCAATACTGCTTCAACTCTTAGTCTTCTCAGAGAATTTGACTATTTTTCTTACTGTTGCGTAGTCAAAGTAGTATTTTTTAATTTATCTATCTCATAATGTACATAGGATATTTTTAATAACCGCTTTATGTAATGTAATATTATTCATGTTATTTAAACATGTGTGACGGGCAACATGAATGTGTTTTTATTGATTTACAATGAAGAGTTGAATATTCAGGAGCGTAGCTCCTAAACGTTAATTGTACAAAAAAATGAATAACAAAACTTGATTATAATAAATATTATGCACTTCTATGGAAAGTGTTTTAATTGGTCGTTTTATAAAAAAATATTATTAACTTTTATGGCAAGTGTGCGGCGCGAATGACCCTTTAGGTATCGAGGTTAGTGACCCTAAGTGCTGATCCAAAGGTCGTGGGTTCGACTCCAGGTGACGATTAATTGTGCCATCTCATATTTTGGTTCCAATTTTGGAACTTGTTTTAATAAATATATAATATAATTGGTATAACCATGACGAAATGTTCGTTTGTGAGTGAAAAAGACAAGTAAATAAAAATATATGAATTATTATATAACATTATATTCGGCAATTTCTATCAGTTCCAGATATCAAAGAGTTATTTTTCTTATAATGTAGATTAGTAGATGTAGATTTTCTTACAAATGATATTGTAAACAGATAACTGAAGTGTTCTCAGCAAACTGAATTAAACTTTTGTGAACTCGAAACTTCATCACCTTATAATATATTAACATAACAATTTATGTACGCAGGAATGTTTATTTGTACAAAGGAAGAACAACATTTTTTTCCTGCCTCCTTCACCTGCCAGGTCGTATGCGACGGCGACATGGCCTCACACCGCCGGTGGCACTCCATAAGGTTCTACAAAGCTCGAAGCGACAAATGCATCAATATTCATTAGTTATAATAATTCGTGGTATTTAGAACTAAATATATTATTTATAAGTTGACCTTCCGTTACTATTAATGTTATAAAATGTTTTTACAATATATTTCCTTTAGGATGTATAAGTATTTATTTATTCATTTGATGTCTGAACAGGGTTTAGGTGAGGCGTAACTCTTTGTGTAATCTATGGATTTTCTTAATCCTTTGTTTCAAGTAATACTACGAAAAGTCAGTAATAATTCAAAGGTTAATCATTAAAATTATCTTTTACAAAATAATACATGAATATTATAAAAATATGAATTATTTTATTTTAATCTTTTCCGTATTTGTCTTATATTATAATTCTCAAGTTACCGTTTAAAATATATAAATAATTATTTTTATTTTTTACTGTAAAGTTTATTTATGGTATTTTAAGAACCGTTAGTTAAGTATATACATATTGTATGTGGGTGCAATTCATTATTCGTCCCTACCCAGTCTTTAAAGACGGCGTGTGTTATGTATAACTCCCCTTATATCGCGGACACTCATGACTGACGAACATTTTTTTGCTTATTTACAAACATGGTATTTATTTTCATTAGAAAATCCAGTATGGTGGCCACCCAGATCATTGGACTAAATAAAGTCTTTTCATTGCCTTAATGTAAAATGTTAATTCTTTTTCGCAGTTTTTAGAAAATTTTGCAGCATTTTTTGAAAATTTTGAAAACTATTCATACTGACGCAATGTACAATAGAACTATACATATACCACCATCAACATTAAATAATAAGGTTAATGAACGATGTTTTTGTACAACTTAATCTTATAAGTTTAAAGTAACTAGGAGCGCCAACAGACCCTCAATTTTGACTCGCTGCGCTCGCGAAATCTCGGGTACCATTTGCATATTGAGCGAAGCGAGCCAGTGTAATGACTCGAACGATGAGTGTAATCAGTGAATAGAACAGGAGGACAGTACTATTCGATTAAAAAAATCCTTCACGCGAATATTTTTCCCATTGACTTCAATGGGATATCAGTTTTTTGACGATTATTCCTCAACGACATGACATTTTTCCAAATTTTTTTAAAGCCATCACTTAATGTGTATCGTTTTGATTGCAAAATTTCATAATTTTCCGTCAAGCAGTTTTGAAGCCTATTCGTGACAAAGAATGTGAAAAAGTCTCCAGTCTCTACTGGACACTTTTTCACATTCCTATTTATTTATTTTATTTCTATTTATTTATTCTTTTTATTTATTTATTTATTTTATTTCTTATTTGTTTACCACAGTAAATAATGACATACAAAACAAAAAAAACAAAAATATAGTAAATACAATATTTCTTCCAGACAACCGTAGCATCACGAAATAGTAAAGGAGCTAACATGCCGCCTTGAGAACCAGTACCTTATATCCGGCCAGGGAAGTAATTCGAATAACTCTCTTACTAAAGTCAAAATTGTCCATTTACATTTAAGTCCATTAACAACCCATCAGTGACTTTGACTAACGCTGAGACTATGCTATAACCGGAGCGATACCTGTATCGGTAGAGGTATTGAAGGAGTTATCTCCTTTCCCTCTCTCTATAGAGAGAGGAGAGGAAACCAATTTGTCCAGTTTTTTTGAAAAGAAGGGGAGATTGGGGATGGGATGGAAATATATATGAAATAATTCGTACTCGTTTCCAAATATGAGTACATTTACTCGTAGCAATGGATGGTTTATGATATGGATAAAAATGGGAAAGATAACATCTAGGATGGATGTTATCTAATACTATTGACATAAACTGCGGGTGATATTAATATTATATTCTTCTTAATGTCACATTCAGAAAAAGACCTGAAAGTAAGCGGGATTTGGAGTGTCCTGTGATTGGCATCGTTGTGCATGGACACTGTACATTACGATGAAATGGGAGCTAGTTTCTATAGTTGAATTAATAGAGGATTAAAAGCTGCAACCTTTCGATTGAATTAAAAACAAAATTTTTGTACAATATCATTTTCAATGTGAAAGCTAATTAAAAAGGAAACAGTTACACACAAACTTGTGACTGGTATAATATTATCTTGTACTTCCAGATCTGAAGGCCTCAATTCTTTTTTGTAAGTATTATCTAGTCAAAAATTTTACAGTAAGAAATATCAATCCCTAACGATAAATTTTTTTCATTTGGCACCAAAGTATAGTTTACATATCTTATGGAAAGTCCATATAAATACTAAAATAGCGCTATGGCACTCAACGATATATTACACTCTACAAGCTCGTTTTTTTTCTGTCAACTTTTCAGTTGGTAATTATTTCTTAAGTGTGACCTTATATGTTATAACTTCCATAAGAGAGATATCTACAATGATGTTAAAAATGTGTTGCTGTCATTTTACATCGAAACCGAGCTATAAATCTACTTGCGAGGGAGTGGTCTGTTTTAATAATAAGCATTTTTATATACTCTCAGACTTTCAAACATGTGACCACTTTTATGATAATTTGCTATAACTACACTATCTGTACTTAAAATAAAAACAAATATGTTTTTTTTTAAATAATTCCTACTCGTTTTCATCAAACACCAGTAAACAGATTAATTGATATTAAAAATATATTTTAACCTCGAATCATTTAAACTTTGGGAAGAATATATATATATATATATATACATTGAAGACGTAGTATTGAGTTGTATATTAATATTAAACAAAATAAAATCCAAGCAAAGATGGGGGCAAAGTGCCTATCTAGTCTACAAATAAATAGTTTGTATGAACATGAACTTTGCAAAATATTTATAATAAATACTTTTTTTTTTCCAACAGTCATTTTAAATACAGATAAAAATTATTTCAATATTGCCAAAATATTCTTCAGCTTGTGCAAAATTATTAGGATTTAAAGTTTTTTTTTTATACATATAATGATTATTTTCAATGAATTGCGAATAAAATTACACATTCGTAGACATTTTAAAACTATAGAATAACAATTAATTAAAGGTTGGAATAAAAGGAATAATATATTCTATAACAAATACTTTTTCAAATAACTTAAAAACGAGCAGCCTGAGGGGAAATAGTATAACTATTTTAATGATACGATTCAAGTGTTATTGTATTATAATCTTTAATTATATTGTAATAAGAGTTATTTACGTTTGTAATAGATTATAAAATTCCTAAAAGGACTCATACTAGGAATCGATTGAAAAACTTGAATATAACGGATAAATATATGAATTAAAAACTAGTATCCCAATAACGTTATTGTTTATGACTGCTGCTGCTGCTGCTGCCCAGAATATGCGCTGGATATTTTATATAAAACTAACCTAAGTTACTCCTATACCATCAGTGAAAGTTCTGTTAAAATCGGTGCAGCCGTTTCGGTGATTAGTTTGAACAAACAAACAGGCACACAGAGAATAATATAAAAAAAATGATTTTTTAATTTAAATACGGTATATACTTTCATATGCATTTAACAAAATTTAATTTGGATTTAAAAACAGACACTTTACTTTTATATAATATATATATATATATATATATATATATATATATATATATATATATAGATATATATATACTAGCAGACCCGGCCACACGTTGCTTTGACTATGGTTTTTGCTATATTACATTGTAGTAAACTATTTAAGGAGTAACGGTAAGAGAACACCTGTCATGAGAACATCCACGTTTTCTTACAGTCATACCTTAACAAAATAATTAATTTTAATTTATTTATTTTTTTAATTTTTAGTAATTAACGTGAAACATTGAAATTTATAAATGAGGTAGGTGGGGCAGATGTTTAAAATTTTTAACAATAATTATTATTTTAAATTTAAAATACTTATAATTTCAATTTCATTCAACACTAATCGGTAAACAATATTGTTTAACCTGTATTTAGCTAACACAAATAGATTCGACGGTTTTCCTAAACATGAACCATTAGAAAAATCGTGGGTTTTCCAATTCCAAACCACAAATACAAATAATTACTCAATCCAGTCAACAGATACCGCCATCTTTTAGAAATGTTTGGAGCTAATTGAATATTATAACTGCCAAATAATAAACAAATAATTTGCAATAAACTAATATTGAGATGAAAACTATCCTACCTTTTAAGTTAGACCAAGCTGCAGGTTGTGTGTAAATTTTGTTTAAATCGGTTAAGTAGTTGACCATTGTGGACAAACAACGTGACACGTAATTTTTATATATTAAGATATATAAACTTTTTTCATTGTTATTTCGTTTCATAAGTTATATTATTTATATAATAAGCTCTTGTTTATTTTTGAAAGGCCGTTATACACAGTCGGCACTTAAGCAGCACTAAATGTGACCAAAATTAGGAAATATATTCAAAACAACCGATAAACTTTATTTATTTATTTATTTTTATTTTCTACTTTAAATTCATACGAGTAATCACTTGTGTACGTTAAATGGAAGTGACAGGAGGGCCTATTTTGTAAAGACACTCTCCAACTTAAAATAAGGCTACTCGTACGAGGGTTCCAAAAGCGCCCTGGTCTGAGAAGAACCACAACAAACTCAGCCGGGTATTTTTTTTTATTGTGATCACTGTTTCACAAACGTCAATATATTTAGTGATCATCTTAGTCATGTTAACCTTACTTAAATTTTTAAATAATGTTAACATGAAAATTCATAAATTAATTTAAATTTCTTCTAAAATACAAAGTTCGAGTAGGGACACGATAGTTCAGTTGTCAAACCGACTTGGACGAACCTCGCAGGTTCGCTTCTGTTGATAATTTTTAATTCTACATTAATTTAAAATCTGTAAATATAACTTAAAATATTGTCAATACAATATTATGATGTTAATGTCATTTAATACAATATTTATATTATTCAAGTGATTTATATATTGTGTTTCTAGTAATTTATTTAGCCATTTATTTAGGTAGAAAGTTACAATGTGTTATGACACAATGTTATAGTATCATCAAAACCTAGTTTTCTATTTCATTGTTATTATTTAAAAAATCCTCAACACCGATGATTTTATTATTTTTGATTTTTTTAACTATTGTCGGCCATCTTAGAATCGCGATTATAGAGTTTTTACACGCAGAATGTTTTAATTCCTCTCGGTTTGTAAAATTTACAAATACCATTCCACTATCGTAAAAGTCGCAATGAGGTCCTCATGAGACTTATGACACTGAAGGAAGTGAAGCGACACAGAAACTAAACACTTCCGTCGATTTAATCGAAAGAAAGGCGTCAATATACTAATCTTCTCTCCCCTCCATAAAGTCTAACAGTCTGTGAGGTGAGGGTCTTGATTGACCTATCCATGGGCAGATGTCTTCTGTTACCCGATAGCTAGGGGTGGAAATTACGTCGAAGCACCACGGCTGGTTGACTCAGTGACCCGTGAGGTCCGGCTGTGAGTATATTCGGAAGCATTTCATTGGTTCCCTTTTATTGCGTATCAGTTTGAAGCACGCAACAACTACTAAATATTAAACATTTAAAATGAAAATCTAATCTCCTTGTATTTATTTTTGAGGGAATCGCTATCACGACTAATTTAAATACTATATATATATATATATATATATATATATATATATATATATATATATATATATATATATATATATATATATATATATATATATATATATATTATATTGATTAATTTATATATAATTAGTTCAGTATTTCTCAAAGTGTACTGTATTTTTTATATTTTGTATATATATATATATATATATATATATATATATGTATACTTTGTTTAATGTCTGTCGGAATGCGCGATACGTTACAATAATTTATTTTTAACTTATTGTTATATTTACAACTGCCCTTTAGAGTTTTTGTCGAGCTGTTTGTTTAATATTCCAAGTGCGTACCGACGCAGGCCTCATGCTGCACTCGCACTGCGTTTGATAACGTAAAGGTCACGCGACTTTTATTTAATTTTATAAGTTCTTAGTATTAGCATTCTAGTCGGCGAAATTAAAAGAACTTTTTACTTTAGTACTCAAACTTAGTGCTAAAAAATATATATATTTATCAAAATTTTAAATACAAATATTACCTTTTTGGATTCCTGTATATAACCTTTAACTGTGTCAATTTTTTTATACCTCCGTTCTTCTAATTTTCATAAAAAGCGGTACAATGTTTTTCATTACGTTTTAATATAATGATACTAAAAATAATGATAAAAATTTCTAGTATTATATATTTTGTTTAATATCCAGATTAATATAAGAAGCAACTTAGTCAAATTTAATAAATTTTATTTTATGTTTTCTACGTTTTTAAGTAACTCTAAAGAAATTTTCATCTCCATTTATCATGACAATAATAAAAAACACTACATCTACATGATATACGTACAATATTTTTAAAGCGGCATATATTATGTATAAAAAAGATTAACAGGGACTTAAATGGAAAATAATGGATATATATTAATTATTACTTAAAATGTATGCAACATAATATTAAACAAAATATGGAAATTATTAGGATTTTGTCATTTATTGTCCTTGAATACTTATAACTAAATATTTAAACATAACAAATAATCGAGTCGTAATAAGACGGATAGTTAATATTGAAACCGTTAAGAAGATGGCGATGTAAGTTTCTTGCCTTCTAATAGGTTATGATACACGGCATACAATCTAAATCCGACAAAATATATTTTCTTAAATCATTTTAAGTATATAATAAAAATAATAATTTATTTTAATTTCAAATAGTCATATACAAAATAAAGAAGATGTCTTCTTTTAAAAATAGTAATTATTTATCCCTGTGCTAGAAAAATCCGATTCTCAATAACAACATAAATAAACTAAATTATCAATAAAACATTACAACAATCCAAAAATTACAGTGTATATGTGCGAGTGTATGTTTGTGTGTGTGTGTGTGTGTGTGTGTAAGTGCATCTCCTCTATATAACACAATAAAATAAATGCGTTTAGTTGTTAATTAAAATGCGTTCACTTTTGACTGTTCCGTGGTATAATGAAATAATATAGGTAAGTCTAGTCTAAGATGTAGGAATTTTCTGATAATAAGATAAAGATTTACATTTATATTGTCACTTCAAAATAAATGTTGATTCAGTTATAAAGTTTGCCTTAAAATTTTGAGTTATAGTAGATTTATTCTTATTCAAAGGTGTTAGTTATACCTTGTAATTTTAAATCATGACTATTAAACAAATATAGCATATTTATAAGTAAAAAAGTATTTTAACTTTGCTAAAAGCTATTTTTGCCAGAGCGAATTGATAGTATATTGTATAAACACTTATATTACAATGTTAAATTTTGATCATTAATCACACACACACAATAATCATAATTGAAATATTATCAAAAGCGAAAACGAAATGGCACGATCCATCTCGGTCCGATTTTATTCTGATTTGAGTCGGACGCGGTGCTTAAGCGCCTTCAAACTGTTTACAGCGTCACGGGCGATTCGCTCCATGTACATAATTATATTACGATAAAACAATTTTAAACGCTCTGAGGTACACGACTCGCTCACTAACTCCAGATAATTAATATTAACTTTCTATATATTTTATAACTATATTTAAAACGCTATATATATGTATGTTCATTTTAATTGACATATTTGAATGTATTTTTAATGACATGGTTTATACAGCACTTTGTAATTTTTTCACGAGAAATCGCTGCAGCACATCAACTTTCATCGTCTTGAATTTTGATATTGACATGCATTTACGATAACGGACGGATGGACGAAAGAAAGCCTGGTCAACATATATATATATATATATATATATATATATATATATATATATATACAATATGTATATTGTGTGAAAAGTAACATTGGCATTTATGAAACAGTGATCACAATAAAGAAGTTCCCGGCTGAGTTTGTTGTGTGGTTCTTGCTCAGGGCAAATTTGGAACTCTTGTAGCTTTAATTTGAAGGTGAAGAGTGTCTTTACAGAAGAATATATTTCTTTAAGTATCAAATTGCCCATTGTGTATTAAATTGACACTTCAATTTAATACACAAGTGATCACTGGCATTTGGTTATGTAAAACCTTAAACTTCATAGTACTGATAGAATATCTGGGAGTCGTCAAACATAAACAATTTTAATCCCTTTTGATGCTCTGTTACAAGTAGCAAGTATTGAGTTAGAACTAAGTCAATGGTATCCGCGACATTACATAAAAAAAGAAATGTATAACATCTCCCATTAATAAAATATATATTTCAATGGACTTTTAACAATTCAGTTGTGAATGTCATTGGGAGGAAGCAATAAAATGGTGTGGAGCGAAAAACGATTAAGGAGTGTGTGTCCTCAACATTGTATCATACCCCCCATATCTAATAAAACTGAGTCAATATCCCAGACGCGGTGAGCGCGTTCCTCTACATATCTAACATACTGCTCTGCAAGGCTCACCCGCTTGGAGTTCTGACACACGGCCGCCTCCTTCATCGCACTTCATATATTCCTATAATTCTTTATTCACAATTTTGTATGTAATTTATTATTGCGTTAATATATATCTAAAATAATACATAATTAATATTTTTTATCAAATTTGTTATTTTATATCTTAGTGAGTATGTTAGAGATAAAATTTTATAGTAGTTGAGTCTATTCTCTATACGAGGCCGCAGAGACCAGAGTAGGAATACATTACTTACGAAACTAGATACTAGCACGAAATGACACATGTATTTATTGAAAACAATTTATATTATGCTATAAAATATACAGATACCTATGCACTATATATAACATAAATTGAACATGAATAGAGATGAATCATTTTATATAAAGATATTAAATCATAAGTTAATTATAATCGTAAGAATATATGCTCAATAAACCTACATTCAATATAATAAAGAATAAAACATTCAACAAACGAATTAATATACGAAAAAATATTATACATAATACAAATGTGGAATGTAATATTCTTATAAAGTATGTTGTTTTATCAAAATGTTCTTTTAGATATGAATTTATTAAATACACCGCGTATATTGTTTGCGTTGTCCGCAAAAAGTTTAAAATATTCAAACTGTAAATATGGATAAAATGAAAACTGTCGGGCCCCTGCTACACAAGTCAAGTATGGGTCGGAAAAAGCGTGAACATAACTATGCATTATTCATTAAAATATCGGTCCGTGTGTCTCCGCTAACGGTCAGGCGACATGACGCTAAAACCGCGATAGTCTAACAGGAATCTCTATATAATAATAGGCTATGAAGTTTTTACAGCCATTCTTTGAAAAGTGCTCTCAGACGGGACGATAAATAGTTAATCTTTTGATGTTTTTATAAATTAACTTATTACTCTAACGTCTATGGAGTTGAATAAAATAGTTATATTGTAGCGGAGTATAAATAAAGCGTGTTCAGAGCGATTTAAATCAATGAAGGTGTGAGTTAAGTCAATTGTCTGATAGGTTTACGATGGGAACACTCGGCGCTAATGAAGGTGTCACTTCTGATGTATTAAGGAAGGATCACTGAGGCATGTAAACAAATGAGAAATAAGAAATCAAGTCACAAAGATAACTTGTGGGGCACATTTATTTTGTTAGTGTATATTATACTTCAAGGATTGATGCTTCATTTGTTCTTAATAGGTTTGAATGTTGTCTTCCTGGTTTTATCCTATTAATTTGCGGTCAGCGTAATCTGTGAATTTATTCAACGCTTTAGATTATGTCAGCGTAAAATTTTATTTTTGTTATAACATTTATTATTGTTATTATTCACAAACTTTTTCAATGTCTTGATAAATTCACACATTCACATTCACGTTATGTATATATGTATTTATATTTTAGGAAGTGTGTTGATGTGTGCGCTGATGACAGCTATATAATTACATTATTTTATAGAAATATGTTTGAAGTTCATGATTTTACAATTTTGTAATATTTTTTTTTTTCAAGAACACAATGGCATTCATTTTTAACAAACTATATAAATGCAACTAGCGCCGTTCTAAAAGTGTAATCTGTATTATAGGAGACAAATAATAAAGGTTTTTTTTTCTCTGGTTTCAGTTATTTCGACAGTTTGAGTAAAGTATATAGGGTCATATAAATTTACGGATACTTGACATTTGAAAAGTGTAGTCACCTCAATACAAATAATTTTAATTAGTTTTAGATATGTATAAAATAATTTTTCTTCACATGTTCAACAGGAATAATATCCATATATCTTTTACTATCTACGTCCAACAAAATGAAAAATCTTTCTGAGTCCAGTGCTCAATGAGACGAGTTTGTCTTTAATTCACAGCAATGTAACGAGGAGCTGGCATTTTAATTAAATTACGTGCTTTTAATGCCCTTTGTAGTCTCGGAGAGAATTTGGTCCAGAGAGTGAGAGAATTTAATTCAAGGATGTAATTTTTCAGATTCCAGTAAATTGTTCTAAGCTAACAAAAATATTAAAGGAATTCCCCCCACTCTATTCTATGACTTTTCTGATATATATATATATACAAAATCTGTTCAGTGGTTTAGGTGTAAGGCATAACAGACAGATAGAGTTACTTTTCCAATTATAATAATAGTATAATCTTTTGCTGCGTGTTTATTCATCAAAATAACACTTTTTGTCTCCTACCAATTATAACTATAATACATTGAAATACTGTGACATACATATTGAAGGTTTAATTCATCATTTTTAGTGATAATGATAACTTATCACGAACAATAAATAGATGTAATATTTCTCTAATCTGAAATATAATAAATCTTGTAAAACGCGTCTTATAAACCGAACAACACGATTTTGATTGGTTAAATTCTTCAATGACTTCAAAGTTAATACAGTTACTTTAAGGAAATAAATATAAGGTTGCAGCTACCTCAGAGTTTATCGCAAGCCAATGTATTTTATTATCGTGATTTTACAGGTTGGTGGTGAAGCGTCTTAGTATTTTTATGGAGGCTACCTTTTGGAATATTAATTTAATTAAAGAAGGTTCATTTTATTTATTTTATTTAAGTATTTATTTCCAAGCACGTTCTGGTGTAACTTTTAAGGATAATTACATTTATATATATATATATATATATATATATATATATATATATATATATATATATATATATATATATATATATATATATATATATATATATATATAAATGTAATTATCCTTAAAAGTTACACTTAATATATATATATATATATATATATATAGTACCCTTTTGCTCGTGGTTTCGCTCGCGCTTTAATCGAGGTTATCATAAAATTTTCTTTGCACACACACACACACAAGCACGCACACACGCTCGCACGCACACACGCACTCTCGCACTCTCGCACGCACAGACGCACGCACAGAATAATTTTACTCTAATTCAAACCTTTATTTTAAAATTAAATATTTATCTATATATATTAACTATTTACCACTTGCTCATCACGAAATTTACAAAACTATCTCTCCGATTAACTTAAAATTTTACATAGTTACTTCTTTTGTGACGTAGACGTCCCCTAAGAATGGATTTTACGAAATTGCTATCCCAACGGATTTCAAATTTTTGCACATCGCCAAGTTTTAAACCTTTAGGAGCTATATATTACAATGACAACGGATACTATGACAACGGTTACCATAGCAACCTAAATTCACATCCAAATTAATAGTGTGCCAGCGAAGTGGCCGGATATCAGTTAGTATAATAATACACCATAATAAGGAATTATAACTGTAATTGGAGTGTAATGTGTTTGTATAATGTAAATATTATAGAAATATGATATCCATGTAAAAATAGCACTTATTAAAATAATATTTACTTCGTATAGAAGTAAATTAACGATCATTCTTTTTTGTACAACAATTGCTTTTTAACGTTATAATGATAGAATTAAATTCCGACCACATGTATCATATATGATAAATAAGGGACAGGTTGTAAAATATGTCCGTTTGTTGAGGACGTATTTATTATATTTACTTTTGTACACTTGGTATGGACTCCATAAACATGTCACTTGTATAGTTCTGTATAAAATGAACTTATATTAGCTGTGCCTGCGACTTCGCTTGTGCGGAATGATTTTATAATAAAAACAGCCTAAGTTACTCCTTATTACATCAGTTATCCGGTAGGGAAAATTGTGTAAATATCGGTCCAGCTGTTTCAGAGATTAATCGAACCAAGCAGACAGACAAACAAAAAAAATGTTTTTTTTATGGAAGTAAGGTTTATAGTTTCATCCTTATTTGATGTTTATGGTCGATGTTTATAAATCAAAGACATACAAACAGATATTAGAAGGAATTATATTATTAAAACTAGTAATTTCCAAATAACAATAAATATATAAACGTTAAATATTGTTTTAACGCAATTACATTCAACTGACGCTAACAAGGCAATAAACAAAGTAACATAAACAAAGACAAGACAAAGTACTGGCATTAAAAAAGTAATACCAACAATACTTTAACCATTACTTATTTTAATGGAAAATACGGAATAATTTCAATTTCATATTTCAACTACCTTATTAATAATGGTCGACCATTTTTTATTCGCTGCGCCCTCTACAGGTACAATGTTAATACACTTGTGCAAATTGTAACGTTAATAAAGAGATTATATTCCTCCATTAAGTGATTAAATAGTCATTAATATAATTTTATTAGTATTACAATCGCAATTACACTTTAAAGTAGGTATGGAAATGGATATAAGGTATAACGAATGGGTAAAGTGAGAAACAAGTATTTAAGAGGTAATTAACAGTATCATCGTTGTCAGAAACAATGGGAAGTAGAATGCCATGGCGTGGATACATGAAGGGGATTTTTAAGTTTAAATGTGGATTGTTATAAGACAAGAGAGTCACCGAAGAAAACAGGGACGTGGAAGGTATTGACATTTTGCAACAACCCTAAACAGTTGCAAAACAAGTGAATACATAGAAACATAGAAAAAATAGTTAATCGTGTTTTAATTTTCATATTAATTAAATAATATATTAATTTATTAAGGGTCCGTTTATCTTTGAACAACTTTAAATGTCAATTGAAAGTCCAGTATTCTTTTAAGTTTTAAATTGATATTAACTTATATACAATATATATATATATATATATATATATATATATATATATATATATATATATATAATTAGCAAGCAATTATAGTTTGATAATAAACCGTATTAACATAGTACAACTATACAAAGATAATACTACTCTATTAAATAACAAAAACTAAAACCTTTAGTTATTTTTATGATAGTTTAAGCATTCGCTGACCGCTGTTAATATGTTATATTCAAATAATAAAATATGTATCAGCAAATACAAAATAATATTATCTTAATTCTCCTATTAAAAAACATCTATAAAAGTATACTAGGATCCGTCAACCGTGCTGTGCGGGTGTTGAGCTGAGCCCCTCTCCTTTCTTTTTTTCTTGATAACTTTTGAATGGCTAAACATTTTTTCAATCTGTTTTCGCGCGTTCGGCTCTAACATACATGAGAAAATTTTTAGTTAATTATCTCGTCGCATTCTTTAGATAACTAAACACAAAAAAGGTCTCCCAAACGCTTAAAAGCTTCGCTTACGCTCAGCTCAAAAAACACAAGTTCCCTTTATCTACGTGAAGCTATTTATGACCCATATAATGTGTATCTCGAGAGATCAAGCAGACGTTATTGGTTCTCCTTATAAGGGAATTAAAAGATCGATTAACATATTATGTTTTTTCTAATAATTTGCGATGAGGTTTTAAAACATAAACATGCCAGCTTCTTGCTCCAACATTTATATGTCAGCGTGGAGTAATAAAACCAATTTAAAAGATTCTAATGAATTGCCCATAAAATTATATTACCTGCTCCATCTTAATGGTATCGGTGGTCATCCCTAGTAAATGTAAATAAGCAAGGCCATGTCGAGCCATGTTAGGTATGCCCAGCATGGCCCATCGTTGACCAACTGATGAGACGAGTTCAAATGAATTAATCAATTAATCAAAGTTTAATCAATGTGATATTGACTACCACGGTACACTGTTGAATTCCCATTTATCGTTGTTTAATGTAAGTACAATATTTAGTACGTTTTATCAATGTTATTGGTAAGCTACATATATGATGCTAATATTTGCCAATTTATCAAATGTTTCACTTACCTTTTTTGTTATTTTTAATATTAATAAAACTCAATATTTTCTACATAATTTGGTAACCCTTGCTTTGATACATTTTAGAAATATTGAAATAAATGCTAACATGATAGTAGGAATACCTACTATTAATTAAAGTCATAGTCTGTACAAATAACTGTGAATAAAGTTTTGATTCTTATAATTTTAACATTGAGTTAGTAATGTTATAATAATACAACAATAAAGAGTCGTAATAATAATTGGAATAGTCCAGAGTTTAAAATAAATTGAACACTGCAGGCTTCAAAAATCTATTTCATTGAGATCGTTTTTATATAAGATAATCGGTATTGGTTCATGGAATCGAATGCGGTAGTTTAGATAAAATTTTTAAGAACCGAATGCAAAAAGCGTGATGCTGCGTCACGCACGATCTCCCGATCTGATCTCAATGTCTTTGACATCGGTAACTGAATCACAGACAGACAGGGAAGTGATCTTTGACAGCTTCTTACATAACTGGAGGTTACTCTGTTATGATAATGTACGGAAGATGGAATATTTTAATTATGCATTTATATATCTAGTTCTTATCCGGTGTAATAATAACAAATTGATCCTTTGGAATTTGTTTTTAATTATTAAGGCATATACTATTTTATGATTAATAGAAAATTGAAAATAGTTATAAAGAAAATATGAACGACACCTATAGTAAAGTTACAAATTTATTATGTGTGCAGTTTATAATATCTTGTATTTTTAGCGGATCAAATTTTTAGAAGCTATTTAGGATTTACGCTTAGAATGACCGTGAAATGAGAATGTTTTTTGCCCCAAGGGTGTCGATATTGTGCTGCAGTTTACGGAATGTTCCGGAATTTTAAACCTGCAATAAATAATACTAAAAATTGTGATTCATTTGTATCCTGTTGGGTTGTCAGGTAGACCCTCACCCGTACCAGACGTCCGTACATTCGGAACAAGTGTTTGTCAAAGCAAATCTTGTCTCTAATATGACGTCATCTACTAAAGCTTCCATAAAGGTCCACATAACTCCGTCTTTCCCAGGCTTAAGGACAAACTCTGGAGGATCAGGTTCTGTATATCTGTTTTGTGTATGAGATTTAAATTTAGCTTTTCTCCATACAAAAAAGTAGTTGATTTGAATAATACTATTGTTATGCTGCATAAACAATAGAGGTTATAGAATAGGGCTTTGAAGTACACCAGTGTCAAAAAATATAGAAGGAGTGTAGGACATTCACAGTCTACAATAATATTTACTCGTATAAAATGACTTTTATTTAATCAGGAAAGAGAGAAACATACACATAAAAGTTAGATTATTGATGAATTAATTTAATTGGTAAATGTGTTACATCGATTTAAAATTATATTAATTTGGTCGATAACAGCTAAAACTATTATCAAAATTAAATAAAAAGAGTCAGAAAACAGAAAGCAACAGAAAGCAACTAAAATTATGTGTATTTAAATTATATGTGTAATTATGTGTATGTATGTATATACGGTACTTATATAAAACAATATATTTTGAAATTTTTTGTCTATCGGTTTTTTTCAGCTAATCTATGATACTGCTGGACTGATTTTAATAGGACTTTCAATGGATAGTTAATGTTATAAGTAACTTAGTCTACCTTTATTTTAAAAAACATATTCCGCGTGAACGGAGTCGTGGTCAAAGCTAGTTTGTGAATGACAACCGCTCATCAACAAAATTCTAACATAAATACAATCCATATAATGTGATATGACCATATAAACATTTCACCAACCAGTAGGCAATTTTAGTATAAAATTGAATTGAGAAATAATGAAATCAACGCCTGTAATGTTATCATGTTTATTTGCAGACCTACGAGTAGTTATTCATATGACACCACAATGATCGGAGAGGTTGGCTTGTAAATAGAATCACTTCATAAGATCAAACTTTCATTTTATTTCCTTTAAAATAAATTATTTTAAATTTGTTTTTTGCACATTATTGGGAATTATTGGGAAAAATAACAATGATTTAGCAGCCGTTTCTAAAGTTGACATTGAATTATATAAGAAAGAAATATATAAAGAAAGAGAAAAATAAGGATCATCTTTATATTTAATATGAGAATTGATTTTTTCATATTAATCAGCTTTCTAGTAATAATAAGTTTCATTGTTGGTATCTTAGCATGGTATGGTACGAACCTTCGACTTAGTATTATAATTTTATTAGGATATAATGCTTATAATGAAAATGAATTGAAGTCTCTAATTTTGTCTATTATTTTTTAACATTATTTAATGAAGTATCGTGCAATTATCATTACATCATCATCAGTGAATATCATGTCGCACGAGAGCTTCTTATTCACACAGCCTTGCAGGAATACCGAAAATATATTAAGAACCGTACAAAATTATATAATAAATTTTTCCAAATTTATTCGGTTGCTCAGAAGAAGCCTCAAATATGGTAGCACCATCCTCAGAGATAATCGGTGCTACGGTTATCAGTGCTGTAATTTTCATGCTCCCCCCTCCCCTCTATTCCTGAACAGTGATATTACATTTGTATCTATGGTTGTAGTTGTTCACTAAATATTACGAAGTGAAAAAAGATGACTTATTATGTATAAAAATATTAGGAAAAGAAATAAAAAGGCTGTTAAACCATATTGAATGAATTATTAGTTAATTTATATTCATATTAATATGACTAGTGTGATAATATTTTATTATTTTATCTATATTATTAAATATATATTAAATATATACATAAACTATTAATATGTACTAGGTCCTTATGTATGAAATTGGCGGTTTGTCGTAGTGACCACTTTGATCACAAATTTCTCCTCTTTGGTTAGGAATTTCAAATAAAATTTTTTACAGTTATTCACACATATATCGGTGTTTCGTTAACCGTCATTAATTTGTTTTTTCTTCTGTTGTGCGGACACGGCTCGAAAGGTCAATAATGTGTATGGCGATCGTGTCGCAAAATAAAATACAGTGCGTTTTTGGTTACACAGTTTTCGTTCTGGAAATTTTGACCTGCAAAACAAGCTCCATGGACGGCCGTAAACCGAACTTGATAATGAAGGTCCATCGCTAACCACATCCGAGTTAGCTGCAGGCGGCGGTGTTAATGAAAAACTTTTTTGATCTACTTGAAGCAAATTGGAAAGATTAAAAAGCTTGAAAGGTACCTTACGAATTGAGTGAAGCAAACCGGCTAACGAGCGTTATGTGCTTCGTTACATTACTTAACCGGCACAGTAATGAAGGGTTTTTAATCGAATCATTAACTATTATGAAATTTGATTCTCTACGATAATCGTGAGTGCTCCTCGCAATGGCTGGACTCTGGCAAGCTAGCAAAATCCTGCCCTAAGCGAAAATTGTCGCAAAAAAGTTACTTCTAAGAATTTAGTTGACTGGTGTCGGTGTTGTTCATTACAGTTTTCTCAAATTTGGTCAGACAATTACGATAGATGTCAAGTCATTGTCAGCAATTGCAAAACCATGATGGAAAAGCTAGATGCTAAACAACCGAGGCTGGTCAATCGCTCTACGCCACTGCTGCTTCACGACACCGCCAGACCACACTCTACACAACAGACGACTACCAAATTAAAAGAGCTTCAATTGGAATCTAAGATACCCCCGGACCTTGCTCCAATAGAATACCATTTTTTTCGAAATTTGGGTAACTTCTTGGAAGGGAAAAACTTCGATGGGACATTCGGAACTGCCTTAAAGATTTTATTGATTCCCGTCCGAATGTTGTTTCAGTAAAAGGATCAATTAACTACCTATGAGATATCAAAAGTGTAAGATAACAATGGTTCATACTTTGATTAAATAAATGTATTATATTTTAGAATATCAGATTTATTGTTTCCCCCATACCAAAGACCAATTTTATCTGTAAGGACATAAAAAAGTGATATATAAATTAAGAATATAAATAATTTTCAACAGTTATAGCCCAGTAACAGTTTAAAAGTCCTGTAACTCAATTTACTAGTTATACGCACTTCTGGGCGAGTTCTTTGAGTCAATTAAAAAAAGTCTAGTCAGAATGTATAATTGAGTAGTTTCTTACTCGGTTAGCCGTAAAGTGGTGACTTGGTAATTAATTCCGTAAGCCCCTCCCATACACTCTGATAGACCACTGGGCCGGTGGTTACATTGCTTATTTATACATGCGATTAGAAAAAATAGCGATAAACTGTCTGACAACCATCTCTCAAATCCACCAACCAATAAAGGTCAATTTTAATTATACAGTTGTAGCATATAAGGGTGTTTTAGCCTTAAATCTCTAAATATAATATTTATTACCTTTTTCAAAACCATTTTTTTTTATTATAAAATATTTTTATTCAAGTAGGCCTTTCGACGCTTTTTCGTCAGTTAAATTAAAAAGGTCAGTGTAGTCAGTCTATGAGTAAGCTATCAGCTCGGAATGAAACTTTGCTGAGAAAAACCGGCCAAAAAGTCAAGAATTGCTCTCTTAAAATTAAAATTAATATTATAAGCGCTAAAAATGACTATCCAAACCAATAACCATTAATTTCTAGCTATATATTCGTAGATTTGTAAGTTTAGCAAAAACATTTTTGATATTTTAGCAAAGTTAGAAAAAAGATGTTTCAAGTGACCACCCAAATACTTTGACTGCTGGTTATTACAGCCTATCTATTTATTACTTAACATATGTTCAACCGCCATTATATACCAAGTAAATACATATAATTGAAGCTGTACATACAAAAACAAAAGTGAGTCTTGTAAACCATTATCAGAAAACAGCGTAGCGTTGTAAAAGAAACTTATTTGTCTGTTCGCGTGTCGGTAATCGCAGTCCGCTGACCAGTTGGAGTACTCGGGCATGCGCGACCGGGATTCACATATAGCTGGTAGTATTCTGATATCTATGGCGAGATAATTTTAATAAAAGTATCATCATTACGTCCTATTTTGTTCCACTATTTAAATAAATTATGTACATATATTTGTTTGTATATATATATATATATGTATACACTTAAAATCAATAATTCGAATTGAATTCTAATCAGCAATAATAGATACGAGTGAAGCTTACATCTATACATATAAATAAATTTTTTATTCCAAATTATCAACTTTTCTCTAAATGCATATGAAATTACATCGGTAGATAAAAAAAACTACTTTAAAAACTTTTGTTTTTATTTTAAACCCTGTTTGTCTGTTTGTTCCGACTTATCTTTGTAACGGCTGGACAGATTTTAACAGGACTTCCATTCGCAGATAGCTGATTTTATACAGCGTAACTGAGGCTATTTTAAATTAAAAAAAATATAATTCAAAATTTAAACAAATCGACAAAATGTATTCAAATTTGCAACTGAATTTCTACCCTTAAATGAATCAAATTTCAAAATTCAAAGGTTGTTTTGTAATAGAGAATTCATGATTAATTAATTAATTTTGCTTTTACAACATAAACAATAAAGCGCTTTCAATTATATTATATTACCTTTAAGAGATAAACGTCTGAGATACGTTGACCCGATACAAAGATTATATATCTGGACTGTATTGCATTATACTAAACATACTACAACCATTAAATAACATTTTTCACACTACTAATATGAATTTATTTCTTGAGAGCAAATAAATTCATTCATTCATTCATTATTCCCTACCTAAGTTGAACCAAAGTCAAGAGTTTGGGGAATTTTATGGATTTTAATATTTTACCATTTTGAATTACTTAAACTTAAAGTAACTTTTTTAATAGATTACGTTTATTTCAAATAAAACTGTCAATTAAATTGACGCACACTACCTATTCTATTTTAATGAGGTTTAATGTGTACTTTAACACTAGAATTTAGTGGAGACTGATGTTATAATACATCAATATCAATGTAAAGGTTACAACCATTTCGTCCATTAATTACCTATAAATACATACCCTGTCTCTACTCGCTCCAAATCATAATTATATACACCGAGACAGACAGCACAGGTAATCAAAAAGAAAGTTAACCTTTGATAAGTTATTGCAAAATTATGAAATTATATTACTAATTACAGGGATGACAAAGTATAGTGACATTTGGGATCGTGGCCGTCACTCGATGTCGATAACGTCTTTCGCCAAAATTAGTCAACGGACGGACGGACAACGGACAACTACGTGTTGGGACACGCGCAATGTGGGGTTCCGTAGTTGCCCGTAACGAATATATAGACATATACAGTCGAATTTTTTAAAACATTTTTAAAATTTATAATAACTTAGTGCTTTATTTTGATCTATCTTTTATAATTGATCCAGCGATTTGCAACATAAGTGGATTACAATATATATTTTAGTTAACCGACTATTACTTGTACACTTGTAAAGCCTACTTAGTTGTGACAGTTTTCTTTTTCAATTCGTTACATGTCCTACTATTGTAAGATTGTTCACACCTCAAAAATCAATCATTTAGCTGCCACAGGGTGGGAAGCACATAAAAATAATATTTTCAAATGTACTACTCCTCTCTTGGCAAGGCTGATATGATATTAATGCCAATAGAACTTTCTAGTACTAAAACTACCTGAGCTAAGCTGCGGCTGGACGAACTGACGGACGTAACGAAAGTATAAGATATTGCTAGTGGACTAAGGAACCCTAAAAATGAATGAAGTATCATTCACATGTCACAAATTATATGACTTTAAAATAACTGTTCTGTCTAAAGGTCAAACGTTTTGAATTAAGGTCTAATTTTCTGCCTGTGTGTCATTCAACCTGACCTGAATGCGAATATTATGGATATTTAGATTTTTAGTAATCTACTCACATTTATTTATAGATTATAATTTTGTTGATGATAAAATTTAAAGAAGCTTTACTTTATAGTAATCGAAATAAAATAAATTATAATTAATCTTTTAATAAAAGATAAAGAAGGAAATGGTGAATAGGCATTTCATAGTAATTCAGAAACAATGTGGCGGGTACAAACCAAAACCAACGTCTAAACGTCGGATGCAGTCTTAAATCATTATGGCGTCAGTGGTTTTATTTGGTTGAGATTAAATCTTTTCCAATCTGTACAATCTCACTGACCGACTAACGGACTGCAGAAATATCTAATCATACGGATAATTAAACATTCATTGAGTTTATTTTATATCAAACATTCCTGATTACATTTTAGTGTACGTGTGGAATGTTAAAAATCCAGTTTGAGATTTATATGTTTTGAAAGGAAGCAGTTAAATGTAATGGACTTTAAAAATGGATTGGTTTGGATTGGTTTGGATTTAACATGTGCATTGAATGTTATTAACATTTCTAATTAAATTAAATCGAATGATTATATCTCATTATAAGTCCTAGGGTTGTAATTTTTTTGAACCTTTGCTCTTTGAACTAAATTTTTAAAAAATTCTGTTGTCTACTTTTAAATAGACAACTTTATGAATATTTTCAAAAGAAACACAATAATAAATGTATTTTTAACAACGTAACAATGTTACACAAACATACATATAACCTCAATTACATATAAAGCCATAAATGAGCATAACATGTTTTTCTTTTTCAATTTTTAATGACCGTCTGTCTGTCCATTACATCTGTCATGTGACATTCGAAAAAACTATAATCTTGTGTTATTTAATAACGAGCGGCTCAAAAGGTTGTCACTTCTGTTACAAACACACACACACACACACACACACACACACACACACACACAGAGAAAGCTAAAAAATGCAATGAAATTCAATTTAATTCAATTATTTAAAATATATTTTTATAAATTATAATTCTAAAGATATTTTAAACACCTAAGCATCTAACAATAGTGAAAGTTCTAAAAGAAAATTCAGTCAGTCTTGATACATTTAGTGAGTGCGTGACGCGGGCGACGCGCGGGCGACGCGCGGGCGACCACAAAAAATAATAAAATCCTACCACATTAATTAAAGATCGCGTGTCTCTGCCTCCAACCAATAACTGTTAAAGACAGACACATTCTATACTTGATACATTGGATACTACTACAATGTTACACTACAATTATATTTGATACCACCAAAAACTACTATTTTATTAGTATATAATAATAGACAGACAAACAAACGACAAAAAATCATTTTTACAAAAATATTTGTAGCACCTTGTACAAATAGAAAAGAAAATAATGCTGTTATTGTTGACGAGTTCCATTTTAGTAGCAGTAGTTTAGTTTAAAAAACCTTTCAGATATTCGAGTGGAAAGTTGCGGAAATTATACTATAACTTAAAATAAATAAAAATTAATACCGAAGTCAATATTACATAACAATGTTTGTACGTTTGTTCGTTACAGGAATTATGGAATCAACTATTGACATTTTTATAAGATTCTAAACAATCTAATGAATGTCATAAAAAAACATTATCCCCTAGTAAGTAAAGTCAAACTTCGTATTAATTAGACTCCATACACGGTATATACAAATATACCGCCGGAGAGAAACTAACATGTGTCATTAATTAATTTAGCGCCGAACTGTTTAATTAAACTTACAAACAATTATTACAAACATAAATAACCTACCTGCGTTCAACACAGACACACACAGCACTCGTCAAATAAAAACACAACACAGATGGGTCACAGTTAACAATTAACAACGAGATATAAAAAAAAACACTGAAATCTAACACGACGGATCAGCTGTTCGTCTTTGGCAAGGACGTTCAAAAATTCTGTCCAGAGGTCATTGCACTCGGGAGGCTTCCACGTGAATGAAGTGTTGTTTTGAATGGTGGGGCCGGTGGGGCTGGTGGGGCCGAGCGCGCGCGCCGCTCGCGGTCCCAACCACGAATGAGGAGACTTAGAACTATTTCAAACATCTTTTCTCTAATCCTTTTCTGCGCGTGCGCAAGTGTGAGTCGGTGCTACGGTGGGACAGTGGTGGGTGTCAGGAAGTGGGGTTTGAGATTAGTATTAAATAATTAATTCATTCCTATCATACCTTTACTTTAATCTCGTTTTTCTTAACCATACATTTAATACGTTATGAATATTATTTTTGTAAAAATCTTTTAATTTAAAGTTTAATCCTTCCAGTTAAAAGTAACATTCGCAATGACAAACCCTAAAAAGTTCACTGCAATAACTTCTTATATATGTAACAGTTGTCAACTGGGCACACATAACATAAAAATTGTCGGCTTTTATTAATTATATAGTTTATACTTTTCATAAAATTATATTTAATGGCTATTATTTGAATTGTGTTGAATATAAATAGGTGTTTTATTGAAATAAATAGTCGGCAACAGCTGAGGAGCTCGTTGATGTCTTTCACTTGAAACACTTAGTATTAATGTTTGAAGTGCTTCATAAACATGTTTAGCCCAGTCGGGCATATTTATTGTTTAAATAAAATGAAAACTTAATTACCACGCGCGGGACTCGAACCTGCACGCTGTGATGCCCCATTTGGCATTGCTAACATTTGTCATAAGTATTTTTATGAATGTTAGCGTGGAGTCCATATTTGGATATTTTAATTGGTAATAAAAATTTAACAATATCTATTTCAATTAAAGTGAATGTGACCGTTTTATAAACGAGTGACCCGGGCGGTGGTACCGCTAATACCGCTAATACCGGGTAACTGACCGCGGAGGTATACAATGAAAAAAATGATAACGACTGGGCTCATGACAATATCGTCATATTTGGTTGAACAAACCGACAAAAAATATATATTAATAGAGAAAGAATACTAAGAATTGTATATTTCAAGCTATTGTATTAAATTTAATCGATATGAAGGATGATAACATTATTTATAATTTATGGAGACGGAAAATAATATTTTTCTTAGTAAAATATATATATGTAAAAAATAATTATACTAATATAATAACATCCAGTGTTCCGTCTGGAGACATTGAAACAGAAGAGAAGAAAGAAGAAGTTACACGGAGTTAGAAATGTATTTTTACTGTTCAGAATATAAAATAATTATTATATATAAATATTATATTTTCTTCTTATTCGCATTTAAATAATGCTAATTATAAAATAGTTTAATTTATTTATTGTTTTTGTCACTTATTTTTCTTTCTCTTTCTCATTCGTTGTTATCTCTCTTTATTATATATCAATACTTAAAACTCTAAAAATGTTTTATCATTTTATTTTTATCAATTAATATAATTATAATTACAACATTTATATTAAGTAACATATTTATTATTGTAAGTAATCAGAATAATCTCCAGGTCTGGTTAGACGGTGACAGAAAAAGGACTTTTCTCATGAGAACATCTGAAAGAAAACGTGTGGATTGCGACGGACTAATCTTTTTAATTGAAAATGAGGACAAACGAGGGCGCGGATCACTCGCAAGAGTGTTGCCGGCCTTGGAGGAGGGAGTACGTCTTTTTTAAAGGTGCCCTTTTAGTATCGATCTTGAAATACCACCGAAAGAAATTTATTCCACATTTTAATAGAATGTGGAAGAAAAGTCCTTGAAAATTTGGATCCAGGTTGTACGGATTGTATTGAAGACGGTAACGTGCTGTTCGGTGATGAAAATCGGCGGCAGGTGTCAAATCAAATAGCTCTTCGGAATATCTCATTCTATAATTATTATGTCTATTAGTATTTAAATTACTAGGATCCGCCATCCGCGCGCGGCGGGTGTTGAGCTGAGCCCTTCTTCTTTCTTCTTTTCTTGATAACTTTTGAATGGCTAAACATTTTTTCAATCTGTTTTCGCTTTAACATCCGCGTTCGGCTCAAACATACATGACAAAATTTTTAGCTAATTATCTCGTCGCATTCTGGAGACAACTAAACACAAAAAAAAAGGTCTCCCAAACGGTTAAGAGCTTCGCTTACACTCAGCTCAATAAATATAGACAGAGACAGCATTGATAAATCAAACACATATATTATCAAAATTGTATTTTTTACAGACAACGTTAAAAATGA
The DNA here is from genome assembly GCA_918358865.1 of Melinaea marsaeus rileyi. Taxonomy (NCBI): domain Eukaryota; kingdom Metazoa; phylum Arthropoda; class Insecta; order Lepidoptera; family Nymphalidae; genus Melinaea; species Melinaea marsaeus. The sequence continues at coordinate 1,305,393 of OU911089.1, forward strand.
ACAATTTTGATAATTTGTTTACAAATACGTCGTTGAATATTTATTTATTTCACAATCAATGGATATAATAAAAACTATATTATAATATATACAATACATTTGGTGCCACAATGAAATGAAATAGAAAATAATTTCATTTCTATATTGCCCAAAGAAGGCGTAATAAACGAACTTAATTCTAAAATCGTTCTTCTATATACATATATTTTCTACATATATGTCTACATGTTTAATTTAACAATGTTTTTTATCATAATCGAGGAAAAACCCACACAATACGCAACATTGTATCAAACGACGCAAAAGAAATTCATTGTTTCTATTGCAATATGCAAACGCCATAATTATAGGCGGTGACGGAGGAGGCACCGAGCTGGGGGGGGGGACGCGTAACTTAGAAAGGTGTTTACGATGTGCAAGATTAACCATGTACGTAAAATACATAGCAATGTTTAACGCAATATCAGTGGCGTTACACACAAGAGGGGATACTGATGGCAGCGATGCCTTGCCCTTCTCTGATGCAAGAAGTGCTTCTGTCAATTTTTTATCATAAAAGTTAATATTGATAACAAGTATTAAGGATTACTTAACATGTCAATTTTTCTCAACCCTTTGGAACCTCGCAACTACTGTCTGTCTTTCACAAGTGTATACATATGTATCTATAATATAATTGTTATAAGTTAAAATATTAAACGGATTTAGTCGAAAAGTAGTCTTTTATCTTCTATAGAAATATATTATATATTTTGGTGTGTTATAAACGCGAGGGTTTAAAACATGCAATAGTTTGAAAAAAAGAGTTAGATATTTTAGTAAAATATTTGTTTTAAATAATACAGGCTCATAAATGTAGTGTTTTTTTTATATAGGTTTAAAATCAAGTCAAATCAATCTCCTTGCAATATTTATTTGGTTTTTATCTAAGTTATGACATACAAAAACTGCTTTTAAAAATCAGGTTTAAAATTAAATTACTCCTTCCTTTCCTTCTTTAATTATAATTCCTTCTTTAATTATAATTATTTGACATTAAAAAAAAATAAAACGATATTATAACAGATATTGCATTATTTACAAAATGTTAAGTTTATATCCTGTTAACTTAAAGAGAGATTACAATTTCAATACAAACAAACTAAACATATCTTAAATTGTTAGAAAACAAAAAGCCTCCGTTATACTGACGATAGGTATAAGCCATAGTTTATAATAAAATTTAGATGCAATTGTCGATGTGGGCTTTAAAATTTTTATTAAAATTAGGAGGAGGATATTTTTGTAAATTCGTTCAAATGGCCAAAAGTAACTTTTGTGACAGTGAACCTAAATATAGATATATTTGATATATTTGATAGACTTTTTGCATTCTTTGTCACGAATTGGCTCAAAAACTACTTGACGGAAAGATATGAAACTTTGCAATCAAAAAGACACACATTAGGTATCACCTAATATGTGTCCATCTAACCTAACCTAACTCTAACCATCAGGTTTAAAAAAATATATATTGAAAAATGTCCTCAATTTTTTTTTTTATGTCATGTCAAAAAACTGATATCCCATTGAAGTCAATGAAAAACGATGAGACAATACACTAGGCTCGCTTCGCTCTTTAAGCAAACGGCACCCGAGATTTTGCGAGTGTAGCGAGTCGAAATTGAGGGTTTGTTGGCGCCCCTAGTTATGTTTATTTCTAGGGTTAATATCATAGCTCGCTTTTTGCATTAAATGCTAGTTTTTCTGGACGTATAATATATCTTCTAAAAGAAAAAGTGTTGGAAATTAAGTATTGAAGGGTCGTTAAAATAGTTTAAGGGATTCCCGAGAACCCAGGACGAAGTTTGAACAACTCTCTTTTATAAAATATAGATTCTTCGTATGCCCAACGAGCATGCTGTAGGACATAACACATAGTATTCAAAATAAATCAGTGAAATGTCTAATTTTCCTAATCGCATATTCCGCTGAGGTTTACATGTAGCTAGTATGTTGATATTAGTCCCAATGTAAATTTAATCACAAGATATACATAAATAGACACATTCATTAATATTTCACTTGCGATATCGTCAAGAATTAAAGTTTTTGCTAATATATAATAGAAACATTTGGTTTTATTAATATCGAGTAAAAGTAAAGTTAAGTTAAAGGTTACGTAAGCTATGATTTACATATAAAACGTAGCTGTTTTTACTGTCTACTTTAAAAATGAGCGAAGTATCGTCGGTAAACAAGATTTTATTATATTGATCATCAAATAAGTCTTTAATATAAGTTAAGAACAAAAAAGGACCAAAATTTCAACCTTGAATGACGCTCATTAAAGAGTTGACGAGCCTATAACATTAGAGACTAGTCACGAACTAAGTGATAGTTAATCCAATATTGTCCAATATATATTGTGTTGTGGTCAGGAAACTCAAATTGAAAAAAATATATGTAATTGAATATGTATTGTATGTACATATTACAAGAAAATATAAAAATATTGACCTTTCAATTAATTCTATGCAAATAAATTATATTCTTTGTCTTTTCTTTTTTTATATATGATTAAATTTAACATACTAGTAACAAACATTACCATTACAAAATATAAATATAACGAAAATGGTGGCATTTCTATTAATTAAATACAATTAAAGAACTCAGAAATGTTGTTGTTTAACTTGTTTGGATAATAATAAATATTAAAAAAACACTGCTATCAAGGTAGGTGGCAACTCCAGCTATGGTAGCAGTATTATTATTCGAGGGTAGGTAATGTTTAATATTAATTTTATGTTAATGTCAACAACGTTGTAATATTTGTATTAATTGTAATATATTTAAATAATCGAAGGAGTCATGGACGGGACGACCCGAGGTAGAAAAACAGTAAGTGAATAAAATTAGATAATCAATTGGTTTTATTTAACTTTTAGTATGCTTCCATTAGCCGGTCAATACTATTTAAGATGTGATCAATTCTTTACATTGTTGTTTATTTATTTCTTTTATTGAATTTAACTGTTGATTTCACGCAAAATGTATTTTTGTTAAAACATTTACTTTATATGAACCACTCTTCTACAATTCCAAGTTTTTGTACATTTGGCTTCTTAGTGTTCTTAAAACAATGGCCTGCGTTATTGTTTTTAATGATTATAATAGAAAGTGTTAACCCCTTATTAAAATAAAATAACATTTATCTTGACTTTGATAACTGACATTATTTTAAGATAAGTGATTCGTTACTAACTAATAAATTCCTAAAAGATATAGAAACATTAAGTAACAATTTTAAGGTTATTGATTATTTAAACCATTAAAAAATAAGAGTATAATGAAAAATGAAACAAATTGTCTAAAAAATAATAACTAAATATTAAATAATTTATAAATAATTGCTTTGTTATTTTCACGTTACAAATTTATTGTATTTGTAAAGAGGATATCTTTAAAATATATATTTTTGTTCCAAATAAAATGGTAAATTTCCTTATGAAATTGGCATATTGTCGTACACTACTACTGCTAAATTTTTCCTCTTTGGTTAGGAATTTCAAATTCAAATTTATACAGGTATACACAACTGTATTTGTGTTTTTTAACCGTCATTCATTTGTTTTTTCTTATGTTTCTTCTTTTCTCGTCACTCAGTTTACTAAATGAAAAACTTGAAATATCGCGTTATTTACGAGTATGAGTTTCTACAGACACGGCTCGAAGGGTTAATTATGTGCATGGCGGTCGTGTTGCAAAAGAAAACACACTGGTTTTTGGTAAAACTGTTTTAATAAACTTAAGCATATTGGAAAGTTTAAAAAGCTGGAAAAGTACCTCACGAATTGAGTGAAGCAAAACGAGCAATTGCGTGACAATTGCTGCGTTACATTACTTAACCGGCACAATAATTATGAGTTTTTAAATGTGAAAAGTGGATTCTCTACGATAATGGTTGGATCCTGGTAAGCCAGCCAAATCCTGCCCCTAGCGAAAATTGACCTAAAAGGTTACTTGTAAGCGTTCGGTGGAATAGTACCAGCGTCGTTCATTACAGTTTTCTCAATTCTGGCCAGAAGATTACAGCAGACGTCTATTGTCATGATGGAAAAGCTAGGTGCTAAACAACAGAGGATGGTCAATCGCTTGACGCCACTGCTGCTTCATGACAACGATAAACCACACTCTGCACAACAGGAGGCTACCACATTAAAAGTTCTTCTATTGGAATGTCTAAGACACCCACCGTACTCCCCGGACCTTGCTCCAACAGATTATACTTTTTTTTTAAACTAGGATAACTTCTTGCAATGGATAAAATTCAACTCCAATGGGGCAGTCCAAACCGCCTTCAAAGATTTTATTGACTTCCGTCCGAATATTTTTTTTTTTGTAATGGGATCGAAACTACCTATGAGATATCAAAAGTGCATAGATGACAATGGTTGATACTTTGATTAAATAAATATATTATATTAAAAAATATTCGACTTTTTGTTTCTCCCATACCAAACGCCATTTTTATCTGTAAGGACCTAGTAGTTTAGTTTATCATTATCATAAAATCAATATCGGATTACAGTTACATTTGATATTATGTTAGTTTATTTATATATCCAACATATTTTATATAAGCTACGATGAAAAAATACAATGTTTTTTTTTGACTAATACATACATATTGTAATACATATATATTAAAGTCACACACATTAAAATAATATATACATCTAAATAAGACTGAAATGTTAAGTTTTTCAGTAAATGCGTATGAAAGTGTGTAGGTACGGTACATACCTACACAAAAAAAAATCTTTGACTGGTATTTTGTGTGTCTGTTCGTTTCAGCTTATTTCTGAAACGGCTCGACTGGTTCTAACATGACTTTCACTGACTAGCTTATATTATAAGGAGTAACTAAGTCTACTCTTATTGTAAAAAACATATTCAGCGCGAACGAAGTCGTATAACACCTTTATAATCAGTATTACAGAATATTAATATGTTAAGTTTTCTTTCTTATAGAATTTAATTATTAACGTTTAAATTATTTTTTCAAACGAGTTAAGTCGGGGGCAACAGCTAGTCATAAATAACTTTAACCATCTGTGGCATTCTATATAATTACCTTAAGTTCGTATTTATAAAACATTTAATTAAAACTATACTTTGTATAAGCAACCATAATGACAAAAATCCAACACCGCTCATCGTAGTAATAGGTGCATATAGGCAAAATTTGTTACAATCTACATTTTCTTTGTTACCACAACAGACATTGAAGTAAATGTATGTGTAGATAAAAAACTATATTATATACTTACCAAAATTGGATTTATTTATATTTCACTTAGTTTTTATCATGAAAATATTATATAAAATGTTAAGGTTGGACCAACAGAACATTACTACCATAAAGGTAAATTAACGATGCTACTTCAGCATTATTATAGTGTGGTACAAGACTGATCGTGTCACGTGCCTTCATGGACAGACAAGACAAAGCGTTAATAGTTCAAACGACAGATTACTATGTAAGCTAAAGTATGTCTTAATATCGCATTAAAATAATGTCTGATTTATTTTTCAGTTAAACACAGAACGGCCTCACTTGGACAGGTTCGTGTTACCCCGAAGTTTCGTCACCGACGCCAAAAGGCGTCGCTCATGGCACGCGACTTCCAACAGCGATAAAGACACCGATAATATTTGGGTACTGGATGTTTCTTTAATCTATTTTTAATCAAATAAAACTAGTTAGTTACCTTATCTTTGATAATCTAAGTAATAAGTTAGTACTCAATATGATTAGAGAAGAAATTTTAAATATGGATACATCCTAACCTAATTATCATGATCTGGGAAAATTTTAATTGATAAATGTAATATATTTTAATTAATTTGAAATGATTTATAAATACAATAATATTTTAATATTGTACAATTGGTAGTCATTGGATAATAATAAAGTAAATTGTAATTGTTTCTTTCCATCTATAACGATGTTGTCGAAGCCTTCGACGGGCCTTGTGTCATCAGGTATAATATATAGGATCGTTAAGAGCTTATATACTTTCCAGCATATATAAATATTTACTGAATATTAAACGTTTAACTAAAACAATGAATTCGTTAAATTCAAAACATTTATTTTAATGTTTTCAGTTTGGGAAACAAATCAAACAAAAGAGATACATAAAATATCTGGACGAGGCCTTTGGGCTGGAACAAGATAAAAGGGTTCTTTACAAGGAGGAGTGGTTACGACCGTGGCCGTGCGTGCCGCGCAAGAAGAGCTATCTCTCCACAGCAGACAGCATTCTCGATTTACCCACTTACCGTTACGCCACTTGTAAGTATTAGCAATTTAAAAGCACTAATTTATCATAAACCTTTTATTTCCAATACGCCAATACAATCTAAGCCAGACTGTGAGATATCATTATATTTTGAACGCTTTACTTTCTTAGAAAAAACCTTCAACAAGATAATAACATGTTTGTGAAAGTGGGCGTGGCTTGTTGTAACAAATGTGTTGAAGAAAACTGTAATGAAAAACGCTGAGGCACAAAAACGTGTTTTAATTGATAGCTTCAAATTCCAATCTTTGATTAGATCAATGCTAACGATTGAGATATCCAATAGGAAACGTGTTTTATTTTATCTACTGTTATTCTCAGTACGTAACATGTCGCATCAGTCTAACTATAACATACTATATTATTTAATATTAATGTATAATTTGTGCCAAAGTAAAATTCTTAATTTTTTAAATTAAGATTTAATATTGTTATATCCGCTTTCATCACAGTTCCAGAACTGCTGGATTGGAGTAATGACAACATCCTTGTGGCAGCATTGGGAAGAAATTACCACAAATGGAGCTGGCGAAGCCAGAGAGTGATCAGCGAGGGATACACGGAGAATGAGATAGAATGCTGCAAATTTGATCCAAAAGGGGAACTTCTAGTCGTAATTATCTTTTACGTTACTTTTAAAATAAAATGATAATTTACCTATTTTTAAATGAAACACTCGAAATTTCCACATTGTAATGCTGATATATCATTTATATAACAACACACACAAATACATAATATTCTGTCTATATGATATTATTGGACCATTAATTTAATCTAAGCTCCACAGTTACGGTTTACATTCAATAGTTTGAGTTAACAATTACACAATATTATTACTATTGCGGTGTCCGTAACAGTTACGGTTACAGAAAGTAAATCAACTAAATCCATTCTTTACCTCTCGTATTAGTTAACTAGTGATAGATAAAAATCACAATTATTAGATAACGCAGACAAAAGAATTTTATTTTAATCATTCCTTATTCCTGGTTTATGCGTTTAGTGCATTGAAAGCATAATATTTGTTATTTTAGCTCGGTACAGACAACAAGATCGTAGAAGTTCATAACAACGCTCTCAGTAAAAAAGTAGCAAGTTATCGATGCCCTTGTTACAATGCGAATAACCACCTGTGCTCAATCACTGCGGTCGCCTGGAGCCCGACGGGAAATTCATTTGTTATGTAAGATTTGAATCACTTTTTACCACCCACTGCATTCTAGAATAATGATTTTATGTCCTTAATAAATAATCATTAATACATTGTAGCTGTGCATCGTAATGCATAATGTCGCCCATGCGTATATGCGTTAAAAGATATTATGCATGGTTTTTTTCAGAGGCTGTTCATCTGGCCTAGTCGTATCTCTAACACGTGAGGCAAAAGTTATACACCTTCGTCGAATTTTCCTAAATGCAATTCAGACCGTTCGAGTCTCACCGGATGCCCGTTACGTGGCAGTGACGTCGGTGAGCACATCCTTCGTTATGCTGCTGACTTGGCCCTCGTTGGAAATAGCCTCTAGCGTTGAAAATTCTAGTTGGACGATTAGGGTTTGTACATTGGCGTCAATTGATCAGTTGTAATGCCTTTTAAAGAAATCTTTATAATCAATATTCTAGGCGATAACCTGGCATCCATGGAAAAGCGCACTGCTTGGCATCGGATCGGTAACTTACAACTTCCAAGCTCGGATCGCACTATGCGACGCGCCGACATCAAGAGTTCGTGAAACTATTCTTGGCCCGAAGCGACACAGCTTAGATTCTATGCTCTTCAGCCATAAGACAGGCGAATTGGTGCTCAGTTTAAGGAATATTGGTGAGTTCTCTAAAATCATTGAAATCTTTATTTTCATAACAAAAAACTTATTAGAATTTATTTAACAAAATTTCATCTAAAAAAATCATGCATTTTATTTCAACTATTCAAATATAATATATTATCATAGACCGTGCAATATTCAACCCAAAGACTTCATCTCATCTGGTAGTGATGAGCGACCCGCAGACTGTCGTGGACCAGTGGGGGGAAGGCAGAAGTGGCCTGGATTGCGTCAGGACGATGGTCTTCAACCCTGATGGAACGAAACTTGGTTCGTAAATTAGATATTTTAATATCTTCTTAATAAGTCTCGAAGATCGTTTAGCATTCTATGCGTAAATAGAAAAGAAACACTGTAAAATTTATACATTAAATATTAAAAAAGCGATATCTATGTGATTGTACGTGACACAAAGCTTAAAATAATGATCTTACAATTTTTATCTTTTTGTCTTTGTGTCTGTCTATCTGTTTGCTTGTTCGCGCATGAATGAAAAGCTAGTAGAAAGCTTACAAAATTTGGTATGCTGTTGACTTACTATTAAAGTTAAGTGATCAGGTGAATCTCATACGAAGATCAGTTGCTGCAATTAGTTATTTTATTTATTTATTTATTTATATCTTTTCCACTTTGAATCATTATAAGTGATCACTTGTGTACGTCAAAATGGAAGTGTCAGAAGGGCCTATTTCGATACTTATTTTGACACGAAAACAAAAAAAAACTCGTGTATCATGAATTGATATAATTTTTAAATTTTATATTTGAATCTGCAGGAGAGGTGTTGATGTGGAACAGATGTGGGACCGACGAAGCTAGTTAATACTACAGTAATTAATTATTTACTTATAGGGAAATAAACTAACAAAACCTTGTTTTATCTAAATTTGGAAGCAACTCTAAGACTGACTGACTGCCCTACGAGTGAATAATAATAAAGTTTATGCCTTTCAAGCAACATGTAATATTAATTATAAATTGAAGTCTTATAATATAATTCTACAGTACGAGAAAATTTTTTTAATTCTACATCATACAAAAGAAATGTTGCACCTATAAATGCTGATCACAAATCACGATGGCCGACTTCTTTATTTGTTATTTTACCAAATTAATGGTAATATTTTATTCGTTACAGCAACAGCAACATCAGACGAAGATTTGGTTATTTGGAACTTTCTTCCAGAAGACACAAAGAAGAGTACAAGTACAAGTCGTAAGAAGTTCTGCGCGCTCCCCGTGTACTTGGACCAGGCGATGCAAGGCTTCTCTCTGCGATGAACTGTCGCTATCGCTTGATTGTAATATTTAATTAATCCAAGAAGTCACTGGATGTACTTCATTAATTTTTTGTTGGTAATAAATTTTTTAATAAATTACTTACCTTTTATTAATAAACATGATCGACGTCATATTTTTTATTTACTCTAAAGGTTACGCCAATGTTAATTTAGCAATTAAAAAATTTACCATCTTTTGATATTAATTGCTACTAGGTGATAAATTATAGAACGATAAAATGTTGTGTTAACAAAATAATCTCAAAAAGACATTTATTTGCGACACAATAATCACTTTAACACAAATATTTCTCATCCACTGCTCGATGATATCAAGATTACAGATTTCACAAATTATTGCAGCTACACACTGAATAGTGAACATTGTTTTCTAGATTCAAGATAAAACCAGATAGAAACTTCATTGAGTCGTCAGCGCCGCCCGAGGACGTCGCAATACGCTCCGCTAATTTATACTCTCATTGTGAACATCTACACTATTCGTACCCGCTAATATTAATACAAATATGCCAACCGCACTGATAGCTAGTGTTCAAATATAAGCATCTATATATTTCGTTAGCCGTTTATAAAATTAACTTTTAATAAACGCATAATGAATTCTTAACGCATATAAAATGATACGTTTAATAATATAAGTGATATTAGCCTCACCGGCGGCAGCTGTCGATGAGTATCGATATTTCAACACCATTTCGACATATTGTAATAATCCAATCCATTGTGTGTTGCGACAAAACTACCAGTTGTCAACAACTAGTTCGATATCAGTCGATCGCAACTCGCCGTGGCATCTTTGTCTCCTGGTCTGTTTTATGATGTTAAATTGTGGAGTCAATAATGGGGGGCGGTCTGTGAACACCGATTATCTGGAATCAAACTGTTGGTCCAAGTGGTGAGAGTGAGCGTTTTTGATATAAACCATTTTTCTATTATAGATTGCATTTTTATACCAAACTTATAAGATAAAAAAGGAAAACTTAAGACAAATTGCTTACCAAACTTGCCAAATTATGTATGAATTTAAACAAGATCATTAGAATATTGGTATATATTACCATACAAATATTATGCTCTTAACGAGTTTAAACAGTTAAAAAGGCTTACTCGCCCAAATTAGTTCTAACAGTTTCACACTTCAGTTCCTTGTGACATCATCTGTATTTTAAGAGATCGCACAGAGACTGTACTACATTCCCTGTGTTATTAAAAGATTCTCGTGACGAAGTGTAATACATTATAAAAAGAAAAAATGTAATTTATTAATTTATTTTAAATCATTGAAGAGTACTTGAAATGTATGAATACATGAAACTACTTAAACTACATTCTTGTAAAGTTTCTAATTGATTCACGATACAGTTTCATTCATACATTATTAAACATTATTCGTTTTTAATGTGAGGATTTTTTTTTCTCTCTGTATGTGTTTTTGTAACAAATACTCTATATAAGTACTAAATCGATCTTAAAATTATTTCACACTTCACCAAGAACTACATTATCAGTGAGAGACATAGATTATTTTTTATTCTATTGCCACAGAATCCAAACCTACGCAAGTGAAGTCGGATTAATTAAAAACGTTACAATTTGGACAAAGGTTATATATCGTCCTGTAGAAATAAAGAGGCTTTAAGTATTTTTAACGGTTTCGGACCTTGAAATGCAAAAAGCGGAACGCTTACAAAATCACTTTGTTCTCCGTCTATCCAGCCGTCCGTCTGTGTGTTTGTCTGTTTTACCCTTAATGTCGAATACGAGTCGTATCGAGTTGGAATTAAAACTAATGTTTAGTTAATAACTAACTAACTAAAATCTATAACTCCTTCAAACTGAACAAAAAATCTAATTTTAAAGTTGTTTAAAAATGGATGCAACCATTTATACCCAAAAAATCTAGGATTAAGGACTCCGCGTTGACTTAAAACTATGGAATTTGAGGAGTAACATCTTTTCATAGAACAAGTTCGAGAAGAAATCCAAAACTATACATTTGTAAAAATTTTAGTAGGGCATTACATGAAAGGGCCGTGTGGTCATTTCAAAATATGTTAAATTTATTTTTTACGAGTTCTAAATTCTTAATTATAATGATCAAAATAATTACAAAAACCTGAACAACAATTAGGTAACTTCAGATAAGAATTGGAAGTACACGTTTCAATTTAAAAAAATCAAAATGCTTTTTATTTGCGACGCTTTTGATTAACAAGACAAGCTAAAAAGTCATAAAATATTATAAAGATAGACAGTAATATACTTTTCGACAAACAACTGTGGAATAAAATGAATTATATTTAAATTTAATATGAAAGTCTTTAATATCCGCTGAGGTCCACTCTCTTTACCAGCGGAATGATGTGGGTGCAGTAGGAGCATAAATACGAAACTAGGGTGGTGACTGTTAAGTTTTTTTTAGGCTCATTATAAATATTTATTTTATTTATATTTTATCCACTCTGAATCAATGCCCTACTTATCGACTTAAAAAGACATTCTCCTACTCAAAATTAGTTCTTCTCATGTTCCAAACGCGCCTTGATCTGAGGAGAACCACACAACAAACTCAGCCATTTATTTTATTATTGTGTTTACTGTTTCACAATCATCGATATTTAGCTAGAACTATCGTAATCAATTCGATAGAATGATCAATTGTGTTCTTCTCCACATGGTGATATTCTACATTTGGCAATTGAAACTCGATTCTGAGGTTTCAGAAAGGCTGAAGTTCTAAAAACGGTATTAATTTAATAATTATAAGAATAAGTAAATAAATATATTCTTTGTTATTTTATACAAAAACTCAAATGTCATTCCATTTTTTCTTCATTTAATAAGACTATCAACAATAGTATTAACATCATGATTATAGCAATTCTTTCTATGGAATTCATTAGAAAAAGTGAGTTAATTAAAACTATATCTATATCTATATCACCACATTATCGCACTTTAATATGTATCGATAACATTTTGTTCGTTTTGAATAGTTTACCTTCTCTAGTTTAATAGTTTTAAATCTATACATATAATTAAAATTGAAGTGTCTGTTTGTAAATCCAAGTTTTCACTTAATGCATAAGTTAACAGTTTAGAGTTTAACAGGACTTGCCAATAAAAGTCCTGTTAAAATCGTTATTTAAGGAGTAACTTAGGTTTCTTTTATTTTATAAAAACATATTCTGCGCGAACAAAGTCACGGGTAAAGTTAAATATGTTTAAAAATATGGGGTTAAACAATTTTATGTTAGATGGTAAATTCCCAGGAATTAAGTAACTATTTATTTTAGTTGCATGTTGGTAATATATAAAAATATTCCTTTTATCGATTCCATGTAATTAAGTACTTATTATGACCACAAATAATACTACTTCTTACTCTAAATTCTTTAAGCTTTACTTGAAACAGTCAACCAAGGTTTATTAATAATATTATTCAGATATACATTATAGTGACCCTGCATTCGTGGCATGCAACACTAATTTTGCATTGTCGTATAGATTCTTCCTTCCTTATTTTTGTGGTCTAATAACCAGAGATTACTCCATAAGATAACCCATAAAAAGCAATAAAGATTTAAGTCGTACTCCGCGATGCGCTTCACCGGTTATAACAATAAAATTTTAAGGCAAGGAGGCCGCCGGCGAGATTGCGGATATCGCGAAACTGGCATTTAAATAGGAAACTACTCAGTTATTACCATTAGTGAGGTACTTGGGAGCTATCTCAGATAGAACCTTTACCATGAGTTCATGAAGTGCAACTGGTCCTTCACGTATCCTTCTTTCAAATATACTAATTAATAATAGATTTACAAAAGAGAAAGAAATGATGCTCGTATACGTTTATTCATATTAAAACAGAACACATCTCTCAATTTCCACCTTCCTTAATTATTACTAACCTTACATACATATTTATTCTGCTTTATTATATCATTAAGATATTATAAAATGTTAAAAAACGAACATATAGCAAAAAACATATATACATTGATATTACCTAGTCGTAGAAGTCGTACAAAAAGCTTTTAGAACGCAAGTCGTGGTAGAAACTAAACAATCGCATTTTATTCATTGTTTCAAAGAACAATACCATTTATTATACAATTATAAGTATGGACACATCGTAACATTTTAAAATTAAATTATTTAACGACGAACTAACGGGTCCTCTGTTTCCTTACAGCGTACTTCACACATAGTTTAGTTTAATTAAATATTTTAATGAAATATATATAATATTAAGGACAGGAACGTTAAATTTATTGTGAAATATTAAATATTTCTTATTTCAATGCGTGGTTTTGAAAAAGTCGGAATTCAATAAATCTGTACACGTCCGAGCGCGTCCGTAATGATTTTCATAAACTAGGCTTATAAGGATCTGTAGAATAATAAAATTCATGTTATACCTTCATATAAACAAACTCAAATTAGAAAACAACATTCCAAAATTAGACATCTTATGTTATTACCTTTAAAGGTCGGTCTGAATTAAATTTCAGTGCTTGTAAAATATTAGATCAGATATAAGTTGGACAACGCGTCTTTTTTGTATACTTTGAAGGAGAAAAAACTTGTTAAGGAAGAGTTTCTCTCATAAGAAATTAAGATAAACATCGACTTAAATTATAGTGGTTTGTTAGTATATAAACAAAAGTTTTGATTTTGATTTTAGTTTTTTTTTAATTTAGAGTCAAATCTTCTTGGAACTGTTTGTTCGTGAGTTTTCTTCCATTTTCCATATTTGTCTCCTTTTTGTCTCAATCAATTCTAATAGCATCTTTGGGATAAATCGATAAACATTGTTACAAAATAAAATAGGTAAACTAACTAATCACGTTTAAAAGTAATTGAAATTCCATTGCAAGTGGAAATTACACAAAGAGCGTTTCAATGAAGACATCCAATCTAACATAACTATTATCCGCCATAATGGATGGAGTCCCCATCAGGCCGGGCTCGTGTGGGAGGGGCGGTGTAACCTCTGACTCGGCTCCCCTCCGTCTAACGCAATATAAATTACCGGGAACCAATGATCAATCATGTCATGCTTTTTTGTGCATGGCTACTTCAAAGGCAAAAGTTATTAATTCGCTAATTTGCACGATATAGATTACAAACATATCGAATTGAAATCAACCGACATTTAGTTTTTTTAATGATAATTTCAATGTTGTTACAGTGAACTAACAGTTAAGTTGATGTTCTTTCTGTATATGTATTAAATACTTACAAAAACTTTAAACATCGTTTTGTATGGTAACTTAAATGATCGAATACCCAATACAATCGAAGCGTCTGTTACAGCCTACATGTATAGTACTAGTAATATTTTTACACAATTATAGTATTTATGCTTATTGCAATAAGAATCAGTGATGAGTTAAGTGTGTCCATGTGTACAGAGCACGATCTGTCCCTGCAATAACTCTCATAATTGACGTTAGCCACCCAGTGCGGGGAACATCGCAGAAGTGTAGTAACTCCGTTTTGATAATATTATTTTATATATAATAATTTTAATTACATTTAAATGATATTGATTTCAATTTTATTATTTAAATTATTATTGTTATATTATTTTAAATAATCGTTTCAGTCACTAAAGAGTGTACATTTATGTGTGCTTAATTCATCAAAGCAAGTTATGGTCCGATAGATCATTTAGCAAGTGATGAAGACGTCCCAGAAATCGCAGGTTCAATCTTATGTTAAAATTCCTAATACTCATAATACTTATATTCTCAGTTACGTCAGTGTATCGAGGGTCTCAGCCGTCTCCATAAGTCAGAGTCGCGTGCGGTAACTCTACTATGATAATTTAATTGTTGTGCGTGCTTTATAAAATACATTTCTACCGTCAATCTATATCGTTACTGTTGCTTAGAACTTTTTGATATCAAAGTATATTATATAAGACAATAAAATACATACATAAAACCTTTTTAACAATTGTTTTCTAACAATCTATGACTTGGTATGTTTTTTTAATTTACTCTCTTTAAATATTTAGGACCATAAACTAAATTATATTATAAAAAAATAAAACTAGATAAAATCTTTATCATGGTGTACACTTTAGGCTGATAACAGATCGAATCCGAAACAAGAGGAAGTGTATTTAAAAGTAACAAGCAAAAACAATATAGGCTAAAGAGGTCTGTACAAAAAGCGATGGTTCCGAGTGCTGATCCTAGCCGTCCGCCAATTGCTATCAGAACACGGATAGGCCATTAGGACAAGTACCGTCGCGGACTTCATTAACAGGGATAGATGCCCAGATAGACCCGACCACCGGAGTATTTATGATATATCAGATTCTATTCAAAACACTAAAATTCACTCGTTACCAACGTTTATACTTGATATGCGATTGCAAGGACCTGGCTTTCCATCCAATTAAGTGCAGAAATGCCATCCTTATCCTTATTATATCATCGTTCTTAAAAATAATAGGATTATTCTAACAAAACAATAATTAATTTCTTATTAATTGTAGGTAAATAAGGCTTTGCGGCGACAACTGTACAAAGTGAAACTTATCGCATCATTACTTTTAATTATGGAAGTAGTTTAATATGCCAGATGTTTTTTTGGAGATCATTTCTTATTTGGAGTATTACAACAGTACGTGGCGTGCCATATCTATCCCGGTTCTATATCAACAGTGGACGAGGTCCGTATCAAGGAGTGCGGCTTCACAAAGTGAATGCTCCGATATATTGTACTTCGTTACAATTCGCCTGCAATGTATAAAGACCAGTGCACATTGAACGTTTATTAATTTCATAATTTATATTTCTATATTTATTTATTTAGCTTTACGCAATATCCCTTGCGGGGTAGCCAGAGACGATATAATTTATAATACTGATAAATAAATAATAAATATCAAATATCGTGTCAATTTCTTTATTTAGTTTTTAAAAATAATAATATTTTGTTTCAATATATATTAACTGTTATTCCAACATTGTCAAAAGTTATGCAAAGTCACTGAAATATATGTAAAACACGCGTTAAAAGATAGAAATGTAACCAAATATATATTAAAAGTAATAGTAATGTTTGTTGTTGGTGTGCACACACCTTAACCCCAGTCGCATTTAACCGAACAGACCATCTAGTAAACCGTCCATTAGTCTACGAATCTATTGAGAAGAATTACTGAATTAATTCAAAGTATCTAAGACAAGGCACGGATAAAATAGTGCTACTTTGCATTTATTACTTAAGAGTTTAGTTTTATTATATCACTAGCTCTGCCTGTGACTTCGTTCGTGTTGATTATTTTTTGATAAAAGTAACCAAAGTTACTCCGTATAACATCAGCAATCCGCACGTCACAGTTCTGTTAGTCTTTCAAAGATTAGTCGAAAGAAAAAGAGAAAAATTTTAAAATTGCTTTTTTTTGTATATATGTACAAACAGACCCTTCAATATTAATTATATATATATATTATGTGGCAGACATTATTTATAGTTGATTATTACAATATTATTATTTATTCACAATATTATATAAGTTATTACGATTATTAAGTATCAATTGTAATGTCAGTATTTAACTATATTCAGAAAACTATTCCGATAATTCTAAAATTATCCGAATATAATATTTTATTTTAGAATAATGATTATAATAAGGATATTTTTAATAAAAATATTTATTTAATATATACGACATTAAATGTAAGTAAATATCAATTAGTGTTATCCTTTGACCCTTGACCTTTGACCTTGGCAATATTCAAATTAAAACACACATATTACAGTAATTGACATCATGAGTTATATTACAGCTGCTCAATGAAATGCGCAAATATTATTGTATAAACCTGTTTTTAGTTACAGACAATTGGGCAGAGTCCTCGTAATAGGTAACTTAACTTATAACTTAGCTAAAAAAAC
The DNA here is from genome assembly GCA_918358865.1 of Melinaea marsaeus rileyi. Taxonomy (NCBI): domain Eukaryota; kingdom Metazoa; phylum Arthropoda; class Insecta; order Lepidoptera; family Nymphalidae; genus Melinaea; species Melinaea marsaeus. Next base: position 1,322,796 of record OU911089.1, read on the forward strand.
AAATTCCATGATGAAACTTGAAAAATTTCCAGGCTTAGAAGAGTATTTTACAAAAAAATATATTTTTTTACCCATTTTTTTTACCCATGTCTACTATCAGATATTTTTTTACCCAATATATTTTTTAAATATTTTTTTTGTCTATTATCAGACTAATTGTTTAAATTTTAATAATATATTCTTTGTCGCGTTATATTAAAGTTATAAACAGTTAGAATGAAGTGTAGTTTTGAAATCGTGAAATGAATTATGAATATCAAGCATGGCTCGTACGCCTCGGGGCTGAAGTGGATTTGTGATAGATGTTATAACAAGATAAACATACATAAATAAAGGCATCTAACAAGGGCCGGGTTTTTGGAAAACCTTATAAATGAATTATGGGATGTGTGTTAACTTAATTAACAGATAAACTTTTAATATACTAGGGGCGTCAACAAACCCTCAATTTTGACTCGCTGCGCTCGCGAAATCTCGGGTGCCGTTGGCATATTGAGCGAAGCGAGCCCAGTGTAATGACTCATCGTTTTCCATTGACTTCAATAGGATATCAGTTTTTTTAACATAAAAGTAAAAAAAAAAAATTTTTTGATTACATTTTTCATATATATTTTTCTTTTAAACCATATCCTAATGTGCGTCTTTTTGATTGCAAAGTTTCATAATTTTCCGTCAAGTAGTTTTCGAGCCAATTCGTGACAAAGAATGTAAAGTCTCCAGTAAAACGCTCCGCTCACTACATTCGCTTCGCTCAATAAATAGAAAATTTTGAACAAAAACAAGGCACCAACTGCCAGTTACACTGGACACTAGGTTTCTTAATAAGGTCCATAATTGAATTGCAATATTTTAGGTGTTGTTTATAAAAAAAAACATTAAAAAATCTATGACTTTAAATGACTATTAAATTCGGAGATTTCGAATAACTGGCTGGGTTTTAGATGTCTTAGAATGTGTTATAAATAATTTATTTTCTAGTTTTAAATGAAGCACATTGTAATTTTGTACTTATTTTTATACCATTAGCAAAGAAAATCACAAAACGTTACTAATCAGTAATTTTTTTTCAGTCTTAATCCTTGCACCTTTTTAGTAACACGTTGTTTATCGTAGTATGGACCTTATTAGGTATTTAAAAATCACAATCATAGCATCCATTATAGCTAAAGATATTATATATATTAAGAAAAATATTTTTATGTTTCACCTGGTTTTTAAAGAGGTTCTATTGTAATGGGTAACAAATGGATAAATTTGTTTTGAAAGTAGTTTTAAAAGGTTAAAATTTTTATAAAAAAGCTTAGCTTTTAAAGTATCCCTAACAAGGTCCGGGCCTTATTTTTAGACAATAAAGTGTCATTTGGTTTAATGATGTAAATATTAAGAGGAGTTAAAGGATAGACCTTATTTGGAACCGGCCCTTATTTGGTGGAACCACCTTAAACTCATACTAACACAATAACTATATTTAAAAATAACTTCATTCTGTATACTAATATTTAAATATCCCCAATTAAATTGATAACCGGTCGACTGTCAATTAATTATTTTATCTTCCTATCGCAATTTTTTATCATTTTATTAATTTTAATTACCAACATTGTTAGCGGCTTTTAAACTTAAGGCTTAAATGTCGTCCTCAAATACAAATAATTAGATCTATTTGAAATTTATATATACATTTTTTCTTTATCCGCACAAACTTAATTAGTTGGGACGGAATTCTTTCTATAAAAGTATGTTGACAACTAAGTATGTGCAAAAAATAAATAATTTATGATTGCTTTAATAATATAATATAAAATACAAACATCCAGAGATACGATATAATTAGTTACTTGTTAAATACATGGAATCTTTTATACCTACCACCGTTATAGACTCCATTTTGAATTTATAAAAAAAAAAAGGTATATTTGTAACTCTACTGAAATGCCAACAAATAGTTACAATTTGAGACAGAGTTAATAGTAAATATGATTTAATAAATAAAATACGCTTTCAAAGTGCGTAAATTTTCTCAATTTTCGTTGGCTATTTAATCATTTGAAACGGTTTGCAGTGGTCAGATTATTAATAAAATAAAATAACAAACTCGTTAATCGGACCAAATAAAAACAACTGTTTCTATCCAGTTGTACAACAAATGTAGTAATTGTGGCAATCTTCAAGTGTTGATCGCTGATTTCTATGTAATAGGGAGGTGAGCTTAACCCGGGATACGTTTAAGTTATAAAATATCAGCGTATATAAATATGATAAAAAAATAGAACTTTAATATTATTATAGTAAGTTCTCGAGTATCTTTGATAATGCCGATACTTCTAATAATATATATATTTTGATACTCATACTCAATACTCATTCAAATAAGCCCTTCTGAAGGGCACTCTCCGATTTATTAAGTGTTCCAAGCGAGTGTTCTAAACGCGCCCTGCTCTTAGAAGAACCACACAACAAACTCAGCGGGTATTTCTTTATAGCGATCACTGTTTCATAAACGTCAATATCTACCAAGGCTACCAAGACGACCATTTTAATATAATTTAATCTTATAGCATGTCAAAATCATAACTAATTTATATTACGATAATATTCTCCACAGCCAGTCGCTTTCTCCGCTTCCTTGTATTGTACATATAGTTATAACCGCGGGCGCGGCTCCACCCAGCATGGAGCAAAATATAAACGACTGCAAATTGATACATGCCACGTTATTTGGATTGTTTATGTTTCCACTTTTGATATTATTCTAGGACATTTAGAAGTGTTAGCCAAATGAACGCCTTATATAGAGCGGTTGTACGGGAAGCCAATCTTGTGTCAGACTTTTGTGTTTAATTCATTACATTTAAACTTACCTGGGAATTATCATATATATTTTGGTATTTACTAATCAATTCTTTGCACAATTTTGTTGAAAGTTATTAATAAATATCGTTTTAAGACAGTAGTACCACAATCAAAATATAAATCTATTTTATGAATACTCGACCATAATTTATAAATGGATATTTGACAGCGATGCCAACTGTTAAAATATTGTGGAAAATTGTATTTATTGCTGACTGTTCGTGCGCTCTGTGAGTCTATCATCCGGACCCCCGCGGAGCGCTTCATACCTCTAATTAATATACATTATCCAATCACGTACTGCTGTTTTTCATTATTAAAACCCAAGATTATGGGAATAAGCTTTTAACACCAGTTAAATTCACTGCGAGAATCATGTCATTAAAAGAATACTACCACAGATTAAAATTGTCTGATCATTTGAAAATATATTTAATAATGTTTTATTTTGGTAATTAATTTGGAACATAATTATTAAATAGCATGTACTATCATTCAGTTATTATTTATTCTTGAACATTAAACACTGTTTATGTGTTGTTTTTATATTCTATTTTTAATATCATAATTATAAACAAATTCATTAACACTTACGATCAACATGAATGTTAGATACATTATAAATGTATGACACTAGTTGTTGTCGGCGTCTTCGGCTGTTAACCTTCTTACAAACAATAAACAAAATACACGCTATATATATACCAATTCTCATCTGGATTCACAATCAGGCTGTAGGCGAGCTGGTGTTATGAAATGTCTATTATTCTGAAAATGTTTAGGTATTGTAAAAGTACAAAGCGATGGTTCTGATCTGGAAGCTGCATTGTAATTAGGTACACGTTTTATTGTATCGGGTCGGCGCTGGGAGCTATAACTGTTAAAATATCTTTACAACCACAATACGTCAAGAGTTATCAAGAGCTTATTCTAATAAATATAACCTCCTTGAATATAACCTTATTTTGACTTTGTCTTTTCGTGTACGCTTTTTTAAATAGTCAATAAATTTAATTTAAGCACTGCCTAAATTGATAATAAACAAGGTTATACATTTACTTATCTCGCGGGATAAAGATCATTCAATATATTTTGCATTCAGCGCGGAGTTATGAGCGTAAGTGGAGTATACGAGCGGACGTGATGCTGTTTGTTCGATTGGTATTGATATTAGCGAATATATTTTGATTTGCTACTTTATTTGTATAATAATAAGGACTCGGGAGGAACGTGAGGTAGTTTCCGATAAAAGCCGAGTAAAGCCGAATAATCCCGATTGTATCGCGTGTGCATGACGCAGATAATCTGTACCTCCCGCCGCGTCCAGATATAATATAGAAACTTAATAAATGACCATTAAAATAAATTGTTTGCTATTGTCAGCTTCCGCGATGTGATCCAGATTGCATACTGACCATTGAGACAGATCATTTGACTTAACTGAATATAATTTATATAGGTATTACTTATATACTTTTATGTTTTTGGATCATAATTTTATATATCATTGTATCAATTATAAATAATATTATAAGATAATTGTCATTTATATATATATATAAATATAATTGAAGTGTCTGTTTGTAATTTCAAACTAACAGCTTTTCACTAAATGCACATATATTCGGTATTTATATAAAAAATTCTCTCGTTCTATCTGTTCCGGCTAATCTCTGAAACAGCTGGACCGATTTGAACGAAACTTTCACTGGCAGATAGCTGATGTTATAAGGAGTAACTTGGGATATTTTTATTAAAGAAAATATTCAACGCAAACCAAGTCGCGGGCACAGCTTGTTTGTTAAATATAATATCTTTAGTTTTATATTTTAAATAATCTTTTTTTTGTATTTATTAATGTATCTATTTCCTGTGATTTTATTACAAAGTTCATCGATGTGATGACACATTCGAAGTCAGAATTCAATGATTTATCTTTTAGTCGTGTTCTTTTAAGATATAATGACACTGGCAGTAACAACGTTAGATGGTATGTGGTAGTTATTTTGATTAAATAAAATTGATGTTTTCTAATCGATCTAATATTAAATCAAGAATGTCCGAATATACTATATATACACTTCTACGAGTATACTATATATATAGTATGATTGCTAAAAAAAACGCCAAATCAAATAATTAACCTAATCACTAATCCAATTAAATGAATTATTAATACACTAGAAAGTTATTTTTAATTAGTTCTCATTAAATATTTAATAAAAAAAACGTATTATATTCAATGACCTTTTTATTACGTAGATATTCTTGAATGTTTTAAAGAAATTAACTACAAAACAGACGGACGCCATTGAAATTAATTAATTGCATTGCACTTTAACAAATACTTCATTTTTTATTTTATAGTACAGACAACAACAAAAATATTTTAATGATGATTAATAAAATATTTTAATTATAGATGTATGTCTGTTTGACTTGAGCTATATAGATTTTGACCAAGCTTTAATACGTTATAAGGGAAACGTCAGAAATAAACTAAAAACTAGGATCCGCCATCCGTGCGCGGCGGGTGTTGAGCTGAGCCCCTCTCCTTTCTTCTTTTATTGATAACTTTTGACCAAACATTTTTTCAATCTGTTTTCGCTATAAAATCCGTGTTCGGCTCAAACATACATGAGAAAATTTTTAGCTAATTATCTCGTGCATTCTGGAGAGAACTAAACACAAGAAAAAGCCTCCCAAACGGTTGAGCTTCTCTTACGCTCAGCTCAATAATAACTTTATCACCTAAAAACAAGTGTAATAGTTAATCATTATCTTTATTTACACCATGAAATATCTTTTTGCTATCCGTGCAAAAAACTTAGTAGTAGCGAGTGTGACGGCGCGTAATAACCGCGTCACTCAATCACAACACTGACACCAAAATTATCTTTTATACCGATAACAAATAATAAGACAACGCTTTAACACGTCGCCGCCATTTTCACATTCTTTAACCTTTTCTACACTTATTATCCAATGCAATCCAATCCAATTATCGGGTACGCGAATAATTGTATTTTTTTACAATAATTACCCAGTATAGTACATTGTGAACAAGTTATAATTGTTAAATTAAATTAAAATTTATTATAATAATATTATATGATATTTTTAGTTTGATTTGAAAGTTATTTTTTCGATTTTCTTTTTCTGTTTTATATCAAGTCACAGTATTTATTTCAAATATATGCACTAATGAAAAGTTTACTTGCAGGGTTCCCATAATACTTTAATTCTTTATTTTTAACACTTTAATTTAATTTTATGATGTGAATTGAGAAAAAATGCTTATATAGTTTGGTCATGTAGAGAATGAACAAGATGAGATTATCAAGTTGGATATTCATATAAGGGATGTGTGGATGGAAGAGTCGGAAATGGAGGACCTAGATTATTTCTCGATTAGATTGAGGATGTTCTGAAGAAACAGATCAAGAGCACCTGGAACTGGAGCCTGCATGAAGGGACTTATGAGAGTAGAAGCGAAAGAAGTAGGGTAACGCCGGCAGCGTTAGGGGGGCGCGCGATGGGGTGACGGCCCGGGGCGCCAAATTTGGGGGGCGCTGAGGTCTGGGGCCTCGGCCTTCTGCCTTCCGCGCTGTGTACCCTCATTACTGTGCTCTATGTGCCGTATTCACAACTATGTTCAGCTGTCAGATGATTTGGTTCAGCAAAAAATAAATGCTCGATATTGATTTCCTTAATGGGACGCCTAAATATTTTTGCCCGGGGTGTCAGTAGCCCTAACGCCGCTGCTGACCTATGTCAGGATAGTAGCAAGTGGAAGGCTTTGGTCTCTGCTTACCCGACCGTAAATTATTTATGTACGGATGTATTAATAATTGACATATGAGAATAAATTGGAATTCAAAGTAAATTTACCAAAAATATTATAATAACTAACCATATTTAGAAGCAATTATAAGATTTCATTTAGACATTAAATAATAATTATAAAATATATAAAATTCGACTTTCTGTAATTAAAACCATAAGCTACGAGTAATACTTGAAGTCATGAGATAAGTCGCAAAACCTGTATAGAAATAAATATAATTACGCAATAAGATTAAGATATATTCTCATGACTCCGTAATCACTCCATCATCCTCCGCATCCTGTTATCAGATCAGGTGATAACACTTTCGCTCGGAGAAAACGCAGTGACTGATAGATCGTTTTGCATCCGAGTGCCTTTAATTTACGACATCGATTATCTACTAAGTGTTCATGAAATATCTTATTTCTTTAAGGCAGCTTCTTAGTTAAATGCTGTAGGGGAAGAGGGGGCAGAGTGGGGCACTTAATGTTTAAACATTTTTAAATACAAAAATAAATTAAAAGTGTTAACTATAAATTATAGTCTAATTCACTGCGAACGACTATGGATACATTTATGTTAAAAACGTGATTAATTTACGAGATGTGAATAATTAAAGGAAACAAGGCATTTGACCCGCTTTGCCCCGCGCATAGGGGTAAAATGGGGTTGCCTATGGGGCATTGTGGGGTGGTCACAACGAAACACAATTTTCAAACGAAATAGTCTTATTTCTTATCAACTTTACGACAGTTTAAAAAAAAACCCTAAAACAATAAATTAATACAAATCACAATAAACTTCTCTTTTTTATTATTATTTTAAGTTGAAGAGATCAGAGATCATACAAATAATTTTAAGATATTTCTTTAATCTTTATTTAAACTTAAACATTAAACAAACATAGAACCTTGGCACAAATAAGTCATAAATTACGGTTAGGTATAAGCATCTCCTTTAAAGTTTCGAACAAAATAACAAAAAATATATATTTAAATCACCTCACAGAAACATGTAAGGTTTCAAAAAATATTCAAAATTAGTTTGCAAATAATGCACATAAATGAGTAGCCTCTTCATCTTTTTCATTCTCACCAGCACAAGAGTAGTGTGCCCATCGAAAACATTTTAGACAACGTATCCTTGCGGAATTAAAATTACTTAAAAATCAATTGTTTTTTTATTAATATTTATAATTTCGTCAAAGTTCTTTCGGGGAATACCCTGAGTATTTGCATCTTCACTGGCTTTTTTGTTTTGCCTGTCTTTTTGGTTTAGGATTTTTTTGTAAACTATATTTGTGTCTTGATTCTGATAATTATCTGGTAGCAAAATATATTGTTTTTTTGGCGTTCCAATTTATCCAGTTTATCTCCAAACCAACAGTTGCTTTTCTTCGACTTGTTCGGGTCTTCTTTCATCCGGATCCCGTCAAAAATCACCTTGTTTGTAAACCTATATCAGTTATAAGAAAAATTCACATTAAATATTAGAAAAGACTAGCTGTGCCCACGACTTCAATCGCGCAAAATGTTTTTTTTTAAATAAAAGTACTCATGATTTACTAATTTACTCCTTATTAATTCAGCTATCCGCCATTGAGTCCTGTTAAAATTTCGTCCAGCCGTTTCAGAGATTAGACAAACAGACAGACAGACATTTTAAAAATAGTTTTTTGTGTAAGTACCCTACGTACTTTCATATGCATTTATTGAAACGCTGGTAACTTAGAATTACAAACAGACAGTTCATTTTTATTTATATGTATACTCGTAGATAGAGGCAAACTAACCTTTTTTATAGAAGAAAGTTAAGGTTATGTATTCAGAAGTGCAAAAAGATAGTCCATGTGTATTTAATTGATATCTTAATCAATTAATAGCGGTCGTAAATCAATCACTCGTCGTCAGCTCCCGACGGGACTGTGACGTCTGTGCTCAATTTAATATCATTAATTGTGGCTAAAGTTTTTATTAATTGTTAAGGAGCTTAAAGTTGACGTTTCTGTCCACTTTAAGCTCCTTAACAAGTGGTAAAAATAACATTTGTAAGTTAAGATATGACTCAATTAAATCTTGTTTCAAAGTTTAAATCAAATATCATATTGAATGCAAACTTATTTATTATACAGATATCGATAGACTGTAGATAAATTTGTTTGTTTTCATGACTTTGAATGTAACATTCACATTGACTGTCTCTTAAATATGTAAATGAAAGATTGGTATTTTAATATAAAAATATTATAAATAATATAGATGGAACGTGAATATTTATTAATTATGAATATTTATGTCTAATTATAAATAGTTTCCGAAATAAATTTAATAAATAGTTACAGTCTATGTGAGTTTTGAGCTCCGCGGGGTGGTCCGGTCAGCGGGCTCACGACTGCATTACCGGTGTCCTTATTACGGCCATGTTTATGTGTTTATTACACATCGGAAACAAGGACCACCGTTATAAACAAACTTATAAGGACCAATGACAATGATATTAAGATATTTTAAACAGAGCTTTACGTCAAATGAATTGAATAAATTTAAAAGGTAATAATATTTATTTGATATTTCTGGTGTGATAAATATTATTTTTATTAACTTACGAGTAGTTCCAAAATCAATATTTTATCATTTTGAGAAAATATAAAAACCTGTTTTTATTTAATGAGAAACGTTTATTCAATTTTCATCGCATTGACACACACAAACACATACACACACACACACAGAGAGAGAGAGAGAGAGAGAGAGAGAGAAACATAAACACACACATCTCAATCATAAAAAATGCACTTTATGATGTACTTGTCTTGTCATGACATATAAATGTTTTTTTTCATCATTTTCTTTGTAAAAAATTTAATATTTTTTATGTTTAATTTTTATTTTTGAGATTTTATTCGGGTTTTCATTTATATTTCTTATTTTTTTAAGAGTATTATATATATTTTTGTCAATATATTCAGTTATAGTCTTCTGTCTCATTTGCAGACACTTCTGAGATTTTGTAATATTTGCTATTATTGATTTTTTTCATACGAACCTTGTCCTGAATGATAAAAATTTTAAGTCTCATTTACAAACACACACACACACACACACACACACACACACACTAACACACACGCACACACACACGCACACACAGACACACACACACACACACACACACACACACACACACACACACACACACACACACACACACACACACACACACACACACACTAACACACACGCACACACACACACACACACACTAACACACACGCACACACACACACACACACACACACACACACACACACACACACACACACACACACACACACACACACACACACACACACACACACACTAACACACACGCACACACACACACACACACACACTAACACACACGCACACACAGACACACACACACACACACACACACACACACACACACACACACACACACACACACACACACGCACACACACACACACACGCGCACACACACGCACACACACACTAACACACACGCACACACACACACACACACACACACACAAAACAGACTCATAATCTTATTACATTTAACAACATTGCACAATATTTCATTAATTTATAATCCGTATTTATCAATAGATATTATCTGAGGTATTTAATAATATTATGAATTTATATATAAATGTATATTCGACCGAGTCTCTATTAAATTAAATGTTTGATATCAATTAGATGTCTGTATTTTAAGGCTCTATTGTAAAAGTTTTATCATAAAAAAACACTAGTTAGCTTGCTTTGATATCTTTTACAAAACTAATTGAATTTATAGTAAAGATAAATAAATTGTACACTTGTCTCTATGAAATATAATTTACTAGCTTTTACCCGCGACTTCATTCGCGTTGTGTTTATCCTATATTTAAATCCGGCATGTCCTGCAATGAGCGCTGACTCGCGTAGATAATATAATTTTACAGACTCATACAACATACTATAATCAATTGCTACAGACGGACAGCTTTAAGGACTTTGCTTTATATATATATACCTAATACTACTCTAGTTCCTAATTAATTAAGTCACTACTTTAAGTATATTTTTGACACTAGTATATCTATTTTTCATTAAAATATTCATTATAATAAGATATTAGTTTTAATTTTATATCTATAGATAATAAAACTATTATAAAGGATACATATAAAATAATTAGCTCGTATTTCTGAATAAAGAAAGTAGTTTAAGCAAAAAACCTATCTAAATTCACACTGGAACTTAAATAACATATTTTAACTTTTAAAAATGTCACTATAAAGTTGTGTTACTGAACATCTGCAAAAGGACGTCTACTTTTTAAAAACTTAATATCTTAAACAAATAATTAGCGAAACCTTTTAAGATGCCTCAATAACAATTCAATTAACGATATTTAGTGTTCAATTTTAAGTTTACTTAAGGTCGATTACGATTAAGTGTCTTTTTAGCGCTTAGCATTGTCGTATTTATGACTGGCTATGAATGTGTGTGTTAGAAAAATGTGGTGTATAGAAACAATTTTAGTATAATTTATGAACAGAAGGACATTTTTATTTTAGACGATTTGTTAAATTAAATTTGTATTTGACAATAAACGAAGAGACAGGAAGATCGTTTAAAAACAATTTTTGTAATGTCATATATATCGTAGCAATTAATAATGTATGTATTATACATAATAATTTTTATTACTATCAATTTAAATTAACAATTATATCTTTACACGAGTGATTGCCGCAATGTTAAGCTGTGTCAAACGTAATTAGTGTTTATGAAACAACAAATTGTTTATATAAATTATAAACCATCAATCAATAATATTTTCAAACCAGTAGCGAGTCAATATTGATGTGTTTATCAACTAATTACACATTACAAACTTACTAAGACACGTATTACATTAATTACTAGGTACAAGTAATTGAAAGTTGTCAATGTCACCTGCGGAATTAAAATTTACTCAATCTATAATAATTATTTCGTCAAAGAGTATGTATACGTTGACTCGATTGAAACTTTACCTGAATAATAAAACATAAAAAATAATGATTTCATGTCGACAACATATATTCACAAAAATCGGATCGATGAGTGTTTTGTTAAATTCTAATGGAGCTGACGAATCGCAGTCGCCATTTTAGACACTAGCGAAACGTCACTGACATTCCGCCATCTTGATTTAAGATTCACACGTATAAGTGAAGTCACACAAATAATAATAACGTTTAAAAACCGATAAATACAAAAATATCTACTAACATTTTGTAAAGATTATGAGTTCAGTAATTTCACAATCGATGTCAGGTTAATATAGTATCTTATTTCAAATCTGAAACAAAAATTGCAATAGATAAATAAATAATATATCTTTAATCTTTCCGCTTATCACGACGTCAAGAGATAATGTAAGAGGAAACTAAATAATTGTAAACGCTACTATTTATCTAAATTACTTGTTGCGTGATTCATCTTCATTGACATCTTGTGTATCGAATTAATTTATTGTAGATATTCAATAAGAAATCTCACATCCTCAGATCATTGCCACAAGTTATGAGTGCTTAGACTCAATATAACAAATATACTTGTAATATTTCAATTGTGAAACAAGATATTCTATTTATATGTACATAATAATATAATTTAAATATTATTACCAACACCCATGGTGTGTTAGAAATAATGTGTGTAATTACTACTCATAATTATAGACATTTAGTAACATAACACAACATGTGTGTTGGTAGTATAAATGCCCAAAGACGCGTCAGCTCACACCTTGTGTGCGGCGCAATGCCTGCTCGGTGTAGTGATTGATCGGTCGGACACGCCTGTATAAAGTGCGTGTCCACGCAAATTAACTGTTATACAGAACCCGTTTGACGTGGTTTTGATTATACTTACGTAACAATAATTAGTTAACGGCTGTGCAGCTGTCGTATTTTTTATTTAAGTTTATCTAATGTATTTTTTTTTATGAATATCCGTATTTAGTATGGACGGCCAAATGGATGGATTGAAAGAAGAAATAGAGGAGAAGGGAGTGTGTACAGAGATGAGTAACAGGGGAGTGTGAAAGGAAAAACATATTTCGCCGACCCCAAAATTGGAATAACGTCAAGATGGCGACGATATAACATATTGTCATTGTTAGCCACACATAGTTTAGACCAAGAGCTATTATGGTCAGTATTTTAATAGAATATTTCTATTTATTTAGAATTATCGACTCGAACATCGAAATTATAAAAAAAGGTTCTTGTAAACACACCTTTGTACCAGTATTGTGAGAATTGAAAGTATTTTAATTAGTCCAACGTATGTGCCAATTAAGCGGGGTATTTGAGTCGATTATCATTGTTGGGGGTATACCGCAACTATTTGCAAGGAAACACATCGGCAAGGTGTAAATCAACATGTTTTGTTACAACTTGGAAGCACTTGTTTTTCTTTAATACAAAAACATTCTATACAAAAAATGGCGCTATTGTGTGAAATGTAATAAACTGGGCTATATCTTCTACCGTGTATATTTGTCTGCCTGAATAAGACACAGAGGTGACGAGCTATATACTCGTATACTAGAGGCGCCAACAAACCTTCAATTTCGACTCGCTGCGCTTGCGCAATCTCGGGTGCCGTTTGCATATTGAGCGAAGCGAGCCCAGCGTATTGACTCATCGATTCCCATTGACTTCAATGGGATATCAGTTTTTTGAAATGAGATTAAAAAAAAATTTTTTTTTTTGAAGACATTTTTCAAATTTTTTTTTTAACGAACCTAATATGTGTCTTTTTGATTGCAAAGTTTCATAATTTTTCGTCAAGTAGTTTTTGAGCCAATTTGTGACAAAGAATGTAAAAAAAATCTAGTAAAACGCTCCGCTCACTTCGTTCACTTCGCTCAATAAAACTAAGTTAGTCTAGATTACCGAAATGTAATAGTAGTTTGTGAATACATTGTGGTGGTGGATAGTGGTGATATTAGCCGCATTACCAGTTCCCTGATATTAGCAGTGATACTGAAGATGGGAGATAAGCATTGTTTACAGAGAAAGCAATACAATTAGACAATACTGTTAGCTCAAAGCGAGCGCCGCCGCTGCCTAATACGGTGTATTTAACAATCTTAGAAACCTCCATCGATTAGATACAATAATCGAATTGGAAAGGCCGATACGGGGATTATTGCCCACTTTAATATAAATAAACAATCACATAATCTATTTAATTTAATATATTTTATTAATATAAAACTTGTCCGATAAATCATTAATCGACCGTCAAAATGTACATAAATTTAAATGCATTCCGCACTAACGATTTATATTATCACTTATATTGTTAGAAACATCGCCGCGAGCGATCCGAGAGTTAGTGACGAGTAATAAAGAGCACAGCGTCACTTGATTATAATACACGATCGCTTTGATTAACCGTCCTCACATAAATACCGATCTATCTTTAATCTATTAAACTCCATAACTCCCCTCTAAACTGAATCTTTTAGAAGCAATATAGTTTTAAGGAAATACCTTAAATTAAGCATCTAAATAACTTAAATTAAGCATCTTTATAATATATTACAAGAATATTGAGTTACACTTATTTAATAATATTATAAAAAAATTGTAATTATTTGATAAAACTTTTTATTTAATGTTTACAAATTTTATATTATTACATATTATAATTGGAATATATCTTACAGATATAATTTTATACCTATTTTAATTTATTTATCAGTATTGTTCAATTATCTTAAATGGAAGTGTCAGGACTATTACCATACCATATTTATCTAAATAAGCTTCTGTAAAGACAACAACTTATTAAGTCTATAAGTGTTCCAAACTCAAGAAGAACCACACAACAAACTCAGCGGGTATTTCTTTATAGCGATCACTGTTTCACAAACGTTAATATATTTAGTGAGCAATGTACGAAATAGAATAGAATCAATTCGATAAGTTTACCTAATAATAAGGAAAAAGAAATCTGACTGGAAGACCAGACCAGTCACTGCTAGCAGCTCCCGTTCAGGAACGTGTCGGCCATCTTATTTAAGCTATGCTTAGAAATAGTACAATTTCTTGACAATAAAATTCCAATAATTAGAAAACGCTCTTTGTACTCGAATGTAAAGGTAATTAAACCTTATTATAATTATACCAATTTACTTTGATTACACACTTTTAACATGGAAATTTCATTAGTTGTATGTAGAGATACAGTTTATATAAATCTTACAATGTTATTGCATTTTTGGAATTTAGTAAACAAGCAAAATAAACCATTTAATTTATTATGTACTAGGATACACACTAGTAATGTTGATAATTTTATATATAGACAATTCAGACGGGATAAATAGAATAGTTTTACTACCGGTTCTCTTATCACCTAACGACGTATTAACGGGGAGTGTCGTAAAATCTAAAAATAACTTGCAGTCGTTTATTAACTAGATGTGCCCACGACTTCGAATATGTTTTTTTAAATAACACTTTCTCATAACACCAGCTATAAATCTGTGAAAGTCCTATCAAAATTGGTTTCCGTTTCAGAGTTTAACCGGAACAAACCGACAGAGAACAATTTAAAAAAATGTTTTTTTATGTACCCTATATAGTTTCAAATATATCTAGTTAAAAGCTGTTTGTATACAAACATACACTTCGATTTTATTTATATGTATAAAATATAGATTCCAATAATATCATCATTCACAATTAATAAACGCAATCTGTTTAATGGGATTTCAAAAATATTGCAGTCTATATTATAAATTAAATTCCCCTCTTTCTATCTTTGGTGTACATTAATACATATACTTAAAAACACTTTGAACGTTTGTATGTAGTAAGTCTGTAAAGTTAATTCTAATGAAAGGTACAAGAGCAGTGATCCTCAGTGGTGCTCAGTGGTGCTCAGTGGTCCTCAGTGGTCACTCATTTGACTGATGAGTTGATAGTACGCTAAGTTGCAATTTGTATGCGAGTGCATAATGAACGCGGGAACAAAAGAGAGTGGCGGCGCACCCGCCTTCAGGACAAACAGGAATACAGCTTATTTATACTACTAACATTTTACAGAGCATTTATTTTGATCTACATATTTATATTATATTTAACATTATTATTGATAAATAAATGTATTATAGTTACTAGATTTTTTATATCAATTTTTATTTTGACTTACTACATAAATAATTTTTAAATACTTGACTAAAAAAATATTTTAAAAAATTAAAGAATTTTTTTTTTTAATTTATACTCTATTGTCTACCAAATTATCAAATAGTTTGTTCTTTAGAACTAATAAAAGTCTTAACATAAACGATTATCGTAATATTACCGACTCCACAGTTCCCGAAGATGACATCTGCGGCGTGAAGCCCGTCCATTACAAACTATCGCCACTTCGTTAGTTCAACACATTCCATCCTTTAGTTGCACTAAAGACCACTATCCCGCGAACAGAATCCCATATCCCTTCCGCGTCCAAGGTAATAATGGTATCCGATGTATGCAATTGTGACCATTGTCGTTTACCGTTCCTATAAAACTAATTCTTTAAATACAAACTGTTTTTAATGCGCCCATTCATTGCCAGTCGCTGGCATTTTTAGCAAAAAAAAGTGCGCTCAGTTGAAAGTAAAGATGACCTTTAGCTAATTGTTTTACTTGTTAACTATTTCTACAAAACTATTAAACAAAGAATGTGAAAATTAAGTGTTATCGTAAATTCCTCATACACTTTATATAACAAAATATTTATATATAAATATAATGATCACTTGTGTATCAAATGAGTGTCAGGATTTGATACCACTTATCTAAATAAGTCTTATATAGACTCTCCGACTGAAGTCTACGAGTGTTACAAACCGCTCTGAGAGGAACCACACAACAAACTCAAAGTATTGTTTTATTTTGACTGTTTTAAAATAGTTAATATAAAATAAATATACCTCAATGTTAAAATAAAATTAGGGTAGGTAATATTTAAAAAAACTGTATTATTAAAATGGCCGTGATACGGTTAGGATCATCACAATAATAACTTAATAATAATACTACATATGTACAAAGTAAGGTTTACTGATTCGTTCCAGAGACGAGAATTCTAGAGAATCGTTTAATAGAGTTCCTATCCTGAGAGTAGAGCTTCTACAAATAAATAATAACTACAGTTTAGAAAAAACTTTATATTAATCACAACAAATTGATTTTATAACTAGATGTACCTAAGAATTCGCTCGCACGGAATGTATTTTTTAAATAACAGTAGCCAACGCGCCAGTGAGGTGATATTAAAATCGGTCCAGCCGATTCAGAGATAAGCCGGAACAAACAGACAGACAGACAGAGAAATTTAGTGAAAAGCTATTAATCTGAAATTACAAACAGATACTTTATATGTATGGAATATAGATTAACTAGAAAATAACTTTTACTTCTGAACTATATATTTCAATGTTGATATAATATATTGCTGGAATAAATACTTTTGTTTAGACATACACCAAAAACTATATAAATAACATTATCTGTCTGAGGCATCGCAAGTCCCCCAATAAGTGTCATTTTTTATTTATTTATTATCACAGTGAAATTGTTAAGTAAGTAAAATTCAAGTATTCTCCTCTGTGTTTTTCTAGTGGGTGTTTTTTATATTATTTATTATTACTATCTTAAAGCACGTGGGCTTTCTATTGTGAAAAGAAAACAGAACATCTCTGTTTATGCAAATAAGCAGACATTTCAAATGTTGTTAGTGTGGGATCCTGGAATCCTGATCTGTGAGACCTTTGTACGCGAGGAGCCGCTGACCAATACCATCAATAAACGAATACTCTTTTTAGCACATAACTATATAAAAAAATTAAATCTACATTTTTATTTAAACTGAGTCTTGTATAAAATATTTTTTCAATGTCACTGATAGCTCAGGAAGCTATTTACTAACTGATAAGAGGTAAACATAAACTTAGGCTTATCTTATGTTTCTTTTTAGAGCCGTAGTGAAAGACTAAACTACATTCACAATATATGTTGAAGTAACCTCATAAGGAGGACATACCCAGGATATCCAGGCCAGGCCAGCCAGGCCAGCCAGGTAGTATCAGCAGCACACCAACGTTGCTTCACGAGTATTTTTTATTTATTAGAGGGTGTTTATTATTCAACGAATAGGGAAATGGAGGCTTGTTGAAACAGTGTATATATAAAAGAATTGTTTACTTTTTTAAACCGAGTACCAAGTAAAACAAGGTTGTGCTTGTTACTCGTATCTATATGGTATATATCAGTGATTAAAGTTACATGTTTAATTTCAAAAATATACATTGCCCAAACTTAGCTTATAAGGAATCCCTTGTCATAAATTGCATGGGTTTTTTTATTGTATCTATAACACAGTATAACATATTAATTAAACAGGTTACACTAATTGTGAACATACATTTTAATGACTAGAGGGTGGGCTTAACACTAATGGATTCTGTTTAAGCAACGTGTAAGAAATACCACGTGCATATGCAATTCAAACTTTCAGTTGTGCCTTGATCGAACTAAAGAGGACACATAAAGGGGGATCCAGGCAACTCATACTCACCACACTACTAAAATAATTTTAAATAAAACAGTTATGTTTTATTTAATATTATTTTATATTATATTTTATAAAAACACGAACTTTGTGTCCACTATAGCTAGTGTCCGTCCACACTACAGGTGTGTATTATAATGAATTTACAAAACACAGATAAATATTACATATATATATATATATATATATATATATATAATATTTATATATATATAGTATATATACATGTAGTATTCATATGTTATATGTTTATTTTATTAGTTAATTTAATTGAGAGATTTCTTCTAGTGGTTTAATAAAACATTGTCTATGTCTTATGCTTATTCGCACCAATCAGAACCTCAGTTGATAATGAGATACCTATTTATACTTTGTTTCCTTAAATAAAATAGTAAAAACATTATCAAAACAAGAGCCCTCTCCCCAGCGCGTGATCTCGGACTAGCCGACCACAATCTGGTACACGCAGCACAGATTGCGCGAATACTTCCAGATATCTCTATCAGATAGATATTGTTCAACATTATTATTATTGCACTACCGCCGTACTTTAAACATTTATAGCGTTTCTTTATGGGTGTATGCTTTTAAACTTCGAGGCGCATCTTGTTTGTGGGCCATCGGATAGGATTATAGGATTACATAGGTTTATTTACAAATAATATTATTAAAATCGTGACCAATTATCATAACTTATACTACTATTTGTGAAACAGATATATATAATAGTGACGGACGGACAATCGACTATAAATAGTGTATATACAAAATTATGCAGTTAAATAAACAGATGCAGCCAGTCCGCTGATGAGATAGCAGCGCTCTGCCACTACCACGGACACGGACGGAGGACATTCATACATCACATTTATATATATTAATTACAAACAAAATTGTGTATGAATTGAATTCATTCATTCATACAGTCATTTATTTTAAAAAACTTTCGTGCACATTACGCAAAAATGTAATTTATTTTTAATATAATAAGTCTTTTTTTGTTTTTTTTTCAAATCGTATTTTTGTATTATTAATCTAATAATATATTTTAAGTTTTAACAATAGATTACATTATAAAGAAAATATTATTAAAAAAATCCGTGCCCGCAGGGGTACACGCGTGGGTAGACCTCGTGTGTAACTCGTTTAAAAAATAACTCACTACCTACCCCTTGCGATAATAAACTGTGATAATTTTATTTGGCTTAGTCAAAGGAGAACGTAGTGCCTTGCCTTAAATTTACAATAAAAAAATAACCTTTCTATTAAAAATATTTGCGAGGAGGGAATGTTTACACGAAAAAAAATCCGTGCCCGCAGGGGGACACGCGTGGGTAGACCTCGTGTGTATTTCGTTTAAAATATAACTCACTACCTAAGAATAACACATGATGCCGTTGTTTACATCAACAATTTTCAAGCAAATAGCGGTTTTTATTTTTTTTCTCGGAAAAGGTATATTTTTTGGAAATACTTTTGGTACTTAAATTTAGAGTAAAAAATAACCTTTCTATTAAAAATATTTGTAAGGAGGGAATATTTACCAGAAAAAAGTTGTCGTGGTTTTACCTATCTTAAATTTTCAAGCTAAAAGTGGTTTTTATTTTTTTTCTCCAAAACGGTACCTTTTACGAAAAACTTTTGATACTTAAATTTAGAGTAAAAAATAACCTTTCTATTAAAAATACTTGTAATGTAAGAATGCTTACCAGAAAAAAGTTATGATTTTTTTTCCAAAAATTTTCGGTTTTTTTACCCCCACCCCTAAGTTATTGAAGTTAGGTTTTCGGTTTATGTACATTAGTTATAGGTATCTATCAAAGACATCATATGATATAAACGCAAATGATCTTCTTTGTATAGGGAAAAAGTTATGGTCGAAAAATTGAAATCAGAAAAGTGAGGCCCTAGCGCCCCCTGTGGCCGGATTTCTCTGGTTAACGAACTTGACCTTCATTTTTGGATGGTTGATTTTTGTGCAAGGTTTGAAAGCGATCAGAGCGAAACTGCGGCCGCTATCGTGCTGACAAAAGTCGAATCTGGACGCACGCACGCATATATATAAACTTTTTGACCAATGGTCATTTCGGACTCAGGGGATCATAAGAAGACCTCCTGTGAAGAAATTTTTCCAAAATTCGAAAGTCGGGTACAAATGAATGGGCAGACCGAATTCTTCGAGGTCTACCCAAAAATACCGTGGTTTTACCTACCTTAAATTTTCAAGCTAAAAGCGGTTTTTTTTCTCGGAAACGGTACCTTTTACGGAAAAACTTTTGGTGCCTAAATTTAGAGTAAAAAATAACCTTTCTATTAAAAATACTTGTGATGTAAGAATGGTTACCAGAAAAAAAAATGATTTTTTTTCCAAAAATTTTCGTTTTTTTTACCCCCACCCCCAAGTTATTGAAGTCAAGTCAAACACATCATATAATATGAACGCGATTGATCTACTTTATATAGGGAAAAAGTTATGGTCGAAAAATTGAACTCAGAAAAAGTGAGGCCCTAGCGCCCCCGGTGGCCGGATTTCTCTGGTTAACGAACTTGACTTTTTGGATGGTTGATTTTTGTGCAAAGTTTGAAAGCGATCCGAGCGAAGCTGCGGCCGCTATCGTGCTGACAAAAGACGAATATGGACGCACGCACGCATATACTACATAACTTTTTGGCCAATGGTCATTTCGGACTCTGGGGGTCATAAGAAGACCTCCTGTAAAAAAAAGTCGGGTACATCTGAATGGGCAGACCGAATTCTTCAAGGTCTACCCAAAATGGAATCATTACACCGCTCCTTGTGTCACAAGTGGTAGTATTAAGATACACAATCAGTCCACCATTATAACTCTGTAATAACTATTGCTTTTGAATAATAAAGTTAAAAGTGATTTCACTACTTGAAAGTTATACTCGAATGTTATTACATTCTAGAACCAATGGTAGTACCTCAATCCCGATATCGCTCCATCCTTAATCAGATATCAGCTGTTTACATTCAGCCCTGGGATATTTAAATGTACCGATTTTGTCTGAGTTGAACCCGCGGGTTAAGCGATCCGGTACGACATATTGCGATATGAAATGAGATTGAGATATTACACTCACGGAATAGGGACGCTTAATACAGGAAGTCTTCTAACAGACAGACGGACATTCATTAAGAGGTTTTTGTTTTAGAGTTCAATATTAAAATTAAAAAGATTTTTCATCCAATATTATTTAGAATAGCACCGTCCCAATGTATTCTATAATAGCGATTTTATAAGTCATTTTATTTTAAATTTACTTATTTTATCTATTTACACTTCTAACAGCGCCTCGCCTGACATATGTCTTCATTGAGCTATAGAAACATTATAATAAATTAGCGACTCCATTAACAATCAATAGCATAGAGTTATTAAACTTCATTCAGTCTAGTGATATAAACTTAATAATATTAACACTTATCCAGAATGTAACATTGTATAAAGGATAATACCAATTATATTACTGTCAGTTTGATTGTTAAAACTATTTATTAACCATAAACGCAATACAAAGACGGCGGTAAAACAAAGGTTTGGTCAGTGACACGAACCGTTCAGGAGATACTGTCCAGGAAGTACGAATATAGTTTAACAATTGAAATGCTTATTATAATATCGGGATAGACACACATACTGTTTATTAACATTATTTCATCCACAAATAACTCCTAAATAAATAACTTTAATACTTTGACAGCAAAACTTTTGACAGATAGACAACTGTCAAAATTATTTCGAGGTTAAATCTTTTTTTTTAATCGTAATATATAAGTAGACCCGGATTGATTATGAAATGAGTTTTACTTGAAATACTTGATTATAAAATTATCTTATCATAAAATAAATATTCATAGCTATAAAAGCAATTTGTTAAAACCTCGATACCGACATGGGTGATCTCGTTTTGAATTACAAATGTTTATAAATAAAGTATTTATACAGTGATCTATAATGAAAGGAATATGAAATTAGCTTCGTAAAATCCGATGTAATTAAATTAGGATTTTTTTTTATTCCACATCAAAGACGATTTTTTATTAAACTTTATTATTTTATTTAATACTTTTTACTCTTAAATGTATTGCTGAGAGTCCCTGGCTTAGAAAAGTAAAAAAAAAATGTGGAATAATAATATATATTTGCTACATAAATAAATAACAGAGTTCTGTTGCAAAACTTATAGAAAAAAAAACTTAAATCACCCTTGGCTCATAACGTAACTTTTATTCTAGTTTAATCGATTATTATTGGGAAAGAATCGTTTTACCAAATATCATCGATTATTTGAGTAAAATTGATATATATTTTCAATAGAAATATAGTACATTGCGATATGGGAACGCAAATCAAATTATAAATTAAAGCTACATCAATAAATCTACATAAAGCGAACAAATAAGACTATTTATTGGTCGATTCAAACCGATATTACTCAAATACAAAGACCGGCTAATTTGTAATCGTTTTGAAATTTAAATTTTGATCTTAAATTTGAGTTAAATGAAGGCATGTCAGGATTTATATACCTATATCAATAATGTATGTACGGTGGTGATTGCAATCAACTAAATCCATTCGTATTACTTTGAAATTAAGAAAGATATGTATCAAGTTAGGGATAAGTGTTACTTAATGTCAACCACAAATTTAAATGCCTTCATGATATTAGAATTTGCAATATTTTAATACGACACCCGATGATTTGCAATATTTATATGTATATTTTAATGTTTGAATGATTTAAAATATTAATGATATTCACGTTATAATCAGAATATTTTAACCGTATCTACTTTCAAAATGTATTTTTAGTTCGTTCGCTCGTGGCTCGTGTATTTCCGCCAATACTCGTGTCCTATCTGAATTGCGATTGGTTGAAACAATGCGGTTATAAGATGTCCGCTATCGTCCTATACCGGTAACAATGGCACCGATAACCGTCTCACCCTATTAAAACAGCACGAATTTCAAATGCTCAGCTGTAGGGAAAGAAACGCTCAATAATTTAAATTCAAACGGATTGCTGTAATAAATTAGTTTCTGCTACTTATCTGAATACGTTTATTCAACATGTTGGAGCAGAATTATCTGTATAACGAATCTTTAACGGGTTATTTCAAATAATAATATCTGTTCGTTATGATTAGTTGTTCGATATTTCGAAACACCGATCCCACTAACAAACAATAGCAATTTAAATATTCTATGAAGCGGTTTTGAAATGTCTGATGATATAGAACTTACTGTATTTCCTTTCGCGGATTACATTTTCGTGTTTGGTATTTTTTTTATGTTTGTTACTTTGTAGTTCAATAATTTCAAATTACTACTAACATTAGTTTATATGTTGAATTTACAATATTTCTTGCTATAAATTGCGTGTTAAATCTTAGCATTTTAATTACGGTTATAAGTAATTAATCCAACATTGATTGATTTATTTTTACTTGATTTATTTCATCACAGCATCAAACGAAATATATTTTACAGACGGATAATATTTTAATTATCATTATAAATATTATCATGTGATGTAGATATTTGGAGACACGCACAAATTACTGTTGCTTACAAAAAGAAAATAAAGTTTTGACAACTCTGGAATTTGGATTTTTTTATACTATCTGTACCCACGACAACGTTTGCATACATTTTTTTTGAAGTGAAACTTCTTTAGGCGCATGAGGGTAAAATTTTTACAGATGAAACGTCACGCCGGTATGCAACGGAAGTGTCGGAAAAGAGAGAGAGAGTGATCGAGACCGATTGAGAGAGAGTAAGACAGGGCGAACGTAGCATGAGCAACTAGCCGTGGAGTGAAAGTAGGGAGCAAGCGAGTGAGAAAGATTGAGAGAAAAAGTGAGACAGAGCGAACGTCGTATTACTATTGGTTGTGTATTCGTTTACTAGTTAATTTTATTTTAATGACAATTAAATTCCTAACCTATCTTCCTTTTTCCCTTCCTCTTAATGTTGGAAATTTAAAGTTTTAGATTTGTATAAATATAAACAAGATTTATAAATTAGTTCGCCAAAGAAGTTTCACTTCTGACATGTGTACTTTGTACGCACGCATGTTTTTTTTAATAGAATTAGCCTAAGTCACTCCTTATAATATCAACTATTCGCTACTGAAATTCCTATTAAAATGAACGAACACAACGACAGATAGACAAAAAAAAACTAAAATTGTTAATTATATTTATTAATTACTTATTTATCTTTATAAATCTTCTGTCTAAATCTTTATCTTTATAAATCATCTGTCTAAATCTGTATAAATCTTTTTTACCATTCTTTCATCACTCATTCGTTCGACTTGCCTCAACCACCTGAGCACGTTCTTCTTCATTCTCACCGTGACATCTTCGCTAGTACCTGCCATTCTGTAGATCACTTCATTGCGGATTTGGTCAGCTAGACTGACTCCGTATATTCTGCGAAGAGATCGCATCTCCACAGCATCCATCTTCTTACATTCTTCTGCTGTGTTACCCCCGTTTGACTGCCATATAACAGCGTCGGTAGCAAAATTGCATTGTGTGCAGCCAAACAGCCAGCAGCTATGCTGACGTTTCACCGTCTCAACAATGCAGCCAGGGCACCGTTGACTCTGTTACCGGCAGCAATTCGCTTCTCCACATCCATTTCGTATCTTCCGTCTCTGCTAAACATACTTCCCAAATATACCACTTCATTCACTTGTTCTATTATCTTACCATTCACGTTGATCTTACATTCTGTTTTTTCTTCATTTCTTTCAAATATTTGCATTCAGGTTTAGACCATTATTTTCACACCCATCTTTCAGAGTGGTGACCAATCTGCCTGCCGATCGCATTCTGATGATGCAATGAGCACTGCATCAGCTGCATATAGCAAGCAATTGACCTTAAGGTCACCTACTTTCACTCCCATGTCACTGTCTTTCACGCCTTGGAGACAATTATCCAAATACAAATTGAACAACCAAGCTGACATAGCGCAACCTTGCTTAACATTAACCCGATTGGATGTCAAACCAGGTCAAATTGAAAATTTTAAAATTATTCAAAATATAATATTTTTTATGACTATCTGCTAATAGGATCTTTGTTTTCTCCATTTTTAATTTGATTTAAATATCACAACGTTAAAACTAAACCAAGTTAATTCTAAGTCTTTTTTCTCAAAGCACATATTTCTTATAACCTGAATATTCGCAACACTACCTGCAGTTACAATAACCTGAAGTGGTGCTATTGCCTGTTAGTAAGCGGCGCCGCGTCACGTAACAATGGAGCGATAAGCACTTGATGTATTATTTGTACAATTAGTGAGAAGTCCTTACGATTCCTCCACTCACTTACTTACTTACTTACTTACTTTGAGATCAAACATATTATGCTTTGCCCGTGGCTTATTTGGTGAAGTTGTAATATATATTTAATTTTAATTACATATATATTACAATTTGAGATTAAAGACAATTCCATCAGAGCTAAGCCATTTGAGCCCTAAAACAGGATATCTAATCATCGTTTGATTCAATACACAATAATATAATATTGAGTGAGAGAAAAGATATTTGACATATAGATCTTTGAATGATCACTCATTCGTTCGTTGAACGAATGAGTGATGAAAGACTGGTTAAAAAGATTTATGCAGGAAAAGTGAGCGGTAAGAGAGACAGGGGGAAGCCTCGATTGACCTTCGAAAACACGGTATCTAAGATACTGGAGAAGGTCACGTAAAAAGCATGAGGACCCTCCGGAGGGCATGTATGAAGAGGTTGATGTCTGTGGCCGAGGCCAGAGACTTAGACCTACCGACGATCGCACAGTATTTCAAGGGGCTCTCCAAAAGCTACTTTGACAATGCTGTGGGACACCCAAACCCGCTGGTGGTTAAGGCCACAAGATACACGGCTCGTAAGACTCCTAAAGTCAGAAAGAGAAGACCCAAGTCGGTATTTTTCGATCCGGACGACGCGATTACGTTAGGGAACGCTACGTAAAAGCGGCAAAGCGTACATAAATACTACACATACACACACACACAGCGTCTTCGCCGGCGAAGACGAGGCCCCCATCCAAGCATGTTGCTCCGGCGTTCTGCCGTCGGAGGACGTTAGCGCCTAATCCTAACCCACATCCAACCCTCGCTTCCCACCTAACGGCGTCCTGAGCCGTGGTCCGAGCCTGAGGAGTCCAGACGCGCGACGCGCGTCCTGAGGAGGCGCCCTCAGGACGCGCGTTCCCCTGGGGCCCTTCAGGCCTCCCTTTTTCAAGGGCGGGTCTCTGCACCCGTCCATTCCACCGGTGACGCTGTCATGGCCAGTAGGGGTAACAGCAGAGACAAACAAAAAAAAAAAAATGTGGCCGAAGCGAAAGAGGTATGCAGGGACTTTAGCGTTTGGCGCTTCGTCGTCTCTGGCTACCCCGCAACTAAACTAAACTAAACATCTTTGAATGATTACAGACGACTCTTTTTTTATTTTTCCCAGACATATATATTTATAGAATTAGATTGTAATAATGGATTACAACTAAATTTAAATTATAGCTAATGTAATAAGTATGCGTATAAGTAAAATATCGAACATGTCTGTGAGTTCGTATACCTACGATCAAACACCGTAAAAGGTAATGCAGTGAATTATGGTAAAGTGTGAAACGCTATTATAATTCGGTGCTATCTCAGACATTCAAGGGCTGGTGATTAAGGAATTTCATTGTTTAAGTGCGAGTCGACTACAAATAGGTTGTATTGTTAATTATAAGATTGGACATTACCATATTGTATTAACACCGGACAAGAAACACTAATTACGTACATAAATGCAAACCAAATATATTTAGAATATATATAAGATAATATAATAGATATATAGGTTACAATTATTAATCTATACATATAAATAAAATTGTAGTGTCTGTTTGTAACAAATTAACAGCTTTTAACTAAATTTATATGAACGTATATACGGTACTTACATAAAGATATTATTTTTAATTTTTCTCTATCTGTTTGTCTGTTTGATCCTACTAATCTCTGGACCGATTATAACAGGACTTTCACTCGCGGATACCTGTTATAAGGAATGACTTAGACTTTTATTTTAAACATATTCCGCGCAAACAAAGCCATGAGCACAGCTAGTATTATAATATAAATAAATATAATAGTATTTATTTATAACCAAAATGAAAACATTCATTATATTATTATAGTGGCAGCACTTGTCAGATTAGTTGTAGATTGCAATTAGTCAGAGTTATTAATTGTATAATAAAACCGTTTGGTCGTTATTTTATTTAGTTTTCAATCAATTACTCGCAGTCGTGAAAATTAAAGCGATGCGGGGGGTCCTGGTGCGTCTGATCATACATTTAATGACCGCTGGATACTCCAGTGCGTATCTCGTCGGTGCGGGCTGTGAGTATCGTTTGATTGATTGTATTCAAAACTATATTTGTATTATCAATCTCATCATATATATATCTTTTAATATATTTTTTATATATAGTAATACAAAATTGTCATTATGTATGTATATTATGAAAAAAACGTCATTACGGTCAGGACTAAAGCCTGGAATTGCGGGAATTTTTTTTTTAAACAAAATTGAATATATATTATTAAGCGTATTTATGTTATATAAATTATTATGTGTGTTATAGTGAATGTTCGTTTTGCACAATTACTCCACACGGATACCAAATACCAGGTCCTTAGAGAGGAGATGGTAAAGGCTAATACAAGGAACCTGGTGTATCACTGCAGAGCTGACAAAACCGACTGCAATGCCGCCCTCGCCAAGATGAGATACAAAGCGAGCAAGCACTTCTATGCCCTTTCGAAGGCTGTGGTTGATTATGTTAAGAATAAAAGGCAGGCCCGACCTACCGGGTATGTTGGTAAGTATTGAATAGAGCAGCGTTTGGTACCCTCGACGTCCTAATTTGAGTTGGAGAGTGTTCAGTTCAATTTTAAAGGTATCTTAACTAAAGTTTCCTGATAAATTATTGATTTTACTATAATATATAACTATTCTGTGTATAGGTACAGCGACCTTCTGCCAGGATAACATATGTGTTCCTGACACAGACCCCCCCATCGTATATGGGGGTTGCTTCACACTGATCTCTTGCGGCGGAAACCAAACCTGGCACCTGGATCCTGTTATCTACAAGAAAAAGAAAAACCGATTCTATTAATATTAAAAAATATTATTAAAAACGTTATAAATAAAAAACAAATACATACAATCGAAATGAAGTTTCAATTAATATATTTTTGAGATGGGGATAACAATGCCAGGTAACACGTCGTCAGATTTAACACACAAAATCTTTCCAAATAAGATGTCGTTACGTAAATTACATCCTTTTGTATTAAGCCACATAAAATAAAAAAAAATTGTACACCTGTTGAATGTACAATGGAGAACAAAAATGCATTACATTGTTGTAATGGTATAAGAACTGCGGCCCCTCATGTAACACTCAGACCGACTTTGTGTTTGGGATGTTTACAATTAAATATGTATAATTAATTAAAAACATGAAGTGTTTACGTTTTATTATTTTGTTACAAATATATTTGGAAGTATCGTCAGAGATACGAAGCAGTGTTATGATTAACAAGTGAGTACTGTTTTTAAGAATTTTAATATTTTAATAGTTATTTAATTATTATAGAATTCTTGTGTATATATTTTTGTGATTGACGTTAAAAGGTTGTCAAAACTGAAACCCGTTGGAGGTTTCATTGGGAAGAAATTTGTGCCGCTGACTGAAATACCAACTCCATACGTACCTCACTCACGTGGTTCAGGGAGACGGCATCTCGAAGATGACTGCACCCAGAAGCCGCCACCGCGAGCTGTGTACGAGGGAAACCAAGTCGACATTCTGGGGGATTACTACGACGACAAATACGCTAAGACCGTCGCCACAGTCATTATACCCGATCACATAGACTGTAAGTGTGTGACTGTAATTTTATATAAAAGATACATCACATCCATGTTATATATAATTAAATTTATCCACAGACAAACACTTCCAAGTGACAACTCAAGTACCGTATCTAACTCTGGGTCCGATAGAGGCTATCGGATATCATCCGACTACTTTGATAAGTGAGCATCCGAGGGAATGCGAGAAGATATATCAGGATCATATAGAAGAATTATATTCAGATGATACGACGGATTACTCAGAGGAATCGTTGGAGATGGCCAAAATGCCGATCGCGATGCCCGCCTCAGTCGAAGACAGGTTACTTAATATGTATGACGATATATGATAAGTTTACATTTTTATTACTTTTGTACTTTTCAATACAGTTTTATAAAACTTAAAAGATTGTTTAACTTCAACCACAAACCCCGAAAATACTATTAAAATTGACTATTCACTAATAATTTATGTCAATGACTATTCATTAATAAGACTTGTATAGAAAATAAATACACGAACCCCTACAATGTGCGAACCCCTGTTTGTAATGAATACGGTCATATGAATTTGAATGAGAGTTCGCGTTAATCCACGCATGCAGATTAACATCGAAGGTAATGAGAGATACCAATGAAACTCATTAAGTTGTTCAAATTCAAAATATCTTTATTCAAGTAGGCATTTACACGCACTTTTGAATCGTCAATTACTACAATACAAAAAAAGGTCAGTGTAGTCAGTCCGTAAGTAAGCTACCACCGCACCGGCTCGGACTGCTGCTCTGTTGAGAAGAGCCGGCCAGAAACTCAACAGTTGCTCTTTTCAAAAGAAATATAACAATAGGGGATGTACATTATAATATAAATCCTGCAAATGATTCAACAACTTAAGTTCCACATATTTCGATCCACTAAAAGCTCTTGAACGATATAATAAGCTTTCTTTAATAATAAACTTTTGATTTTAGATTTAAAACTAAGAAATGGAAGGTGTAAGATATCTTGTGGAACTTTATTATATATGCGTATACTCAAGTGATGTTATTATGATTATGAGATCGTATAAATTATTTATGGATATATCTAAAAACTTTTGTCAAAGAAATTAATTAAAAACCTCATACAATATCTTTATTACAATAATCCTAGTTAATTTAAAATAATGAAATTATTTTTACAATTTCACGTGCGTTTGAAATAAAACTGAGTGTTAGAATATTTCCACCAATGGAATACCAACACACGTAGCGTTACTTGTTCAAGTCCAGACTTGCACAAATACACGATCTACATACATGCTGATACAATTGTTATACAAGTATGAAAAAGAAAATTTGAAATATATCTAATACAAGTCACAAATTGGCGCAAGTATTTTGCAACGAGATAGACTCAGAAACTAGGAGATTCGCAGGCGAACAAAACTAAGCCACATAGCCCAACGGATTTGCAAGCTGAAGTGGCAGTGGGCTGGGCATATAGCCCGCTCAAGTGACGGCCGATGGGGAAAAAGGGTCCTTGAGTGGAGGCCACTTACTGGCAAGCGAAGTAGAGGACGACCGCCAACTAGGTGGACAGACGACACGAAAAGAGTAGCTGGAAACCAATGGATGCGGGCCGCTTTGGACCGATCGCGGTGGAGGTCAATGGGGAAGGCTTACGTCCAGCAGTGGACGCACGACAGTTGATAATGATGATGATGATGATGGTTTTGCAACACACCGTAAAATTTAAAGTCTGGACTTGCGCAAGTAAATCGCTGCGCGTGTGGTTGCCATGACGCTAACATTACTATATTAATATTAAACGTCTCTGGTAACATTTTTAATTATCAAGGACCTATGTTATAGATAATTCGAAATATTTCAGTCAAAATTAAACGAATTAACACAAGTATTTATAGTAACTATAGGTAACTATATAATAATAAAAAAGTAAGGAGGCAAAATGTAGTTATTAAATAAATTTTTAAGTAATCGTTTTGTTTCAATAAAAACGTATTTGGAAGTCTCGAGGCCTGGAGCAGTGACGGTGTGGAGGCCCCGAATTGTCAATGTAGTTATTAAATATTTTTTTAAGTAATCGTTTTCTGTCAATAAAAACTTATTATAGTATTTGAAAGACTCGAGGCCCTGGAGCAGTGACGGTGTGGAGGCCCCGAATTATCAATTATTTTACAAATTCCGTTTTTTATTTTCTTTTTTACTATTTAACTCATGCGTAAAAAATACACTTAAAAAAAAGTATTACCACTGAAATGCTCAATCAAATCAAAAATTCATAGTCAATGGACACTTGCAATCAAGGGTTTCTGATATATCGATAAAATATTATTATGTTTGTGCATGCATTCTTAGTAAAAATGCAAAAAAATGTTAAGGAGATAAAATGCAAACGGTGACTCGTCAAAAAATTTGGATATTTTTATCGTTATTGTGGGGCTCCTCTACCGTGGAGGTCCCGAGCCGTGGCCCCGCCGGCCCTCAACACTAAACATGTATTTATTTAAATATATTATTTTCAAACTTAGTCAAATGTGTCCATAGGATAATTGAATAAAATAATATTTAGTTATTAATTTTAATTATTTATTTATCACCGCAATAGCTACACCGGTCCCGCCTGTAGGTTGTATTTGTTTGATAACTTGATATCCTTATCTTTATCATCAAATAGCTCTTCTGTTTCGTCATCATCAAAATCATCTATATCCAAAGGATTTCTGGAAAAAACAATTATTTAATTAAAAATATACCATGTTGTATAAAATATACTTCAATACTTACTTGTTCCAGTTAATTTTGTGTCGTTTTCTGAAAAAAAATAAAAAATACATGTAATTAAACGAGTAGTGTGTGTCTTGTGAAAATATCATTAGCTTCGAGTTGATAACACAATATATTTGTATATATTTTCTAACTTGGAACTACCAATGACTTGGAAATTCATGATTTACTCCTATGTCTGTAATTGGGCGAATCGAGCGGAGCGCTCTATGTGAGACTTTTTACATCCCATGTCCGGGGTTAGCATGAAAATGGCTTTACCGATCTTCGTGAAATTTTGCGCATTTATAGCGACCGTTATTGTGATAGTTTATAAAAAAGAAATGAAAAAAAACTCATGGCGTTGAGGAATAATCACCAAAAATGACAGTCTTATAGACTTCAATGTAAAAAAAATTCGCTGTGATTATGTGATTTGATTATTCTATATTTTTAGCCCGTCGGTTTCAGCTTGAAACGCTGAATTCGCTTAGCTCAATTCGCCGAACTCTACCGAGATTTTGCGAGCGCAGCGATTCAAAATCGAGGTCCGATTCGCGCCCCTAGTATATTACATATTCGTTGTAATACCTGTTCGTTGCAATGTAATCTTGGTCCATATATTCCTCAGAAACTTCCACCGAAAGGGGCTGTCCGCGATGATCTTGAAGTATCCCGAAGTATCTCGGGGCTCGAGTTACAGAGAATAATATACCTAAAGGAACGTTTAAATAATAATTAATTGAGATTCTCTGTATAATTATATAAAATTTTGAAATAATACTTACTATCGTCGACAGCATTTGAAGATTTAAACACTATACATATAACTATTAACACTATTTGTAACTGTAATTGCTTTTCATACATTTTGTAATGATGTAATAACACACAATTATATATTAATATTGAGTTTAGCAAGAAGTGATTCCTTTTATTCCATTTTCCAATAAACATCAAGTTGTAGACAGTTTAAGTTTGAGTATTTGGAAATGAACTTGCTTTCATAACGTCTATTGGTGCAAAGTTTTGAAAATATATATTGTTGTTGCAAACTTTTCCATTGTGAATTGTGTGTTTAGTTTCACGTGATGTGATGTATTAACTACTAAAACTACAACTACATTATTTAATATTAATAGTTCAGCACGTGTTACCTGAAAACACAGCCCCAGCTGTGCTCCAGCATAAACACAAATTTATATTTATATAAGAGCAATTATTAAACTACTCCAGCCTAAAACAAAAATGTATAGTTCTATAAGAGCAATTATTAAAACTATTATAATGTCATTAATATGTCATATTTTAAACTAAACATTATTACAGATATTACTTGTATAATAAAAACCTATTTCAAATTTGACTACAAAAATAATTAGTGTAAAATGGCCGCCACAATTTTTTTAATGTATTACGTACATCTTATGTCATTTTTATATCCTACAATTATGTAATAGCAAAGTCACGTTCGTGATGTTAAATTTATTGTTGTTATTTGGAAAAATACAAACTATAATTACTCTGAAATGGGAATACCTATAAATAAAATTGAATTAACATAAATGTCATTAGAAAAATGCAAAAAAATAAGCATAACAGTCTTATTACTAAAAAAACATCCTATTAATTAATTATGCAATTATTATTTTGTTCCTTCTTCCTTTCCCTATAATGTGGAAAAAAGGATATTTGTTACAAATCGTAATAATATATTTATTTATTTATTTAACTTCACGCCATATCCCTTGCGGGGTAGCAAGAGACGACGGAGCGCCAAACGCTACGGTCCCTGCATACCTCTTTCGCCTCGGCCACAGACATCAACCTCTTCATACATGCCCTCCAGGGGGTCCTCATGCTTTTTACGTGACCTTCCTCCAGTAACATTGATACTGTGTTTTCGAAGGTCACTCGAGGCCTCCCCCTGTCTCTCTTACCGCTCAGTTTCCTATATAAATATTTTTTACCATTCTTTCATCACTCATTCGTTCGACGTGCCCAAACCACCTGAGCACGTTCTTCTTCATTCTCACCGTAACATCTTCGCTAGTACCTGCCATTCTGTACATCGTAATAATAATAAAGACTAAAAAAATATATATTGGTTTTAAAATAAATAAAGAATATTAAAAGCTATTTATATGATCTCGGTATTGGAACTTTAATGTCACTCCTAAGTCATATGCATGTCATGACTTATTACTTTATAAAAATGTTATAATTATATATTATTATGAAATTATAATAAAAAAGGGAGCAACTTAATATATTAATATGTTTCTAACTTCTAGATGTAAATCGCTTTTTATAGTATGGTAGTACAATGTTATCATCTGACATTTACAAGATTAAACACAGATGTTAAATTAAAGATTATCACTGAAATTAAAGGATTATAAATTAGGATTGGGATTACTATTAAATATTGAAGTTAGGGATAGGACTGAATATGTCAATTTATGGTATGGAACTAAGATCAAGTTCTTCAAACCAGGATGAGGATAAGGAAAAAGAAAAGATAAGTATAAGCAATTGATTTGGAAAATTATAAAAAAAAAATATTTAGATAATTATTTATTTATTTTTAGCATTTTTAACTTACATCTGAAATAAATGACATTCACACAATAGTTTAAAGTAAAAAATAAATTTAAGACAATTAGTAAAATGCGTGGTATCGAATTCATGAACACAATCTTTAAAAAACAAACTATTTGGTGATTTATGAAATTTCATCTTGGTTTCACACACTACATCTACTGTTTAATTAGAAAACATCAATCATAATAAAGTTTTACATATTTATTAAAAATTAAACAGAATTATAACATATATAATATTCGCTTTATATAATTATTTATCTGTAGAACAAATTTCCTTCCCCGCCCCAAAGTCGTCGTCCTCCATAACCTATGAGTTCCTGTCGTAATGAATTATACTTTTTAAAGAACAGCTTTTTAAGGATTCTTTTACGTCTTTTGTCTTCTTTTAAACAAGATTCTAACTTGTCCAAGCACACATCCTCTCTGTAATAATAATTAAATCTTTATTAGGTCCAAAAAACAATTCCTAACACCGCAATACTAAAAAATATGAGTAAAACTTACATAACAATGGCTGATAACAGAAATAACGGTTTCATAATACCTAAAGCTTACACTTGAAATTTATATTCAGTTCTTGTAGAATTTAATCGCAAAACTTACTTGTAATTTTGATCCAAGAGAAGTTTAATAGGCTCAGTTTTGGTGTATTTGTCTGGAAGACGAGCTCCCGGAGGCATCTTGGATAATTCTTTCATCACTCCCATTATGGTGTTTTCCAGTTGAGCCAGTTTTGGTACCATTAGTCTCTTTATTACCTTTCATTAAAATATTATATTTATTTATAACGCAATTATCAGTCTAATTCTTAAGAATCTTAGGTACTTTTACGAAGGTAATAGAAATTTTAATATTGTTTTTAATCTAAGTTTTTAGTAGAATATAAATAATTACCTTTCCACATTTATTTCCTGTTTTGCATGGCGTTCGAAATTTTCTACCAAGGTCCATATTTGGTAAGTTTTGAATTTGTGTTATAACATTCGAGAATGTTCCAGTGGCTGTATTTTGTCCTGTCCAATAGAAAAAAAATATATTATTACAGGATTATATCAACACACTATTTACACTACGTAAATCTACTACTAACTCATTTTTTCCCTTTTGGTTTTACCAACTCTTGCTATGTCTGGTTTTCCATATTCGTCTGAATTTTTGTTACAAAATACGTAATGATTAAAAATTACAAATGTAATAATTAACTTTATAGAGTAATCTTTTGATATCATTCTATATGATCGACTTCTACTTTTAGTCTAACTCTAAAAGCTTAGCCTAATGAAATATGCCAAGAAACTAAAGAGAAGGAAATATTATTACGTGTTTAGTAAACAGTACCTTTTACGACGTGTTGATAATTGTTCGCCATTGCATACTTAGTAAATATTTTTAAGAAAGTGTTTTGCCTGATGATGGTTGCCGTCTGATTGCAGCGATACATGTCTAATAAAAATTCGACAAATCTAAGTTATATTCCAGGCCAGAATCCAAACCATAAATTTTAACAAATGTCAATTTTTAAATCACAGTTCCCTATTATTTTTTTGTTTACTAATATTAAATGGTGCTAAGGTTATATTTTGTATTATTTTAAGTTTAATTTTTTAATTATTTTCAAAATAAATATCAATGGAAGAAGACGAAGTCAAAGTTGTCAGGAAGGAAAATGATTATTCAATCCTCAAATTAGATCTCAGACACAAAAATATGACTTTTATAGATACAAATATATTAATATCACAGAACATCACAGAGTTATATCTCTCTAATAACAGTTTGAAAGAAGTACCAGCCATTATATTAAATTTAAATAAATTAAGGATTTTAGACCTTTCATTTAATAGCATTGAATATTTTGATGATACTCCAAAATTTTGTCATACTATAGAATACCTAAATATATCTAACAATAAACTATTAGGACCTCCTTATTGGGTGTGGACGGAAAATCCAAACAAATTAATAGAAATAAATTTAAGTTCCAACAGTCTTATAACGCAAACTTTTCAAAATGGTTATTTTGAAGAGCTATTACAATATAAATGTCAAGTCAGAAATGTAATCATTTACAACTGTAAATTAAAAAAACATGTTCAATTATTAGGAACTTTTCCGAAAGCAAAAGTATTGGAGTTTGGAACATCAAGTTCAAATAAACTCTTCAATGCAAATAGAACAGAAGAGATACTATGGAAGGTTTTAAAAAATTGTTGTGATATAGAAATAATTAATTTAAGTAACACAAGTGCCTTTCACATAGATTCTTACATAGGAATGTACAAAAGACTAAGAAAAATAGATCTCTCATTTAATGAAATATCCAAACTACCCGAGGAGTTTTGCGATTTAGAAAGTTTAGAAGTGTGTATATTATCACATAACTACATAATGTATTTACCAGAGAGATTTTATAATTTAGATAAATTAACAACTCTGGCCATCGACAATAATGAACTATGTATGCTGCCTGATAATATTTATAAACTTCCATGTCTCACAAGACTAGATATATATAATAATTATTTGTATGAACAACCAGATGGAATTGAAAAGTTTTTTGAAATAGATTTAGCAATGAATTATTTTGAGGAACCTAATAGTGAAGAGTACATAACAAGAAAAAGAAAACTAAGAGAAAATTGTAAAGAAAGATGTGACGGCAGGTAAAGTAAACTAACTTTTTATCAATGTTGTAAAACCAAATGTTTATTAAATTTTATTAACAGGAAAGAGCTCAACGATATTCCAGACAGAGAACATTCTGACAGTGTAACGGATGATGAACTCGTTATTAATTCTACAAGTGAACATAAAGGTATGACAAAATATATACAAACTAACAGTACGGGTAGTATGGATTGAATGGTATAAATATGATAACCAGGTTTCTATAACATCTTCAACTCTTCCCTTATTATATTAATCATGGGGTTTTTTCACCAACAAAATGCTTGATTCTTACAAATTATCCACACTACCAAAGTTTGTTACTTAATTTATAAAATTAAATCAATTTTGGCATTTCAAAAGGTATTATGATTGTCATACATTTCAGATATAGAAAATCGATCTCTGAGTTCACCAGAGGATTGGGATGCAGATGAATATTGGGAGCCTCATATATCTCCAAAGTATGATCCGCCACAGTCTCCCTGGATCTTCTTTGTTAAACAGAAAATGACTGAAGGCAACTTCTGTCCAATAGACGCCCACACAGTACCAATAGCTGATCAAGTAAAATACGAGAAGCTGTGTAATCCTACTGTTGAGTATGAAACAGACGGACAGTTTGATGACCTTTCAGATGATAATAGTTGATAAATCATATAATGTATAATGTCATCATTTTATTAGTACAATTAACCTAAGCCTACCTAATTTTAAATGTTTGCTTACTACGTAATAAGTCCTGACCTATAATTAGTAAAATGCTAAGAAATAAAACTATAATAATTATTAAATAACAGACAAAATTTTATTTATTATTTCTTCATGTAGTTTATCTCTGTTTTCTCTTGTCACCTAAAAAAAAATATTAAGGTAATAATTTGAAAAAAGGTTTATTATGTAATAAATTTTGGTCTCCTCTTACCGTCCACACCTGGGCTTTTTCATTACTTCTAATAGACTCTATTATTGGATCACTTTTTCTAGAAGGTATTGTTGCCAACACCAAATTATTTGAGTTTATACTAAAAATGTCCTTTATTCGGGATTTGAAACTAGTACTGAAGAATTCCATTTTGCCGATTTCATCTATTACCATTATATAAGGAATAGCAACCTCCCGCTAAAAATATATTTTATAAATTACATAAGATTATCAGGTCTACTATATATGATATCAATAGTGTAGTCAAAAACTACCTAAGATATATTACGCCAAGAGGGATTTAACTACAATATATATATAAATAGTAAATAAAATAAGACCTTTTCTATTGATGGCAAAGCTATATCTTCGAATTCCTTTATTAATACTCCATATTTGCCGACTGTATGTCTACTCTTGGTATTGAGCAGGTTCTGATCTCTAGCCAGTTTTCCCCTTAATCCGTTCAAAGCAACAACGTCGAAACCTTCCCGAACTCTATTGTTCCTAACCTCTTCTGTAAAGAATCCTATAGTTTGGACTCCTCTAACATTAAGAGAAGAATTTATTTTTTTAATAAGAGTGGTTTTGCCAACCCCTGCAATAATTTATTACATTTTTATTCACTGTTGATTCCATATGGCTACATAATTATTTTTTTTCTTTTTACCAGGTTCCCCGGTAAGAACAAAAAAATTTAAACTAGTAACCATATTAGCTTATTATCTTGTTTATTTAGTTTATTAGTTTATAGAATATGTACGAATGATAAAAAAATGTATTCTTAATTCTCATATATCTTAACAATAATAATGTAGCAATACAAATGTCATTAGACAAATTACAAATGTCAATAAT
This sequence comes from Melinaea marsaeus rileyi, assembly GCA_918358865.1. Classification (NCBI taxonomy): domain Eukaryota; kingdom Metazoa; phylum Arthropoda; class Insecta; order Lepidoptera; family Nymphalidae; genus Melinaea; species Melinaea marsaeus. The sequence goes on from OU911089.1 coordinate 1,361,918, forward strand.
AGCTTGGAGAGCAACGAGCTTGAAGTTTCAATAGCTCTGCTTAAATTGCAATAATAATATGACTATAACATCATTTAATAATGTTCGATTGAAATTGAAAAGTAACGGATGCAATTTCCAGTAAGTAACAATTATTGTATAATACCAACAATTATTGTATAGTAACAATTATTGTATATTTATGACTATAAAAACGAAATCATCAACGAGTCCGACTAACATTGTAAGAAAATCTTCATATATTATTAGAAATTTTATTTGATATTATAGTTTTATTAGTAACCCAGCAACTCAATGTAATAGTAATAAGTTAGCTTCTTTGTTTATTTTGAAAAGATACCGACGAAACAAGTTGATTTTTAAATAAATTGTAATACAATAATGAAATGAAAATAAAAAATATATAAAAATTCAAAATATTAACACAAATGCATTTACTTCAAACTGTCAACTTTAAATAAAAATCACAGAAAAAAAAAACAAATAATTTTAAAACTATGAAACGAAAATTATATATGTCCGTGCATGATAAGCTTAAAGCCATTGCTAATAGTCTGACCGTCACAATGACCATAAAATCACGATTAAAAAAAGATCAAGCCGAATAAGTGAAATATTTTTTGTAGTAAATGACTTATAAAATAGCAACTGACACATAATTTTTATAAGTCTTGTGTCAATATCCCAAAATATAATTATATTAATAATTATATAATAATTATATTGGCTTTTTTAATATAGAAATGAAAACTTAATTGAAATAATAAGCACAAGTAGTAAAAGCTGACTTGCAGTTTTTATTACATACTTCAACCAAAACGTAATTTTCTAAAATTTTTATGACATGTTAATAATAGCTACAAGTTTTTTAGATTAACCCAAACCATTCTGCATTTATTTATATGATTAATTACCGTTGATAATAATGATGACAGTACCATTTCGATCATGGATCTAACTAGAAACTTATTTAAATTTTGAAAACTTCTATGCTACAAGGATGAAAAATTTAAAGTTTTATTTTTTGAGACAATAATATTTTACAGCTAGCTAAGTTTGCGTTTTATTAATTATTTTCTAATATTATAAGTTTTAAAATTACTTTCAAACTATTCGTTCTATTAGTTCAGCAAAACACAAAATCAATGTTGGTTTCAAAGTTTAAATGCAATGCAATCTCTAATACACTGCTGGTCAAGTCTGTAAGATATACTGTCATTTGTCAACCGAAACTTGTTTGTACGTTATCATTCTTTTTTATTATCAGTATAGCGCTATAGTATCAAAGTTCACTAAATCTTTCAATTAATTATAGCGTCCACACATCTTTAGAATATTTAAAAATGGCACATGTTACATCTCTCACCCGAGTAATTGGAAAGTTATCTTTAAATTCCAATTGGTCTGCGGCAGTTAATACAAGTTTCATTAAGTTCTACAGTACAGGTAAATTTAAGATTTTTACATAATTAATTGCTTGCTTAAATGCTTGTAAATTTAACATGTCTATTATACCACATATTCTTTATTTATTCTCTGTGTTATAAAGTAATGGTTTTCTGTGATCTCCGGTGTCCTGTGTTTTAACCGGATTTTCGTTAAACCGGTAGGCCCACGCCGCTGTATCGTCATATACGAAAAATGCATACATTTTCTTGTAATTATATAACCAATAACGACTTAAAAAATATAACCATTCTGATGAACTGGTTCAGTCTCAGTTCCTTGTTTGGAAAGATCGCGAGTTTGATATCCGGGAGATTTATTCATTCGAAACTCCAATCCCATTACATTTTTAAGGGAGCATTATATGACGGTTCTGGTTACATTTTATACTAGTTTTTGCCCACGGCTTCACTGGCCCTAAATTCTACATTGAATGTTATGATCCAAAATTGGTCTCAATTGATTGTCCGCGAACCTTAACAAGCCAAAAGTATTTTAAAATGGTATACTTTTTAATACCATTTATCTTAATTTAATCATCACATATTTTGTTTAAACTAAAACCTGATTTTTGCGATCACACTCTTGTGTTTTTTGCGGTTGTGATCACAAGTTTGAAATATCATAATCAATACAATACATTTCTTCATTTCTTCTTTATATCTGCATTTGAAAATAGACACCTTGATAGATTTAGTACTTTTTCTGTCTGTTCATAATGATCCGGTTTTTTAATAAACATTTAAATTGTCATACTTCTCCCATTTTTATAATTATAAGATAAGTAAAACTTTGTAAGTAATAAGTAAAATCTTGGTATATAATGGTTAATAGTATAATTATATGATGGTTCTGTTAAAAACAATTAGAAATGTTCCAATCAATACTAATTATTAGTTTATAATTTTTTATTGAAATCCTTACAAAATATTATGAAATAATTGTAAAAAGTGTTAAAAAGAATATTAGTTGACTGGGATTGACCAGTACTTCAGTAACATGCTGCTATAGCCCACAAGAAAGTTGTGGAAACAGCTACTAATATATAATTATATAATTCAGCATTCACCTTGATGTTCGTCAAACAAACTCTTATCAGTAGTTTCATTATTGTCAAATTAAACACACAAATTTATCAGTAAAACTAGTTATTAACATTTTATTACTTTATTCTTTAAGTTTTTCTTCTCATTTTTGAATATGCGAAGCCGAAAACATAGTAATTAGTATTGTTCTAAATCTCATATTATCTACCAATACAAATATTTGCGATAGGTACTTACTATTGATAATTATATATATATATCAAAATCTATTTCTAATAGTGTACATAACATAATATTAAAAATTGTTCATCTCAAATGATTACAACACCAATTGAAGAAAAACATGATGTAATGAACACATAAATGACAAATTTTAATATTCATTATTGATTGTTCATACTTTATTCCATTGATAGTCAAATCAATTTATATTTAATATGTATTCTGTATGCAGCACAATTTGTAACGGTCGAAATTAACAATCAATCTACAATCCAAAATTCAAATCAATTTAACACTCCATCATTCTGAATCAGCAAAAAGTTTATTATGATGAATTTTTAATTTTATAACTTAGAATCAATAATTTTTATATAATTTGTTAACAATTTGATAATATTTTTAGCTCCCCAATATGAAAACATCAAAGTGGATGTGGTTGGCGCCAAGAAGAATGTTGGAATTATTCAACTCAATAGGCCTAAAGCATTGAATGCTTTGTGCAAAGCTCTCTTTGTGGAGGTCGGCCAGGCTGTTAAGGACTTTGATGCAGATGATAAAATTGCTACAATCATCATAACAGGTTGGTATTTGGATTATATTATCATGCAGAATATTGGATTTTTTCTTTAAAAAAATGTTCTTTTGTTAGGCAATGAGAAAGCATTTGCTGCCGGTGCTGATATTAAGGAAATGCAAAACAATACTTACAGCAGCAACACTAAAGATGGATTTTTACAAGAGTGGGAGGACGTATCCAACTGTGGCAAACCAATTATTGCAGCTGTCAATGGTTTTGCGGTAAGTTTTTCTTCACAATTTCTATATGCATACTCGAATATAATGATTGAAATGATAATTAATCTGTAATCCAAGATTGAATTTAAGCCCCAAACAAATCCACAATCTATTTATCTTTCATTTTAATACAACTGTTTTTTTTTTTAAGTTGGGAGGTGGTTGCGAGCTGGCCATGCTCTGTGATATTATATATGCTGGTGAGAAGGCAAAATTCGGTCAGCCAGAGATCAACATCGGTACCATTCCCGGCGCTGGTGGCACCCAACGCCTACCTCGTTATGTTGGCAAGTCCAAAGCCATGGAAATTGTACTTTCTGGCAACTTCATTGATGCCCATGAAGCGGAGAAGATGGGTAAATATATATAAAAATCTGAACTATTTGTCAACTTGTATGATCAAAATATATTAGTGAATAAATTAAACTTTGCTATACCAGTTTCTAGTTTCTAATTTTAATATTTTCTTCATGAAACATTTGTACATGTTCTATAATATATTTCTTTCAAAGGGCTTGTGAGTCGTGTTTTCCCCGTTGATAAACTTCTAGAAGAGACCATCAAGTTGGCGGAGAGAATTGGAACTCACTCTCCGCTTATTGTGAAATTAGCCAAGCAAGCCGTAAACCAAGCATATGAAACTAATCTGAAATCAGGTTTACTATTTGAGAAATCCTCCTTCTACGGTACATTTGCTACGGTACGTAGAAATATACATTTATTATTTAAGCATATAAATGATTATTTTTATCATTGTTATCAGTTACATAATTGTTTGTTGTTGTTTAAAGGAGGACCGCAAGGAAGGAATGACGGCATTTATAGATAAGAGAGCACCCGACTTCAAGAATAATTAAGCTATACATGATTATACAAATATTTTTTATTACTTATACACAGAAAGTAGAAAATCATGTTCGGATTTAAGAGAAAGTGCTTCTTTATACAATGTTATTGTTTTTGACATATTTATGTAAAATAAATTTATGTAAATTTTTATTGTTTATTTTATTTATATGCGCGTTATCAGCGCATGCAATTATATATACATTAGTGTAGCCCCTTTGTACATTTGTTGTGCAATAAAGAACTAAATATTTTCTTTTTAAAAATAATCCCACGGTCTGATAGTTTTGTAGTCTATACAAATGCGAATTATTGTTGATTGTTAACGTGAAGAACGGATGTCAGTCAAATGTTGCCTGTGGCGACCTCTATAAACACTGATATATTGTATATAATACAATTTATCCTCTAAAAATATGTTATAGGTTGAAACATTATATACACAGGGTATTCGCCAAATCTTAACGCACTATAAATTTTGTTAGTTATAATTTAAAGACTAGTAAATTAGTCTTTAAACTCCATGGTAATTTAAACAACTCAGTAATCCTATTAACCTCTGCATATAATTCGCATCTTATTTACATTGCAATGAAAATGTTACTTAGTATTTTAAAAACACCTGTTGCAAGTACCAACATCTTTAATATAATACTTCTCTACGGTGATTTGGTTACATGGGCACGCTCCTATCACTACAGTAGGATCCAGATCCAAACAGGAATGGTTAATACATTATATACATTTTTATACAAACATTACTTTAGTAAATACAATGTAGTAAAAATAACATCTTTTGGAATTTTTCTGTGTTTAATTAAGAATACAACTACCGTTGGCGAAGCTCTGAAACCTTTCTAGATCTTGCCCGATTGTAGAACGGGCCATTAAACTAGTAGTAGAACATCATTTTATACCACACGCCGGGGTATCTGTGTTCGTATGGGAGGATATCTACCCTCGCCTTCAGGTTTTTGAAGGTCGGGACCTGTCTGTACTCTGGCTGCGCGTGGACATGGACGACCATGTCAGAGTCTACGCGTGCCTCTACAGGTCTCATAGTGGTAATGCAGAAACGGATCAACTCTTGGGCCATGTTCAGGCGAAGATTGACGATCTTCTTTCACAGACTCCCTCCGCCGAAGTAGTAGTCCTCGGGGACTTCAATGCGCACAATACCGAATGGCTAGGGTCACGTGCCACCGACTACGCGGGGAGATCTGTGTTTGACTTTGCTCTGGCAAATGGTCTGTCCCAGCTGGTAAAGACGCACACTCGTCTACCGTACGTGGACAGCCATACGCCCTCTTTGTTGGATCTTCTACTGACTACACATCCAGAAAAGTACCAGATCACTGTCGAGGCTCCCTTAGGTTCCTCTGATCACAGTCTGGTACGGAGTGTAGTTCCCCATTCGACGTCCTGCTCGCACAAGACCTGCGACTCGACGCGTTTGGCACTACAAGTCAGCGGATTGGGATGGAATGCGGTCCTTTTTTGCATCCTACCCATGGGGGCCGATTTGTTTCCCTTCCAATGATCCTAGTGACTGCGCTGCGGCTGTAGCTGATGTGATACTTCAGGGCATGGAACTATTTGTACCAAGCTCTGTGGTACCACTTGGTGGCAGATCGCGGCCTTGGTTTGATGCGTCTGTCAGGACTGCAGCAGCTGGCAAACGGCAGGCTTATCAAGCTTGGGCTAATGCGTTAGTCACTAAGGATCCGAACTCTGTTCTGTTCTAAGTTCTGAAGAGGAAATACAACCGTGCCTCCAGATTCTTCAAACGGCAAATCGCTAGAGCAAAGTTCAAGCATGTCGTCAAAATTGGGGACCAGCTGGCAAAGTACTCGTCTGGCACGCGCAAATTCTGGGCGCTTTCAAAGGCTACTCTGGGCAACTTTAGCCAGCCTTCCCTACCGCCATTGCACATGGGGAATGACTCTCTGGCCCACACGGCAAAAGAGAAAGCCGATCTCTTGGGCGCTCTCTTCGCCTCCAACTCGACTTTGGACGACCAAGGGAAGACACCGCCTATCATCCCGCGGTGTCAGAGTTCAATGCCGGAAATAGTTTTTCGGCAAAAAACTATCAGGCAGTCTCTATTTTCCTTGGACGTTCATAAGTCGAGTGGGCCGGATGGCATTACTCCATTAGTGCTACGAACGTGTGCCCCTGAGTTGACTCCAGTACCAACGCGTCTATTTCGGTTCTCCTACTTGAAAGGCGAGGTCCCGGTCTCATGGAAGCGTGCCCTTGTCCATCCGATCCCTAAAAAAGGTGATAGCTCGGACCCAGCTAACTACAGACCTATCGCCATTACCTCCCTTCTCTTCAAAATAATGAAGATTATCATAAACCGACAGCTCCTAACGTACCTAGAGGATCACCAGTTGATCAATGACCGGCAGTATGGCTTTCGCCATGGTCGATCGCCTGGTGATCTTCTGTTATACCTTACGCACCGTTGGGCAGCGGTTATTGAAAGCAAGGGAGACGGTCTGGCAGTTAGTCTGGATATGGCAAAAGCCTTTGATCGTGTATGGCACAAGGGGCTTCTTTCGAAGCTAAGTACCTTCCTATGGGCTTCCCGAGAGTTTATGCAAGTGGATCACCAGTTTTCTCACTGGGCGGAGCATACAGGTCGTTCTCGACGGTTTTTGCTCGGACCCCAAGCCCGTGAACGCTGGTGTACTCCAAGGCTGCGTGCTATCCCTAACTCTGTTCCTCCTGCACATCAATGATATGTTGGATATTTCCAACGTACATTGTTATGCGGATGACAGCACTGGGGATGCGGTATATTCCGGTCGTGCAGGTCTCTCTCGGGAAAACGTCGACGAGTGCCGAAAGAAACTTGTGTCTTCAATAAAGACCTCCCTGGGGACGGTCTCTGAGTGGGGTGAACTGAACCACCTTCAATTCAATCCCCTAAAGACAGGTTTGCGCGTTTACCACTAAGAAAACCCCATTTGTCGTATCACCGCTCTTTGAGAGCACTTCTCTTATTGCCTCGCCAAGTATCAGAATACTGGATCTCGACATTTCGAGCGATTGTCAGTTTCGTGGTCATCTGGAGAGCAAGGCCAAGTTGGCCTCGATGAAATTGGGAGTGGTCAATAGAGCGAGGCAGTATTTCCAACCTGGCCAAAGACTTGCGCTCTATAAGGCGCAGGTCCGGCCTCACATGGAGTACTGTTCTCATCTCTGGTCCGGATCACCCCAATATCAGCTTCTACCATTTGACCGCGTACAACGGAGAGCCGTTCGAATTGTCGGGAACCCAGTGCTCTGTGAAAGGCTGGACTCTTTGGTATTGCATAGAGACGTGACTTCTTTGTGCGTCTTCTACCGCATTTACAACGGGGAGTGTTCCGAAGAACTATTCGATCTGATGCCTACCGCCGAATTTCATTACCGCACAGCTCGCCATCGCCTCATTTATCATCCATACCACCTGGACGCGTGGCGATCTTCAACTGTGCGGTTTTCAAGAACTTTTTTCCCACGTACCACTCAAATGTGGAACGAACTTCCTTCGGCGGTATTTCCAGATCGATACGACATGGGTACCTTCAAAAAAGGCATATATTCCTTTCTCCAAGGCCGGCAACGCTCTTGTGTATCCTCGGATGTTGCAAGAGTTCATGGACGACGGTGATCACATACCAACGGTGACCCGCAAGCTCGTTTGCCCTCCTCTAACATAAAAAAAAAGTCGTTCATACGAGTGAAGAATCTCAGTCGAATCTAAATTATATTTTAGAGATCAATAATCCTCAATAAAATATTTAGAGCAATCCTAAGGTCGTCCTAAAATTAAACATTTTGTATATCAATATAAAAATTTAACAATTCTTCGAGGAAACTATGTCTATAAAAGTTTATAATTAATATTTTCAAATTAAAGTATATCTTACTAAAATTGGGATATTAGCGTAAAATAGAAAGAACTTGGATTACTTTTTAAAAACTAGGCAAAATGCACTTTTCTTTACCAAAAAGCGCGAGGTATTCCATTTTTTAGATTTTTTTATTTTATTTTTGCTTACCAAAATTATTCCACTGAGCCTGATGTTAAGCAATCAGTGATGTCCAAAAATGGTGGCCACCATTCTCATTCAAGCAAAATTTAATTAAGAATGGTGGTCTCCACTAGGGCGGCCTTGTAACATACTTTTTCACGCCTTGCTTAAAAGACCGTAGTAAGATCGTAGTGAGAAGGAAATGCGTGCCGTGGTAGTGAATTCCGTATTATGATGGACCGGCATTGTTCCTGAGGAGTAGGTCTGGCGGTAGCAGCGCGTTAGTGCCGGAGAGAACTCCACTACACATTTTTTTGAGTACCACGTCGGGAATACTATCCGGTCCGCTGGCTTTCCGCACATCGAGTGACCGTAGTTCTGCTTCTGGACATCACGTTGCCTGATAGGAATATCCGGCATGGTGACGTCATAGGTTGAGACATTGGGCGGCTGTGTATCATGGTCAAAAATGAGGGAATTAGCCGCAAAGAGATTTACCAGCAAAACTACCTTCTCTTGCGGCTCATGGGCAAACCATCAGAGCAAAGGGGAGCGAAGGCTGGCAGAAGTTAGATTGCACAGCTTTGGCAAGTCGCCAATAGCTACGGCTGTCCGTAGGGTGCAATTGAAGTTCTTGTCCAAAGCGTGCAACACGCTGGACATCCGCTCCGATGTAAGCCCTCTTGCCTTCCTTAGTGGCTTTGTTAACGCTGCTTTTAGGCGATTAATATCTTGATCGGGGATAGCCCGTGCTTGCATCCAAGCACGGTACTAACTGTTTTTATTTCAACCAGACCAGCGCATTCCCGATTGAACCAGGGACGAGCTTTGCTCAGGTTGGTCACAGTGTACGGAATATAATACTCCATACTTAAACTAATTTGACTAACCACCAAGTAGTGAAAATGAATATTTATCCAAGGGAGGCCAAAGAAAAGAATATATATATATATATGTTATGTTAATAATTTAATAATATTAATAATTTTGTATTTTATTTTTAAAATTTTGTATTTTTAATTTAAAATATGATTGTATGTTAAAATAAAATGTATGTTTATAATACGTAATATATAATATGAACAAATGCGGCGTTGGGAACCGCCAACCAACACGCCATGTTCCGAACGGCGGAAGGTGGAGGACGGAACTACAAATAGCTACGTGGAATGTAAGAGGAGGAATGGAACAGAAGATAAATGAATTATTAGATGTGATGGATGACAAAGATCTGGATGTTATTTGTGTGTCTGAGACCAAGCGAAAAGGCAATGATACGACCGATTTGCCTGGTAAGCGGGTCGCTTTCTGGGCTGGGGTTCCAGAGGGTGAACGAGGTTGCCAAGGTGTAGGCGTACTATTGTCCTCTCGACTGGTTAATGCAATGGTAGAATATAAGGCGATCAACCCGAGGCTTCTTTGGGTTCGCTTTAAGCTGGGGATAACAAGAGTATTCTTGTTAACCGTTTATGGGCCAGTATCCTCAGCTCAAATGAGCGAGCTCGAGGAGTTTTGGGAGAATGTCAGGGATGTTCTAAGTAGTGTCAGAGATAATGAAAAGTTGATAGTATGTGGAGATTTGAATGGATGGGTTGGAACCGCGCGAAGCGGACTAGGCAAATACGGTGATAGGAGGGTAAATGAGGCTGGAAAGCTTATTTTGGAATTTTGTAAGGAGAGAAATTTGTTTGTGGCAAACACGATTTTGATCACAAACAAATTCACATGTACACATGGGAGCGAGCGGAAAAAAGAAGTATGATTGATTTATTCCTAGTGGACCAGCGTATTCGAAGTCAAGTTATGGACACGCGATTGTGCAGAGGTACTGATCTGGGAACGGACCACTATTTAGTCGTTGCTAGAATAAGAGGTCTGTTTGCAGGTTGGCGCAGCCGCACAACGTGTCCAAGCTTGGCGTCGAATTATCGCATAATAAGTTGGAAGCTTCAAGATCCACCGATCAGAGAGGAATATCAAGAAAGGGTTTCCAAGAAGCTTGAAAGCTGTGATTCTGGAAATGAAAGTGTTGAATTATGCTGGCAGAACCGTAGCAATGGTATGGTGAAAGTAGCGACAGAAGTATGTGGTAAGAGGAAAAGAGGTTTTAGTAAAAAGCGTGATGAATGGTGGGATGATCAAGTGAAAGATGCTGTAGAGTTAAAGAAGAAAGCATGGCTGGATTATAAAGCTCCTCGGGTGAGGATAAAAGTATGAGAGAGATAAAAAATAGAGCGTACAAGCTGCAAAAGCACAAAACGAAAGCACTTATAAAGATGAAGCGCGAAAATTCTGAGAGAGAAAGGGATGAAAGGTTGACGAACAACTTCGTTAGTGATTCCCGGGGTTGTTCGGTAACCTGTAGAATGAAAATGGTGCTTTCGAAGAACGGTGAAATCTTAACAGAGCAAGCACACATTTTGCAGCGGTGGGCGGAATTCTACAAGGAGACGTATGAATGTGAGGACGCCTCGGCCTTGAGTACCAGCGAAATGCTGAGTCCGGATGTAGCCGATGGTTTAATCAGTTTGGAAGAAGTGGAGAGCGCGATTCGAAGTCTGAAATGTGGTAAGGCTGCGGGAGCAGATGAAGTTACTGCCGAGATGATCAAATATGGTGGGCCACGCGTCTTGCACTTTTTTTGGTTTTTGTGCAATTTATGCTGGAAATCGGGGGAGGTCCCAGACGATTGGCGTAGTGCAGTCATCGTACCTTTGTATAAAGGCAAAGGTTCACAGATAGATTGTGCAAGCTATAGGGCTATCAGTTTGATTAGCTTGGGCAGTAAAGTATATGCTACAATATTAGCGAGAAGAATGCAAGAGAGATCTGAAAGGCTGTTGTGGGAGGCCCAAGGAGGCTTTAGACCTGGAAGAGGGTGTATAGATCAGATCTTTTCCCTCCGCATGATCACGGAAAACTTTTTGGCCCTAAACCAAAAGGTTTTCTGTGCTTTTGTGGATTTGGAAAAGGCGTTTGACAGGGTTATGAGAAAGAAGTTATGGGAGATACTGCCCCGATACAATGTGAACGGACCCTTGCTACAGGCTGTAAAATCTCTTTATGGATGTGGAAAGGCGTATTGCTGCCGGTAACAGAGTCAACGGTGCTTTGACTGCATTGTTGAGACGTCAAAACGTCAGCATAGCTGCACGTTTGGCTGTACACAATGCAGTTTTGCTACCGACGCTGTTATATGGCAGCCAAACGTGGGTAACACAGAAGAAGAATGTAAGAAAGATGAATGCTGTGGAGATGCGATCTCTTCGCAGAATATGCGGAGTCAGTCTAGCTGATCGAATCCGTAATGAAGAGATCCACAGAATGGCAGGTACTAGCGAAGATGTCACGGTGAGAATGAAGAAGTACGTGCTCAGGTGGTTTGGGCACGTCGAACGAATGAGTGATGAAAGAATGGTAAAAAAGATTTATATGGGAAAAGTGAGCGGTAAGAGAGACAGGGGGAGGCCTCGAGTGACCTTCGAAAACACAGTATCAATGTTACTGGAGGAAGGTCACGTAAAAAGCATGAGGACCCCCCGGAGGGCATGTATGAAGAGGTTGATGTCTGTGGCCGAGGCGAAAGAGGTATGCAGAGACCGTAGCGTTTGGCGCTCCGTCGTCTCTGGCTACCCCGCAAGGGATATGGCGTGAAGCTAGTTTAGTTTAGTTTTGAATAACCACGGCAGAAACACTCCGACAGATCCCTGTTTTCAAAGCAACATAGGGCCCATGGGATGGATGTATACAATCCCAGTATGCTGAGGAATAGTGTCAAGTCGTCGCTTCACCTCTACGGGTCGCGGAAAGAAGAGACAAGGAACTGAAGCACACATCAAACAATGATCGGAGATACCCAGAGGGACGCACGCAGATACACTATACTGGGCTGGCAGATTTGTCAGCAATAGGTCTAGCAAAGCGGGTGCTTAATCTGACACGTCGGGTATCCTAGTGGGCTACGGTACCAATTAGGTTAGGTCGTGTGTGAGAGCTAGTGCATGGGCAGTTCGTCCCACATAGTCCGATCTGGGAGATCTCAACCAGGTCTCATGGTGGGCATTGAAGTCTCCCAGACATACCAATTTGGCTTTATGCAGTGTTGTCAGGACGGCGGATTTGTGTCTCCGTTAAGAAAAGCATGGCCAGATGTGCCGTCTCAAGATGTTGGTGGACGGCATTGAGGTATGAATGGAGTCCACGGATGTTAGTTGGTCGCCGAGTCCCACCGTCCGATCACCCATCGGCACGACGAACCACTCCGGAATTATGCGCGGCTTGGTGAAGCAACCTCCTTAGGTGGTTAGTTCAAGTTGGGCCCCTGTACTATGCCGCGGGCGGCCAGCGGCACCACCGTTTATACAGGTCTCTCTCTCCGGTGGGTCGATCCACACCATTCACACAATGACTCCACGAATACTCTACTGGTCCCACATTTAATCAATCAATCAATCAATCAAAAAACTTTATTTGGATATCACATAAATCAACATGGAACATAAAAATACATTGTAATTGTAAAAAAAAAATAATAATAAAATAAAAATATCAACTGTAGACTGTGACATCCAAAACGGTTGACCACTCAGCATTTACTGGAGTATATTTCCCCAGCGCTGGTTTTCAGTGGCTGCCGTGCCGTGACATAGCAAACACTAGTGACAGTTAAACATAAAATGACCAACAAAGAACAATGGCAATTTTTTACCTGAACCTTTTATGAAGCGTCTAAAAACAAGACCAAAGCGAAACTTAATTGTATCATTTAGTCGTTTTTTACACGGTCTTAGATTTACGTGGGAAAGCCACGAAAAAAACTTTTATATAATAAGCTTTTAATTTCGGTTTTTTGTGCATTTCCGGTTTAATACAATTAAAAAATAAAAAACTATTTAAAATGATAAATAGCAATATTAATTTTTCTTTGTTGTAATTACTATATAATAAAGAAACTAAATAATTGCGTTTGTTGTATGTATTTAACTATAAGATTAATCAAATATATTATTACGGGTCAATTTAAATGACTGATAACTGACTAATAGTTTGACTGACTTTGACAGTACTGGAAGCCATTTTAACTAGCTTTGCGTGGTCTATTTACTTTTACGCTGTCATCGCGACTTCTGTGCAACTATTCATTCTCGGACGCCTTCACGGATTTCGATTGTCTTTTTGTTCTGAGTGTTCTTTTATCATGGATAGCAAGCGCAAGCACATATTGTGCGTGAATTGTAATATTTGTGTGAATACTCTTCGCCGATATCGGATTTTAGAACAAAACACAAGTGTGTACGATGCTCTGCAACTCGATTTATCCACAGCTCGTAAGTTCTTAAAAATGCTATTGCCCGTGTTTATCCCTAAATTATATTAAATTAACTCGTTATTTATACTTTCAAACATAATTTGTTATAATGCGTTAACGCTTATTACAAATTACTTTCAGATAACTGATGAGGATTATGTTTGCGAAACATGTTAGAAACTTTTAATAGATGCAGTAAATCGGAATCTTCAACAGAATGCTGGTAATGAACCACAAGCTGGACCGACACCAAGTCAGCGTGGTCATACCAATGTTTGTATTTTATGCGGATGTTCCCTCATACAAAGGCAAAATGAGAAAATATTAAGAGATAATCCCTCTGAACTACAACGGCAGATGATAGAAATAATTAAATGCAGTATGGAACCACATCAGGTGTGTACATCTTAGTTTAAGTTCTGTTTTATGCTATTATTTTTATGTATTCTATACACATTGAACTTATAGGTTTTATTCTTTCAAAATGTTTGTTTGATTTTATTTATTTTAATATCTAATCTTCTTACAATTATTTAGATTGTGAAAGTTACATAAATACATTTATATTATAAGTTTAATTTACCCTGAATAACATTAATCCTAGATGTATGTTTTATATGCTAAAATCAGAAAGATTTCTTATATTTCTGCCAGGTAACAACTTCAGACAATGTATGCTATTCCTGTTGGTTGCGAACCAAAAGAGAGGTCCTATTCCTATATATGAATCGCCTTAATGAATTAAGAGTTGAAGAAGCCATTCAACATGGGGATGATGATGCCTCGCATACTGAGCCACCTAATGAGCCTACTGTTGTGGAGTATATCTCAATGCCAATGTTGGCATATCTTTGAAGGACAACCAATCTCATGAAGATCCACATGAGCAAGATATTGTCAGGCCATCAGGCATTCGGAATACAGAGAATGGAACTATAGCATTACCAGATTACAAGAGAGCCGCCAATACTTGTAACCATTGCCTCTTTCCTGGCTGCAATAATAATGATATGCAGTGTTTAATATTTTATGTAATTAAAATACCATCTTGTTTTATTTTTACTATAAATATCTATATTAATTTTTTTTTCTTTGTTTATAGACTTACATATGTCTGTCCTATATTATCCTTATCTAAATAAATGTATAACTACATTTTTCTAAACAAAATATTTTTTTTTCACCTGTATACTATACTATATGATCGCTATAGGATAGCGGTGGTCTTGTCGATTGGCGCTGCCTATACGATGGTGTTCGCGGGTTCGATAGTAGGCAATTTGCTAGCACGCATTGGACCATCGGCTATTAAGCTGCGATTCTTTTCCTATCTGGTGAAAGAGGCCTATGCCCAGTATTGGAATGTTAGAGGTTGAAGCTTAGTAAATAGAA
The DNA here is from genome assembly GCA_918358865.1 of Melinaea marsaeus rileyi. Lineage (NCBI taxonomy): Eukaryota > Metazoa > Arthropoda > Insecta > Lepidoptera > Nymphalidae > Melinaea > Melinaea marsaeus. Next base: position 1,376,998 of record OU911089.1, read on the forward strand.
ATAGCTATCTGACATATTTGCAAAGAAGAAAGATCGGTTTTCTTATATTTAGACAAATATTATTCATTGCAAATATATATTCGCGTTAATAAACGCGATAAAATCCGTTCAAGACATATTCTAACCCTTTACTAAACTAATAACTAATATTAAAAACATCATTTAGGAAATCTCTTACGTATTTTTTTGTTTGTATAGACTATAATTACAATCAGTGACAACTAGTATTGACGGGTAACCTCAAATTATTGTTAAACAAAAACTGAAATATCTTTTTTTTGTGGCTTTCTAAAAAAATATTTGTTTCTGATTAAGCTTATGCAATGTTACCCCTATCGTTTAAATATTTTTTTATATTTAGACGCTTCCAAAAAATGTCAGGTAAAATGATGTATGGAAAGCTGCCATTGTTCTTTACTGCAGCCGATGCCATCCTTGCATCTATTGGGCCTCCGAAACTCACCAATCACTGAACGGAACGCAGCAGTATTAATACTGCTATTTCACGACGATTTTCTGAAAGAGTGTAGTGCCTCCCCGGTCGAACCGACTCATTCACGCTATTACCAGCGAGGCTCTGCTACCTCTGCTACTCAAATATATTATTGAATAAAAATGGAACAGAATTTATATGTAAAAAAAATATAAGATTGCAACCTCTTTTTTATTATATAATAAGTAAACTTACACTTAATCCCAAGAAATCGTTTATAATCTCTGACAAAAGGCCAGTATCTTTTATCTATTTAATACTTTGATTAAAAAGCATTATGATTTCATACTTCTTGATAAAATTGAACTAACTGAGGTTTGTCCGTTTTTTGTTTTCCATTTATGATTGTAAAATTATTGTGCAATTTATAAAACGTTAGTAAATAAAAATAGTTTTTAATATACACTTTATTAATATTATAATAATGTTCAAAGATTACCGAAAAGATAATAATCATAATAGAAACTTTTACAGTAGATATTCTCTTACAACCTAGGTCTATTGTCTATTTACCTATAATTATCTGCCAAATTTATATTGTCAATTACATTTTGACATTACTTGTTCAAAGTTTATTAATCACTCACAAAATGAAATAACAAATTGAAATCATGAATTTCTAAAGTATTTTTATAGCTAAATGAAATATATATCCAATTGACATCGTTATCTAGTCTAATTTTGGTCCTCATCTACATATGTATGTACATCTAACAATATAAATAAGTGTACAAAAACACTTGTATGAATAACTATAACGACGAAATTAAAATATTACCTATGTTTTGGGATCATGTATTCCGAAATAGTCATATTATGCAGGAATTTGAAGACATAGAAGTTCATAAAACTAGTGTTTCAGTTTTTGTTGCTCTCTTTTATCTGGAAATGCTGTATATCTTAATTATGACTTTATCTATTTTAAACAGATTAAATCAGAATATCTCTTCTTAGTCAAATTTACAATAGGTAGGGAGAATCCGGCTTAACTTATTTTGCATGTATGTTATCTACTGTCAAAAATGTAAATAGAAAACAAACAGGAATATTGTTAACAGATTATTGTTTCTATCAAATCTAGGTATACAAAATGATTGGAACTGAACAAAATTATTGTGAACGTCTATATCTTCACAAGGATAATGAAAATGAGATTTATGTTAATAATTCTCAAAATCTTAGACAGCACCAAATAGACAGTCTAAGATTTCTTTATAGACAATTTATTAAGGTAAGAATTTGTTTAGATGTACCTATAATTTAATAAAATAAATGAAATACATGCAAATGGATGAGTTGATATATTAATAGTTATTTTTGGGACTGGTACACTTTTTTGTTAGTGGTAAAAATATTTTAATGTAAATGACTACTGCACTTTTGATATAGATGATTTATGCACAGAACTGGTCAGAATCATGGATTGCTCAACTTTATAGCAAAATAATCCAGTCATATTTGTGTTAAAACTCTGAATAACTATGTTACAGAAAAAACTTGGTGCTGTACTAAATTTTCCACCGGGAAGCGGCAAGTCACTGGTGGTCACATTATTTTTAAATGCTATTAGTGCACTATTGAAGGAGCGTGTCTTAATATTGTGTTCTGATGATGAAGAAATTGATAACTGGAAACAGATGATTTCGACTTGGACGGAATATGAAAGCGGTGAGATTACATAATTATTAAATTTTTTATTTAAATATTTAATAACAATACATTGGGATATTCACAATGACTACATTATTTTTAGATGAAATAGCTGTAGAATCATCAAACCCAAGAGTTAAAAAGAAGATCTTTTTAAAAAAAGCAGAGAACCTTGCCTCCTATTTGCGCTGGCACTGGAGCGTGGTCGTGATCAAAGATGACATGTGTAAGGCGTTACAGAAGGTTGTATTGGATGCAGATCTTAAAATTTGGATAACATCTACAGATGTTAAGGTTAACTTTTACTTAGTATTGAACTAAAAGAACATTTTGCACCAATAATAGAATTAAATCAAAAATGAACTTTGTAACTTTTAACAGCAAAACAAAATATGCAATAATATTTTTTTTTTAGAAAGATCTATCATTGTTATTGTTTATTTACAACTGGATGTTTCCCAAATCAAATATTAACGTTAATGAGATTTTGTCAAGCCAAGACAATCCCCGAGACGCGTTGGTCCAATCTATAATTATAGATACATTTCTGAATGATTTCGTTATAAGAGAAAATAAACTGACCGTTATTAAAGAGACAAAGGTGTGTAATTATTTTAAATAAGATTTAGTATTAAACTATTTCAATTTAAGAGGATACAATTATTTTAATCATTATAATTATCTTGCAGAATAGTCAAATGGTGAAAACATACAGACATAACACCCAAACAGCTAAAATAAGAAAGAATAAAGATGTCACCGGAACTAAAGTTAAGAAATCAAAACAAACACTCAACGATACCACACCAATGGAACAGACAAACACTTTACCAACATGTACCATATCTGAGGACATTAAAGAAGAACCTCATAGTGGAAACTCAAATGATTCAATTGATATAATGAAAATAAAAGATAAATGTGTTAATAGGGATGGTAATGTAAAACCAGTCCAGGTTGATAACGATAATCACAATTTGGAAATCAATCAAGATGCATTGAAAATGGAAAACAGTGAAGAATCATTGGATTTTAAGAATGCTATAAACGATATAGTTCTTAATGAAAATAATGCATGTGTCGTTGAAGATTCAACGGAATCTCTTGATTTTGGAGATACGGAGAGTATTATCGACAATAAAAATGAAATACACACACAAAATGTAGATAACAAAATGGATTTTGATACAAGTGTCACAACGGAAAAGTCTGAACACGATATAGATTATAAAATGTCGGAGTTAGAGGAGAGAACGATGAAGAAATTTAAAGGATCGTTACTCGATAGTCTATTTTAAATATAATTAATTTTAAGATAAAGAAAGATATATTTGGTGTTTATATTTTATATATACGTCTATGAGGTTACGGAGTCGGTATACATATTTATTGAATGCGGAGAATTAAGTTTTTAATAGATTAACTTATTTGTAGGAAAAATACAGTTATGTAATGTATCTACTAATACTTTTTAAATAAAAGGAAATTGTTTTTTAAATAAAATAAATATTGCAACATCAATTATATATTTTTGTTTGTATAATTTATATAATAATGTACGATACAGGAATGGATTATTTGGACATTAATTACCCTGGCAATAATTAAATAGTATTACCAGTGAAAAAAATTATCCTAATGTATTAAAATACAAAAATATACGTCATAAAAAGAAAAAAAAATCATCAATAAAATTAAACATTGTAAAGTAACTTATTATAATAATAATAAAGGCAGCCTACAGGCATACTTGCATAAAATACATTATAGAACAGCGATGGGTCTATAGTTCTTAAATAATATTGAAGTGTTGAACAGCATTTCACTAAATGCACATGACACATACACGTTACTTCCAAAAAGTCTGTTTCAGCTAACTTCTGAACCGGCTGGACCAATTTTAACGGGACTTTCACTCGCGGATAACTAAAAAATATATTCCACACGAAGATGAAGAATATTCCACATAATATCCACCGCTGTTCTATGGTTGTATAAAAATCATATTCACTTAATTAAGTACTTAAAATATTAATCTTGAGACAACCTTTAGGAACAATCGATACACATCTAATAAATTATTTCAAAACATTACATTGCAATAATTCAATTTACATTATAATCTATTATATATTTTTATTTATTTTTTTTTTATATATAAGTTTTTTTTTTATACCTTTAAACATTGTCATATTTTAATAAAAATGTTGAACTAACAATCTTTTAATGCTAAAAATACACCAAAGCTATAGACAATTTTTTTTTCGCTATTTATTGGCACTGATTTAAGTCATAGAGCATTAAAATAAATTGGTCCTCAAAATGTCAATGTCAAAATTTTCTATTGTCAAACAAAACAACCAGATATTAACAAAAAATAAACGAAACCTAAATTAACATACTATCACATAACAAGCCACCAATTAAAGTTGCCCAGACAATAATTTGTACATTCAGGGCATTAAGTGTAAGTACTCTGCCACAAATACACGGAATATTTTATTAAGATTGTCTATGGTGTTGAAGTCCAACGCTCTCATGTCGTCCCGCTCTGTGTGCCACACGGCGGGGAACGGGTTTGGAATTATGTGCAGGACGTCTACGTCTAAAACAAAAAAAAAAAAAGTTATGACAACTGTCACTTCACAACGCGGGAAAATTTGACATTGTCATTTCACAATAAGTTATAATACGTAAATTAAGAATTAGAATATTTTTGTTTAATTTATTCTCATAATATTTTCCACCAATATATAAATGCTGATATTTCAAAATAAATTCATGAAAAACATTCACCAGCATATTAAACAACCTACACAGTGTAATATATTCTTATTCAAAAATTACCCTATTAATATTAATGTAAGAAGATCCTAGGGCCGTCTTTTACGTCATTACTTTATATACGTGGGAAGTTGGAGCAATCTTAATAATAAAGATAAGGGTAAATATAAAATATTCGAGTGGGTTTGTACTGTCGTTTGATAAATAATGATTTCTCATAATCGATATATATTTGAGATACTAAAATAATTTTAAAATTTTTAAATGAAAGTGCTTAAATATTATTTATTCTTTATGAAGCTTATTATATTCTTCTTCGTGTCTTGAAAATTTCAGGAGCAGGTAAATAAATGCTTAAAACTGGCTGACAACTGCATTGGTCAAAGCCCAAAATAATAATTCCTTTAAATCGCAGTGTCAAGGATATAAAAGTTATATAGGATAAGGAAAATGAGAAGCGAGAAAACAATGTTATTTTACGTAAAAGAAATATATGTGATTATTAATAAATAATTATTTTAATTTTATAAAATATATACGTTATTCAAAACGTAAAACTAAAATTATATTTAATAACCAAGGAGGATTATTTAATTTATTTATAATCCATGAATTTTATGAGAAAATGTAGACAATATATAATAATACATATTTTTATACACACATTAAAAAAAACTCCTTATAAGCATATCATCAATTGAATGTAACAACAATGAATAATCGATTTGATATATCTTAATTTTAAATCGATTTTATTTTATAAAACATAATATTGATAAACTATTCCACAAACAGTAAAACGTTCGAATTTCAAAATAGTAGTCAGATTGCAGATACGTTCCATTTTTAAAATGCGTCTGAACGCCTCGCGTGAGAAATCAAATGAATCAATTGCAATTATAGATTTAGGGTTGAATATCGTATAAAAATTTAATTTTTAAGTAATTTTTAAAGTAATATTCACCTCTCCGTAAGAAGGGTATGTGATCGTCCTCAATGAAGGCGTTAGCGCTGGACAGCCTGAAGTAGGTTTGTTCCGCTTTCCCTCGGGAGTATGATGAGAACTGCGACAGTTCAGACAGTCTCTGCTCCGCGGCCGCCAGACGAATGTACCATTTTTCGGTCGATTTAAAGTAACTATAGAACGCCGGGTCTGGCGAGCCTAGAAGGTCCAGTAATACTAATACATCCTGGAATGAGAAAATGACAAAAGAAATTATTTTTTAAATCTATATACGTAAAATTTAAATCTCTTTGTATTTCCAAATTAACAGCTTTTCCTTCCAGCTTCTAGCTTCCATAGCGAAACTTATTTAAAAATATAAAATATATTTGTTTTCTACAACAATACCAATGAACCTTCCTATTAAAATATTAGTCATTCCTATAACAAGTTTGTAATCTAGATAAAATAATACGAAATACGAAAGTTTCAGATAAGAACTTATATACGATACATTTTTAATCGACAACCCGATACCAGTTTTCATTTACGTCAAACTGGGAAACCCATTGCAGGTAAAAAGATATGAATAAGTTTGGGAATCACTTACACTATCGTATAGGGCAGAGATTCCCAAACTTCGAATTCACGGATTTGGTGCAGAAAATCGGATAAAAATACGATACGATATATTTTCATAAAATCGTCATAGTTGAAGCCGATTATCGAATTAATTATTTATATTTAACATATAAAATAAAAAAAAATCCTTGAAGCAATATTAAACGAGCTTGTTAGCCATCTTCACAATGGCGTCGTATAATGTATTTCTGTTTGTTTACTATTCAATTGAGTCAATGGAACCTTGATTTTTTCCTTTCAATTACTATTAATTTGTTTACTATAAATAATATTTATTATACAAATAATGTATCATTATTAAATAAAAGCGATGAAACTAAAGATCAGATAAACGTGACATCGCGGCCCCTGGGATATCATACATGTTTTTCGTAAACAATTATTTTTAATACTATCATACATATATATATATAACACTCCAAGTAATATAACTAACTATAATACATTAGTCAATCTAGGGCGCTAAGTCAACTAGCACGCTAATTAGTAATCACAGTGAAAAGGCGGTTAGTCAACTATTAGTCATCCGGGACACATGTACTCGCTGTTTAGGGTCAAAAACACTTAAAATTGGATAATAAAACCTGATAATAAATAATATAAAAAAAAGCTATTTAAAATTGTATTTTTAATCACTGTTTACAATTTGTAAAATAGATAATTTTATAATAACAAAATAAATTACAAATATCTTTAAAAATATATTTATACATTTGATATTATAACCACTTACCATTCTCTGTAAGTGATTAGCGCCATCCTTGTAGGGGGTCCCGTGCCACATCTGAGCTAGATGCCTGGCCCCGTAGATGGAGTCCTTGGGACCCCACTGCCTGAAGGCCTCCTCGCCATCGAAGAATATGAACATAAGGCTCGGGGAGGAATCCTTTATGGCTTTCAATTGCTTTGACATAACCGCGGCTAGGTTTATTAACATCGCGCAGGGGACGGCCGAGTCCGTGGCCCCTGATGACAAGGTCAAAGGTGAACGTGATAAGATTGTATAGAAGTCATTTGAAAGTAACAAAACAATTACATTTCAAAAAAATATTGTGTTTAAAATAAAGTGTCAGTATTAATTTAAAGATTCATTAACTAATTGATTTCAAGTAATATCAATATTTGATTAATACATATTAATTATCAAAAATACTAAGCACTAGTTCAACTAGTGACCGCGTAGCTAGACGCCTGTTAGCCAGCTTGTGATTGGTCGATTCTTACCTCAATATTTTCGGCGTCAAAAAGTACGCTTAAAATCTGATTATGAAATTAACCCATATGTTTTTTTAATTACCCATTATATTACAATTAAATCAATAATTATTATTATATCGTACCTATAAACACATGCTCCCTTGTATACTTGCTGTCGTAGTGGCAGGCCAGCACCAGATATCTATCGGCGTTGGGATTTAGGGTAGCGATAATATTTCTAAAATTTAAAGTTCCAAACACTGGAGTGTGATCCGGGAACATGTCTTCTTGGACGTCCCATCCATATCTTTTCATCTCGTTTGATATAAAATTGCCTACTTTTTCGTGGTTAGGAGTACCCACGACCCTTGGGATGAGAATCTCGTCTAGAACCTCCCTAAAGTGCTCCTTATTCGACAACCGAGCGATGTCCTTAATATTTTGATCTGTGAGTTCTTGGGCTTCATGATATTTCTGAAATACGTTACAACGTTTACTTCAAAATATACCAAATTAAATAATATAATAACAATAATACTACAACTCTAAGCGATAGTATTTTATATTATCGCATCATTCCCAAGTGTCTAATTACGTGTTTAATAACTAATACACATTACATGTACATAGAAGTATATTAATTTAAACTGTCAAATTGTATATATTTTGCTGAAAAAATTGCATTGTATGTATGGAATTCATATTGTTTATATCATGACATCGTAAACGTTATGACGTTTACGACAGAATACGTAATAATGACAAAGGAACAGGGTTTCCAGTTACACAAATAACTAGGGGCGCCGTTTGCATATTGAGCAAAGCGAGTCCAGTGTATTGACTCATCGTTTCCCATTGACTTTAATGGGATATCAGTTTTTTGACATGATATAAAAAAAAATATATTTTGAGGATATTTATCAATTTTTTTTTTAAAACCATCACAAAATGTGTCTTTTTGATGGCAAAGTTTCATAATTTTCCGTCAAGTAGTTTTCGAGCCAATTCGTGACAAAGAATGTAAAAAGTCTCCAGTAAAACTCAATAATACACCTTCACAGACTGACTTTAATATTTATAAGACACAGATTATTTAAACCTTGGCCTGTGAAAGTCTAACAGGAAGGCACAGATTTAGAAAACTATAAGTATCATTTTATACCCTATATCAATAGAAATAAGAGGCAATTTATCATTTATATTATTTTATTAGTATTTATAGACTGTAAATGTAGAACGTTGTAATATTGTTCAAATAAAAAAAATTGGTTTAAAAATGACAATATTTTTGGTAATAAGTAAATATATTGTAAGTCAAATAATTTTATTATTATATTATTAATGATTTGGCCGGCTTATCAAATTGATTGGTATCGTAAATCGCTCACTATATATTGACATTTGTAAACAGAGGTCACAATAAAGAAAAACCCGGCTAAGTTTGTTGTTGGAACCATTGTAACCATAATTTTAAGTTGGAAAGTGTCCTTACAGGGCTTATTTTGATATGTATGGTATCAAAATGGTCCTAATACTTCCATTTGACATACACAAATTATCACTGGTATTGATTCAAAATATAAAAGATATATAAATAATGAATATCTAAAACATGGAAAGATATATTTTATTATCATAAATATAGAATATATATACAAGGTATAAATCATATACAAACTTATATATATATTGTTACAACCATTTTTTTAATACTACAAACAACGGTACATATTTAATATTGGTTCCCCTCAATTTAATACTTTAAAATATCTTTTGTCACCGTCTAACACTGCATGTACATGCCCATGTTATATGCATACTAATTACACACTCAAGGTTTGTCTCCATAAAGTATCAAACTTTACCATTTGTAACTAATATTATCTTACAACAATATTTTATGTAGTTTTACACAATAAAAAATTTATCTTTATTACATAACAGAAAAAAGATAATTATGCGATTCAAAAGATAATAAGAAATAGCATTATTTCTATACTATTTTCTGTGATTTTTATAACGAGTGTACTCTAAAATAACTAATTTTCACTGATTTCACACTACACCAACCTAGGTAGTCTTCTATGAAATATAATTTCAAGTATATGTAACATTAATAACTATATCATATTTTGAATACTTATTAATTTTACACAATCTAAATTTATTTTCTTTTATAATTCTCTACTCCATTATTTTAATTTTGAATCAACACACAAAAACTTTAACAGAACAGATATAAATGAAAGTGACTAACTGTAAATTTACTTATTATTATAATCCAAGTTCATATTAGAATGTTATGCAAACAAATACCAAGGATATATTATTAGTAAATGTCACCACAAAACGAGTTTATTATAATTAATAAAGTTATATCAAAATTCATTTAACTTTAATTAATATCGTGCTTAAAAATACACTTACCTTTTCTTGATAAAACTTCAAAGGAGTATCTGTATTAGCGAACGTAAAACTAAGCACTGTTAAAACTAAACTTCTAAGTATATTTGCCATTTTATATTTAATATTAGTAAATAAAAGTTATCTTTTATAACATATGTTTAATAACTGTCATTGAAGACTCGTACGTGTATAACATACTATAAAGTCGGACGGACTCATTCTGTTTTTAACCTTTCTGAACCACCTCTCACCCCGTTCCGCTTCTCCGTACTCGTAGAGAATTTGACGATGACAGAATTTACCAATGTTGCTATCGTGTGATAAATTTATTTATTTTTCCAGTTATTATTTATTTCTTATTATTTTATTTTCTAAGTATTACTAGAATATGTTCATAAACTTTAATGTTTTAGAGTAATGCTGTTTTTAAAGAGGTGAGTACTTGTATTCTTTGAGTAAGAACTTCTACAATTCTCCTTATAAAAAGGTAAAATAGTGAGTATGACAACACCATAATATCAAAGATGAACGAATTCAGAATATCAGATTATTAGTTTATAGTTTTCGATTAGTTCACTGTTTAAGATAAGTTAATTCGAAAATTGTATTGTATTTTATTGATATATAAGTTTATTGCTTTCTGATAAAATTGTTAATTATTACAAATATTTGATAGTCTATTATTTTTTAACCTACATAATATTCACAGTGAATTTTTAATCCATTCAATATAATCACTTCCTTTTCTCTTTTTTTGTTTAATTCTTGAATTGTAAATAATAATTGTAATCTTTATAAACATCTGTTTGTAATAATCTTTGTGAATACTGTGACGTCTATGGTTGTTTTGTATGACGTAAAATACCGGCTTCTCCGACGTTATTAATTTAAGACTTTGGCCAAACAGTCCGTCGGGAAAAAGGCAACCCCCTACCTCTACCTGTAAGGTATGTGGGTGTAGGGTGTATATGTCTTAAGAATTTCAATTCATAGGTATCTAATAGTCAGGGCCGAATTTAGAAGTGTGAAGGCATTATTCATTATGTTAAAATAAAATAAATATTTTTTCTGTTCAGGTTTAACCGTTTTTTTACTTATTTTATTTCTCTTAACTCATGGACTCAAATTACAAAAAAGTATTGCCACTGAACTGCTCAATCAAAAATGTATAGTATAATGATACTTTGAATCAGGGTTTTCTGATATATCGATAACAATATTATTATGTTTGTAAAAGTATTCTTAGTAAAAAAGTTTGGGAGGAAAAAAGTAAAAGTTCCAGTCCCGTTAAATTTTGTTATTTTTTATCTTTATTCTGGGACTCCTCCTGTAAATGCGGTCCTGCTAATAGTAATATTTTATTAACAACAACTTATTGGCCGCGACTTTGCACTACCCGACTTTTCTGACAGACATTTTTCTTACCGTAATTATCGCTTGTCATTTTTGATACGGTCCCAATAAATATTCCGGTAGAAAAAGGCTAATGATTCGCCCACGACAACCCCAAACACTATTGCCACCAATTTCATAAAAATTATCCAGTTGTTTTGCTTTAGCAATAGCCGTAAGATTGTAAGTTTTAAGATTAAAGTATTGTATAAGTATTGCCGTTAAAATTTAAGTATTTTTTTTCAGTAATATTTGACCGTGTATTTATTAGTGAGCAAAACCTTAGGACAATCGTTGTATTCTTTAGACAAACCCAAACATCTTTTTCTATAATTATATATTGCTAGATTTCAGAATCATACGAATTTTGATGAATTTATATTATGGTTGTGTTTGTATAAGGTTTTTTTGACGGAATAATATAAACAGAATATAAAAATATGAAAATTTAATTGAATTAAAATTACAATTAAACTTAATATGTATATTTTATACAAATAATAAATACAAACAAATTAGAAAAATCAAGGATTTTATTTTAATTTAAATTAAGGTATATTTTGACACCATTAGTTTACCTTTATATCTTTATTATTAAAAGTAGATGAAATAATTAATACATATATCTATTATCTGTTGCATATAAATATACTAAAATATACTAAATTTTTAGTCTATATCCATTTTAAAATGTCTACATTTACACCCATATCTATAGACGTAAAACAAAATTAAATTTTAGTAAATAGGTTAATGTTTTTATTTTATTTAAAATATCTATAAAATACAAGTTTAATTTTAATTTAAACTACTCTTTTTATAAAATGTAATTGTTAGTTGTTATTGTATCTACGCGTTTTACTAATATATGGATAACCTCTGATAACTGGTTTCGCAGTATCTATAACTTATAACGAAATTCTTATCAGGATAAACAGTGCGGTCTACTTAGAAATAAATAAGGAGTGGGATTTCCCACGTACCTAAGGGTTTACACGAGCGGGTTTATACGGGAATACAAAATTAAATTTCTCAAGTATCTTCCTTATGGTTTTTATATTAACCATTTAATAACGAACAGTTTATCTATTTTTAAAATTTAATCATTAGTAACTCATAAGATCTGCCTTCACTTTAATATATATATATATATATATATATATATATATATATATATATATATATATAATCAGGGTCGGATTTAGAAGTCTAGAGACCCTGTTACAAGAAGGATTAACCTAATTATTAATTATAATATTTAAAATAATGTTTGGGAGGTACAACATAGAAGTTATACTCGTCAAAATGTTCATATTTTTTTCTTTATTATGAGGCCCCACTCCTATGGAGGCCCGGAGAAATAGTCCCTCATTCTTCTCTAAATCCGCCCGGGTACGTAGTTAATGGTGGATAATTTGATTTTTTAAGCGTTCCGCAATATTCCTATTGTAATCAACACTTCGACGCAGTCTGTACTGAGTGATGTGAAGTTGAGATTTTCCTACTACTTTCACACGCATGGATTTAGGGTAGAATCTGCTAGAAAACACAACTTCACCATCTCCACAAAATATTTCCACTGAACTCGAATCGACAAATATTCTCATATGAACATGGTGCAGTGGAGACCAATACGCGCGCCTAACACCGTCAGGACCGCCGCGATCGATGCTTATATACTCATGATCTGCTGAGTAGCCTATGGTAAAAGTCCCCAACTTCCACTCAAATACCAAACCCACGTCAAACGCCACTGAAGTTGAATTAACTATCAGTTCGAAAGATTTCGATCCAGCCTGAAACGACTCCTCAGGGTTATACCACGCGTTTTCCGCCATTTCCATCCTCAATTCCTCCATTTCACTAATGGGTACCATCAAGAGGCGTCCCCTTTTATTCAAACGGACCTCTCGTATGATAGTCAACATGCTCGCCCACCCGGCGGTGGACTCAATGAAATCACTCTCCCACATCCCCAACCACGCGATCAGGATTCTTCTTCCGTCTTGACAGAGTAATGTTTTAGCTGAATAGAAATCGTGTCCGTAGTCCAGTTGATTGAAAGTCGCTATGGACACTTCCAAATCCTCGAACTGTCCTTTAATGTAATTAAATGTTCCAATTACATATCCCGTCTGGTACAGATTTCTAAATCTATATCCGTCCGCCTCTATACCTTGAACCGATAAAATGAGGACGTGGTGGCCGTCTATTTCAAATAAATCAGGATTCTCCCACATATAACCCATGTCCCCGTACGATTTAACCAAGGTTCCGTTGAGCTTCCAGTTAAATATATCTGATGAAGAATATAAAACAATCTCTCCAAACCTTTCTCTGGACGTGGTTCCTATCATCATGTACCAGAGGTTGCGGAAGCGCCACACTTTCGGATTCCTGAACTCACCCATCCCATTCGGCGATTCTCGTATAATTGGATTGTATAAATACTTCTGAAATATTATACCATCACCACTCATTGCTATATTTTGTGTTTGAAGTACTTCGTTTTCAGACACAACGTGGCCCGTGTAGAATAGAGTTAGAAAATTACTACTAACGAGAGCAGATCCAGACAAGCATCCGTTTCTATCGTAGTAATCCTTCGGTAGTACGGCAGATGGGTAATGGGACCAATCCACCAGATTGTCACTGACCACGTGACCCCAACTCATGTGACCCCACGCTCCGTTATATGGATGATATTGAAAAAATAAGTGGTACTGCCGCTTGAAGAAGGCGAAGCCTGTCGGATTGCTGATCCAACCCTCGGGAGAGGTGATGTGGTATATAGGTCTATATTTCTTTTTCAACATGTATTTCTTTTGCATAAAATATGTTTCCACGTGATCCGCGTCGCTGTTTAACACAGCGGCAATGATGGAAAACCACGCGAGTATTATTAAAAGATCCATCGACGCGAGAGCTTGCTCTAGAACTGATTATATTATTTGGGAGTGATGAATGTTTTGATTTCTATTACAATAGGACATGTTTGTAAACTTTGTGTTACGCAATTATAATTATTATAGTATTAATACTGGCGTTACTTTTGAATTGCAGAATGCACATTATTTTAGTAAATAGCATTGTTACTCTAGTTCAATATTATATCTAATAGTAGGTGTGTTTTTTCTAATCTTCATCTGAAACAATTACGTATTGAATGAAAAGTGAAACATAAACACACGTTTTTGTTAAGCTGATCCGTTATTGCTAATATGTACATATTAGTTGTCAGCGACTTCGTCTGTTTAATAAACTATTTTACATGATTAGAATTTTATTGTTAACATCGCCATTTATTTGAATTAAAACTGTGAAGTTAATTAAATTTATGTGTAAAAAAAAGAAGACTTAATTAAGATAAAAAATATCCTATCTTTTAACAATTTGGCTGGGAGCATAAAATGTTGAAACTACAGAATGCGGTTCTTGAACGCAGGATGTGTGGAGCCGCATTCGTATAGCGAACATAACGCCTATGCGGCTTGACACAAATATTGTGGAAAGAATAATGCATCGCCTGTGCGGATCATCCAAACCATTTGTGTAATAAAAAAATAGAAACTTAAAATATATTATTATATTATTAATGATACTACATAATGTAACGAAAACGAACTGTTGTAGAAACTATTTCTATATATTATTTATATATTAATACACAACAGTAAAGGTATTTATGTAATCGGCTAAGTGTGAACCCGTCAATCAGATACGTACCGTAATATTCATAACTAAAACCAGTTTTTAATAAATATGAATATGATATAATCTTATCATATAAAATCGATTACTTTTTATCTTTCTTGCACTACTCCTCCTAAACCACTTATCCGATTTTTATAAACAGGGTATCAAATGAAAGCTTATAGTCTAACGATGCCAGGGTTATGTTTTGGCGACGCTGTAAGGTCAATAAGGTCACCAAATTAAAAAATAAAAATAACGGCGAGCGAAGCGAGCCCTATGGCTAGTATGAATATATAATCTTAAAACCTTATTATTCTAATTCTAATAATGTAGTAACACTAAAACACTAATAATAACACAATAACTAACAGTTGACTTTCATTTCCTTGTTCAAGTGCAACGAAAGCTCGCAAAAAATACAGACAATAGACTATGCTAGCTCAGAGGCAAATATTGCAAAAATGGCGTAATGTTGTGTTAAAAATTTTGTTATATTTAAAAAAATCAATATGTTGGCTAGTAATAATTATATAGTAAATTATTTATTACATAACTGCAATTATTGAATAATAATTTATTATGAGGTAAGTTACTTTTTATGTTATTAAACTACTTCTTCCATCTTCGTTACCATCGCCACCGGTCCTGGAGTCTGCTTAATGACTTAATGACTCTTCACGGCCCGTAAGACTCCTAAAGTCAGAAAGAGAAGACCCAAGTCGGTACTTTTCGATCCAGACGACGCGATTACGTTAGGGAACGCTACGTAAAAGCGGCAAAGCGAACATAAATACTATACATACACACACACACAGCGTCTTCGCCGGCGAAGACGAGGCCCCCATCCAAGCACGTTGCTCCGGCGTTCTGCCGTCGGAGGACGTTAGTGTTAAATCCTAACCCACATCCAACCCTCGCTTCCCACCTAACGGCGCCCTGAGCCGTGGTCCGAGCCTCACAGGAGGCGCCCTCAAGACACGCGTTCCCCTGGGGCCCTTCAGGCCCCCCTTTTTCAAAGGCGGGTCTCTGCACCTGTCCATTCCACCGGTGACGCTGTCATGGCCAGTAGGGCTAATAGCAGAGACAAAAAAAAAAAAGAGCTTAATGACTCAGTCGCTCAGTCTTGTATATCCTTCGTCCCTAATAATAGAACATCCAAAATAGAGCTTCTAATGACGCGGCATATGGTTTTCAAAAGAATCTCTCAATGAAAGCACTCAACAAAAAGCGTACCTTAAGTAAATCGTAAAACAACATTTCATTTATATTTCAAAATATAAATAAAATAAAAATCGGTGCCCGCAGGGGGACACGCGTGGGTAGACCTCGTAACTCGTTTAAAATATAAGTCACTACCTAAGAATAACACCCCTTGCGAGAATAAACTGTGATAATTTTATTTGGCTTATATAAAATTATAATATTTAATTTTTAAAAGTTAGTATGATGAGTTTGTCTTTAAAATAACAATTTTAACGAAATAGCCCTCCACATCTCGTAGCTCTCCACATGTTTCAACATGATGCCGTTATTTACATCAAAAATTTTCAAGCAAAAGCTGTTTTTATTTACTCGAAAACGGTTTCTTTTATGGAAATACTTTTGGTACCTAAATTTAGAGTAAAAAATAACCTGTCTATTAAAAATATTTGTGATGTAAGAATGTTTTGAACCAGAAAAAAGTTATGATTTTTTTTCCAAAATTTTTCGGTTTTTTATCCCCACCCCTAAGTTATTGAAGTTAGGTTTTCGGTTTATCTACATTAGTTATAGATATTCATCAAAGACATCATATAATATGAACGCGATTGATCTACTTTGTATAAGGAAAAAGTTATGGTCGAAAAACTGAAATCAGAAAAAGTGAGGCCCTAGCGCCCCCCGTGGCCGAATTTCTCTGGTTAATGAACTTGACCTTCATTTTTTCATTTTTGAATGGTTGAAAGCGTTCCGAGCGAAACTGCGGCCGCTATCGTGCTGACAAAAGTCGAATCTGGACGCGCACGCATATATATATATATATATATATATATATATATATATATATATAAAGTAATAATAATAATATTCTTTATTGCACATCCTCAAAAAAGTTATAAAAGTACATAGTAACAGCAAGAAAAAAAAAGAGACAAAAAAAAATGTGCAAGAGGCGACCTTATCGCTAATAAGCGATCTCTTCCAGGTAACCCCGAGGTCATAGGAGTTACAACATATAAAGACGGAAGGGGTGTACAACTATCAAAATAATATGAATACAACATATTCACAATACATAATATAATACAATATCATAAATATTAAATATATATATGAGATATAACACATCAATACGGATTACTTAAAAGATAACATTAGTTTACTATAAAGAATGGATTTAAAGATAGGAGAAAATTACTTCGAAATTCTTTTTTTACAGCATTTTTGAAAATGTACAGAGATCGAGAGCGTCGAATATATAAAGGCAAAGAATTCCAGAGACGAGAGGCTTGGACTGTGAAGGAGTTTGTATAGAAGGTAGTAGAGTGAGTAGGAATTTTAAGTAATAAATTGTCTGTGAAACGAAGTGAGCGGTTAAGCGAGTCTTTTAAAAACTCAAATCGTTCTTTTAGTTAGGAAGGGGTTGAACAGTATAGAGTAGAGAAGACAAAGTGTATGAGTATTCCTACGAGAGCGAATTGGCAGCCACTTGAGTTTTTCGCGAAAAAGAGAAACATGGTCATATTTACGCAAACCAAATACAAACCTAATACATAAATTTTGTAAGCGCTCAAGCTTATTTAGCTGCTCTTCAGTAACATGAAGATAGCATGTGTCAGCGTAGTCAAGATTGGGTAGGATAAGGGTTTGAGAAAGGGCTATTTTAGTGGAAATAGGGAGAAAATTACGTAACCTTCTTAAGGAAGCAGCAGAGACAAACGTTTGCTGCTCACCTCAGTAATTTGTGGTCCCCAGGAAAGGTTCTGATCAAAGAGAACGCCCAGATTTTTTATTGTATTAGTAAATGGCACTGGAACACCGTCGAATATTATAGGTGGTAATGTCAAGTGGTCAATTTTGGCCAAAAGTCTGGAGCTGCCAATAATAATTGACTGGGTCTTAGTAGGATAACTTTAAGACCAAAACATTTACACCAACTAATCTAGAGAGATTGCAAATCTGTATTTATTTTGCTAATCGTTTCTGGTAAAGTCGAGATTTGAGAGTGACAATAAATTTTGAGATCGTCAGCGTACATATTGTAGAGAGAAGAAATATTAGTGGTAATTGAATTAATAAATACAGAAAAAAGGAGTGGAGACAACACGCCACCTGCGGAACTCCAGTAATGGTCAGAGACCAATCAGAATATGAGTCGTTGACTCTTACTCTTTCCTTCGTCCGTGCAATTATGAATGAAACCATTCAGTCACCTCAGGAAATATTTTAAGAGAACCTAGAATAGCTAGAAGTATATCAAAGTCAACGGTACTAAAAGCGTTACTAAAGTCTAATTAATAATAAGCGTTAATAACGTTAAGACCGTAACCTGATGCTGTTCCATGCCACCCCTGATATCATCTGCGATATTAACCAATGCATTAGTCGTACTGTGATTAGGACGGAAACCAGATTGTAAGGAATTAAAAAGGACTATGCTTTGAGAGGAAACGGCTTAATTGTTCATGGACAAGACGCTCCAGGATCTTGGACAAAAAGGGGAGGATTGAAATAGGACGATATGCAGAAGGAGATTTCGGATTATTTTTTTTAGGTACTGGGATAATCTGAGCATCTTTCCAGATAGAGGGAAAGGTTTTGGTGTATATAGAACAATTGAAGATGCAAGTGATTGCAGGAATTATGATGTCTATAATAGGGATGATCATTTTACGACTAATGCCATCGGAGTCTACAGAGTCAGAGGTAATCGCTAGAATGTCCTTCTTAACATCACATTCAGTGAATTGATTAAGATAAAATATAGGGATATCGGGAGATGGCGTTGCAGAAAGTTGGCTAAGGATAAGAGACTTGGTAACACTGTCTAACGTATCGGATGATGAGAATTGTTTATTAAGTGTGTTTAAATTTAGGTTTTGTGAACTGATTTCTTGGGGAACTTTGCCTACTCCCAAAGATTTAAGAAAATTCCAAACTTTAGAGGAATTATTTTCCTCGATTATAGATTTATAGATATGGCGTCATTGTTCGTCTCTACACATATGATTGCAGCGATTTCGAGCAGTTATATACTTCTCCCGATTCGTGTCGATAATGTTCGCTTTAAATTTGGCTTTAGCGTTGTTTTTTAAATTCTGAAGTTTTTTAAAACTCGACGTTAACCAAGGAGCAGGAAGATGTTTGACTCGTATTGGTCGTATAGGAGCATGCTTGTCATACAAATCAGTCAGAAAGCGATTAAACATTTTTATCTGATCATCTAAACAGCTCTGTAATGATATAAGTGACAATCTACTTTTGATTCATCAGCTTTTAAAAGCGCTAAATCCATCGCCGTAAAATTGCTTTGAAAGATAAATTTTGCTCTCGCCTTAGGAGGTCGTAATTTGTAGGATAAGTAAATGAGATCGTGAAAAGAAAAAGCATTAGCACCGCACTGACCATGTTTTGAAACATGACTGGTTGAAGATACTATTATTAAATGAAAAAGAGAAGGGATACAATTAGGAAAAGTGTGAGTAGCTAGTAAAGGAAGGATTTGCAGATTACAGGCGGTAATTGTAGAAGTTAATCTGACCGACCATTTTGATCATTTTTAAGCAAACACGTATTAAAATCACCCATTATTATGGTGTGACTGTAAGCAGGTGTTAATTTTTGAAGCAAACTTTCAAATGTTGCGAAATAATCTACATTAAGGTTAGGGGTATAAAATACGCCAAGTAAAAGTTTGCTGTTGGAAAAGTTATAGAAGTTAACTTTTCCAACAGCAAACTTTGAGAGAGATGATGAGAGCAGAGATGCTGAGCTCCACCAACCGAAGATTGCGATATATCAGTTATGTAAAAGGAAATATGTGAACGGAAATATATAGCAACCCCACCACCTGTCCGACCTACACGGTCATTCCGGATCAGATGGAAGCCTGGAAGAGAATAAGAAGAAGAAGATAAACATGGTTTTAGCCAAGACTCGGAGACTAAAACAGCATGAATATTTTTATCATTAAGCGATGAAAGCTAGTCAGGATAATATGCGGGAATACTCTGAGCGTTTAAATGAATAACATTAAAATTTTTATAACAACCTCTGAACGCAGTTTTGAGATTTTCACTAAGCGATGGGACACTCTGAAAATTATCACTAACTATATAAACTTTTTGATCAATGATCATTTCGAACTCAGGGGGTCAAAAGAAGACCTCCTGTAAAGAATTTTTTCCAAAATTCGGAAGTCGGGGACACCTGAATGGGCTGACCGAATTCTTCGAGGTCTACCCAAAAACAACCTACGACAACAACCCATAAAACACCAGGTGTAGTTAATAATGCTCCTATCAATATTTTAAGTAATAATCATATTTTAGAACTTAACTTGATTTTGATTTTTGAATAAATAAATGCAAATAAAATATCAATGATTAAAACTTTAAATAACAATTTTAGATATTTCTCGAGAGATAAAATTTTGAAAGTAGGTATACGCCGATCGGAATTGCCAAAATTCATAAAAAAAAAGCAAGGGAGACGGTCTGGCAGTTAGTCTGGATATGGCGAAAGCCTTCGAAAGTGTATGGCACAAGGGGCTTCTATCGAAGCTACCTTCTTTTGAGCTTCCCTAGAGTTTATGCAAGTGGGTCATCTTTCTCACTGGTCGGAGCATACAGGTCGTTCTCGACGGTTTTTGCTCGGAGCGCTAGTCCGTCTACGCTGGTGTACCCCAAGGCTGCGTGTTTTCCCCAATTTTGTTCTTCCTGCACATCAATGATATGTTAGATATTTCCATCATACATTGTTATGCAGATGACAGCACTAAGGTCTGCAGGTCTCTCTCGGGAAAACTTCGACGAGTGCCGAAAGAAAAGTTGCTCTGGGGACGTTCTCTGCTGAGGTGAACCACGTTCAGTTCAATACTCTACACAAGTTTGCGGGTTTACTGCTAAGAAAACCCCATTTGTCGTATTACCGCACTTAGATAGCACTCCCCTCATTGCCTCGCCAAGTATCAGAATACTGGGTCTCGACTTTTCGTGCGATTGTCAGTTTCGTGTTCATCTGAAGAACAAGGTCAAGTTAGCCTCGAAGAAATTGGGAGTGATCAATAGAGAGGCAGTATTTCAAGCCTGGCAGAAGACTTTCGCTCTATAAGGCGCAGGTCCGGCAACACATGGGAGTACTGTTCTCGTTTCTGGTTCGGATCATCCTAATATCAGCTTTCTACTGTTGGATAGCGTATAACGGAGAGTATACGTTTGTAAGAACGGGTGGACTTTTTGGCATTGCGTAGAGACGTTACCCGTTACGTCTGTGCATCTTCTACCGCATAGTCAGTGGTAGCAAAGATTATCAAACGAACATCATAACACGGGATATATATACATATATATATATATATATATATATATATATATATATATATATATATATATATATATATATATATATATATATATATATATATATATATATATATATGTATATATATATATAGAAAAATATTTAACTTTCTGAACTGTGAACTGTTCATGACCCTGAAAGATTTCAAAATTAGTCGGAAAAATTTAAATACTTGAATTATTATATATATATATTCTTTTAGTTAATAAATGAAATATATTATTACCAATAAAGAGATTTATTAATATATAATAATCATGATTCATTACTATATAAATAAAAATTGACAGGTAAAAATAAAATACTGTAAAAATATACCATTTAATATATTATGTCATATAAAAGTGAGATTATTCTTATAATATAATAATGATTCATATCACAGTATAGTAATAATTTGGTCCACACCATTACCTGCCGCTGCAATAATACAATATTATTAAAATAACATCTACAAATAAATTATTTTCCTCTTGAGCGTTTACATTTAGGTTAAATACTACCTTTTTTAATACATAAGGCTAAGAAGTCAAAAAATAACGTATTTAACAAACTTCGCCATAATATTTTTTATTTATAATTAATATTTTTTTAATACCTAACAAAAACTATGATAAAATTGATTAAAAATATATTTTTTTTCTTATTACAAATATACATATAATTGTTTAATTCTAGTTATATTGTAAAATTATAATTAATTACTATAAGATGGTGTTTGAATGGTCTGTTTGTATCAAATTATTAAAACTTAATAAAATATTGATTACCTAGTTTGTTAATAATAAAACATAACCTTACACCTTTCATATATTATAATAGGCTACCGAGATTATTTATTATTAAATCAGATCAAACTATATACATATACTGTCTTTACTCGTCTAGATCCCGTAAGTGTTAAGATCTTACATATTACTATAAATTGTGGTAACATATATGTCAGTCATATAGATATATACATTTTAGTTATACTTATATGAAATAATCAAGTTAGTGACCGTTATAATAGTAGGTAGAGTTTGCTATAGACGATGATGAGACTTCTCTCATCTCTTCTCTTCCGATGAGATGTATGGAGATTGTGGTGTATCATAATTATAACCGGTCATTTTGTGGAAATGGAATAGTGTATGGGGGGGAGAGGTCAGTGCCGTATATGTAGTACTGTCAGTGGTGTGTGTGTGCATATGTGTGCGTGTGTGAACATGTAGTGCTGTCACATAGGTGCGTGGGTGTGCGTGTGCGTGTGCGTGTGCGTGTGCGTAGTCGATGCGCGTGTGAGCGCGTCCCTAAGGCCGCTCCAGAGCGTCGCGACGCGCGCGTGCGCCTTGCTCTGCGTCTCGAACAGATCTGGTAATATCTCCATCGCTGATAAAGTGTACGCTCGGGATATTCTGGCTTCCTGTTAATAATAACAATTTGTATTGGAATATATGTATATGTATATATGTGAGAAGGTAAAAATAGTCATTTATTGTATAATTATATTGACCTGATAGTAAGAACTCAAAATAATTCAGAACTTAATTTACTTTTTTTTTGTAGAAAGCACTTCCTAATACTAGTTCCAATATTAACATTAGCATTACTGTCAGACAAATTTTAAATATATAAACGCCGGACCTAAGTATATTCACAATCCGACGATATATACAAATTGAATGACACTCCTACTTAATATATAAAAATTTTCACTTGCTGCCTGCCTTATTCTAATACTTTCAGTAGTTTCTCACTAATAGTATAAATCTAAAAGTGAGGCAGCAGGGTCGAAAGACTCAAGCCTTTTGAAAAAAAAAACTTGACTTAAATGTATAAAAAAAAAATCAGTGCTGCCAACCTCTAGCGCGCATTTCAGCGCGTACCGGTGCCGCGCTCGAAGCGCTGCGGAGGCGGGCGAGTAGGTCGCCTTGAGCGCTGCGGCGGCTCGCTCGGCGTGCAGGCCGCGGGAGAGGCGCGCCCACAGCCGCCGACACGCGCCCAGCGAGTCCAGCGCCGCCAGCACGCGGTACATCGCCTCATCCTCGCCGCCCAATGCGGGGGACTCCCCCATTTCCGTCGCTAGCCTGTGATTTATTTATTTGCAATTTTTTTTTCAACTTTGCATTTTTTTTTATTTCTAGTCCTAGTTCTCTACTGTCATAAACAGATGTTTCAATTAAAATATTTTTAACCAGATCCATTATTTCTAATTTTAAGTGATTCAACATTACTTGCTGTCTGTGTGTACTTGTCACCTGCTCTTTGCTTTTAAAGCCAGCGCCACTGTGAGACTAAATAACATTTTAGAACATGTCCCTTTTTAGATCTATATTTAAATTAAATGTTATATTAAATCATGTAATCCGTCATTTAATTGAATGTCGTAAAAAATACCGGAAGTAGTACCACTTCCGTTGTTATGCAGATTTTTTATTTGTTAATTTTTAATATTGTATCATGAATGTATGATAGCAGTGGTATTGTGTAATTCTAATATATTGTTAATTCCGTTATAGCTGTGTGGTTATTAACTCAGCGGCCGCCCTGAGGTCGTGCCGGTGCGTCCAGTGCGCGGTGAGTGCGGGCGCGGAGAGCGCGGTCAGGGCTGCGCCCAGCTCACGGATGTCTGCTCGCTCACTCTCACACCGGCCCTCCACTGGAACATGGGATCGTATAAAATAACTGTTTTATGCATATTGTTCCAAAATTAACAAACAACAACATCAAAAAACATTATCCATATTAAGTTTTCGCTTAAAAATTGTACAAGTATCAAAAAAAAATTGTATTATATTTAAAAAATTATAATATATATATATAACCTTTTTCGAATATTTTAAACAGCCGCCCCAGGCCGAGATGAGCCAAACGTAGCTGCTCCTGCTCCACTGCAAACATCTCTTGCATTTCATCCGTTGACATCTCGCTCTGCATAAAATATGTTACATACGTCATTAACACTAAACCTACCGACAATTCTTGTACAACTGTTCCTACCGCAAGCGGTCAAATTGACCGGTAATTAAAAGTTATTTTATTATATAACGCAGGTAATAATGGATATAACTAAAAGTAAAGAGTGTAGAAAATATTATACATATGCATATTCTAAGAATTCTAATGTAGTTTGATAACAATATTATAATGTTTAAAAATGTGTAAGTTTTACAAAAGTTTTAGAATGGTCAATTTGACCGGTACTTGGTAGGTTTAGTGTTAATTAACTAAATTAACAACGTAGTAGACTAGGTACTTACATGTTCCCACAGTTTGCTTGTAAATAATAATAATAATAATAATTTATTTGCAAGAAACATTCATTCTACTTAATAATTACAAATTTTAATAAGATCATACATGTTTCCTCCACCATAGACAAGCACAATATAATAAAAAATTTAATATTTTTTAATGAATAAGAAATGTCACAAAAAAATATATAAAAATAGATTTTAATATGAGTAAGTAAGAGACTAAGTAATTATTTACTATTTAAACAAACATGTACCGAGTAGAAACACATACACATAAACGAAAATATATATTTTAATACATACACTATCTTCTTGGGTGCCGGCTAAAATAAATTCGTCGTGTTTAGGCTTATCCAATCTCGCTGATATTTCACATAGAAATGTCCGTACATCTGCGTCGTGAGCGAGCACGGGATGACGCGCCACTAGACTCAACCACCGTTGCAGAGCTTCCCGACGTCGCTGAAGGAATAGGGGACTCCCTCCACCCACTACTACACGTTTTGGCGGCAACAGACATACTGCTCTGAAAGATTATATTTAATGCTATACAGTATAATATTATATTTATAAAAAAATAAATATCTTTTATAAACTTATTCTGTAATTAAAAATTCCTGGAACATATTGTCATAATGTCTGTAAATGTAAATTACTTATTTACACAAGTTCACTATATATTAAAAGAATTAAACAAATATGAACAAGGATCTGTTAATTTTAGTTAAAATATAAGAAAGTTCTTTATACTTTTTTTCCATGATTCTTTTTTTTAATAAATATAAATAATTGGTAAAAATACCTGTATGGATATTTAGCATTCAAAACATCATAAAGTTGAGCAAAATCATTGTATCTCCTTGTAACAGTTGTACCATGTCTCCGGGAACTCACATAGTATTCACAATGTTTTAAAATTAAACCTTTACGTTCAGGCACTAACTCCACACTTATGACATCTGTAGATTCTAAATCCTCATATGTTATGTCTTCTGTACTTCTGGACATTATATCTGAAATATATAAGATTAAGAAACAGGATTTTTAAATTTATTTAATCTTATTGGACTATGGGTTACATTACTTACATGTTACTGTAGAAAGTGGATTAGATTAACTTATTTGATATCAGAAAGTTCGCTAAGTTTATATCGTCATATGTATCAACTTCTAGGTTTTCATTTTGTGACAATTCCCATGCCGTACAACTAAAAAAAGTATGGAATAACAATTATTTTATTATTATTTTTCTAAGAAAATCTAAGTTTGTACTTTAGAATATATTGCAAAACATTTGTGTTGTCACTATTGTTATAAGAGATCTATAATGTAAATTTTAAAAAATGTTATTATTTATTATTACACATTTTTCTCTGTTATCAATCTACTTAAAATGAGATCGGAATCGGATTCCGGAAATCAGATTTTCCCAAGGACGAGTTAGACGTTTGTCAGATGCCACGTCCGTCCGAAAACTACAAAAATAGTTCGAAAACGTAAAAAAAAGTCTCATATCTCGCACTCATCTTGTATAAAGTTTTATAAAGTTATCCTAACGTAAATAAAATTAATATTACGACAAAAATTACTACCGTTTTTTTTACAGTTTATATAATAAAAATTCAAGATGTACTTATTGTTTTGTAAGTATCCATTTTCTATAAGATTTCTACGGGTTATGTAAAAAGCTCCAGCTTCAACCAATTCTCCAGTCCAGTCTTGCCTTCTGGGACGCCTATTCAATTCGAAATTAAGAGGATACATCTTAAAATTTTCATATTTCCAACGAAGCTTATAACTTCTGAAATATGTATATTTTTTTAAGCATGTCACTTGATATGTGTATTTAAATTTGTTTTTAATATATACCTGGTGACGGAAAAAATACAATCAAACGCAACTGGACGATACAATTTTTTTAGCGCTAAACTAAGATGATTGGCTTTTAATAACGGCGAGGTAACTTGGAGCAAAATTAGTATTTGAACATCCGGTTTTGTGTCTATAAACTCTTGAACTCCCCAAATTGACGGGGCCCAGTCCGTCGATGTTATATAACTCCGATGGAAAATGTTTGCTTTAACTATAATAAAACATGTTGATGTACATAATTAAACAATTTTATTAACAAATAAACCTTTGATTAGTGTTGAGTTTATTTGATATATTCTTATTGATACTGAGATGGAAGTTTAAAATAACATAGTCATAATAAGTAGGTACCTCTGTTTTTATAATATAATACTCACATTTCAATGTTTCTAAAGCTATTAAGGGATGATCTGTTGATACTGATATATCGTCAAAACCAGCTTTCTTTGCATTCAAAATAGCTCGACCAACCAAACTTATGCCACCAACTCTTTGAAGATTCTTCAGACGCACTCCCTTCGAACCCCCGCGAGCAAGAATTAATACAGCCTCATTTTGAACACCATAACTTTGATAAATACTATAATATATTATAAATGGTATTATTAAATTATATATATAATGTTAAGTTAATAAATACTTAAATAACACGCACAATGCAACCAAAATGACTGTCTTCAACCACATGATTTAACTTATATATAAATTGTTAAAGGATACTTCCCAAAGCCGTTGGTTGGGTTATGAGTGATATTATCACTAATAGACGATATCCGTTATCTTATACGCACGAAGCAAATAAATAGTAAGTGTATTTGCTTTATACTATCACCGAAGAAATATTTATTGAAAATTTATAAATATACTTAAGTTAATAATATATTTTTATCAAAACAATTACTAATATAGATGTCGGAATTATTTTAATTTGATTTCTGTGTGGATAGTTTGTCTTTATATTTAATATGAAATTTATAAAATTTTAAAAAATAATTGTTGTTACTTTAAATTACCTCGTTAGATTTTCAGTTTATCCATTAATAAGTATATAGTACATGATATATATCTACAAAAAATATATATCTGGAAATTTATTATAGTCATTAATTTTAAGACTGATTTTACGGTAAAATTTTCCATAATAGGAGAGAGTTTAGAGTAGCCAAATGTTTGTTCTAGTACGAGTCTGCCAGATTGTAGATGTGAATGCTCCTTAACTTTTAAGGGCGGGCGCTCACAGCTGTCTTTATCACTATGGCTTAAAATTTTGACATACCAGTTATCACAAATATTTTGTAATCATTGCTTAATGTTTATACCTTTCTGTTGTTTGCCCTTGTAAACGATTCGTATGAATTGATATGTTTATAATAATTTATTTTACGCATATAATATAATAATAAGAGGACCCAGTAATTCTCTTTATCGTTATAATATTTAAAGAAAATTGATTCTAGTTTTTATTTATAATGAAAACAGTTGAGCAGTTAGAAAAAGAAATAAAAGATGTAGATAAGGAAATAGTCAAGATTGATACAGAAATTATGAAATTAAAAACTACGCAACGCAAACTCAATGAAAAAAAAACAGCATTAAAGAAATCTATTAGCAAATTAAAATCGGATTCATTGGCCAGTGTCGATTGGGGCGGAAATTCGTATGAATGGTCTGCAGATGTTGAAAGCGTTCTTTTAAATATATTTAAAATAGACACTTTCCGACCTAAACAGCTAAGCGCTATCAATTCTACGTTATCTGGACATCATGCGTTAGTTGTAATGCCAACAGGCGCTGGGAAAAGTCTATGCTATCAACTTCCAGCTCTTATAAAGCCTGGTGTCACTATTGTAATATCTCCTCTTGTATCTCTAATGGAAGACCAAGTCAGATCCTTAACAAATAAAAATATACCCGCCAAACTTATGACCAGCACCAGTACCAAAGCAGAAACTGCGGCTGCTTTAAATGTGCTTAAAGATAAAAAGACTGATATTAAACTTTTGTATGTAACACCCGAGAGGCTCGCTAAGAGCAAAAGATTTATGTCTGGCCTTCAAAAATGCTATGCTGAAGGGAGATTGCAGAGAATTGCTATTGATGAAGTGCATTGCTGCTCTCAATGGGGACATGACTTTCGACCAGACTATAAATATTTGGGTATTCTGTCAAGTATGTTCTCTGGTGTACCTATTTTAGGATTAACAGCCACAGCCACAGCACATGTTCTAAATGATGTGCAAAAGATACTGAATATAACTGGTTGTTTAGTGATTAAGACTACTTTTAATAGACCAAACTTATATTACAAAATATTGGAGAAACCTTCGTCACATGAAGATTGTCTTGTAATTCTTGAAAAGCTTTTAAAGTACAGGTACAGAGGGGAAAGTGGAATTATTTATACAAACAGTATCAAAGACTGTGAAGATGTAGCTGAAGGATTGAGAAAGAAGAACCTGAAAGTTGCATGTTATCATGCAAATTTGAGTGCGGAGACCAGGTCTCAAGTACATATTAAATGGCATGAAAAATATTACCAGGCAATAGTAGCTACTGTTGCATTCGGTATGGGGATAGACAAACCCAATGTGAGGTTTGTTATCCATCACACAATCAGTAAGTCTATGGAAAATTATTACCAAGAGAGTGGCAGAGCTGGTAGAGATGGACTTCGAGCAGAATGTGTAACATTATATAGAATGCAGGACATATTCAAAGTCAGCTCTATGGTATACTCCTCGGTACAAAGTTTAGACCATTTATATGGTATGGTCAAATATTGTTTGAATGGAACTTTATGTAGACGACAACTGATTGCTGAACATTTTGATGAAGATTGGGGAGATGCTGATTGTAATAAGATGTGTGATGTTTGCTCCAACCCTAATGTAAATACTAAAGAAATAGGGCTTGAAGTACACTGTAAAACTTTGGAGAGTATAATCAGCAATGCAGAGAGGCAGGACACCAAGCTCACGGCACAGAAGCTTCTCGATGCTTGGTTCCTAAAAGGACCCGTACCTCTTAGACATAAGGGCAAAGAACCAAATTTTTCAAGACTAATAGGCGAAGATGTTATTGCTTTTCTATTAATTCAGGGGTATTTAGTTGAAAACTTTCACTTCACACCTTATTCTACAATAGCTTACATAAAAACAGGTCCCAATATGGAAGCTATAAATGATACTGATTTTAAACTGATAATGCCAGTCAGAAAATATTATGAATTCCATTTAGACAGACCAGCTCCATACGATTATGAGCCTTTGACAACTAATTTACAAAAAGAAGTTTCTAGAAAGAGAAACCTTAGCGAAGAACCAGCTGCTAAAAAAATGAAAACTGTAATAATTGATGATTAGTCGTTTATTATTAATTTAGTTATAAAAGTACAAATAAAATAAACTAAAAACACATTAAGTAATTTAATTTATAATCAAATGGATAATAATTATTAGTCAAAAAACGGACTCTTCATTCAAAATTGTACCTATTTTCACATAACCAATGCAGTTGTACAAAAAGTTTCAGGTATTAATAAATATAAGTTGATAAATGTTTAATTACAAAAGTTAAACTCTCCGTCTTGGTGAATATTGCAGAGGCGATAATTTCCCGTAAGCGGCCACATTTTCTTCATGTTTTCGAAGAGCTTTCTTGCGCATAATCTCTTCACACTTAGAAGAAATTTGTTGTTTGCCTTTTCCTAAAAAAATGAAATTTAATCACGGACTTTATGGAATAAAGGGTGTCCAAAGAAAGGTCTCCCCTCCCATTTATCACCCTTCCACTCTCACTCCCTAATACGTAGGACTGTAAACTAGTTTTGTGATAATAAAAGTTACTTGCGCACAAAAATATTAATAGAAAAGCTATGCATTTCCCCATGCTGGGATACTAATAGAGAGGGGAGACTAACTTCTTTCAAATAACGTTACTTTTTCCTTAAAATCATGAAAGTAAACTAGTTATATAATATAAATAGTTATATATATAACTAGTATATTTAAATTAAATGTTATATTAAATCATGTAATCCGTCATTTAATTGAATGTCGTAAAAAATACCGGAAGTAGTACCACTTCCGTTGTTATGCAGATTTTTTATTTGTTAATTTTTAATATTGTATCATGAATGTATGATAGCAGTGGTATTGTGTAATTCTAATATATTGTTAATTCCGTTATAGCTGTGTGGTTATTAACTCAGCGGCCGCCCTGAGGTCGTGCCGGTGCGTCCAGTGCGCGGTGAGTGCGGGCGCGGAGAGCGCGGTCAGGGCTGCGCCCAGCTCACGGATGTCTGCTCGCTCACTCTCACACCGGCCCTCCACTGGAACATGGGATCGTATAAAATAACTGTTTTATGCATATTGTTCCAAAATTAACAAACAACAACATCAAAAAACATTATCCATATTAAGTTTTCGCTTAAAAATTGTACAAGTATCAAAAAAAAATTGTATTATATTTAAAAAATTATAATATATATATATAACCTTTTTCGAATATTTTAAACAGCCGCCCCAGGCCGAGATGAGCCAAACGTAGCTGCTCCTGCTCCACTGCAAACATCTCTTGCATTTCATCCGTTGACATCTCGCTCTGCATAAAATATGTTACATACGTCATTAACACTAAACCTACCGACAATTCTTGTACAACTGTTCCTACCGCAAGCGGTCAAATTGACCGGTAATTAAAAGTTATTTTATTATATAACGCAGGTAATAATGGATATAACTAAAAGTAAAGAGTGTAGAAAATATTATACATATGCATATTCTAAGAATTCTAATGTAGTTTGATAACAATATTATAATGTTTAAAAATGTGTAAGTTTTACAAAAGTTTTAGAATGGTCAATTTGACCGGTACTTGGTAGGTTTAGTGTTAATTAACTAAATTAACAACGTAGTAGACTAGGTACTTACATGTTCCCACAGTTTGCTTGTAAATAATAATAATAATAATAATTTATTTGCAAGAAACATTCATTCTACTTAATAATTACAAATTTTAATAAGATCATACATGTTTCCTCCACCATAGACAAGCACAATATAATAAAAAATTTAATATTTTTTAATGAATAAGAAATGTCACAAAAAAATATATAAAAATAGATTTTAATATGAGTAAGTAAGAGACTAAGTAATTATTTACTATTTAAACAAACATGTACCGAGTAGAAACACATACACATAAACGAAAATATATATTTTAATACATACACTATCTTCTTGGGTGCCGGCTAAAATAAATTCGTCGTGTTTAGGCTTATCCAATCTCGCTGATATTTCACATAGAAATGTCCGTACATCTGCGTCGTGAGCGAGCACGGGATGACGCGCCACTAGACTCAACCACCGTTGCAGAGCTTCCCGACGTCGCTGAAGGAATAGGGGACTCCCTCCACCCACTACTACACGTTTTGGCGGCAACAGACATACTGCTCTGAAAGATTATATTTAATGCTATACAGTATAATATTATATTTATAAAAAAATAAATATCTTTTATAAACTTATTCTGTAATTAAAAATTCCTGGAACATATTGTCATAATGTCTGTAAATGTAAATTACTTATTTACACAAGTTCACTATATATTAAAAGAATTAAACAAATATGAACAAGGATCTGTTAATTTTAGTTAAAATATAAGAAAGTTCTTTATACTTTTTTTCCATGATTCTTTTTTTTAATAAATATAAATAATTGGTAAAAATACCTGTATGGATATTTAGCATTCAAAACATCATAAAGTTGAGCAAAATCATTGTATCTCCTTGTAACAGTTGTACCATGTCTCCGGGAACTCACATAGTATTCACAATGTTTTAAAATTAAACCTTTACGTTCAGGCACTAACTCCACACTTATGACATCTGTAGATTCTAAATCCTCATATGTTATGTCTTCTGTACTTCTGGACATTATATCTGAAATATATAAGATTAAGAAACAGGATTTTTAAATTTATTTAATCTTATTGGACTATGGGTTACATTACTTACATGTTACTGTAGAAAGTGGATTAGATTAACTTATTTGATATCAGAAAGTTCGCTAAGTTTATATCGTCATATGTATCAACTTCTAGGTTTTCATTTTGTGACAATTCCCATGCCGTACAACTAAAAAAAGTATGGAATAACAATTATTTTATTATTATTTTTCTAAGAAAATCTAAGTTTGTACTTTAGAATATATTGCAAAACATTTGTGTTGTCACTATTGTTATAAGAGATCTATAATGTAAATTTTAAAAAATGTTATTATTTATTATTACACATTTTTCTCTGTTATCAATCTACTTAAAATGAGATCGGAATCGGATTCCGGAAATCAGATTTTCCCAAGGACGAGTTAGACGTTTGTCAGATGCCACGTCCGTCCGAAAACTACAAAAATAGTTCGAAAACGTAAAAAAAAGTCTCATATCTCGCACTCATCTTGTATAAAGTTTTATAAAGTTATCCTAACGTAAATAAAATTAATATTACGACAAAAATTACTACCGTTTTTTTTACAGTTTATATAATAAAAATTCAAGATGTACTTATTGTTTTGTAAGTATCCATTTTCTATAAGATTTCTACGGGTTATGTAAAAAGCTCCAGCTTCAACCAATTCTCCAGTCCAGTCTTGCCTTCTGGGACGCCTATTCAATTCGAAATTAAGAGGATACATCTTAAAATTTTCATATTTCCAACGAAGCTTATAACTTCTGAAATATGTATATTTTTTTAAGCATGTCACTTGATATGTGTATTTAAATTTGTTTTTAATATATACCTGGTGACGGAAAAAATACAATCAAACGCAACTGGACGATACAATTTTTTTAGCGCTAAACTAAGATGATTGGCTTTTAATAACGGCGAGGTAACTTGGAGCAAAATTAGTATTTGAACATCCGGTTTTGTGTCTATAAACTCTTGAACTCCCCAAATTGACGGGGCCCAGTCCGTCGATGTTATATAACTCCGATGGAAAATGTTTGCTTTAACTATAATAAAACATGTTGATGTACATAATTAAACAATTTTATTAACAAATAAACCTTTGATTAGTGTTGAGTTTATTTGATATATTCTTATTGATACTGAGATGGAAGTTTAAAATAACATAGTCATAATAAGTAGGTACCTCTGTTTTTATAATATAATACTCACATTTCAATGTTTCTAAAGCTATTAAGGGATGATCTGTTGATACTGATATATCGTCAAAACCAGCTTTCTTTGCATTCAAAATAGCTCGACCAACCAAACTTATGCCACCAACTCTTTGAAGATTCTTCAGACGCACTCCCTTCGAACCCCCGCGAGCAAGAATTAATACAGCCTCATTTTGAACACCATAACTTTGATAAATACTATAATATATTATAAATGGTATTATTAAATTATATATATAATGTTAAGTTAATAAATACTTAAATAACACGCACAATGCAACCAAAATGACTGTCTTCAACCACATGATTTAACTTATATATAAATTGTTAAAGGATACTTCCCAAAGCCGTTGGTTGGGTTATGAGTGATATTATCACTAATAGACGATATCCGTTATCTTATACGCACGAAGCAAATAAATAGTAAGTGTATTTGCTTTATACTATCACCGAAGAAATATTTATTGAAAATTTATAAATATACTTAAGTTAATAATATATTTTTATCAAAACAATTACTAATATAGATGTCGGAATTATTTTAATTTGATTTCTGTGTGGATAGTTTGTCTTTATATTTAATATGAAATTTATAAAATTTTAAAAAATAATTGTTGTTACTTTAAATTACCTCGTTAGATTTTCAGTTTATCCATTAATAAGTATATAGTACATGATATATATCTACAAAAAATATATATCTGGAAATTTATTATAGTCATTAATTTTAAGACTGATTTTACGGTAAAATTTTCCATAATAGGAGAGAGTTTAGAGTAGCCAAATGTTTGTTCTAGTACGAGTCTGCCAGATTGTAGATGTGAATGCTCCTTAACTTTTAAGGGCGGGCGCTCACAGCTGTCTTTATCACTATGGCTTAAAATTTTGACATACCAGTTATCACAAATATTTTATAATCATTGCTTAATGTTTATACCTTTCTGTTGTTTGCCCTTGTAAACGATTCGTATGAATTGATATGTTTATAATAATTTATTTTACGCATATAATATAATAATAAGAGGACCCAGTAATTCTCTTTATCGTTATAATATTTAAAGAAAATTGATTCTAGTTTTTATTTATAATGAAAACAGTTGAGCAGTTAGAAAAAGAAATAAAAGATGTAGATAAGGAAATAGTCAAGATTGATACAGAAATTATGAAATTAAAAACTACGCAACGCAAACTCAATGAAAAAAAAACAGCATTAAAGAAATCTATTAGCAAATTAAAATCGGATTCATTGGCCAGTGTCGATTGGGGCGGAAATTCGTATGAATGGTCTGCAGATGTTGAAAGCGTTCTTTTAAATATATTTAAAATAGACACTTTCCGACCTAAACAGCTAAGCGCTATCAATTCTACGTTATCTGGACATCATGCGTTAGTTGTAATGCCAACAGGCGCTGGGAAAAGTCTATGCTATCAACTTCCAGCTCTTATAAAGCCTGGTGTCACTATTGTAATATCTCCTCTTGTATCTCTAATGGAAGACCAAGTCAGATCCTTAACAAATAAAAATATACCCGCCAAACTTATGACCAGCACCAGTACCAAAGCAGAAACTGCGGCTGCTTTAAATGTGCTTAAAGATAAAAAGACTGATATTAAACTTTTGTATGTAACACCCGAGAGGCTCGCTAAGAGCAAAAGATTTATGTCTGGCCTTCAAAAATGCTATGCTGAAGGGAGATTGCAGAGAATTGCTATTGATGAAGTGCATTGCTGCTCTCAATGGGGACATGACTTTCGACCAGACTATAAATATTTGGGTATTCTGTCAAGTATGTTCTCTGGTGTACCTATTTTAGGATTAACAGCCACAGCCACAGCACATGTTCTAAATGATGTGCAAAAGATACTGAATATAACTGGTTGTTTAGTGATTAAGACTACTTTTAATAGACCAAACTTATATTACAAAATATTGGAGAAACCTTCGTCACATGAAGATTGTCTTGTAATTCTTGAAAAGCTTTTAAAGTACAGGTACAGAGGGGAAAGTGGAATTATTTATACAAACAGTATCAAAGACTGTGAAGATGTAGCTGAAGGATTGAGAAAGAAGAACCTGAAAGTTGCATGTTATCATGCAAATTTGAGTGCGGAGACCAGGTCTCAAGTACATATTAAATGGCATGAAAAATATTACCAGGCAATAGTAGCTACTGTTGCATTCGGTATGGGGATAGACAAACCCAATGTGAGGTTTGTTATCCATCACACAATCAGTAAGTCTATGGAAAATTATTACCAAGAGAGTGGCAGAGCTGGTAGAGATGGACTTCGAGCAGAATGTGTAACATTATATAGAATGCAGGACATATTCAAAGTCAGCTCTATGGTATACTCCTCGGTACAAAGTTTAGACCATTTATATGGTATGGTCAAATATTGTTTGAATGGAACTTTATGTAGACGACAACTGATTGCTGAACATTTTGATGAAGATTGGGGAGATGCTGATTGTAATAAGATGTGTGATGTTTGCTCCAACCCTATTGTAAATACTAAAGAAATAGGGCTCGAAGTACACTGTAAAACTTTGGAGAGTATAATCAGTAATGCAGACAGGCAGGACACCAAGCTCACAGCACAAAAGCTGCTCGATGCTTGGTTCCTAAAAGGACCCGTACCTCTTAGACATAAGGGCAAGGAACCAAATTTTTCAAGACTTATAGCCGAAGATGTTATTGCTTTTCTATTAATTCAGGGGTATTTAGTTGAAAACTTTCACTTCACACCTTATTCTACAATAGCTTACATAAAAACAGGTCCCAATATGGAAGCTATCAATGATACTGATTTTAAACTGATAATGCCAGTCAGAAAATATTATGAATTCCATTTAGACAGACCAGCTCCATACGATTATGAACCTTTGACAACTAATTTACAAAAAGAAGTTTCTAGAAAGAGAAACCTTAGCGAGGAACCAGCTGCTAAAAAAATGAAAACTGTAGTAATTGATGATTAGTTGTTTATTATTAATTTAGTTATAAAAGTACAAAATAAAATATACTAAAAACACATTAAGTAATTTAATTTATAAACAAATGGATTATAATTATTAGTCACCTTGATAATGTCAACAATTTTATTTAAAAAAACGGACTCTTCTTTCTAAATTGTACCTATTTTCACATAACCAATGCAGTTTTACGAAAAGTATCAGGTATTAATAAATATAAGTTGATTAATGTTTAATTACAAAAGTTAAACTCTTCGTCTTGGTGAATATTGCAGAGGTGATAATTTCCTGTAAGCGGCAACATTTTCTTCGTGTTTTCGAAGAGCTTTCTTGCGCATAATCTCTTCACTCTTAGAAGAAATTTGTTGTTTGCCTTTTTCTAAAAAAAAAAAATTTAATCACGGACCTATTGGAATACAGGGTGTCAAGAGAAACGTATTCCCTCCCATTTATCACCCTTCCACTCTCACTCCCAAATACGTAGGACTGTAAACTAGTTTTGTGATAATAAAAGTTACTTGCGCACAAAAATATTAATAGAAAAGCTATGCATCTCCCCATGCTGGGATACTAATAGAGAGGGGAGACCAACTCCTTTCAAATAACGTTATTTTCTTCCTTAAAATCATAAAAGTAAACTAAAATTTATAACGAAGTATCATTGTAAATGTGTAACTTACTGGACTGGGCACTATTATTAGAGTGTACGCTGCGCTCACTGGGGAGCACACTAAACCCAGACGCTGTAGACCTGGCGGAGGAACACTGGCTATCAATGCCTATAGCATCCAAAGCTCTTATCCTTTCCGCTATCTGATCCTTAATAAGCTCCCGATGTTGGGCACCTTGACCCAGATCTTCCATTTCTGCTAACCATTCAGCTCTCTCTCGAATTTGCGTTATTACTAAAAGTGAAATTTAATTATTTTACAAAACAAAATTTACTATAATAGAAATAATTTTATTATTGTGTGTGTGCGCGTTTGTTTGTAATATAAATATACAAAATCTTTTTAAGTTATAGATTATAATGTAAAGATTTAACAATATGTTACGTTCATTCCATTGTTCCTTCTTGGTCGGTAACTGTCGTTGCTGGTTTACGAGTCGTGGTGGTGGCGGTGGTGGCGATGGTTTCTGTTCTCTATCCCCATACGCCATTGTATCTGCGAGTTCATTTTTCAATTTTTCTCGGTCTTCGCCTCGTTTTAAGGGACGGAAACTGCATACAGTTAAAAACATAAATAATGCCTATAATTAATGACACAAAAAGATTACCTTAATGGAAATCAAACCATTGATTCAACCAATTAAGTTAAGTCAATTAAGTTTTTCAAAGTAATAAACTAAATTCTTATTTAATTGCACGTAGTTTAGGAGGTAAGGTTTATTAACATACTGGTCCACATCTAGAACTCCGGACTCCCTAATAGCTGACAGGGAGCGGCGACGGGAAGTTCGCGGTCGAATTATCGTCTCCTCCATGCGCGGCTGTTTTTCACTTTTTTCATCCATTTGTCGTAAGGTATATCCATTTTTTTGGCGCTGAGAAATACTTAACTTAGATTCCTGAAGTAATACTGAAAGAAATACAAAAATTGTGTGACAATACGTAATTTTAAATCAAAAGTTGGCGTTCTTTGTACCTTTAAGAAATTCTTGTTGTGATTTATTTGGTTCTACAACTCTAGCGTGGAATACTCCTCCATGTGGGATTGTTTTACTCGGCCAAGTTACATTCACGTATCCATCACTATCTGGTATATCCATTGTATATTTAAAAACTTAATGTAGTGATTTTGATTTAAGTTAAATTTGTTATTTGATTTCCCGGGCAACAATTACACGCATGCGCTGTCTTTGGCGTACACTCAATAAACCGTTTAGTTGCTCATCGGGATCACATGATGTTATTGCCTTAACGTTTTGGTTATTGTCTGTTTGTTTTAAGAAAATTAGCCAGTCGGGTTCAAGTTCACATCAAAATGCTGACAAAACCTGGCTCATATCATTAGGGTCATCAGATCGTCATACATTAATTTTATGGAAAATTAATACATAACAGAGATTAAACCAGGTGGAAAATTAGATTTATTTAGATATAAAACATGATAGATAAATATGAAATATTATAACAGATAAGACGGGAATTACAAACACAGTGACAGACAAAGCTGAAAAAGGAGTTAAAGAAATTTAACCCTTCTGTAAAAACGACGTATAAATAAATTGGGCGTCTGCGTTGGCGTGCAGAGCGCACTTGGAGTATGTAAACTGACGGGTTGTTTTATTAGGCTTCTCGGGATCCTTTATATCAGTTGTGGCAGAGGTTCCAAGGATCTATTAGATCCGTCGTTTCACGTCCATCTGACAGATGAACATAAGAGTATTCGGCCTTGCCTATTAATAACTTCCTCCACAATTGCATCATGTTTAGAAGCCCTTACGTTTCTTTACATAAAAAATAGCTCAAGTGAAATGGACATGGTAGAAAAAAATTTACTAACCAGGATGATGGAACGTACGCTCAAGCAGGGTCGTTCCTTACCAAACATATGAGAGATGTAGGAGAATGGACGTATAACTTACTATGATTCTGATTCATTAGATATCAATACTTTAAATTTGACTGAAATCTAAAGAAATGAACCTCTTAGAACTTTAGCTCCATTCAAACAATGTATTTAACTGTCCTATTTAAGTAGGTAATGAAACAAAATATATATGTATAGTAATATTATTATTATAACAATTTTATGTAACTAATGTATCAATTATAATTATTATCAATTGTAGAAAGATATCATTAAACTTCAATATCATGTTGCTTTTACATATTTTATTTGTTTAGTTCTGCTATTTTCTCCAATGAGTATTTTAAAGCGTTTTTAATTCTGCAACAACCATTAATTATTAATATATACATATTATAAAGACGAAAAATATATAAATAGGTAGGCAAATTAAACTAATACCCATTTACTATTATTAAATTAAATATTTATATGTAATTTCTGGATAAAATCAAAT
This sequence comes from Melinaea marsaeus rileyi, assembly GCA_918358865.1. Classification (NCBI taxonomy): domain Eukaryota; kingdom Metazoa; phylum Arthropoda; class Insecta; order Lepidoptera; family Nymphalidae; genus Melinaea; species Melinaea marsaeus. The sequence goes on from OU911089.1 coordinate 1,417,059, forward strand.
ATATAAAAAGTTACCGTACAAACTCGACGCCATTATCCGGCTCAAGAATCAAGCGATCCCGCTCCGTCACTGTCTTAGCATGCTTGTCAAGTGCCGCTCTTACTCTGTTTTCATATTCAACGAGCATGTTTTCAGTCGATACAGTTTTTTTTGTAATCATTGGAGTTTCTGTACATACCGGTTTCATAAGAAGACCCCAAATATCATACAAATCTGAAGTATTATAAATTTGTTGGCACAATGATGAACGCGTGTTCCATACTTTAGAAATACCTTCGTTCTGTTAAAAATATATCAATTATACTTAATATAAGCCACATTTATATGATTTTATTATATATTTTGAATGAATAAAGGTTTGATTTCCTACAGATTTCATTCGTAATTCTTCCAACTCCTTTATTAGCATATTTAGTCGTGCAGATAACGCCTTGTTACGAATTTGTTCAACATTTAAAAGATTGCGAAGTTTTTCTGTATTTTTAATAAGTTCAGATTGCTGCTGTACAGATTTTTCGGAAAGTACTGATGTATCTCGTATTACTTTATTTAAAGCTGCTTTTGTTGCTTCCACTAAAGGAAAAATATTTAATGAATTACTTAATTACAATTTACCATATCTCAATTTATTTTTAAAAATGTACGCTCTCTTTTTTCTTTAAGCATCAGTTGTTTGTTATGTTCATCAGATTTAATTTTTTCTATGACGATACCAACTGAATCCATATTTAGCTAATATTATAGAATGATTGGAAATGTATTGAATATTCTTCTTAATTTTTTAGTATCGATACATAACATGGACTATGAAATTATTAATTATATGAGATCGCTTTAAAAATAAATAGTTTTTTTCCTAAGTATATAATGGCTTTAGCGACATGGTTATTGGCCTTTTGTTTATAATTTTATTTCTAACCTCCAATCCAATTAGTATTTTTATAATGTTTCGCCAAAATGTTGTTTTTCAAAGAAACTTTTTTCATCTATTTTATATTTTTAATATATATATAATATATAAATCTTATAAAAAGTTAAGACCTAGCTATCTGTCGTAAGTAAATTTATGTTTATTATAAATTATTATTAATTATATAAATAATTACACGAATATTATTCCACTCAGTAAATAAGAGTTAACTGAATAATTTAAAAGGACTAATACACGTTTACTTACGTATTGTAATTAAAAATAATATTATTAACACCGAATTCAAATAAATATGTAGTTGCCGCGTCTGGTGTTGTCTTTAAAAAAACAAATTTGTTGCCAACTATTTCGTTTCTACTTTCTTTAAATAGTGTATTTATAAATGTTTTTGTTTAAATAAATGTAATAATGATTTATAATGTATGACGATTAAGATGGGATTTTTTAAATAAATGAATATAAAAATGTAGAGAAATATTTAATCAAAAATATTAATGTCACATGTCAATATTTAATTATCAAAGTCAGCTGTATTGTACTAAATAGTCAGTATTTAGACATGAGGATAAATTAATAATAGGGTTTTTGTTATAAATACTAAGAAAATCTTTAACAATGAATCGATCACTGATGATGCTTAGGTAAGATGACTAAGTGTGGAATGTCATTACTTAAAGTTTTAGACTTTTTAATTAATAGTTGTGTAATAAAATGTAATAAGTTCATAATGACTAGTTATTGACTATAAGCCTACTTAATTATTATATTGTATCTCTAGTGATATAATATCGAATTAAAGTGATTGATACAACTTATGAAACCTGTGCAATCATATCAATTTGAATTGAACTCAAACTTGTGCCGTTTTTCTAAAATACCATTTTCTTGTTATGTACCATATTATCCAATTCTTAGAAAAGGATGTTATCATGATTCAGTTTCAATAAGTTTTACACTTGTTATGCTTTGTTCTTTCTAGGAGGCCTAATAAAATCAATAGATTGAAAAGATATTTTAGTGACATTGTAAAGGAAAATGAACCAGTCAAGTTTTCTACAAGTCCTGCTGCTAAAAAAACAATTACATCACCTGTTCTTAAGAGTAAACAAGTAGAGAATATGCCGTGGTATCAGCCATACTGTGTAGTGGGCAGTGTAGCAGTATTTCTTATTTATTTTTGTATACTTCGTGAAGAAAATGATGTTGACGTTGAATTCACAAAAACATTGTACGACAGAATAAAAGGTTTAGAAAAAGAACAGCTGTTACAAAGTTATAGATATAATAAAGAAAATGGGAAAAGTGTAGAAGATATAGAAAGGAGGCTTAAAGAAATTGAAACAGAGGAAGTACAACTGGCGTAATTCTAAGTTTAAATGTTTTACACATGTATTTAAAATTAATCCTTTGCACTTGAGGTTGTTTCTATTTGACTCGATTCGACTGAGTGTGCACTCCTGTTAAAATGTTATGCTGCTCTCCATTTAGATTAAAAGATCAAACACTAAAAAATATCACCAGACAATAAAATAGAAAGTCATCCCCATACAAAAATTTCTTGAAATAACATATTGCTGTATTAAATCAGGTGCTGTCTCCTTGAGTGCAAAAAGTTAAACAAAAAATCATTTTTAGCTGTTTTGTAGGTTTAAATATGATCCAAAAATGTTAATCTTAGTATTATTCTATTTACAATAAAGACCTATAGATAAATATTAAGCTTGTTTTATTTCTTGATGTTGTATTATCAAATAAAACTAACAACTCTTAGGCCCACTGGAATTCATCCGGACCTGGATTACATTTGATGTTATTTAAAGACATGTCCTCATTTAAAAATACTGATGAAAATTTCTTCCAAACCTTGCTTAGCTAATTAACTTTAGGGAATACTCACCCTGGAATATCTTTATTTTTGAGTCAATTTTTTTTTTAATCTTAATTATAACTAGATATAGGAGAGTTCAATAATAGAAAAATAATTGTTCTTATTTTATTTATTAACACCAATGTCTCGATACACAATTATAATAGTGCCTTATCTTGGATCTTAAAGACAGGTTAATTGAAAATGTGGTTACATTATCGCCTAATCAACTACTTAGACATTCCACAAGTCACTAAGATACACTCTATGTTGATGTATAAGATACATTCATACAAAATCAGCTAACATTACAAACACAAGCCGGGAAAGATATGCCGCACATAGCTAGCAATATCTCATACACAACATAGATACACTTACAGAATAAGAAATTCATAAAAAACTCAGTTCTGCTGCCTCCTTACAACTATTGATTTTAATGATGATAAGATGAATTAAATGAGACAATAAAAAAATTATATAGAAATTATGTCTATTCGAATTACAAATAATTTAAGATAAAGTAACCTAAAGTTAATTATTTATGCTCGTTCTCCACGAATCCGTCTGGCCAACTGAATATCTTTAGGCATGATGGTTACACGCTTGGCATGGATGGCACACAAGTTGGTGTCTTCAAAGAGTCCCACAAGGTAGGCTTCACTTGCTTCCTGAAAAATGGAAAACAATTATGAACATAAGTATATTAAGAGCTGCAAGACTTTGTAACAAAAATATCTATAATAATTATTTGCCCACCTGCAGAGCACCGATGGCGGCAGATTGGAATCGAAGATCTGTTTTGAAATCCTGAGCGATTTCTCTCACAAGACGTTGGAACGGCAATTTACGGATCAACAACTCTGTGGACTTCTGATAACGACGAATTTCTCGAAGTGCCACGGTACCTGGACGATAACGATGGGGTTTCTTCACACCACCAGTGCTTGGCGCTGATTTACGTGCAGCTTTTGTGGCCAACTGTTTACGAGGAGCTTTACCTCCCGTAGATTTACGAGCTGTCTGCTTGGTACGAGCCATTGTTCACTAAAAATATAAAATCAATATTAGCCAAACAATAAACAAGTTCCTATGTTGCGAAAGCAAAAACTACATTTTACACATAAAACGAGAATGACACTAACAAATTTATATAATTAATACGTACCTTACAGCAAATTCGTTAAAAAATCACTTATTTTAAGATGAAATTGAGATTATATAGCAATATACAGTTTTATTAACAGCACACAACACGATCATATGCTTCTGTTCACTTCAAGATGGCGGCTAGGGAATGGCGGGCGAGCACTGACGCTCTAGCTCTGCAACTGGATTGGTTAACCCCATTCAAACACTTGCTTCCTTATTGGTGACAAAGCAGGGCCTAGGATTGGTCGTTGAATTTTGTAATATCTAGTAACGCTTTGGTATTGGTTGACTAGAAAAACTGTGTTGCCTATAAAGAAAATTAAACATTACATTAGGATTATTTATTTAAACGTAAATTAAAATAAATATAAAATATTTAGGATGTTGTAACCACACAAAGAGATTCATGTGTGGAAATATACGTTAATTATATATATTATATATTTGACTGTTTTTTTTAATCATTAAAACACAAATAATTACGTTTTAAAAAATTATTATTACAATTATTTATTTTTAACATACATTTTATGCAAATTTAAACTCTAGTTATGACTAAAAAATATATAAACATATTTGATTGATGATCACAATATTTAGTAAGTTTTTACATTCTATTTATCGAGTGTACGTAAAAAAAAAAGTAAAAAAAAAAAAAAAAACGACCCATTTTTTATTTCATTCTGGATCAAGTATATTTCATATGTGTGGATGAGACAAATAGAAAACATACGACGTGACACTTCTGTCAAAGATACTTAAAACATTTTTGTTGTCGCTTGGTTGTGTGAAAAAAGATAAGTTTATTTAAGTTCAAGGTTATTCGTTTTTAATAATTACTAGGTGTTATGAAAGAATTTTATCATTATTTAAGTTTATTTACTTTTTATTTTGTGAGAATATTTTGTATCACGTGACCTTATATTGAATTTTAATTGGTCATCGGTGAGCGTGCCCTGCGCGACGCGAGAGGCGCAATAATAGTTCACCAAGATGCCGTCGGAATCTAAGCCTTTGTTGACAGCCCAAACAGAAAAACCAAATCATTATAAGTAATTATGATTTTCAATTCTTATAGTGTTAAAAAAATGAAGCGGTAACTGTGTAGATTACAGTAGTGTGCAATTGGTTAATACCGACGTCTTCATATTACAGATATCTAAAGGAATTTAGAGTAGAGCAGTGTCCTTCCTTTCTACAACATAAATGTACACAACATAGACCTTTCACATGTTTTCATTGGCATTTTAATAACCAGAGAAGAAGAAGACCAGTTCGGAAAAGGGATGGTTCGTTTAATTATAGCGCAGACAACTATTGTACCAAATATAACGAGACCTCGGGAATTTGCGAAGATGGAGACGAGTATGTACTTTGTTATGTTGCTTTGTTGTTCATTGAAAAGATTTCTTTATTGTTGTTACATTATTGTTTTTTCTTTAAAATCTAGATATATCTTGTATATTAGACAAAAATAAGTAAGACTGAATTGGAATAGTTATATTTAAGTATTCTTTCTTATGCTTCTTTGTTTTAAAAATTCAATTTTATACATAGTCACATAAGATGTACAATGTTATTTCTTTTATATTAAACATAACTTCATATTTCTAATGTGTACAACATTTCTTGGGCTTGGACCATAAAAAAATCATATATATTTTAGAAAAGTAATTAAATTCTAATATTTACTACTAACAACTTCAACAGTACAGACATGGATTTACCTAATGGCACAATATTGAAACATCTTTTAATAATATTACAGCTTGTTAGCATTTGAGCATCTTTTAAATTCCAAATTAATATTCTGTAACGTTAATCATAAATATGTTCAGTTTAAATAACATCTTATATTGAGACACAAACACCACGCAGTGTAATAATTGTTTACTGAAAATAAATTCAATGTTAATTATCTGTCAAGTTAGAGAGTGGTTGTAAAATCATTTAGGTATCCTAATTTTCTCCCAATCTATCAAAGCCTACAATTACTCTTAGATTAGCATTAAACATCCTATAGAAAGGGTTTTTTGCCGTTTTAAAGAGATGATTCTTTGCCTACAAAACGGGATAAGTCTAAAATTAAAATATGTTCCACAAATAATTGTATCGTGTGCTATATTGCACAATATTGACACCTGTAGGAGGGATGAACTCCCTTACCAATTATTGAACACAGTACAACCAACAAACCTAAAATTTAATCAAAATAACCACATCTCATTAAAAAAAGTCTTAATTATCACATATTTTTCAGTCGTAACATAATGTGTTATTTAGAACAAAATATACATACACAAAATTTTCCATTTTACAAAGTTGCTGTCACTTTCTGAAGCCACTTATAAAAATGGCATTGTGATGCTTGCATATAAAATTAAATATTTGTTGTAATCTATTATTTACTGACTTTTTTTACCAAAATCAAAATAATTTTCATGTTAGCTACAGTATTATTTATTATATCTGCACTTTTTTGTTTCATAACTTTTCCTTCACTTATTTCAGTATTGACAAATGAAAGTAACTTAAAAAATTTGTATATCAAGTGTAACTAAGACAACATTCCAATTGCGCATTACTATACTAATAATATATTTGTTTCTACGAATGACATCATATTATTTAACATATATAACTTTAAATATATTTAAACAAAAAAATTATTACTTCTTTGCATATAAACTCAATTATATCATATATAAATTACTTATCAAAATAATGCTGCCTAAATCAAATACTTATCGATAGACATACCAATTAAATTTGAAATATGCTTAAATTTGAGTTGCTTTTAGCTGATTGATGGATTTCAGTATTTGTCATAACATGATTTTGTACATTGTTTACTTACATTCCGTATATTTATTAGAGAAATATATAAATAATGATTGTAATGGTATTGTAAATTGTATTACAAAATGTGTTTTCCAGATGCCCCTACTTACACCGCACAGCCGGTGACACTGAGCGTAGATATCACCTACGTTACTACAAGACGTGTATGTGTGTCCACGATACCGACGCTAGGGGACTGTGCACCAAGAACGGGGCACACTGTGCATTCGCACACGGAGCCCCGGACCTTCGGCCCCCCGTGCTCGATATGAGGGAGCTCCAGGCCCTGGAGAACCCCGACGGAATGGACGGCGACGCTGCAGCACCGAACGCATTAGATAGAGAAAGAAATTTAATGAACGAAGATCCTAAGTGGCAAGGTTTGTATAGAATTATCTTATAGCAAGTTATGTTAATTGTAATTCTTATATTTTCTCCACATCCTATGACATATAATGATTACTATATGATATGGACTCATACATGTAAAAATATAACTTACTTTCTCAGAAAATTCTAAACTAGAAAATAAGTATTTAAGTTTGACATTGACTCCAAAATAATCTTATCAAAAATACAATTTAATTCTGTTTTCAATTTATCACAAAAATCATTCCAAAGGTTAACAAATTTCAACTTTCCCTTGTGTAAGATACTAAACATAAAAATTAATATACATTTGGAGATTATTAATAATATTTATAATTAAATGAATCTGTATAAAATATGCTTAAAATAATTTGTGGATGCCGCCATATTTTTATTACATATTTTTTTTCAAATTGATTAAAATTATTTTGTAGAAATTGAAGTGTCTGTTTGTAATTCCAAATTAACAACTTTTCACTAAATGCATACGTATGATAGTATAGCGGTAATTACATTTAAAAAAATTGTTTAAATTTTTCTATCCGTCTGTGTGGTCTTTTCTGGCTGGACCGTTCTTAATATGACTTTTACTGATGGATAGCTGATGTTATAACGAGCAACTTGGCTACTTTTATTTTAAAAAACATTCACAGCTAATATTAAAAATGATTTGTTGCTAGGTTTGAAATAACACAAACAAACAAAACTACTGTTGTACATCAAATATTTTAACTTTTAAAGAATAATAAATCCAGTCAATAGTTCAAAAACAGTCAAAGATAGTCTATTTTTGGAAGAAAAGAAAAGAAAAGAACTCTAGAAAAAGTAATAATTACTTTTATAAATTATGGCACCTACGGACATACTAGAGAAATTCTGAAACCAACATACATGACTTTTGTAACGTCACAATCAGGCAAACGGACAATGTATTTTTTTTATATGATTATTTAACAATGTCCTTAATTAACATTAATTATTATCCGCAAATATGTCGATAATTAGAAATATAATAATGGCTTTGAAGAATAGAAATGTAGCTACGAAGTATCAGTGCTTGTGCTTGTGAACCATTATATACCACTATAATGAAATATTTGTTTGAGCATAACTCGTTCGAGTTAAGTAATTATTTTTACTTTACGCGTCAATTAATTTGCAAGACAAAACATCACCAAACCGATTTATTTTACTTTTTTTATTACTACATTTTCGTGATATTATACTTTATTAATTTAATTTAATTAAATAGAATAAACTATTTATATTAATTTATACGTACGCTCTTTTTGCTTGAACTGTGACGTCACGTTCAGGCAAAACATAAAATAGCAAATCTTTATACCCTGTCCGACCTTTCAACGGTAGATAGGTTGTCAAGAGCATTTTGCTTATTGCAGGTAACGTTATTGGCATGGAAAAATTTGAGTTTTTAAATATTAGTTTTTTCACTGAAGCATCACCCAAACGCATTTGGTTTTTAAAATAAATGTAGACAAGTTTCTCCTTATCATCAGATATCGGTGAAAATCATGTTAAAATCAATCTTTGTAACAGCGGTCATGCTGTTACAAAGATTGTCTGGAACTAACAGACCGACCAAAAAATAAAAAATAATATATATATTTTTTAATTTAACTGCCGTATATACTTTCATATGCATTGAGTGAAAAGCTGTTAATTTTGAATCACAAACGGACAATCCAATTCTATATGTAGGTATTCTTGAAAAATAATATAATTTTTTTAAATATAACATTTCTTAATTGCAGATACAAATTATGTATTATCATCGTACAAGACGGAACCCTGTAAAAGACCTCCTAGATTATGTAGACAAGGGTACGCGTGCCCCCAGTACCACAACAGCAAGGTAACACACCCCCCATTCCCCAATACTAAACAATACACACTACTGTTTATTCAATAATTCCAAATATATTCTATAAAATTTATTATGTAATTATTATAACCATCTTAATTTCAGGATAAACGTAGATCACCAAGGAAATACAAGTACCGCAGCACGCCGTGCCCCAACGTGAAGCACGGGGAGGAGTGGGGGGAGCCCAGCAACTGCGAGGCGGGGGACGGCTGCGGGTACTGCCACACGCGCACCGAGCAGCAGTTCCACCCCGAGATATACAAGTCGACCAAGTGCAACGACGTGCAGCAGGCCGGCTACTGCCCCCGGGGACTGTTCTGTGCATTCGCGCACGTCGAGCGTAATTATCACCATAACTATACGTCTCATTGACACTTTGTATTATCTTATATAACAACTCGTATCTCCTATGCAGCCGAAGACCTGAGCGGAGCAAGGGATCTCTCCGCCCCCTTGGAGTGCGGCACCAATCTGGCGGATCTCTTGTCCTCCGCGCTGCCCTCGGACAAAAAGAACGACGCAGGGCTTCTGGGCGGGTTGCGCGCACACTCGCCGGCCGCGCCCCACGTCAACGGCTCTGGCGACGGCTCCGAGTGCGCCTCCACCTCGTCGGGGGGCTCTAGCGCCGGCCGAGCCCCCGCGCGCGCCCTCCCGCCGTCGGCCGCCTCGCTGCTCGACCACGACAGGCCGCAGCCCTCGTGGCCCCCGCGCGCCGCCTTTGACCCCAACCCCACCGTGTTCGAGGTGGTCGGGAATGCGCTAGACGACCTGCATCTCGACGACCCCCTGAACTTCGCTGCCTCGCTCGACCGCGACCTCTCCGACGGCGAGGGGCTGCTCGGAGGCTCGGCGCCCGTCAACATCCCGCAGCCGCGCCCCGCCCTCCGCGGCTTCAGCCCTCCGCCCGCCGGTTCCCCGCTACCACCCTTCCTGCGTTACGCCGCCGCCGACCCCGAGCGACTCTTCAACTCGCACGCCATCAAGTCGGGCAGCTTCGGAGCGGGAGGCGCGGGCCCCTTCGAGTTCGGGGCGACGTCCCCGTCGGCTCCCGGCGAGCTGTCCCGCCTGCGCGAGGAGGTGGCCGCCTCGCGCGCCGCGGCCGCCCGCTGGGACGAACGCATTGCGCAGGCTCGCTCGGCCTGCGAGGCCTGGCAGCGGGACTCGGAGGAGGCGAAGCGCAAGGCAGCGACGGCGGAGCGCCAGCGGGACGACGCGGTGGCGCACGCGCGCGTGCTCAAGCGCGAGCTGGAGGCCGCGCTGGCGCCCCGCCGCGAGCTGCGCGGGATGCCGCTGACGGCACTCAAGGCCCTGCAGGCGCAGGCCCGCGCCGAGCTCGAAGACATCGAGAAGGTGCTGTACCTGGAGACGGCCACCAAGTGCATGGTGTGCGAGGAGCAACCCCGCAGCGTAACGCTGGCGCCCTGCAACCACTACGTGCTGTGCGACGCGTGCGCCGCCACCGCCAAGGAGTGCCCGTACTGCCAGATGCCGATGCCGGCGCACCACCAGTGAGCGGGCCCCCCGACTGCGCTCTTTCCAACCTTAAAACTTGGATTTTAATAATGGCCCCTTTATTCTAAAATTATTTAATATTTTATACGCCCGTATCTACATTTATCGGAGTGTGGTTGAGCGCAGTCGACGGGTCCCTTTGACGGTCGCTCTCTACTGATCTACTTTCGACTTTAAATATATTCGGAGCTGCGGCAGACGGACAACTAAACCTCTCGTTATGTTTAGACATTGATTACATTGAGTACGCTAACAAAGTAATATCGGTCGATAGTAAGAGTGTATTTAAAGTTAGTGAAAGAGCGAGACTTATTCTGGTAAATTTATAAATTGGGAGCGATGCGCGGGTGCGGGTTTAGGATTTTCAAATTAACTGCCACTGTCATCTCTATTAGATTAAACTTAAGATAAAATGAAGCGTGGAGTGGAGGCGTCCCGGGGCGGGCGGAGACTAGTGATGCAGACATTGATATCACAAAAAGGGTACTCACTAAGAAACTTTAAAGACACAATTTTATATAAAAAAAGCGTCGTTTGAACGTAAAGTACAAATATTTCATTATTAATATATTAAATGTGCGTTCAAATCGCTTCAACAGTAATCTACGGACGGGAGCGATCTCCCTTTTTGTCGTATCAATGATATCTGTTTTAAATTGAATCTATTATGATAATATTTTGATCTAAAAATGTAATATTTGATATAATTAAATTTGACAAAATCTTTTAAACAAACAGAAGAGTGTACACCAAAGGATATAGACATCGGCGCCGGAGCCGCGCCGAGGACGGGAATCATTTTTATAAATATCTTAATATTTTTGGTAAATAGTTTGTAGAATAAGATGTGAGAGTTTTGATGTTTCAGAGTAATATGCTTTTGATGTAGGACTTGTTGCTATTTTCAGAAAAATAATATGAGATCTTATATTGAAAATATTATATTATCGGTAAGGAATCTTTCCTCAACACTTATATCAATAGACGGCTAAAAATATTAATATAAATATTGATGAAGATGACTACAATAGAGTTAGATATACTGTCCGTGCGTGGGTTGAAGCGTTGAAGCGGTAGAGTTAGTTTTCTATTCTCAACATCGCATGTTATATTATATTAACTATATTAACGACGTGTTATTTGTTACTTTTTTACATTTTCTAATCTCGTATACAAGATAGCTTCCTTCGGTTGATATTTTGAGACGTTTGTTTGATATGTAACTCGTATGGACCAATGTAATAAGCTTACCCGAGGACTACGTTTTTCTAAACATTTAATTAGTAATAATAATTATCCGTTTCTAACACTACTTTGTAAAGGATTTGTATTTTTTTATTATTATTACTGAGATGAAGGAAGTCTAAATTTATAGTTTAGCGACGTTTTTTTTTTGCGCATTTTATGTAAACATTCCCTGAAATCATGAAGGAGTACGATTAGGTTATCTATACGTTTATACCTTATATATAATTGCATTTTATGTTATTGACCTTTAGAGTAGATTTTATTGACAGTATCACAATCAATATGTACCGAGAACGAGAACGGCGCCATTTAGCGGGACGCATTTAAAATAAGAACAACGCCATCTAGCGGAACGAATGTTAAACAGTTCTTATTTCATACAAGTCAAAGTTTATTTAAACGCGGTAAAAAACTCACTAGACACAGAATGTCCCGAATTAATTTGATTCATTTATTTCGTAAATCATGGATTTTATAATTTTGCCCACAAAATATTAAAACGCTCTTTACACTACAACATTTCAATGGACATTGATATTAATAGTAGTTGTTTTATTATTTACAACGGTTGACAATGTTTGTTCTGATTTAGTTTGTATTTTTTATATTATTATGATTTATACTTTTTTACGTAGATTATAAAATCTAAATAAAAATTATACTCTCGATAGGCTACCTTTGTAAACTTACGCATTTTATAGAAATTTTCTAATTTTTCTACAATTAAATAAAATATTTATATATATATATATTTTGATGACTAAAATGTTTTTTTTTAAGTTTCATTGTATTCGTATATTATAATAGCGATAACAAATTGAATTAGATTTAATTATAGATTTAAGTAGTGTTTTCAAATTGTATTGGACATTATTATAGGATTAGTCGCTGACGACGCATCGTAATGAAAGCAATACAACCACAGCCGCCTTTACTGATTACATATATATATATATATATTTACGGGCGATCGGCCGCAAATAGATATTATATACACAGATAGACCCCCGTGTTGAGACATGTCGATATGGAACATTTTGTACCGGAACTATACAGCTTTATCGTAGCGTGAGGATAGATTGTAGGAATGTGTATCGAGAAGCATCCGCCGTGCATTTATGGTATTCGGCTCCCGTCGAGTGATCCCTCAGGCTATACGGGAGTTAAGTAATAGTAGCTTGACTAAAATATGAAGGTTTCGATCTCGGTAGGCCTAAAGTGGAAATTAATTGATAAGTGGTGTGAGGTGCGCGGGTGCGCGCGGGTGATCCGCGCCGTCATCGACCACCTTAGCTTGCTAGTGTTTGTATCTCTACGATTAGACTTGTATTAGAGACACATTTATTTTTATATAGAATCTTTATCACATGGAGACCACTGTCGTTGATAGGAATGTGTGTTTCATCAAAATGTGTAAAGTCGTTACAGGAGTCACCATTTCGATTCTCTCTCGGGTGAGCGCGCCGTTAGACTGTGGCAATTTGTGTTTATTATTGTTGTTTAATTTCGTGTACTCTTATATTATTTAAAAATATTGCACACATTTTAACTTTTGACAATGCAATAAAATATTAACAAGTTGAATTGTAAAGGAATTATGATAAAATTATATCTGTGCTTGTTAAATATTTATAATTTTTTGTATTTATATCGAATTCAGTATTATATTTCAGTGAACAACTCAAAAAGTGCACAAATATTCACGGTTAACATGAGGTGATGTGGTTCACGTTTTAAAATTATTGTAATCCGAAATCAAAATCAGTTTAAATTGTATTTTACGTTAGCATTTTTTTAATTAGGACCAATTTGGTTGAAGGTTGCAGTCGCAGAGCATAATAATAACTCATTTTAATATAATTTGTAATTATTTAACCTTAGGTAGGTAGGTCCAACAAATTTTTTTAAATTATTATCGTTGTAGGCGAGCGTCGCGAGGACGGAGGAGGAGGAGGTGGAGGAGCTCCGACTCCGAAGATCAAATGAATTTATCTTTTTTATTTATTACAATATATCGAAGCTTCGTACTTTGTCATAGTAGGTATTATATAAACAATTCAAATCCATGTGATACGAACATGTAACAGAGACGATTATAATATTATAGGTAGGTAGGTTTAATAAATTTTAAATTCCATTCAATAATATTATTGTTTTATTTCATTATCCCCAATCAATAAATAGCTGTACCACGTACAGTTGTCGTTAATTAGTATGGCGCCTGTTTCAAAAATACCAACACAAAATATGTGTTGAAGACGTTGCATTCTCACTCTTCGTCTGAACGCCTCGTGTCAAGAGATAAATACAGTTATAAAGAAAAGAGATAGATAACAACCACCTCTGAAAATATATTGTTTTAAAATTTGAGTATGTTTTTTATTGTAAATATGTAGATTAAAGTAAATCTTGAAGAAACATTAAATAAAAAGACATTTAGGCACGGTGCTATATTCTTCAATTCTCTGATACATTGTAATGGGCGGTTAATAAACCTGTAAATATTACACGTTAAACAATAGCGTTCCTCGTTGGTCCTGACCGAACGACTCAACTGATAACATAACGGAAACTTACAATAATATTATATTAACTTATTGTACACGTACAAGCAGATCATTACAAATCACTATTGAAATTGATTTATTCATACTTTATAATCAAAACCATATCAAGTCTTAGGCAGAAAACCATTGTTACAGTTTGCTCTCACTCTAATAAACATCTAAAATATTGTCATTAAATAAAATACTTCGCCGACTCCACGAACTTAGTACTTAATTACAATAAAAAAAAATGCAAAAATATTTCACAAATAAAAATGTCAATTCACATCAAACGCCACTTTAAAAGCTTATCGAATGTCATTATTCATAATAAATGCCATTCACAGTTAAAATATCTTCAATATATATTATGTATTAGCTACAGTTAGCGGTGTCATTAATTATATTAACAATTATTAATTTCTCAATCGTGTATACGAGAAATTAAATATCTATATATTACTTTGTGTTTGAGTCGCCGCAGACTAACACAGACACTCGACTTCGGGTGCCGTTAACTTTTGATATTACCAAAAACAATACTTTTTTTTTACTATTAAACAAAAAATTTTTAGAAAAAACTTGTCATCAATATCAGCTGCACTAAATGCTAATAATGACACTTTCTTGCCAACGATAGAACATTTAAAAACAAAAAATACAATTAATTATTACCTTGTCTCTATATAGTGACTTGGAAACAACAAAAGTCGAGTGACTGCTGTTAACGCACGCCATTAATCCCTAACTACACTTAAATTAAAATTACAATTAATTGTATTAGACAGTTGCAATTAAATACTAATTATTGTTATTTTCAACTCACAATAAAATGCAGATGTTCAAATAAACACAAATATATAATAATAATATACAGTTATTAATCTCAATGGAGTTCACTAAATATTATTTGTTAATAATTCCTCGTCGGTGGTTACTTGTAAGGCCATAATTACATTTTAATACGGATTATTATTACAATTAAACACGACTAAAACAGTGATACAGTAAAGAAATACTCTTGAGTTTGTTGTGTGGTTCTCCTCATAGCAGTTTGTAACACTCATACACTTAATAGTTGGAGTGTCTTTATAAGACTTATTTGGATAAGTTATCAATTTATTTATTATTATTATTTGGTATCAAAATGACACTTCTATTTGATACACAAGTGATTATTAATACAAACGAATAAAATTAATCTTAACTGCAAAGACTCAAAGACGAGCACAGCACAAAGAGCGCAGTGTGTGAAGAAAACTCGGACGAATACATGTCATGACATGTTACTGTTGTAAATATAAGTTTTTTTATTAATGATGTTTCCTCGGCATACTTAATATATGTAAAATTATATTATGTCATTAGTATTTATACTAGGGGCGCCAACAGACCCTCAATTTCGACTCGCTGCTCTCGCTAAATCTCGGGTGCCGTTTGCATATTGAGCGAAGCGAGCCCAGTGTAATGACTCATCGTTTCCCATTGACTTCAATGGGATATCAGTTTTTTGACGATTATTTCTCAACGACATGACTTTTTTCTAATTTTTTTTTTAAACCAACATTTAATGTGTGTCTTTTTGATTGCAAAATTTCATAATTTTCAATCAAGTTGCTTTCGAGCCTATTCGTGACAAAGAATGTGAAAAAGTCCCTAGTAGAACGCTCCGCTCGCTTCGCTCAACAATGTGTTTGTTACAATGTGTATTATTCTTTATAGCAGAGTGAGCAGATCAGTACGAAAAGTTGATATTAATATAGGTGAAAGTATTTTTTACATTATTAAACGACTCACAGACCAACTTATTATATGTATATATCAAATTTATTGTATATATGTATTACTTCAGTACCGTCACACGGAGGTCGCTCTGTATATGTATTAAATAAATAATTTGATTTAGTAGATAGTTATTATTAATGTAATAAAAGTATTGCACGTTGTTATCATAAGGGTATGTGTTGTATTATTATGGACCAGCTAGTTATGTAGCAGTCGCCGTGAGTCCAGGTGGTCTGCTCACGGTACTCGTTATTAACTAAGCTTTGGTTAAAACACGCTATTGGTTTGAGACGGACCACATCATGTCATCACACGATGATATTAAAACTATACATACATGTCCACATATTTCATTTAAATATTATTTATATAAAGCTAAATTAAATAAGGCTAAGCTTGTCTGTTAATTAATGTGTGTGTGTGTGTGTGTGTGTCTGTCTGTGTATGTGTGTGTGTGTGTGTGTATCTGTGAGTGTCTGTCCATGCGTGTGCACGCGTTCACACGGAGGTGCCGTGTCTGTCCGTGTCGAGGGTGTCGTCCTCGGGGCTGGCGAGGTCTGCCCTGAGCCGCACTCCTCTCCCCGTCAGCGTCCACCTGCACGCCGCCCGCTCCGTGCACGGGGATATTCTGGATATTACGTAGATTTATTAATTTATACATATACAGTTATTTACTAATACACATTTGAAATTATCTATAAATATGATGATGTTATTTTTTATTATAACTTTTTTAAATAAATCAAAAATATTGTTCTCGGTATTATTTTTCTCGGTGGTAGTCATACAATCAGGCCGTCGGCCAAGTTGTGACGCAAAACGACTAATCGTGTTCCGGTAGCATGTACCACTAATTCGGCTCTCCATCGACACCCACCGCACCGCACCGCACCGCAGCTCATGCTTCTGGGGGACTTCAATGCCTGTCATCGGCACTGGCTCTGCCCGTACCAGCAGACCGACCACTTTGGAAAGGAAATTCTGCATTGTCCTTAAACCTCAGCTGATTAGGCAAGCGATTAGAGGACCTGAAGCTCCCATAGTCAATTGCCTGGACCTTTTGCTGATAATTGACAAAGGTCGTGTCGAGATTTCCTCCCCTTTAGGTACTTCAGAGCACTATCTGGTGAAATCTACTTATTCCCCTTATCTTTCATCGACAATCTGCTGACTTGTATTTCCATATTCACCTAACAAGGTGAGTATGGAAATACTGGGAATATTGGGATGAGATGCGACATTTTTCTGTGTCTTATCCTCTGCAGCAGGTCTGCTTCTCTTCTAAGGATCCCTCGAGTTGCATGGTTGCTATAACTAATGGGGAGGATCCCTCGAGTTGCATGGTTGCTATAACTAATGGGGAGCATCAGATAATGGAGATTATCATTTCTTTTAATGATGTATCCATTGGTGGCAAAGCTCGCCCGTGCTTTAATGCTGAATTTGCTCACGATGAACAGCGAAAGCGAATGCTTTCGCAGTCCTTAAATGTGCTAATGCTCGAAACCGCAAAGTTCCGGATGTAAGTTCTAAGTAGAGATCCTTTACGCAAGTCACCGAGTAGTAGAATCATTAAAAATGATGAAAAGCTCTTTGTCAAATCAACTACCAGTCGAATTCTTTTGATTTCTTGCCAAAGCAGTCGAGTCGAAATCATAACAAGTCTCACTGCCTTTGCTGAAGCCTGATGGATAACCAGCTCATGCAGCTAAGGAGACACAAATCATTTACTTCTCTTTTTGCTACTAATACGCATCTAGACACGCGACTCCAGAACACCATCCTCATTGCGGTGATTCGATGTCTCAAATCCGTATCACAAACAAAGAGGCATGGAGGGCTTTGTGTCGTCTGGTCGTTCTGTCTGCAACTCTTCCTGCTGCATATTAACGATCTGCTCAAACAGTATCTATGGGTAGACGACAGCGTAGTGGTAGAAAGATATATGGCGTGTGCTCTGGCTAGTGGAAATCAAGTACAATCTAAAGAAAATGACAAACTTCAGGCAATGACCAGCTTCGGTTGCGAGGAATCTCACCCTTTGGTAGGTGCATTGAGCCAATTTCGTAAATTTTCGTTTGTTACTAACGTCTGTATGCACCTATACTTATTACAACCTTTCACCAACACCAGTTGACTGGTAGAGAATGCCAATAGGCATTAGGTCCATCCCTTGTATTCCTTTTACTTTTAGGTTAATATAATAAAAATGAAATTAAAAAATATATATATATATAGGGACGGATGGGACGAAAGGCGAAATATGCTTGTGTGCTTGGGGTGACTAGTAATTTTTCAGCCACGGATCTCTTTTCTTATCATTAACTAATCATAACAGCGACTCAATTAAACACAAATATTGACGGTTATGAAACAGTTATACAATAAAGAAATACTCTTAGTTTGTACCGTTCTTCTCAGAGCGATCAGATCAGAGCGGTTTGTAACACTCGTAGACTTGTAACTTAGAGTCTTTGTAAGATTTATTCAATATGTATAATATGGTTATAGCCCTGACATGTGATATATCAAAAGATATATACAAATGCAGCACCTGCAGGCTGGTGGGTCGTCGGGTGTGTCGGTGCCGCTGGTGCCGCTGCTGCTGGTGCTGCCCCCCCCGCGGTATCGCTCCACGCCATCTACATTCACAATACATACATGTTATAAGGAGTAACTTGGACTACTTTTATTTATAAAACACGCGAGCGAAGTCGTGGACACCGCTTAAAATAAAAGTCTTCAATTTGGAGTCAAATTTTTCAAAAAAACGTAATGATCTCGATAGAAAATAACTACAAAAACATTTTTCGTGGCTATATTACCTGTATCTCTCCTGTCGTCACAGTCTGGAGCATCTTCTAGAGTTTTGAGTATTTCAATGCAGAGTTCAGACTCTAACGCTATGGGGTTGTCGGACTCACTGTCAAGTAATAGAATATTCATTAAACATCTGGTTGAGATAATAACCAATAAAATAATAATATATAGACGGTGCCGTGTGTGCTTGTGTGTGTACGTGTGCGTGTATGGGGGTGCGTGCATGAACGTATGCGCGTGTACCGGTTGTGCAGCACGAGTGCGACGGCGGCGGGCGGCGGCAGCGGCGGCAGTGCGGGCGCGCGGGGACTGAACGACGACACCTCCAGCGACGGCGGGGGGACCCGGGGCGCTTGGGTGCCGCTCCACTCTCCCCACACACCTTGTGGACATACACACATTAAGTCCAGACATTTTATATGTAATGTACGACAATCAATTTTACGCGTATTTAATAAGTTCCACATGATATCTTAGACCTTCCTTTTCTTAGTTTTAAATCTAAAATCAAAAGTTTATGATTAAATAAATTTTATTATAATATTAAAGAGTTTTAGTTAATTAAAATGTGTGGAACGTAATCATTTGCAGGGTTGTATTATTGAGTACATCATTTAAGATTGTTAAATTTCTTTTAAAAAGAGCAACTGTTGAGTTTCTGGGCGGCTCTTCTCAGCAGCGCAGCATTTACTCACGATATTTTGAATTAGAATTTCAAAATGACTTGTATCCGTAAAGATATATCAGATATCTTTTAATATCTCTCCACTATGAGAAATATTTTTCTCATTAACTCGCGTGTACATGTAGGGGCGATTCTAACTCGTGTAGCGTCCGGGTGCAATGAAACAATGGTGCCCCCAGACCTGATCCATTGTTGTACTATGATGGTCCAAGACGATGCTCTTAGCCATCTCAGGGTGCGCCGCGGCACCCCCTGAGACAGCGGCGCCCTTGTGCATTGCACACCCTGCACTATATGGTTAAGCCGCCCCTGTGCACTTGTGTGTTTACTTGTTGTACCTACATTTTGTATGTGTACTATATAATAGAATCGCTGCTCACCGGGTGCTGGTCCCCAGTCGTCCCTCTCTGCCAGCACGTCCGGAGGGGCGTGTTCCCGAGCGTCTCGCCCCCAGCGCGCCGCCCCCGGCCCAGCCTCCAGCACCACCCGCGCCTCGCTTTCCTCCAAAGCCACCAAGATCTCCGCGTCGAACACCTGCGGGGAACTCCATACTGTAGCCGCTTCACTGCAGCACAACAGATATACTATCCTCGCAAAGAAGCGGCGTCAAATAGCTATCATAGTTATGTTTCCTATGACTGAGAGAGGTGGATGTCTATTTCCCTCTCTTTCTTTTCTATACGCCCTAGACTCTATCCTTTTCGATTGTAATCGGATGACAATGTTTGCAAATGTACACTGATGCAGTATTCCATAAATAATAATAATAAATTTGATATTTGATCTAAATTACCGAAAATGTGTGTGTAATTAATGGCGTCCTACTTCCTATTCTAATTAATATAATAACAATCAATAATTAGTTTCTTCCATGCAATCTAAAACTCAATGAATGCATTTTTTTTTAAATTGTCCTATACCTCGACCAGCATGTTGGCGGCCAGAGCGTGCCAATCGGCGGGCTCCAATCCCCTGGCCGTCCACCAGTCCTCCCCCCTCGAGGCCGCCTCCCCCCACACGCGAGACAGCTCCACCGCCGACAGGTGCACCGCCTTCTGTGTATGCGCTAAATGTTAATTTACTTATGCTTTTTACAATAGTTAGTCGCCAAATACTATTGCATTAATATAAGGGTCATGATCTATTTTGCAAATTAACAAAATGTTAGTGTTTACTTCATAATGTTATATTACATATGTACATAGATACCCTCAAGTCCTGTGCCTGCATCCGTACCCTGGCCCGTGCGGCGTCACTGAGTCCCAAGGACAGTTCTCGACGACGAGTCTCCACTTTCTCTCGTAAAGAGAAAACCAGTTCGCTGCACTCTTTTTCGAGCTGTTTGTACGCACCCGTCTGTAAAATTGATATGGCAGTATAGTATAGAAGGAACATCACCGACCAAATTATACAAGAAAGAAATACCTTAGCGATTTGAACGGAGAAGGGTCCGAAGCATGCGTCCACGAAGTGTGCGTAATCTCTGAGAGGTCTCTCGATAGCCGCCTCCAGTTCGGCCGCCCAAGTGCTTAGCACCTCCAACTCGCCGCGAGCACACACAGCCGCCAACGCCTGCGCCGCCCTGGAGCATATCGGTTCTTATAAAACACAATAATATATACATATATTAACTCCTGACTCCTGAAGACCAGCTCACGTGATCTGGTAAGAAGCGTGCGAGTGTAGGGCGGGGCCCGCGACGCGTTTGCAGAAGCGCGAGTCGTGCGCCGGGACACGTGCGCCGCGCACCAGCAGCGCGCGCCACGACACGGCCTCCCACACGCCGCGCACCGCCCACCAGCTCACGCCCACTAACACCACGATAACTATTAGATAAAGTCACCAAAATAGATATAGATAACTAGCCTTAATTAATAATAACTATCTTGTTGAATTGAAACTTGAAATTCGATGTAACGAAAAATTTGACACGACAAAGAAACAAATATATAAATAGGAGAGAGTGAGATAGAAGCTATATTGCCCACTGCTGCTACGGTGCCGTCTATTGCTTAATCTTTAAACTAAATTAACAACTTCAGTATATGTCTCTTCCATTGAAGTTGTTATTTCTTTACATCTACGATAGATGGCGTTAATACTTTAGTAATAATACGAGTAGCTTCATATAAAAATACAAATATATATATTAAATTATTAAATAATAATCCTTACATGTATCTAATACTAATACTATATATCCATCTCAATCTCTCAAATACTTTTTATAAATTTCACTTCAGCCGAGTGTGATTTATATTAATTTATTTATTCTATTATGCATCCATAATTATTAAGACATTTTAATTTTAGCTTTAATAATTTGCATTTAACAGTGTAATATAGTTACAGATGAGTAGAATGAGAGCGGTGAGTGGACACAGAAAGACGGCCACTATCACGGCCAGTATCGGCTGAAACACTCCCAGCAGACCGATGCGCCATATTACCACCTCCAATAACACGAACCATCTGAACAATTAATTATATATATAGTTATATCTTTTCCACCTTGGAGCAATACCTGGACTATTTTCTGTCTTCTGTAAAGACACTCTTCCACTTGTTAAGTCTACGGGTGTTCCAAACTAATCTGAGAATAACTATACAACAAACTCAGTTGGTTATTTCTTTATTATTATCACTATTTCTCAAACGACAATATTAAATTATATATAACATATTATATTATATATTTAGGTCAACATTTACCGGTTAAGCCGCGACGGATCCGGACAATCGAGGTCAAAAACGAGAGCATTGACCCCGTGCAGGGCGACCACCAGCGGCGGCATCCACAGCGGCACGGTGGCCGCCGTCAGCAGCGCCAGCAGGCTGGCCCCCAGCGCCACCAGCGGGAACACCAGCAACACCAGCACCGACCCGCAGCCGCCGATCACGCCGTAGTTCCATATGCGGTTTGCCTGTCTGCTCATACCCTTACCCAAGAGTCCTGACAAATTTGTTACACTACATTTTTTTATAGCATATTTTATACATTTTCTAGATTTCTTGTTGGTTAGAAATTATAAAGTTTTCATTGATTCAATGTTCATAATTACCCGTGTCAGGTTCGGTCTCAAAGCGGGTCCTCTCCTTCGAGACGTGACGCCAGAGTTTGAGCAGTCTTGACCACATCGTTTGAGTTTCGCTGCTGCGTTTCGGAAATAACGTTCCGTTCACCTACAGTACGTTAATAAATAACATGAAAGGGGTCGAAGATTGAATTACATATATTTACATATAAATAATAATGAACAGACACCAACAAAGCGCACACAAACCTGAGACAGTTCGAGATCAGGCACGAATGGCTTCACACAAAGTAATGTACGCAGTGACAGAGGAGAGCACCACGGCACAAGCACACCCAACACAAACATCATATTCCACATCCAGCACCAGCTCCTGGGAATTGTATGGGGGCATGGAGTCTCTAACTATTAGTTCTATTTAGCAATTTAATGATTGATTAGTTCAATGATTTTATAAAACATTAACAAGCGTTTACTTACCTGTGAGCCAGGTTGAGCAGTCTCCAAAAGGGCCATCTGGTGGTGGTCGTTCTGATCTTTTCCCTATCGGCGAGGAACACCGGTTGAGATGGATCCGATCTTGGGGTAACGATGTTAGTGGCTCGTCCGCTGATGACTGTCGGTATCCGTTCCGATCTACCCCGGAAGTGTCTGATGATGGTCCAGTTGTGTGGCAGCCAGATGCGAGTGGCCCAAGTGAACTCGCGGGTCGGTGTCTTCGCTGCTCGCAGTTCCTAAAGAAAGTATTGTTATTCGTCACTGTTTGTCCCGATGTACTTTCTTACATGATCCAATAATCGCTTCAGAATATTCTAATCAAATCAAGAGATCATTATCAGTATTTGCCATTTTTCTGTCCAAAATGTAGTAAAGAAGTTACAATATTTTAATCATATTTATTGGAAGGCATTAAATTTTATTAAAAATGGTAAAATATATTTTTAATTAATTAAATTTAAAATTTAAAAACTGACTAGTTATTTAAAAAATAACAATTTACACCATGATTAATACAAATAATTGTAGTTTAATTAGTTTTATATATTTATTACATATGTTAAAAATGGTATCGATTGTCAGGTAAGCTCCGTTACCACCCGTTAGCACTGGTGTTAACTGTGTTATGTGCTCCCGAGTAGTAGTTCAATTGGAGAGATATCATCCGGCCCACTCGACTTATGAACTTCAAGGAAAGAAGGGTTTTTCGCATGATTTTTTTGACGAAAAACTATTTTCGGCATTAAGCTCGGATGCCGCGGAATGATAGGCGGTGTCTTACCCTGGACGTCAAAAGTTGAGTTTGGGGCAAAGAGTGCCCAAGAGATCGGTTTTCTCTTTTGCCATGTGGACCAGAGTCGTTCCCAGTTTGCAATGGCGGTAGGTATGGCTGGCAAGTTTCCGAGAGTGGCTTTAGAACGCGCCCAGAACTTGTGCCTGCCAGGCGGGTACTTTGCCAGCTGATTCCCAATTTTGACGACATGCTTGAACTTGCTCTAGCAATTTCAAGAAGAATCTGGAGACACGATTATATTTCCTCTTCCGAACTCGCAAGAGTTCGGATCCTTAGTGACTAACGCATTAGCCCAAGCTTGATCAGCCTGCCGTTTGCCAGCTACTGCAGCCCTGACAGACTCATCAAACGAAAGCCACGATCTGTCACCAAGTGGTTACC
Organism: Melinaea marsaeus rileyi; assembly: GCA_918358865.1. Classification (NCBI taxonomy): domain Eukaryota; kingdom Metazoa; phylum Arthropoda; class Insecta; order Lepidoptera; family Nymphalidae; genus Melinaea; species Melinaea marsaeus. The sequence continues at coordinate 1,441,407 of OU911089.1, forward strand.
AGAGCTTGGTACAAATAGTTATATGCCCTGTAGTATCCCATCAGCTACAGCCGCAGCGCACAGTCACTAGGATCATTGGAAGGGAAACAAATCGGCTCCCATGGGTAGGATGAAAAAAAAGGACCACATTCCATTGCAGTCAGCAGTAGATCCAATAAAGAGAGCATATGGCTGTCCACGTCCGGTAGACAAGTGTGCGTCTTGACTAACTGGGACAGACCATTTGCCAGAGCAAGGTCAAACAGATAGATCTCCTCTCGTAGTGGCACGTGACCCTAGCCAATCGGCATTGTGCGCATTGTGTGACTAAGACTTCGGCGGAGGGGGTCTGTGAAAGCAGATCCTCAATCTTCGCCTGGACATGACCCAAGAGTTGATCCGAAATTTTAAAGGTGTTTATTTTCTGGTGTTCTTCAGTTTCTTTACTGTTCTATTCTGCTTCAAGTAATAATAATGTTCTTATGTTTTGGGTAGACCTCGAAGAATTCGGTCTGCCCATTCATTTGTGCCCGACTTTCGAATTTTGGAAAAATTTCTTCACAGGAGGTCTTCTTATGACCCCCTGAGTCCGAAATGACTATTGGTCAAAAAGTTTATATATATATATATATATATATATATATATATATATATATATATATATATATATATATATATACATATATGTCGGAGAACCATTATCTTCACGATCGCTCATTGTGGGCATCAACAGGGATCCGGGCAAGAAACAAACTCTTTGTAGATTACAAAGAATAGTTTTATTGTAAAGTGAGTAATTTCACAATACAGATTGTTACTCAAATCACTTTAAATATACACAGTGCAGTTCCTAGGCCAATGTTGCTTTTTAATTTTACTGAACGGTAATGAATGTCGAATTCAGGGTGACACGCTCTTTCTTTTTTTTATTAACGTCTATTCTTTCCAGCCTAGGCTCTGTACACGTCACTTTGACGTTTGTGTGTCGATGATATTCCGTACCATAGACCCGGATGCGACATATATATATATATATATATAAATGCATGCGTGCGTGCGTCCAGATTCGACTTTTGTCAACACGATAGCGGTCACAGTTTCGCTCGGATCGCCTTCAAACTTTGCACAAAAATCAACCATCCAAAAATGAAGGTCAAGTTCGTTAACCAAAGAAATCCGGCCACAGGGGGCGCTAGGGCTCCACTTTTTCTGAGTTCAGTTTTTCTACCATAACTTTTTCCCTATACAAAGTAGATCAATCGCGTTCATATTATATGATGTCTTTGATGAATACCTATAACTAATGTAGATAAACCGAAAACTTAACTTCAATAACTTAGGGGTGGGGGTAAAAAAATCGAAAATTTGATGGAAAAAAATTTATAACTTTTTTCTGGTAAATATTCTTACATCACAAGGATTTTTATAATAGAAAGGTTATTTTTTACTCTAAATTTAGGTACCAAAAGTTTTTCCGTAAAAGGTACCGTTTCGGAGAAAAAAAAACCACTTTTAGCTTGAAAATTTAAGGTAGGTAAAACCACGGCAACTTTTCTCTGGTAAACATTCCCTCCTCGCAAATATTTTTAATAGAAGGGTTATTTTTTACTCTAAATTTAAATACCAAAAGTATTTCCAAAAAACATACCTTTTCCGACAAAAAAAATAAAAACCGCTATTTGCTTGAAAATTGTTGATGTAAACAACGGCATCATGTGTTATTCTTAGGTAGTGAGTTATATTTTAAACGAGTTACACACGAGGTCTACCCACGCGAGTCCCCTGCGGGCACCGATTTTTTTTTCTTAAATCACTTCACTTCGCAGTTGTTAAAGTCAACATTCCTTAATCAATCCATCGTTCAGAGGTTTTTATCAATATTAACTTGGGGTCAAATCCGATAAATATTTTATTAAAATAGTAAAATATATTTTCTAAACTGACTAGCCGTATTAGACATATCATTTACGTAATTGTGTACAAATATTTAAATAATTTCTTCTCATATAGGTAAAGGCTGACCTTCATCAGCAGAGGTTCCCTATCTCTAAGGAAGGCGAGATCCCTCAGCAGGAAGTATCTGTGCTGGTGCAGCTTGTGCGCCTGCATGGCGTGCGCCGCGTCCTCCAGCGCAGTCCAGCGCAGCTCCCGGCGAAGCGAGTGCGCCGCGGCCGCCAGCTGCTCCCTGCGCCACGACGCAGCGTGCGCCAGCACCGGCTGGCTGGCCGTGATACGGGCCTCGGCAGTCGCCAGACCAGCCTCCAGCTTGCGCCGCACGCCCTCCTCCGCCCTGTATAATATATAATATATTAGTATGTGTGTTAGCAACTGTTTAGTTTCTGGCCGGCTCTTCTTAGCAGAGAAGCTTTGTAGCTTTGTATGTATGTATGCGTGTGCGTCTAAATGCCTATTTGAATAAAGATGTTTTGAATTTGATTTTTATTTGTGTAGATACATAAACATTATGTATCTATGTAGTTTATATATGACATATAGTTTGTTTCTTTTTTTTTACATTCCGTCTTCAAACATATTTTCTTGCATGTTTTTAATTGGCTGTACACCTTGTGCAATAAACTATTTAAATAAATAAATATACGCTTACAACCGGTACAACGAACTATGCATTTAGCAAACTATTATAAAATACTTTTACCGTCGTTGGTACCTTTACTGCCGGCGAAGCGATAACTCGTCCGTAGTCAATTTGACTATACTTAAACTTCGCAAACTAAAAGTTAACACATCCGCGACTGCTGACTGCTGCTGAATTCATGTTATTTCGAATTCTATACCTGGTTGCCGCTGACGTGAATTCACGTCGTTTCAAATTCTATACCTGGTTGACGAAATAAATTTTATACTTTTTATCCTCCCCTTGAGGATACAAGTTTGCGGCAACCAGCTTCAGAATTGAATTATATGAGCCAGTACTTACATAGAAAATTAGCTGAACTCAAATGTATTAATTTAGTATAGTCCTTAAGGTAAGTCTGTAAGACCTTTTCTGAATAATCTTTATACCTGTTGACAATGACGGCGGCCCTTAGCTGAGAGGCGAGCAGCTCCGGCACCATAGGTCCAAGGGCCGCCAGCTGTTCACAACTAAGTACAGCGTTGCACACGCGAGACACGTATTCCTTCATGGCTGCAGCACTCACCTCCTGGTGGATATGTGGAAGGTTAGGTTATTGACTGTGGATAAGGATATTCCATCACCTGATGAAGTCCAATTAAGAAATTGGGAAATTTAAGTTCCCACAATCCGAGAAAGTTCAAAGCTGAGCCATAATCTAACACAGAGTTACCTTGAATTTTCATTATACAAATTTAGCAAAATATATATATATATATATATATGTATGTATACCTCTTCAATATCTTTGATGGGCATCTTCTGACTAGCCAGAAGCGCTGCTTTACGTTCACGGAAGTGCAAGAACCATCCCCGAGACTCCCGCTCCAGGATGGTCTGTAATGAGGAGGCGGCGCGGCGGAGGAGATCCCGTCGGTACAGACGAAGGTCCACCTGGAATAAAGGTAAATGAAACTATTTGTTCTGAAAAATTTTGCACGTACAACTGCAAAGAGAACACAATACCCTATTGTAATAAATAACATAATTAGATCAGACGAAGATAAAAAACCACGCCAGGGAATCAGGGATAATACCAGTAGAAGGAATATCAGGATAGACTTGATAATAAAAAAAAAACTAAATTATTGTATTTAACAATCCAATCCAATCCCCCACCTGCGTCCTCTGCGGCGTGGTGTACAGGTAGGGCACTCTGGGCGTGGTCCGCGGCGTCTCCCTCGCGTCCGTCTTCTCTGCGGCCGCCCTCCGCACGGCGCGCGACACCCACGCCGCCAGCGCAGATATGTCCTCTTGGTTCTCCGTCTGTATGTACATATATATATATATATATATTATATAACATCTTCATATAAGTGTTAATTATCTTCGTACCCTGCATATGAGCTCTGCGACCAAGTACCGCGACCTCTCCTCTCGTATTTTCTTGTCGAGGTCGCGCGCCTCTAGCGACGGCAGCCCGAACACGAGGTCGATTAAACTGTGAAGCAGTGACACAAGATTAAATACACTATAAATATATTGACATTTGTGACAGTGATCACAAAGAAATACTCGGAGTTTGTTGTGTGTTTCTTATCAGATGTTTGGAACAGCTTGTTTTGATAAATATGTTATCAAACCCTGACACTCCTATTTGATACACGAGCGATCAGTATTGATACAAAGTGGAAAGATATCAATAAATAATTACCGTTGGAACCCCTCCACGAAGGCCTTGCCGCCGGCAATAAGAGATAGAGGCTCGTCTCGTAGGAGCCTGTCTCTGGATACCACAACTATCAAGGCCACAGCCCTAGCCACGTGGCAGTAGAGCTCCTCCCTCGCCCTCGCCCTCCCCCTCTGCAGCCACCCCGCCACCCTCCATACGTGAGTCTGTCCAGGGAAGTGGCGGGAGGGTACCTCGAACTCTCTAAGATATGTACTTTGATATTTACATATGTATTATATAGAAATGTTTTTATTTATTTAAGTAATTTAAACTTCGAGAGAAATGTACTATGGACTCTTGATATTTACAATTTACAGGACATAAATTCGACAGAAAATAACATTAAAATTGTATATAACATAAAGGCTAAAGTAACCTAACTTTAATTTAACAATAATTGAATGAATGTAATTTTACCGCTGGGTTCTAGTCTCTTTTTTATCTCTATTCATTGCTCACAGTCTACGTGCTGAGTGTAAATCATTTCAGTCTAATATTAGTGCATTTCTCATTTCTATATTAGTGATTATTTTGTTAAATGCATATTATTTTAATAAAACTTTTTTTAAATATTTAATCTAACGTGTGTCACAAACGAGACTTACAAAAATGTATACTCATACTTTATTATTAAAAAGTCATACAACTTTTTTGTATTTTAGGATGAAGGAGAGTAAGAAATCAATTATAAGAAAAATCAATAAATAATTAGATTGTACATCCGGTAGGAATCCATCTTAAAGATAATTCTTAAAGTGTAAGGAGAACAGACTATTTTGATAACTCTATTTCATGCTTATAATGGATTGTAGGAAAATTATCATTGCCATAATATGAAAGAGACAGGAATAATTAGTATACTATTACATAAACATAAATATTCATACAAGGTTTTAGGGCTGCATCTAAACATGAATACAGATGGACGGTAATGGTCATGCTTTGCACTGAGGGTCTACAATGGTGCCAATGTTACAAATATTATATATACTAGCTTTTGCCAGTGACTGCGTCCGCATCATAAACAATTTATATGAATTAAAATTTTATCACTAACAGTGCCTTCTATTGGATATGTATAGAAACCGTTTGGGTATAAAAAAACCCAATTCGCAATAAAATAAATTGAACATTATTGATCGAGATGGGATCCTATCTTTTTATTTAAACAAAATAATAGATATGAAAAAACTTTCATTGAAAACAACATTTTCAAAGAGTAGCACAAACAAACATCGTGACAATTTATATATATATATATATATATATACATAAGTTACACCTTTATAAAGATATTAGTACATATTGGCACCACTGTACTAATGAATAATAAGCATACACATAAATAAACATTACATTATACCGGGCGACATACCCCCATTCACGAATCGATTCCAACTGTTTAGTATTTAACTTCCTCGGCTTATATATTTTGTCCTTGAGCAAGCTTATGAGAAAAAAAAAGTAATGATACAAACTATGTGAAGGCTAATCAGATCATCATCTATAAAGCATGGCCTAGTTTATTTTAATTACAATTTTAAAAAAAAGTAATTAATAATTTATTATAAATAATTCAAAATATATTTATGAGACACCCAATATAAAATATAATATTTAACCGATGAGATGATTAAGGCTGTGACAAAAAATAATTAATAATTATTAAATCATATAATTTATTTTATAATAATTAATGGTAGATAATAAGACTATGATGTAAAGTTATTTTAGGAGTTAATTAGTACACTAAAATGTTATGGTGAATGTTAATTAAAATTAACAAGCTCAGGATGCAAAGCCCAGAGCATAATGTACGAGTAACCTTTGTTATGTCTACTCAAAGTACTTAAAATGTACGGGCACACGCTTTCCTTTTATGTATCCTTAACTGGGGCAAGTTATGAAAGGGTTAATGACCTTATATATGACCTGATTCAACTTTAATGATTATATATATATATATATATATATATATATTAAATTACATAATTGAATATAATATAGATCTGTTTATTTAATAAAAATGGTATAACACATTATTAAATATAGACTCACCCTTTCTCCCTAATTGCATGAAGCTGTTTTGGTGTTAAAGGATGGGGCTCAATACCAGCGTCAAGGGCTGCAGCATCTAACTCGTCACAGGGTGGTGCAATGATGATATCTGATGGTCGATTGTCGGGACCGGTGAATCTTGATGGAGGTAGCACTACAATTGATAACGTTTCATTTCTAATTGGATATTGTTTTATATGTTGTAATAAATATTTAAAAAAATTATATATGTATGAGCTATAAGTACTACTTTTAATAATTAACAAAACACTAAATAATAGTAAATCAAATTAATTTCCAATTTTGTAGGTCAAAACTAATATAGGATTAAACCATATTTTTACTATAAAATAGTAACCAAACATAAAATAATATAATTTTTTGTGAATACCAATAGGAAAAGTCTTCCAATGATAAAGGAAATCCTCAGCAACTTGTTTGATGTTATTCACAAGCTGCTCAACTTCAGGAGGAGCACCCACTAGTTGAACATCGAATCGCAGAGGTTCGCGCTCTGGTCCGGGTGTCTCCAGCAGAAGGGAGTTGGGACGAGACGCGCGTTCGCCCTCCCCAGACATCGCAACAATTGTTCTTGACCACTTCCAATAATCACATAATAAGTGCGGTGGGCGCTGTAGGCGGAGATATCACTTGACACCGAGTACTTATTGTTTTATTATTTACATTCATTTGATTTAATTTAACATAGCGGTCGTGGGAACATAACGATTCATTCTTTTCTTTCCAATTTTTGCTGGAGCCTAATCTTTGTTCTCTTAAATTTAATATAAGTAAATATAATCATGATTGTAATTAAGACATTAAAATATCGGGTTCAGAAGTTCTTTTATCCGACAATTTGATATAATAATTAGAAAATTACTGTCCGAAACGATGATAAATTCAGAATTTATCTAGATTGACGAGTTTTTCTTTGTACTCTGTCATTGACGATGTCAAAAATTCCATTTTGTATAATCTGTTTCATACTTCTTTGTAAAGGTAAGGAGTATTAGCGAATATAGGGGATAAATACTGATGTCAATATAAAAGTCGTCCCTGCAGCGAGATTGTGCCACTATTTTGTGATATAAACTAATTTATTGAGCGAAACGGGCGGAGCGCTCTACTGGAGACTTTTTCATACTCTTTGTCACGAATAGGCTCAAAAACTACTTGACGGCAAATTATGAATTTTTTGCAATCAAAAAGATACACTTTAAGTAATGGTTTAAAAAAAATTATTGAAAAATGTCATGTCGTTGAAGAATAATCGTTAAAAAACTATGAGTCATTACACTGGGCTCGCGTCGCTCAATATGTAAACGGCAACCGAGATTTCGCGAGCACATCGAGTGGAAATTGAGGGTCTTTTAGCGCCTCTAGTATAAATACTAATGACAATATAATTTCACATATATTAAGTATGCCGAAGACAACTTCATTAATAAAAAACTTCAATATCCTGATGTAGTGAGCTAGCATTTCATGATATCATTTCTACTTCAATTTCTTAAAATTCTTTTAAAGGATAACGGGCAAAATGTACCCACCGACCAATAACGACCAGACGTATGTCGTTAGATAGCTCTTTTCATGACTATCATTTGTTATTATGGCGGCTAGTCTCAATTCGTTGTGGGAAAAATGTTATAGTTATTTAAATGATATCTATTAAAATAAAAGTTGTTATTTCTAGATATATAAAAAAAAGTTTTTGTGTAGACTCCATGTACTTTCAGCGTTAACTTAACATGAGTTAAATATTAGGATAGTCAAATTGTAAAAAAGAAACCTAAAATAAAAAAAAATGGTTTATTACTGATTTACAAACAGAATTCTTATTATTTAAAAACTAGTCATCTACGTTGTCTACAATTACATCATTTAAAAATGCTGCTGGAGGATTGAATACCTCGTGCCTTGAGTAACCCATATACAATATAATTGAAGTCAAAAAATAAAAAAATAAAAAATACGTTACTAAATACGCCGTTCCGTACAAATAAAGGCTGCGATCAATAAAGGATGACGCGTACGCAATGAGCATTTCGGCAATTACACCTTGCATTAAGGGTTTACGTAGGGATTTTTAACTTTTAAACACATTTTTTTTAATATCTGGAAGACCCCTAAACGATTTGAGACTAGCCCCCATAATAACAAAGATAAAATATCTGGAACTAACTACTTTTATTTTAATAGATATCATTTAAGTAACTATAACATTTTTTCCACAACGAATTGAGACTAGCCCCCATAATAACAAATGGTAGTCATGAAAAGAGCTTTCTAACGACATACGTCTGGTCGTTATTGGTCGTGGGTACACATCCCATACATTTTTGCCCATCATCCTTTATAAGTTTTATTCTTATTTTGATGTTGTGATTTTTTATGATTTTAATCGGCCACAGAGGTGGAGTACAGAGGTGTACCTCTTCTCTACCCTTCAACATATAGAAATGACACAATTGTCAATTAATATATAAAATGAAGTTTGAACTGTGATAATATTGTGAAAAACTTTAGTTTACAATTTATGTACATTTATTTCATGTATGGACCTCTAGCTATTACATAATTGATAACAATTGAAATCATACACAATACAATGATTATTAATTATAATTTGATAAGTAAATTAAAAGGTTTAAGTAATTTTATCAATCAAACTCGGTATGTATTGTCTTAAAAACTTCAATTAAATATGTTAAGATATGATAAGAGTTACATCTTTTACAGAATGTTATCATGTACAAATCCCGGCTATTCACTGGAGCACGTTTTCACAGGCGATAAAGATAGATTTAATGGTATTACAATAGATTCTACTAAGTATAAATCTACTCAGGAAGTTTTTACCGAGATCTTACTAAGTAAGTAATTCTTAATATATATATATTTTTTTTTTGTAGTATTTAATCATATACTTACAGTTATTAATATTGTATGGTTTAGTTTTGTACAATAATAATAAGCCATACCAAACTAAATATTGTTAATATTTCTCACAGGATCTTTAAAACAATGGTCCGATGAAGGAAGAAAGTGTATATGGTTTAAGGTTCACATAGATGATTCAGTGTATGTCCCTTTACTTGCACAAGTAAGTCAATAACATTCCGAGTTCCTTTTTTTTGACCATTTTAATAGAAATTAATCACTTTACCAACATATAATATATACATATATAGAAATATATAATAAGTATCAAAACTTCTATATCAATAATAAATCATGAATCTATGCATTCCTTAAAAAGTAAAAAAATTTATTGAATACAAAAACAATTGGTATATTCTTAGAAAGGTTTTAATTTTCATCACGCCAGAGATGAATACCTAATGATGTACAAATGGTTACCGACGGACATACAACCAAATTTACCTCCTCCGTGTCACACAAACCTCGGAGTGGGTGCACTCGTGCTCAATGATAGAGATCAATTACTGGTTGTATCTGAAAAGAACTATAACTATCCCCATTGGAAACTCCCGGGCGGATATGTTGAAAGAGGTGAGAACTGTTAACCATTTATTAATTTTAAATAATTGAATGTCTTACATCTGGTATTTTGACTAGAAGATAGAACTAATCCAGCCCGGCCCGTTCACTAGTAAAATACATATCTAAACATTACAATATGTGTTTTGAACGTATAAGTATTTGAAATAACAACTACAAAATTAAAAAAACAACATGTATTTTAGTATGGATTTTATTGTATATATTATAGTATGTCAACAGAGCTGTCAATCCATTTTTATTTTTGTATTAATACTCCAAAAATAATTTATTTTACAAAAAGTAATCTCAGAAAGGTTTAACTTTCTGACACTACATCTATATTCTATATTATAAAACACTTTAGTATCGATTAAGCAATTTTTCAATCAATCAGTTAAGCTTCAGAAAGATACTAAACAATAATATATTATTAGTATTTTTCTGAAGAAAAATTATTTGTTGTTTTAAGGAGAGGACATAACACACGCTGCACAAAGGGAGGTGATGGAAGAAACGGGAGTAAAATCAGAGTTCATGTCATTAATAACATTCAGACATACACACAACATGCTGTACGGAAATTCAGATATCTACATGCTGTTAATGATGAAAGCATTGTCCGAAGAAATAATATTATCACGGGAAGTTAACGATTGCAAATGGATGGACATATCAGAGTATGCAACTCATCCTCATGTACATGAACTTAATAAGTTTATTTTAAAAGAAGCCTTAAGATACAAAGAAGAAAATGTCACTATGGATTTGCACAAAAAGACGACGGTATGGCCGCTCGGTGTAAGAGTAATCAATCTTTTATTATTAAAGAATGGAGAAAATAAATAAATTGTTGAATAATTTTAATGTAAATATAGTGATTTATTGATCATATTTTATTATTATTTTTTATATTTGTTATTGAATTGAGATTCATTTGATATCCTAATTATTTGTTGGTGTAAATATACTTTGTTGTATTTGAAATGAGTTTTATTGTTTTGCGAAAATAATTCACACATTACAAAAGATAAAATATGCCTAGATTGTCATCTAAATATGATAGGATAATTATTCTCTTCAAACAAGATGGATTTAAAGATAATTATTTGATATAAAATAAGAAATATTTGAATATATTAATAAGACATATTTTTTTTAACCTGAAGTAACATATTCACTGAAATTATAGTTAATATAAAATGCTACGCCCATTTAATCGATGTGGTAATAGTAATCAAAAACTTAGTATTATCATTATTACTCATTGTAATATTCTTACGACTTATATTGCAACACAAAAACGATGTATGTCAGTGTTTATAAATATAGTAATTTTGTTTATATGTAATGATAATTGATAACTAATGAGCCGATTTCGATAGTTGCTTTATTAGTTACATAAAAGATCGCCCAAATATTGTGCATATCAATGGCGTCTCTAAAAGATGACAGATACGTAAAATATTATAGTTTCCGAATGAAAAAGTACAATTATTAAATTATTGGTTTTAGGCATTGGATGTTAGGTTATACATTTTTAAGTACCAACTATAAATGCTTATTAAAATCTGGAATACAATAATTAATCAGTCTATAATACAATTATAACTAGATTAAATCTGTACATTATACATTTTTTGGAAAAGTAATTATGATATGTATCTGTGCAAAATTAATAAAGAAATCGATTAAACTTGGTGACAGCTTATAATGAGTCAACATAAACGTAATTTTTACGGGAAAATTTCCAAATTAAAACAATTATTAAAGCTATAGGTATATAACAATAAAACTAGAAATTTAGGGATTTTGAAAAAAAATGTATTGATAGATTATTTATTAAATATTTAGGAGACAGTCCGGATAAACTCAATTGCAGTAACTTGTTTATAATTGTAATTTGAAATATATTTGCATAGATCAATAGAATGGTCACGTGATACGCCTGAATACTAAAGAGGTAAAAATAATAACAGCTAAATCAAAGTTTCATACTAAGTGTTTTATTGTTAGTTTCCATGCACGGCGTCTTCGTGAAGAATCGGGAGAATGTTTGTTTCCACATCGACATCACGTTCGCTTTCTTTTGCTTTGTCTGCACTCCAAGTGTCTGTAATAATGAAATGAACGTTACAAACACATACTTTATTGGTAAATCTTCGCTACAATGGAGTATTTGTATGAAATTTTGAGTCATGTGGCATTTTTGCATTATAATATACAAAAATATTGTGCGTGAGACATTTTTTTAAAGAATATGTTATGGTATGTTAAGTATGAATGAATATAATGGCAATATATTATTTACGTCAATACAATCCGTCTATTGTTAAATCGTTTTACAAAACAATGAACGTAACGCTCCTTAAAATTAGTACAATCATAAATTTAATAATCATATAGTATTTTGTCTATTACTTAGACGATAAAAGTTAGAATTTGAATAATATTGTTTTACTATTACGTACGTTGGAAGTTATAATGGCAAAAAACTGTCTGGTCGGTTTTTGTAAAAAAGGTGTAATTTAAGTCTCTTTAATATTATTATTTTTTGACTTGTCAGTGTAATAAATTCTAAGATAAATTTCATCTGTTTTTAGTTCTTATGTCATAAAACTTGATAGTTATATTTTTTTATGTAAGGGGATGGCAAACGACCGTGCGGGTCACTGACGCTAAGTGATCACCGTCGCCCATTAACTCTTAAAACATCAGGGCCTTGGCGAGTATGTATGTCTTTTATGAAGGCATCAAGGTCGTATCAATCCGGAAACACCGCCGAAGGCAGTTAATTCCACATTTTTGTGGTACGTCGATGAAAGATTCTTGAAATCCGCAGAGTAGAAGATCACCACGCAACCAGATGGTCCAGATGCGGTGATGAAAGTCAGCAGCAGGCATGAGATCATATAACACTTCAGAACATTCCGTGTTGTAAACACGCACAAAGAAGCTACGTCCCTACGCAATGCCAGAGTCCAGCCGTTCACCCAGCACGGGATCTCCGACAATCCAAACGACTTTCTGTTTTACGCGGTCATACGGTAGAAGCTGATTGGGGCGATCCGAACTAGAGATAAGAACAGTACTTCCCGTGTGGCCAGATCTGCACCTTATAGAGCACAAATCTTTGGCCAGGCCTGAAATACTGCTCTATTGATCACTTCCAATTTCATCGAGGCTAACTTGGCTTTACTCTCCAGGTAACCACGAAACCGAAAGTCTATTGAAATTGAAGTCTACCAGTATTCCATTGGGGGTTTTTCAGTGGTAATAGCGCCAACTTATACTTTTGGGGATTAAATTTAACGATTTTCAGTTCATTCCATTCTGAGATTATCCCCAGGGAGGTTTCTATAGAAGACACGAGTTTCTTTCGGTATTCGTCGACGTTTTTCTACGGTATATTCCGGTCATGTAGGTTGCATGGCCGGAATATACCGCAATCCAAGTGCTGTCATCCGCATAACAATGAAGGTTGCAAATATCTAACATATCTTTGATGAGCCGAAGGAACAAAGTTGGGCATAGCAGTCTTGGGATACATCAACGTTTACTGGCTTGGGGTCCGAGAAAAAACCGTCGAAAATTACCTGTATGCTACGCCCAGTAAGAAAGCTGTTGATCCACTAGTATAAACTCTCGGTAAGTCCGTAGGAAAGAAGCTTCCAAAGAAGCCTCTTTGTGCCATACATACACGATCGTAGGCTTTTGCCGTATCCAGACTTCTTTTTCTTTCAATAACCACGGCAAACGGTGCGTAAGATATCATAGAAGATCATCAGTTGATCGGCCATGGTGAAAGCCATATTGCAAGTCATTGACCAACTGGCGATCCTCGTTGTACGTTAGTAGCTATCAGTTAATGATGTTCACTATTATTTTGGAGAGTAGAGAGGTAATGGCGATGGCTCTGTAGGTAGTTGGTTCCAATCTATCACCTTTTTTAGGGATCGGATGAACAAGTGCACACTTCCATAAGACCGGAACTACGCCCTTAAGGTAGGACTGTCGAAATAGATGCGTTAGCACTTGAGTTAACTTAGGGGAACAAGTTCATAGTACCATTCAAGAAATGCCATCTGACCCACTCAATTTATGAACATCCAAGAAAAATAGAGTCTGTCGTATGGTTCATTGCCATAAAATTATTTATGGCATTGAGCTGTGACACTGCGGGATGATAAGCGGCATTTTTCCTAGGTTATCCAAGGTCGAGATTAAGGAAAAAAGTTTGGCCATGAGATCGACTTTCTGTTTGGCAGTATGGACCAAAGAGTCGTTGCTCGTGTGCATTGGCGGTAGGGACAGCGACCAAAAGTTGCCTAGAGTGACTTTAGAAAATGCCCGGAACTTGCGCGTGACTGGCAAAATGAAAGCAAATGCATGAAACCAAGACTGTATCTGTCACCAAGTGGTACCTCGGGGAGCCTCGACACGGGAGCGATTTGACGGGGAACGTCTTAACCAGCAGTCAGTTGACCTTAGCCAATCATTTGTTAAAGTTGTTTGTTGGTTGATGTTAAAGACTCCGAGGACTACGACTTCGTCGGAGGAAGTCTGTGCAAGCAGGTCATCAATCCTAACTACGACATAGTCCAAGCGTCGATGCGGTTCTGCATTACCTCTATAGAAACTGTAGAGACCTGATATACCACTATAGACTTTGACATTGTCATCCATTTCTAAGTACAGCCAGATTACTGGCAGGTCAAATTTCTGAAGGCGAGGGTAGCAGATACCCTGCTTTATGAAGACCTGGTGTGTGTTATAAATTATATTCAAGCTTATATCCGCGGTATGATAGGTACGCTGTGTCGCTATATTGAGATATCTGGGTCTCCTTCAAAAACAACAAGGCCGACTGCATCGTCTCTAGATGATAGTGGACAGCGTTTAGTTTGTAATGAAATCCCCGGATTTTGCAAAAGTTCACATTTAGAGTGGAGCGGGGCATCGCTGTGTTGATTTGTCGTTTAATCGCAGAAAACACAAAACGCGATACATTGTCCGCTCATTCCCCTGATTTTACCTATAGAGGGTATTTCAAGCTGGTATCCACCTGCGGTAATTTTTTCATGTGTAGAGAGGAGGAAGGAGAGTTGGACTTCAAGATGCTCTCACTCTCCGATAAAACATAACCAAATGAATTTGGTTACTACCTTTATCTTCTGTAAGAAGGTCCCCTTGTACTACGAGCTGCAGTCAAATAACTTAAGCTGGACTTTACCACCATACAGTATGTATACAGAATAAGGTGCCATAGAGCATGATGGTCTGATGAAGTTCGAAGGTGGGAGACAGAACCTTGGAATACTTGAAAAATCCCATCGTGTTTGGATACACAAACGTAAATATAGTTTCAAAGATTCTTTTATTGGAATAAATGACTTATCAAATCAGTGCTGAATCATTCAGTTAGAATTTAAATACTAAGACAATACTCTCTGTTAGGTTTTTGGAGTAAGCCATGTCTAATGTTTATTTATGTTATAAGAAGTGTGCCACGTTTTTAAGGTTCCGTAGTCCACTAGTGCATTTTTTGAGGTACCACATTATCTAGGGTACCGTTAGATAGGTATTTAAAAATATGGTGGGTTTTTGGTCTTTGTTTTATCAGTAACTTGTACCACTTATATGTATTTATTTATTTAGCTTCACGCCATATCCCTCGCGGGGTAACCAGACACGACGGAGCGCCAAACGCTACGGTCCCTGCATACCTCTTTCGCCTCGGCCACTGACATCAACCTCTTCATACATGCCCTCCGGGGGGTCCTCATGCTTTTTACGTGACCTTCCTCCAGTATCATGGATACAGTGTATATGTATTTCATCCTATCAAATAATGTTTAACTTTATCTGACTTAAAAAGTTATTCATTGTTTGTCTACTTACATAAACGGAAATCTTATCAAAGAAATAACCTGTGGTCTGATTTGATTTGATTGTATAATGTTATAAATTGACATTTTATCCCGATTTACTGATCTTACAGACATTAGCGAGGACTGTTGCTAAAATAAGTAAGTCTCTGGTGTCTGAGAAAATACAATATTATATGGATTTAAATTTGCATAATATTATAAAACTTAAGAAGCAAATTATATCTCTGATTATAGCAAAGGCACGTCATATATATTTACTTCCACAAACTATACTTTTAGATGTAAAAGGAGATATTTTCCAGCAGTATATTAAGTCACTGGGATACATAACTCCATCCACAACTCCTAATATTGCTTATAAACTTTACATTTATGTTCTGATATCAATATCTTTTACAATACAAATATAAATACGCCTGTTCTCAATTTCGTCTACTGCTTTCACTCTCAAATTGACAAACATTTTTATCACGTTCGTTGTTACAAATTGTTTAAGACACGTATTTAATATAATATAAAATAATATTTGCACAGCTTTAAACACTATACAAATTGATAAAAAAATATAATATAATATAAACGCTCACCTCAGTCTCCGAGCTTGTTTTCAAGGTCACGAATAACGAAAAGAATAAAAACATCAATTTTAAAGTGATCGCTACGGACACAACAACCAAAAATGCGTACGTCATGACTGCTGACTTGGAGTACAGTGAAAACTAGTTATACAATGCAGTGCTTCAGGTCGCAAATATACGATGGATACAGTGAACGAACTGCCGTGTTGTTTTTTTATCGAGAACAGAACGTGCACTAAACAACGTATAGAGTCGACAATCTACATTTGAAAATGATTACTTAATTAACTATAATACATTATCATATATTTAGGGATCCCTTAACATTTTTTTAAATTTACATACCTATTTTATTTACAAATGTAATGTAAATGCTTTCAGAATACGATAATTTATCAAAAATTCATTATTACCTACCATTTCTATTTAATCTATCGTTTTTTTTTAAGTTTTATTGTAATTGTAACTAAATACATTTATATAATTCGTGAGAATTATAAATTGTTCCGCTATAAAAAGTAATAAATCGTCTAATAATAAACAATAAGCCATCACTACCGCTGTCTATTATTTACACTAAATTTCATCAAAATCTATTAAGCAGCCAGAATCTTTCGATTATATACATGTAGAGATATACAATTTTTTTAATCTACATATTTTGATTATTTTATTATATATATTGTAAATACAATATGGACGAATAGCAGTAACTCTTATGATATAGAGGGTAAAGGGAAGGCTCTTCGAGAAAAGCACTACACTACACTAGAAAAGAGAAAGCTACAGTCCATAGTTGTAAACAGGGCCGGATTTGTAAGTCTGGAAACCCTAGGGCTAAAAAAGGAGTGGTGTCCCCTAACTATTAATTATTTTCCAAATTACATATTAAAAAAGCCTATTGGGTCTGAAATGCTCGAGTAATCAAAAATTTATAATGAATGGAAACTTGCAATCAAGGCTTTCTGAGATATGGATAACAATATTATTATTGTGCAAGTATTCTAAGTAAAAAAAATGTTTGGGAGGAAAAACGTAATTTTTATTGTGAGTCCCCTCTCCTGTGGAGGCCCCTGACAATTGCCCCGCTTGCCCTAAATCCGGTTCTGAGTGCAAAATACATATTTTTAAATTAAAATAAATGTTTTACGAGCATAATCAGTAAGGAACCTTCGTTTTAACATTTACAGACACTGCCGATTTAGCACTTAATGCTTAATTTATTCTATATATTGTAGAATTTTAACTAGATGTTAAACGCTTCGATATTTACTTTGAAATCATAATTTTTTTGGAGCATTATGGCTCTATTTTGTGGTAAACATTTTATAAACCATTCGTTTACTTACAAATCATTCATCATCATTAAAGCCTACGGAACACGTAATAAAAAAATCAAATCATCCAATTGAATAAACATAAAGATTTAAAGATATATGATATCTGGTGATCGGATAATTAATAATTAATGTATCCGTATCTATCTATACCTTCGTAAGTCAGTATTTGTGTGTTTGTGTTAGATTGGGCTGCACTGCCGGCCCCGTAATGACATTCACTCATTGTTCAAGTACGTGGGGACTGTGTTCGTTAAAATTAAACTATATATATAAATAAAATAGAACTGTCCATTTGTTATTCCATATTCACTAAATGAATATGAAAGTATATACGGTACTTACATTAAAAAAACTATATTTTTTTTTGTCTCCGTCTGTCTGTTTGGTCTGGTCCTGGAACGGCTGGACCGATTTTAACAGATCTTTCACTGTTAGCTGATGTTATAAGTAACTTGGACTACTTTTACAAAATAAAGTCCGCTCGAACGCAGTCGGGGGCACAGCAAGTATATTTATAAACGAATAATTAATACATATATTAGATTTTAATCAAAGAAATATAATGTTTATAATAAGATCACAATAACGCCTTATCGGGTATATTTTATATTTTTAAATATTTTGTTTTGACAAAGAGCAGTTTTCTTTCATGATTTAGAGATATGTTGAAGTATAAAAATGTTTGAATGTGCCATAAGTTAATAATACATTTTAAAATCTTAGCACTTTACATAGAAACAAATATCTCTATATATTCGTTAACAATCTTAATTTTTATACATGTATATTAGGGAAATTATTATGTAAATCTTATTTCATTAATATTTGCAATAATCATATAACTATTAATAGTTAGAACAAAATAGTTTTTATATATACATAATTAGAATCAAATTCGGATATCTATAATTTATTTACGCATGTTTTTCATATTTCTGAATAAACCTTTGAGTTTTAATGTAATCTCAGAAGTGTGTCTTCATCGATATGTTATAATCACTTAATTTTGTAATTATTGCAATAATTTGTATTTAAAAGATAAGATAACATTAAACATTGATTCTGAGAATTATCCACACACTATAATTGTTTTTAATTTTATTTTGAAATTATCTTTTTCTTGCCCTTATGCCTCTTTGGGGTCGGCGCAGTATGTTTTTTTTCCATACTCTCCTGCTACTCGTCTTCCTGTATACACTCCCTTTTTCTCCATATCGTAAATATTATAATTTCTTAACTAGGGCAGAGTCCTATTTAAGATTTGTCTAATTTGAATTGACGCGCCCTTCACTTGTTTACGCAAACAAGCAAGTTTAATATATCTGCGCAACACATAAACACAATGGTTATTGATCAATCAGTTGGCATTAAGACTCAAACGCGAATGCACTCTTCATTCGATCGCAGAAGTACCGTCAGCATTACCAATTTCACAATTTCCCCCTTTACCATCCCCAAACTAAATTATGACATTTACAAATGAACACCTCGAACTGATCAATGAAACAATTTAACAAAAAAACAATACTCTCAATTCTTTGACTTGGATAAAGAATTTGTTACTTATATTATGTTATATAATCATGTTTAATTCAGATACTCATATAGAGACAGACGAAACCATTAAATTAAAATAATAATAATTTGCTGTCTTTACGTGCTAAGATACGATTATTCTCGGATTTGTTGTGCAACTAGTTTAGTTTTTTCTGAACGCGTGAGACAGCGGATGTCTTGTTTCATACAACAAGCCAGCGCTTCTCCTAACAGAGAGTGTTGATGGATTTGTGTTGCGACTAGTCGACTGCGATGTCGGAAACAGATCATAGATCACGAAAGAGTTGATGCACGCACACAGACAAAATGTTGTAAATATAAGCACTCGCACATTTATATCACTTAGTTAAGTAGTGGGGCGCGTCAACTCTAATTAGACAAGCTTTATTTAACGTTTGTAATAAGTTAAGTTTTAAAAAAACCTATACAGAACATTACTATCTATTGGTCAGAAACACCAAAAAGCTTTTTTTTCCTATAACAAACATATATGTCCATTCTAAAATATGTATTTTTTTTTTAAACCTAACTAACCTAGTCATAAGTATTGTTTAAATTATAAACATCCAATATTTTATCGCGTTTATATTAAAACATTAGATTTCCTACTATTTTACAAATGTTTTGTATACAATTATTATTGTAATAGTATTATATTTTAACACTACACAGAATAAAGTTTGAGGCAATTCGACAAATTTCTTGATAACAGTTTCTAAGTAATTAAACGTGCAACAGATGCATTTTCCAACATTGATATCACTTTGTTATTTATTTCGGTCAAATAAAATTACAATGTATTAGTGAAAACCGTATACAAATCAGATAGGCCACTTCAGAGATTAGCTTGCACAATTATGTAAAATAGTTAACTTTGGGTTCTATTCATTACTAAGGACTACCAGCAATGATTTCTCCCAAATATCTTCTATGTAGAAACTATGATCAATTATAGATTTACATACCATATAGGCAGAATTTTAAAAGGACATACGGATTATTGCCCCGGGGCCTCCACACGAGAGGGGCCCCACAAAAGATAAAAAAATATCCAATTTTTTAAAGTGTTTACTATTTTTTGCATATTTAAGAAAACTTGAATAAAAATAATAATATTTTTTTCGATATATCATAAAAATCTTATTTCAAGTTTACATTCATTATAAATTTTTGATCGAACATTTCAGTACTTAATGGGCATTTTGTAATTTGTACCCTTGACTTTAGAAAATAATTAATAATTAGGGACCTCAACTTCTTCATTGACCCAGGAGCCCCAGATTTTCAAATTCGGCCCTGCATATAGGTAAAAGTTATTTTTGTAACTGTACACAATACTCTAATTTTTTTTTTATTTTACTTGTATTTTTAGATCTGAATTTTAATTGCAATTTCGATATTTGGGGTTTTATTTTTATCTTTTATAACATATCAAAAAATAATATATATTTAATGTATTGTTGATTTAAAAATGTATTTAAAACTATATATTTGGTACGATGTTAGTATAATTTGATAGTTTGTTGATATGACTTGGTAAGAGTGATCTCAATGAGTGACTTAGACGTCAAATTGTGTAAGAATAACGGTAATATTATTAATTTCACATTCACATTTACATCAAAGACCTAGCACCTCTTATATTTTGCCGCAGTTAAAGGTGAAAGTTCTGTAGGGCTATTTATCTTATTGCCTACCTCTAATTAAAACAGACTGAATTTTAAATTTTAAATTAAGTTTTCTCTGAGACGTTACCATGTTTATACATGAGTAGGGATTTATTATTATTATTAAAAAGCGCGGCTGTGCAGGGCTGTGAGAGCCCAGTATCACTGCGACCTGAGAGATCTATTGTGATCGCCACTGCCTACAGTTCACTGCATAGGTCTGCCACTCTGAGGTATTGCAGAATTTCCTTTGCAGTGAGGTGTCGGACATCCACTGGGTCCAGGATGTGTCTCCCCAGGATGTCGGTGCGTTTGCGCATCAGTGGGCCACACTCGCATAGCAGATGGAGCGGGGTTTCATCCGCCTCGTGGCAATATCTGCACACTTTTCCATCCACTAATTTGAGGGTCGCAAGGTGCTTATTCAGGCAACAGTGCCCTGTAAGCGCTCTAGTTATGATGCGTAGATTATTCCTGCTCAGCCCAATGCGCTCCTTAGCTGCTTTCGCATTAAAGGGTTTGATAAGGGCTTTGGAATGCTTGTGGCCCGGGATCTCCTCCCAACGCCTCATGGCCTCGCACCTAGTGAGGTTATTTAGGGTCATACGAGCTAGGCTGCTTGGAACACCACATATTGGTTCTGGACCATATGTTTTGCTCCTAGCTCCTGCACGGGCCAGCTCGTCGGCAATCTCGTTGCCGACATGGCCCTCGTGGCCCGGGACCCATCTTAGGACCACTCTGTTTTTGCAGCCCAGAGTGTTTAGTTTCGTCAGGCAGTCAAGCACCAGTCTCGACGTGATGGTATTTGAGTTTAGGGCCTTTAGTGCCGCCTGACTATCCGAGTTGATGTAAATGGTCCTGTTCGTGTAGTTGCGCTGCAGATTCAGGGTCGCACAAGCGGTTATGGCGTACACCTCTGCCTGAAAAATGGAGGCATATCTGCCCAGGCTTACGCTTTCCCTGTGGCCAGGGCGCTCTCCATATACCCCGCATCCTACATTAGGTCCCATTTTGGATCCATCGGTGTACCATACAAGGCACCCGTTCCTCCAGGGGAGGCCGGTCGACCATTCCTCCCTTGTCGGTATTTCCACAGAATAGTTCTGCACAAAGTTGCAGTGTGGAACCATGCTGTCGCCATTCATCGCCAGTACGTTGTCGCTCATGACCGAGTCCTTAAAGGTCCTCAGCCTGTTCGACATCCAGTTTGTACTGCCCTGGGCCGATACTCTGAGAATACTGCCCCTAGCCACCCTCTTGACATGTAAGTCGAGAGGTGGGAGATCCAGTAGGGCATTCAGAGCCGCTCCTGGGCAACTGGACATGGCGCCAGTCACCATGCGACAGGCAGTCCCTTGGAGGCTGTTCAGCCTGTCCCTGACCGCAACCTGCTGACACTTGCTCCACCATACCACGGACGCGTAAGTCACCACCGGCCTTACGATCGCGGTATAGAGCCACAGCATCATCTTGGGCTGAAGGCCCCACCTGCCGCACGCCATCCTACCACACACTCCCAAGGCCATCTTAGCCTTGGATATGGTGTTATCAATGTGGGTGTTCCATTTCAGTCTTTGGTCTAAAGTTACGCCTAGGTACTTGACCTCACGAGAGAAAGGAATTACCTTCCCATTGAGGACTGGGCACCGTAGACCGTCCAGACGCCTCTTATTTGTAAATGGAACAATCACCGTTTTATCCGCATTGATGGATAGCTCGTTCTCCACACACCAGCTTGCAACCAGGCTCAAAGCCCTCTGCATGATGTCAGAGACGGTCATTTGGCTGAAACCACGAACGACAATGACAAGGTCGTCTGCGTACCCTTGCACATCATATCGGAGTTCAGCCATACTGTGCAGCAGCTCATCCACCACCAGTGTCCATAAAAGCGGCGATAAAACGCCACCCTGTGGGCATCCTCTGGTGGATGTAAACTCCACAGTGGTATCATTGAGGGTAATAGTTGCCCTTCTGTTTGAGAGCATTGATTCGACCCATTTCACCGTGGTCGGGTCTGTTTGTTTGCACACAAGGCTCTTGACCAGGGATTTGACAGGCGTGTTGTCAAATGCTCCCTCCACATCTAGGAAAGCTCCCAAGGCAATTTCACGGTCCTCAAGCGCCTTTTCGATTTTGTCAACCAAGTTGAGAAGGGCAGTTTCGGTAGACCAGCCCTTTCGATAGGCGTGTTGTGAGGGGTGGATAGGTTTCACCATTTGGATACTTTCTCTGATGTGTAAATCGAGTATTTTTTCCATCGTTTTAAGAAGGAATGAAGTAAGGCTGATTGGTCGAAAGGCTTTCGCTGTACTGTAGTCCTTCCTGCCAGCTTTTGGTATAAAAATAACCTTTGCATTTTTCCAAGAAGAATGTATATATCCACAGGCAAAACTTGCCCTGTAGATTTTAATTAGATGCGGCCGCAGTATCTCCAATCCCTTTTGGAGGAGTACTGGAAAGATACCATCCAGTCCGCATGCTTTATATGGTTTGAAAGAGCCTATGGCCCATTCCAGCTGCTTCGGGCGGATTACTAAAGCGGCTCTTCTCCAGTCCTCAGTACGAGTTCTATGTTGGAGGGCCGGTTCGTTTGCAGCAGCACCGCTGCAATCCGCCCCAGGGAAGTGAGCTCTGATGAGCTCAGTCAGAGTTTCATGCTCACTTGAGGTGTGAGTTCCATCTGGTCTGTTTAGTATGCCCAGATGGCTGGCCTCTGACTTAGAGAGCATTTTGTGAAGTCGTGCTCCCTGAGGCAGACTCTCCACTTCCTCGCAGAGCTTCCTCCACGAAGCTCTTTTGGCTTTCCTAATTTCTTTGTTGTATTTGGTTAGAGCTCTTCGGTACTCCTCCCAATCGCGAGTCCGTTTGGCCCTATTGAATAACCTGCGAGTTCTCTCTCTAAGCTTTTGCAGCTTAGAGCTCCACCATGGTACCTTCCTCTTTGATGTCTTTGTTTTCAGCGGGCAGCTGTCAGAGTAGGCAGAACGTATGCCTTCCTCTAACATTGTCGTCGCTATTTCCAGGCCATCAGGAGTCTTGATACTGCCAGGCAAGTCCTCAAGGTTTTGCTTTAAATTGGCACAATAGGATTCCCAGTTTGTAGATCTGGGATTCCTATATGCCATGACTTGGTCGTCGATTGATGCCATAAGTCCGAACGCAATGTGTCGATGATCAGACATCGAGGTTTCGTCGCTCACCCGCCAGTCAGTAATATGCCTCGCGAGATTTTGAGTGGCAAAGGTTATATCCAGGACCTCAGCTCTGGATTTTGTTACAAAAGTAGGATTATTGCCCCGGTTCAGTATGTAGAGGTTATTTACTAATAAAAAGTCATGGAGCAACTCACCTCTTCTGTTGATGTTGCTGCTTCCCCAAATTGTGTGGTGGGCGTTCGCGTCGCATCCCACCAGGAGCTCGGCACGGTGCTTGCGGGCGTATTCAACGACCCGCTCAAGCTCCTCAGCGGGGTTACTGTTCTCTCCGGGAAGGTAGGCCGAGCAAATAATGACTCGGGAGCCACTCCACCCTTTGAGATTGCAGAACGCTGCAACCAGGTCGTCGGTGCACAACTCTGAAATTGGTAGGAGCTGTATATTCTTATTATACACAATGCATGCTCTGGGCTTAGTGCCGTTGTTGTTAACAAGTATCTTACCCGCGGTGTTGAGTCCCAGAACTTTGATGCCACGAATCCAGGGCTCTTGGAGTAATGCGAGGCTAGCTTTCCCCTCCTTGAGGCAGCACTCCATCACAGCGGTCGCAGCCACAGCATGATGGAGGTTAGCCTGGAGGAGCCTCGCTGGTTCCCCAGTAAAGGCCATTACTTACCGGGGCAAGGTTTGCGCGACCCGGATGGTTTCGGTTTGGGCTTTTGCTGCGGCCCCAACAGTCCACAGTCAGCCCTACCTCTACCCCGTGCCGCAGGGTTGCCCCTGTAGGCACCCCTACCGGCATATTTTGGCACCCTGCCAGAACCAAGAGGCGGTCGCACCGCATGAATCCGGGTGTTCGCCTCACTGGCCGGCTCCGTGCCGCCAGCCTGAGGGCGTACTCTTCGCTCCCCAGTGGGTTGTGGCCCGGTCCTACTCGGCCCGGGCTTTGGGTCTGATTCCTGACCACTCCTGACCTTAAAAGTGATGTTTTTAAAGCCAAGAGCAGCCATGAAATTTCGTCCACGGAGTGCCTCCACAGAGGGCTCGTCCATGGAGAACGTCACAAGCTGACCATTCTCCACAGCCCTACTGTGCAGAACCCTCCACAGGCCGACATTCAGACCCGTGTTCTGCTTGGGCAGGATTAGTAGAGCCTGCTCCACATTCTCCACCTCACTGGTGGGCAGAAATGTCACCGCGATGGTCGGTTTGGGCAGCTCACTCTCGGGTATAATAGAGAGTTTTGCCCCGTCCCAAGGCGATAGTTTAGGGATTTCCTCCACAACCCAGTTCGTTGAGACCTGATCCATGCATGTGATCAGAATCCAGCCTGGCTTGTGGGTGAAACCTCCAAATTTTGGTTTTACGCTCTCCGATTCGATCCCAATGATGGCCCGAACCAGAGCGCTATGCACCAATTTCATCTGGTCCTCCGTCATCGTGTTCTGAACACCGATACGTGACGACCCCGCCACCTGTGAGAATGATGGAGGAGTATGTGCCTCGGCAGTGGCAGACTTTTTGGCCTGCGGCTGCGTTCGAGGTGACTCCTCCTCGGATCGAGTGCGCTTAACCGCCCTCGCATCCTCCGGTGGTGGTTTTCTGTCCGGAATTTCGGCCCAGGTTTTGCGGCATAGGGTTAAGGCCTCTTCAGCACTTACACCCGATGCTTTCAGCCTTTGTAACCGTTTCCGGGCGGCTCCTGATAATCGGAGTGGTCTGCTTGCAGGGTCCGTCTGGGCGGTCCCAGGAGTCTTTCTGGAGTCAGTACTGCCTCCAGCTTCCTCCTGGCTCGTCCCAACGCCTGCCTCATGAACATTCTCCGAGGAGGCAATTAACTGCACTTCCGTCGCAGATGTGGTTCCCTCCATTGGCTGGGGGGAGGATAGTAGCAAGTTCTCAATGTCAAGTTCTTCCATATGAGTCCCACGAGTAGCTAGGGATATAAAGGTTGCTGACCGGCAGAGCCCCGCTTGCCGGCCAGAAGGGCATTGGATACACCCCGAGGCGCCCCGGTATCGGGTGGCACCGTTTGCGACTGTACTTCCCTACAGCCATGCATCCTTAGGCACGGTTCGCATCACACCATGGATTGGGTTTTGGAGCGGGTGTCGACAGGAGTTGTGAGATTGAAGGGAATAGTGGAAGGTGGATAGGTTGGACTGTTGGATGTAGAGGTTCGGCTTTGTGTTTTAGTTACGTTTGTTCCTGAGGGGATCAAACCAATAACAGGCAGCACCACGGGAAGGAGAACTCCATCAGCCTTGCTATGAGGATCTACACGACTTTTGCGCTCCCCCTCCTAGCCGTTCGCCAGTCTATCACTTGGAGGAAAGGTGAATAGACTGAGGACGCGTGCATCCTAAGGTAAAAGTCATCCATAGAATGCACCTGCCCCTGTCCTGAGTAGGGATAGTCTAATTTGTAATGACGCACCTCATTAATTGATATAAATGTGCGAGTGCTTATATTTAAAACATTTTTTCTGTGTGCGTGCATCAACCCTTTCGTGATCTATGATCTGTTTCCAACATCGCAGTCGACTAGTCGCAACACAAATCCGTCAACGCTCTCTGTGAGGAAAAGGGCTGACTTGTTGTATGAAATAAGGCATCCGCTGTCTCACGCATGCAGAGAAAACTAAACTAGTTGTTACAACAAAATCCGAGAACAACCGTCCCTTACCAAGTAAAGTCAGCAAATTGTTATGTTTATTATATTTTTTCGTGTCTTACACGGTATTATTAAAAAGTGTTTATAAATGAGTATCTAAATTAAACATAATTATATAACATAATATAAATAATAAATTCTTTATCCAAGTCAAAGAATTGAGAGTATTGTTTTTCTATTAAATTATTTCATCCATCAATTCGTGGTGGTCCTATGCGTCATAATTTAGTTCGGGCATGACAAGGAGGGTAAATGTAAAATTTGTCTTGCTGACGGTACTTTTGCGATCGAATGAAGCGTGCACTTGCGTTTGAGTCTAACTGGCAACTGATTGATCAATAACTATTGTTTTTATGTGTGTGTTGCGAATATAGTAGTGTGCGTAAATACGATAGTGGGACGTTCAAATTAGAGAAATCCTACAGGGAAGCACTTTTTCAACTCCCTCGTTCTCCTCCTCCTGAATCCTATTGCAGTTCCTCTAAAAATACTCACATTGACGTCTCCATTTCCTTTAAACTGCTTGAAATTCTAAAACCTGTTAATAAAATAGAATAATAATAGAAATGTTTCAAATAAGTATCAATTAACTTATATAAGGTATGTATTAACTTATAATAATAGCTATTATCAGTTGTTTGTACTAAATTAGATGATTTCAAGGAAAATATATAAATCCCACAAGATTTATTGATTATTATAATGTAATCTTGAATTTGCAAAGCCGATAAACGTCTTCAGATAGGTTTTAACTTTAGTGTTGTTCAGTGAACCAGGACGCGATGGTGTTGAATACTGTTTTCTTTGCTATTGTTATTGCAATATTTTTTCTCAATTTTGTGTTTATAATTATTTCAATAACATTCACATTGTTCTACGATGGTACCGTAAGTATACGGTTATAAAAAAAATAATTTTACATTGCAAAAAGGTTTTATATTTTATTAATTATTTAGGATACTTAATTTTAGTCAAATTAAAATAATCGCGTATAACTAAAGATGGAATTAAAAAAATATCTTCTATAAATATTTTTATTACAGGGCCCTCCACAGGGGGTAATTCCAGTGGAACTGGATAGGAAAGTGTCTGAAGTGGCCCGACCCAGCCTGGCCCCCTCCCTCCCACAAGTGATAATGTTAAACGCAATACGAACAAGCATTGGAGGGATCAAATTCAATCAGGCTTAAATCAATACATTTTTACATCCCGTTCAAATAAATAAAAAAAAAAGGAAGATTTTGATATCTTTATATCAAATTATCTTTGTTTAATTTATTTTTGTACTTATCTTTAATCTAAAATCGTCATAACAAGATAAAAAATAATTGCTACACACTTTCGATTATATTTTTGTATAATCATTTCGTGTTATTTAAATGTATTTTTATTTCTATTTATAAGTTTCATGTCTATAAATTGTAATAAATAAAAATATTGATTTAGTTTTTTTGTTTCATATGTTTTTCATTTATTTAGTCCTCAAATTTGGAAATATAGAAAATATT
Organism: Melinaea marsaeus rileyi; assembly: GCA_918358865.1. Classification (NCBI taxonomy): domain Eukaryota; kingdom Metazoa; phylum Arthropoda; class Insecta; order Lepidoptera; family Nymphalidae; genus Melinaea; species Melinaea marsaeus. The sequence goes on from OU911089.1 coordinate 1,469,633, forward strand.
ATTATTTCGGAACATTACTAATAATTTTACAGTATTTGTATTATAAATATATTTGTTTTTAAATTTAAATTTGCTTTCTAGTAATTTAATAATTATTAGATTTCTGGTCTTACGTCATAGCTCTTAAGTTTCGTTTTCTTTTACTAGATGTCGCTACTAGTATGTAAAAGACTACATTTCTCAACAGTTTTAAATAATTCACGTTAGCTGGCATTAAAAACGATCATTTTATTTTGTACAACTAAATATTACTTTAATGTATTGAATATTATTGACCTAAATCACATTATTACTTAAAGAAAACGCAAAAAAATCTCGGCAATGGTGTCTTGTTGGGAGTGAAACACTTGTTGCTAAATAAAACAGACTGGTGCAACAGGTTTGTAAATGACTTTAGCATTTATACTAGATCTTTATATAGATCTAATAACATACAATAAGAGAAAGTGAAATCGAATAATTCGCTCAAATAATAACAAATTGCAATCTATTTATTTATTAAGATTATATTATATTAAAGTATAATGTATTTAGTCTATTATTAATATCGATATCAGGTTTTTTTATCTTATACATATTTAATAATGACCTTGAATTTAATTCGATTATGTACATTTACAAACGTGTTTGATGTTAATGTTTAACCTAAATTGATGTCAAATAATTATATATTAATAATAAAAATAATGATTATTATAATGTAGTATATAAAACCTTTAGGGCTGTTTGCGTGGAGGGATGGAGTGACGTAAGAGATTCGCGCGTAATGTTGTCCGTTTCCCGCGCTGCCAATAGCAGTCGTGTTGTCGTCGCGGGTGCTTGTGTTGTTATTTTATTAATTAATAATAATTCACATATTGTAAATGTAACTTTTTAACAATTTATTAATAATGATAACATTGTGATATACATTGTGCTGGACACGATCATTTCTACATTGGAAGGTAAGTTGTATAGTAATACAAATATCTACGTGTCAATTCTGAATGGTAAGTGAAAGGCGAATTCTTTGTTAAATTACATGAATAGATTCAAAAACAATGTATTTATGTTCGAAAGTTGATTTATTTTTGGTAAAGATTATTTGTTATTTTAATAGTTTCACATATATATATATAATATAATTTCCTTATTGTGATTATTAAACTAATATAGCGATATAAAAATACAAGTGATATTTTTAAACGTAAAATAAAATCGATCGATATTATATATTGGTAATAATTGTTGTTAATATTAAAATAAATAAAATAATAACACGTAACTAATGTACCATAAAGATTATATTTATCGATATAATTTAAAGCTTGTCGTAAATTTTAAATTTTTTTAATAACATGTCACGGAATAATACCTAATTTTGTAACATGGTCGAACATGACAAAAACATTTGATTGATTTTAAAGCTTTTATAAATATAGTGCACTGCTTATAACTGATAAGGCTATCAATAATATTATTACTTTAAAGATATTGTAATACAAATTAAGAATATTAAGCTAAAAAATAAATAAAAAAAATATATTTTTTTTTTATTAATATTATCGTATTTAATGAATTATTTAATCCTCACACACACACACACACACACACACACACACACACACACACACACACACACACACACACACACACACACACACACACACACACACACACACACACACACACACACACACACACACACACACACACACACACACACACACACACACACACACACACACACTTATCTGTTTTTAAATGAAGAGATTATATTAAGAATTAAAATTGATAAAAAACAGGAAATACCGTGTTATTTAATATCATGTCCGCAAACGTTATCAAAATAATTTTCAATTTATTTAAATTTACATATACATTAAATGGCGTTCATAACTTTCCAAAAATAAGATTGAAGTATTGATATTAGAGAAATGATTATACATCCGCCATTTATAAATCTTATACAAAGTTATACAAACAAGATTTAATACAGATTTAGGATAATATTTATCTATATATATAAAATTAGAGAAATAAATTTTATTTGTCTGTTTGGGATCTCTGAAACCGCTGGATTTTAGACTTTCACTGTCGGATTAAAGTAAGGAGTAATTTGGCTTCTTTATTTAAAACAATCCGCCCGGACGAAGTCGTGGGCACAGCTAGTCAAATAATATTTAATAGTTATTATTACGCAGGTTTAATTATGATTGAGCTGAGCGTAAGCGAAGCTCTTAACCGTTTTGGAGACCTTTTGTTGTGTTTAGTTGTCTCCAGAATGCGACGACATAATTAGATAAAAATTTTCTCATGTACGTTTGAGCCGAACGCGGATGTTATAGCGAAAACAGATTGAAAAAATGTTTAGCCATTCAAAAGTTATCAAGAAAAGAAGAAAGGAGAGGGGCTCAGCTCAACACCCGCCGCGCACGGTTGGCGGATCCTAGTTATTTGAGTTAATTTTACGTCAAGTGAAGAATTAGTGTTTTTAACGTAAAAATACGATAAACATCATCTGTACTTCTGTGTGTTGTACAAATAATCGACGAAGTTTAGTTTGACTCGAGCCACGTAACAAATAATATATTTCGTTAACGACCTCATCCATTAACAGTTCAATTAATTCTTAGTAACTTATTAAATTCTTCACTTCCTTGTTAATTGACATCTATCGTTATATATATATATAAGAAAAAAGCATTTTTCTTACCATATATAAATAATATTTACCTGTACATGTATTCGCACGCTTCTGAGTTATCATAGATAAGGTTTATTGTCTATATAAATAATTTTGTATGAAATATTATTTTATATTTTTAAGTAATTAAATTTTATATTAACATTAATAAACATAAAAACATAATCACGACTGACACTTTTGTGTATCAAATATTAAATTTATTATGAATACATAGAAGAATGAGGTACCGCCCTATCAATCAATCAACCAATCAATCAGTCAATCAATCATTGAAACATAATGACATCAAAATAACTTACCTACTTTATTCATGAATGTTATTTTGTTATTGATCCTATAACTAAAGATAAATTGCTTTGTACTTGTTCATAAATAATGAAAGTAGGTAAACGATCACATTTGTAGTTTTTTTATGAGTATCATATATTTAACAACAAACAGTAATTTCTTTATTATTCGTAAATTATTTTTAAAGGTTTAATTGCGGGTATATTATTATAATTATAATTAGATGCATTTCTGAAATTTAATATTGCATTGTAAGCTGTAATGATAAGATGGCCGCTTGAATTACAAGAGAGGTCACTAATTATTAATAGCACTTGATAATCGTTTAAATTTAAATAAAATTAACGAATATCAATAACAATTTACACCGATTGTTGTGTGTTTGATCAGCTGTTTCACCGTCCGCCATGTTGATGCACGCACACACCGACACGTTACTACACGTACGGTTATTACGTGTGTTATTTTTAAATAATCTCACGTTTCAGAATAAATTATAATTAAGTTTATAAAAAAGGTTTTATATTATCTTAATGTATAATAAATATCATTTGTATCAAGTCCGTATTATATTCAGAAATAGAAAACTTTTTTTTTTTAATTAAAGAATCGTAAAATTCGGCTTCTGGATGATCTTGGACCCACTTGTGCTAAGATAATTTTAGACACAAAATGAAAGATATTTTTTTTTGTTAACCATATTAAGACTATTAAATAATAATTTATATTTACGTAATATAAATTGTAATACTTGCGTCATAAATACACACTTGTTTCAATTAAATTCTATTATACATTGAAGTATTTATATTATTATAATTGTATTATGTTAAGTGTGTTTTGGATACTTGTAATGAGAAACAACAACTAATCTTATACATTTGTATACACAACCATTACTTGAGCCTTATTTGCTAAAATACCGAAAATATAACATAATTATATTACTAAGGTGAAAGTAAATTCAATTTTAATTATCTTAATATTTCATATTATATAACATTGTAAAATATTTTTTTATCAAAAACAAGTTATTAATTATTTGCCGCCAATAGTAAAATTAGTTGACATTTCAGTGACATTTAAAAGAGCGAATGAGTAAGACATTGGTTGTAACGTATTCGGATAACTGTTTTATTTGTGATTCAGCCAGCATTATTTTAAAGTAAACAATTAAATTATAATTTAAAATATATGTAACCTATTTTAAAAGAACTCTGTGGATTCTGTAACAAAAATCCATGTAACGTTTTAACAGCGTGGCAGGCGACCTTGCTTCGCTCGCCTCCACACTTTCACCGTACTACCGTTATACCTAACGCGTCTATTGTTACTGTACCAGAAAAAATTGCATAATATTTTTATTATAACGTTGCCTGCATTGGACCTTCACATTTAAGAGGATACTATTTTTAAAACTGATATTTGTCACTTCATCTATACATATCAATAAAATTGATGTCTGTTTGTAATTCCAAATTAACAGCTTTTCACTACATACATATTTAAATAAAAATTATATTTTTTAAATGTCGTCTGTTTGTTCCGGGTAATCTCTGAAACATGGATTTTAACACAACTTTCACTTGCGGTTAGCTGATATAACTTAGTGTACATTTAAAAAAAACATGCCACGCGAACGAAGTCGTGGGGACAGCTAGTATAATATTCAAATTTAAATTTCACTAGAACGAGACGGAAAGTGTAAAACGATCTCGCTCTAGGGATACGATTAGCGATATATCCAGACCTACCATACTTATCGTATCAGATAGTAATACTAGTATCACCTTATTAACTAGGATCCGCCAACCGTGCGCGGCGGGTGTTGAGCTGTTCCCCTCTCTTTTCTTCTTTTTTTGATAACTTTTGAATGGCTAAACATTTTTTCAATCTGTTTTCGCTATAACATCCGCGTTCGTCTCAAACATACATGAGAAAATTTTTAGTTAATTATCTCGTCGCATTCTGGAGATAACTAAACACAAAAAAGGTCTCCCAAACGGTTAAGAATACCCGTTTACAGTTTTGTTCTAATCTCGTTACATTTCATATTTAGAAATATATTTACAAAATATAAGGTAACTTTACAAACATATGCTAATAACCCGTATCTATACATTTAATATATTAAGGGGTTATATACAGTTAGAAGGCCGAAAAAAAGCGAATTTTCCAGAATATTTTTTGAGAAACCCTTTAAATTTATTGATCTAAATATTTGAACAAATATTATGGTATCTTTTAACAATATTTTCAGACTTAGTACTAGTAAAAATATTTATTTGGACAGGAGCTACAGCTGATCTCCGGGAGCTCCTCTCGAAAAAGATGTTTTGCGGTGACCACTATATCTCTGAACTGGATGCTCTGAAATTAAAAAACCAAACAGATTTTGTTAAAGTAATGTAAAATCTAGTGATTAATCGAAGGAATAAGCAAAATATTTTTTTTTGACGAAATGGCGGTTTCTAAAAAAAAAAAATCGATTTTCGACCAAAATTTCGGCCTTAAATTGTTTATAAAAAAAAAAGTATTGATCGGAAAGATAAAATCTTCGATCAACTACTAAAAAATATATTTAAGAAGCTTGTGTCAAAGTTTGAGATCAATCGGTTAAGCCGCTTTCGAGTAATGTTGGTCACCGACTTTGAAAACACCATTTTGAGAAAAACGCGTTTAAAGTTTGAAAAGCACTTTACTTAGGATGGAATTTTTTTTTTCAACTTACATGGACTCGTCTATTCCAGGACCATATAATAAACCCTCAGACGCTTCGACAGCTTCTAATAACTCGAGCTGATGTTGTCTGCGAGCCATTCTTCTATCTCGGGTGCTCTCACGCGCTCTGATATTGGAAATGTTCACGCGCTTCTCATCTTCTTTTTCAGCATATGAATGCGCATTGGGTCTAAGTGTGATTCGTCGATTTATTTCATAAGAGTGCACGACAAAACGACAAGAATTTATGTTACGATCTGTACACTTATCACACAGCAAAACAATTTTAAAACCAAGTCCTCGTTCTGAAGCAGTTTGAAACTTCACATCTCCGTCACAGGTCTTACATTTCACATATTCAGAAATTGCTGCACAAACACTGTTATAAAATTTAAAATGCGATACTCAACAGACGGATCACGTGGAACTGAGATTTCCTCTTGTTCTTTAAATTTTTTTGCCGAGGCACTGAAACTACTTTCATCCGTTTCGGCTGTTTCTGGATTAAAACCATTTTTTTCGCTTTTTTGGTCTCGAGTTACGTATGTTAAGAGATTTTCTCAATTCTCTAGAAGCCTTCATTTTCAAATTACAAAAAAAAATATTCACGAACTCACAAGTTCACTGCTTGGCTTAGCTGCTTATAATGACTACCACTCTTAAATACTCTCCAGATTAGGGAGAACAAAATTAAAATTTATCGTTCAGGTATAAAAATGACTACAACACACTAATGCTTTACCCATCTACATACATTAGAAGGGCTCATTAACAATAGGTAGGCGCACAAAAGGGACAGCGTTCTAAGTAAGCGCTGCCGCTCCGGCCTTATGCTTCCAACCGCTCTGTTAAATTTGCGTGTAACTTCGAAAATATTCACCGGAACGATATGAAATTTTCTGTGTGTATTCTTAAATATATGTACATTAAGAAAATAAAATAAAAAAAAAATCGATTTTTTGAAAATTCTAACTGTATATAACCCCTTAATGAGTGCGTGCTCTTATTAGAGACAAATAATAAATAATTTACTTTTTCTTTATATAAGAATATACTAGCTGTGCTCACGGCTTCGTTCGGAATGTATTTTTAATGAAAGTTGCTCAAGTTATTTCTTATAACAACTATCCGCCAGTGAAAGTTATGTTAAAATCGATCCAGCCGTTTATAATAGTCTAAGTTATAATAAAAGCTATCAGCTAATAAAAGTCTTGTTAAAATCGGTCCAGCCGTTTCAGAGATTAGGCGAAACAGATAGACAGAATAAAATATATATATATATATTTTTAATATTTTTGATATGCATTTAGTGAAACAGTGAAAGGCTGTTTATATACAAACAGACACTTCAATCATATTTATGTATGTATATCTTTAAAAAGTAATTTAGTAATTCCTCAAACTGTTGAGGCCTTCGCACTCCGTAATCGGAATATAAAGGTATCCAATGAATAATTGAAGTCATGTACCTATTACGTTCACTTCGTTGAGAGAGAGTTTTTAATTTCACTTTGTTAAAATATAGATTTTGGAGTTTGATTAATAAATATAATATAAATATTACTTTAAAAGGAAAATGTCAAAAGTCATTTTCGTAATTAGTACAATTCTTTATTATAAAGTATAAATTTAAAGATCATAGAATTGTATATATGGTATGGTATGATATGGTATGGTTTGGTATGGTTTGGTATGGTATGGTATGGTATGATTTGGTATAGTTATCATTTAAAATTTTATGTTTAGGTTAAGGGGAATGAGATATGAACTTGATAAAGAATTATAAATAATATATATATATATATATACGTAGCTTCGTAGCGGCGTAGCGTTCATCGTAGTGAATGCCACGTGGCTTAAATATTTAGCTTCAACTCTAAATATATTTTGATATATTATTATATGTATCACCTAAAATATAATTAAAGAAAACAAGAAAATGTATAGTTATACAAATAATATAAACTGTATAATATGATCTGAGCACGTGTATAAGTGATAATTTGTTTATCAGTATCCTTAGTATAGTCATGGGTAATGTCATTGGAGGCGTCTCTAGGGCGCCGGTCGCGACGCCTCCGCCCTCTTAGGCTGTATACACACTGGGTACATTTAAAGTATAGTTCACATATGAAATATAATAAAACTGAATTATAAAATATTATATCAAATAATATGTTATATAAAAAATATATTTCAATGATTGAATATTCCTTATAAAAGTGTTTTTGACAATTCCTAATGTATTAACTCCTGGGGCTAGTTTTAGGGGATTACGAAAAATTTTTGTTAATTTAATTGTTATATTGATAGTATGATAAGGGCTTATTGTGATAAGTACGCTATAGGTATAGTGTCCCATTTGACACACAATCAGTATTGATTCGAAGTGGAAAATATATCCATAATATTTTGTTGTTTTACAATATATATTAATTTCACGTTAGTTAACCCGAATTATTTTATTGTGATTGTTATTTGATAAAGATGGCTATAACTTAGACCCCCCGCGGAGCCAATTAAAGACAATTAATATATAGATAATATAGGAATAGTGACTACGTGTAGGCGGATGCTGGATTCCGAGGGAGGAATTCTTAACTAGATTTCATCTGGAAATAAACATGTTCTAGAAAGTTTAAAATCTATATATATAAATAAAATTGTCTGTTTGTTATTTCAAATTAACAGTTTTCACTAAATGCATATGAAATATACGTATATAATTTTTTTGTCAGTCTGTCTCTTTGTTCGGCTAATCTCTGAAACGACTTCACCGATTTTAACAGGACTTTCACTAGCAGATACCTGATATTATAATTAATAGCTTATTTTAAAACGTATACCGCGCGAGTGAAGTCATGAGCACAGCTAGTATATAAAACTATCAAATATTATTAACATATATATAAATTATAATGAAAGTATGTACATGTAAGTCAAAATAAAGTCAAAATAAATAAATTTGTCAATATTTAAAAAAATATAAATATAAGAATGGTAATGGTAATGGTAATGGAGTCAATATATATATATATATATATATATGTATATATATAGTTTAATTAAGTTCTTATCATTAATGTAGTGTGATTTCATTGATTACACGGACATCGTTATAAATTAAATATTTAATATATTACAATTATATTGGGTGTAAATAAATCAGAGCGTGACTTGTCTTGGCGACGTGGAAATTAATTTAACCCTTCGCCTACTTACCTAACCTGAACCTAACGTCATTTAACTAGCGAAACGGACTAGAGTGCAGCGAATTGAGCGAAGCGAGTAACCCATCTTCAATTCAGCGTTTCAAACTGAAATCGACTATAATCGCTATAAATGTACAAAATTTCATGAAGATCGGTAAAGCCGTTCATGCCAACTCCGGACATGGATGCAAAGTCTCAGATCTCTCTGCTCGCTTCGCTCAATATATCTATTTTTTCAAAATATTTCGATATTGATGTCTATATTATCTGGTGATATGTTTGTCTGTCCATCCTAAATGGATGCATCACATTATAGAACACATTTCCAGTTAGTTGGAAGCGACCTCGAAGGGTTTACTCCACATTTTATCCTGAAGTTATTTTGAATAATGGTAATATATGTAGATTTATGGATGAGTTTTACGCACCGTCGAAGCATTGGCGACGTACTGAGAGACGAAATTAATAATCGATCCAGATTTAATGTTGCTATCAAAATTTATATTATTTATAAATATAGTAATAACGGAATATACAAAAATTTAATTTACAGATTAATTTCGATCTCGGATCGATTATTAATTTCTATTTATCTAATTATCTTTGAGATGGTTCTTGATCAATTGCTCACTAAATATTGTAGTGTGAAACAGTCAAAATAAAAAATAGACTAAGATTGTTCTGTGGTTCTTCTCATAGGACTTTGTATCACTTATAACCTAAGTTGGAGTGTAATAGTCCTGACACAGATTTGACAAGTGATTATTAACTTTAATTTAATGAAGATTATTTCCGTAGGTCCCAAGATGCCTCAATGGGCCAGCGCTGAGAGTGGTACAGAGGCTGCATCTCCAGATCAAATGATGTACTGCGAAGATGACACCTCAGAGTATTATGACAAAGACATGAAGATAGAACAGGCTGGAGGTACGAATATATATATATATTAATAAAATTTAACTGTCTGTTTGTAAATATAAAAATATACGGTTCTTACGTAAAAAACTGTTAGTTTGTCTGTTTCTCTAATCTCCGAAACGTCTAAATCAATTTTAATGTGACTTTCATTAGCGGATAATGTTTTAAGGAGTAACTAACTACTATACTTATTTATATAGGCACGGAAACCTTTGACGAATTGCTCCAACACTATATATAATCGTATATAAATTATCAAGCAAATTACAAAGTTGATAAGAGAATTACAAAATAACCAACAGTCTCGCTTTAAATCGATTAGCGCGCGCTGCGTTTACGCAAACCGGCGCTCGGTCTCCTCACGTAATACTAAACACCTTTCCAACTCACACACACACAGACACACACACACACACACACACACACACACACACACACATATATACATATATATATAGTAGCGAGTTGCCAGAAAAGACAATAAACTAAATATAAAAATTACATTAGAAATTAATAATCGATCTACCGTTCAGGATCAAAATTAATCTCAGATTGCCCTTAGCATTTTGTAATATGTAAAAACATTCTTAATACGGAAGGTTCCTTGTCTTGAAACTTTATTCAATACTTGATAATCAAAACACAGCCTTATTGATGACAAAATACAATTTGTATTAAGAGTGATATGAAATTAAAAGCCTATAATATAAATGACGCTGATGTGATTGCGATGTGACGTCACCGCCCTTGTGACAACTGATAACTGTATCAGTGACGGTGATATGACGTCAATATGACAGTTACAAATACTGAGTACAAACAGGGCCGGATCAGAGGAGTCACCACAGGAGAGGGGCCCACGATAAAGATAAAATACTTTTTAAATAAAATACTTTAAGGTATATTATTCGTAAAATAATCCAGACTTAAATCCGGCCCTGGATACAAACAGGAAAAATAAATTTTAGAAAGTTAATACCAAACCTTCACTTCACTTCGCGATCAAGTTTGTGAGTTTGTTTTAATCTTATTTCACTTAAACTTTCACTTGTTATAGATTTCTATGATAGTAATAGCGGGAGTGACGAGGTGCGGAGGGTCTGCCGCCCCCGACGCACTCCCGCCAGCTCCTCGTCGTCGGGCACCAGCTCGGGGCCCGGCCGGAGACGCCGATGTGGAACGTCAGCTCGGGAACGGAATTTACGCAGATTGGAGAGCAACGAGCGGGAACGGATGAGGATGCACTCGCTTAATAGAGCCTTTGAAGTAATTATATCTGTTCACTAAATACATATAAAATTATATATGGTACTTATATAATTTTTTTTTCTATGTGTCAGTTTGTTCCGGCTAATCTCTGAAACGGCTGGACCGATCTGATATAACATAAAGTACTTTTATAAAAAAAAAACCTTAATCATAATTTTTGAAACTGAATCTATTTCAAAGAAATTTTGTAGATATCTATTGTTTAGTCCAAATTAAAAGATATAATAGCTTACATCGTTAATAAATATTATAGCAAATTTAAGTTTTTTATATATAAAGGTTTTAATTCACTCCTAGTTCGATATGTTGCCAATAGATGGCGCTGTTTATAAATTTAATAAAACAGACGAAGTCGCTAGCCACATCTAGTGTTATAATAATTTGATACTACAAAAAGTTAAATTATTATAAAAAATTGTATTATATAAAACAGATTTAATATACATATTTAAGAATTATATTCACCTATATTTGAAATGCAAATGTATTGAACTTAATTTAATTTAAAATAATTGTAATTGTAATATTTATAACACATATATAAATTCCAGGATCTCCGCCGGGTCATCCCTCACGTAAAGAAAGATAAGAGGAGCCTATCGAAGATAGAAACACTCACACTTGCCAAAAATTATGTAAAAGCTCTCACTAACGCCATTTGTACAATGAGAGGGGAAATACCTAGATACCAGTGAGTATTAGCATTATAATGAATGTGTGCGTGTGAGTGTGTGTGTGGGTGTGTGTGCGGTCCACACACGCAAATGGAAGAAGTATAAGTTACTTGTAAGGTTTATTTAATATATACAATTGTATTTTTATATAAAGTTGCTTATTTTATGTTCAAGAACCTAACTAACAATTTTACATAAGTATCAACGCCATCTATCGTAAGTTTTAAAAAATAACAACAATATATGCCTCATTTTAGTTTAAACATTGATCAATAGATGGCACCAACAGCAGTAGTCAATATATCTTTTATCTCACTCTCTCCTATATATTTATGTGATTGTTTCTTTTTCGTGATGCATTTTTCGTTACATCGAGTTTCAAATCACCAATTCTAAAAAATTTCATTTTAACATTAATAATTAATGTTTATAGTTATGTTATTCATAATTTAATTAAATTTAAATTTAATTAAATTATTTTTCAAAAACAGTAAATAAAAATGATGTTATTTTTAATTGAATATTTATATCGTTTATTCGGTAATATTTTTGATTTTAAAACTATTTCCAAAAATATTAATTTGTTTATCCCAAAACGTAATTTGTTACAGATTTAACAGCGACGACGAGGTAGTTGAACCCGTGTTCGTATTACGGGATCAGGAACAAAACAACAACCTAGAGGACGAAGCACCGGACGACCTCTAACACTAGCTAAGAGTACAGGGTTCACCGAGCTCTCTCCACCCGACTATCTGGCGACACACGGACTGACTTGTAACTAGTCGTAGTACGCATCAAATGCTTATTACACCAAAATGATAAACAAATTCAGGATACCTTATACTATCATACTTCAAGGAATATTTAATACAATATTATTAAGAACAAAACAATATTATTCCCACTTAGTGATGTAAAAGTAAAAAGAGGAAACGAGAGATCAGTTTTAATCTACAGCTGCATCTCTTTCACACCTACCAAGTGACGTCATCAAAACAATTAGTGATCTAAAAGAATGATTGTCTTATTAAATTAAAAAACGAATGGAAAAAGATGAAACAAGAGATCAGTTTCAATTCAAGTTGCATCTCTTTCACACCAATGACATCATTAAAAGTAATATAATAATATTGCATTAAAAGGACCATTAATAACAGAAAAGTGTAAACAATATATATATAATATAATATAATATATGAACTACAATTATCAGTTAACAGTTAATATATATATATATATATATATATATATATATATATACAGGCTTACCATAATTACGAAGAGCCAAACCGGGACGCAGAAGAGAAAGAGGCTCATTTTCATTTTGCTTTTCGCTTAATTTGTGTTTTTCATATTTGAAATGCAATCAAAATTATTATGAATTGAAAACATATTAATAAATGTGAATATATTTTTTATTAAATTGGAAAAAAGGTGTTCAAGTTTGACTGGGCCGGGACAGGGATCTCAAACCGGGACGTATGGTAAGCCTATATATATATATATATATATATAAATTCGAATATAGATCTCCCAGGTGCCAATTACATAACAACACGTAATTATTATTAAATTTTTATTAAAGTGATAATATTAATGTAATCTCAATGAAAGTTACCGTTTTGTTAGTTCAAATATATGTCAATGTCAAATAGAACGAACGCGTTTGACGTTTATATTATAACCTATTTATGACTTATATTATTAAGTTAAATTGTGATAGATTAAGTTAAGATCTTGATATATTATATGTAAGTGCGACTCGGCAATTATTATAATTAAAAATATATGCAGATATTATATTGTGTTTCATTTCATACTGGCTGTATTCAGCGCTTCGCAGTACATTTTTGCTTTTGAGAAATATTTCTGAGTAGTGTCTGATATAAAAACAATAAAATATGTGTTCAAAACGTTCCAATTTCAAAATTGACTCTCTTTGCAGACACGTTCCATTTTTAAACTTTGTGTCTGAATGGCTCGCGTAATAAGGAAATGTGTTTTGACTTAATAATAATTATAAAAAAAAATTATAAAGTATGATAAGATTAAGACGCTTGTTTCTGAACTTGTTGTATAACGTGTTAAAATTTGATGTCACTCGATGCAGTAATTTTTGAATCGTACACGAACCCTCAACATTTATGTAGATTAACCAACCTAAGATCACTATGAATCGAGTCTATAACGATTTCAAACCACAGACTGACGTTGTGTTAGCTCTCTGGAGAAAGTAGTGCCTATTTTTTCAATAGAAACAGTAAATCTATAAATTTCAAAATATGTATATATAAAGGTTTTATTAGAAATAAAATAATATTTGTTTTTGCTCTGAAGCCTTCAGACTTTCAATCTGGCATTTGTTTCAATACATATATTATAAAATATTTAATATTATAATTTTTTTCATTTTTACATACAATTTGGATTTTCATGATAATCCTTTTATAAAAGTATCTTATCTTAAGGTCACTGAAAAATGCGATGATATTATTTAAGGAATAAAAATATATATCAAAGATTAAATCGGGAGTGATCAATAGAGCAAGATCATATTTGAAGCCTGGTCAAAGACTTGTTCTCTATAAGGCGCATGTCCGGCCACACATGGAGTACTGTTCCCCTCTCTGGTCTGGATCACCCCAATATCAGCTTCTACCATTTGATCGCGTAAAATAGAGAGTCGTTCGGATTTTCGTGAACCCGATGCTCTGTGAACGGCTGGACTCCTTGGCATTGCGTAAAGACCTGGCGTTTTTGTGAGTCTTCTATCGCATTAACAACGGGCAGTGTTCCAAAGAGATATATGATATGATCCATCCAGCTCATCCAGCATCCATACCACCTAGATGCGTGGCGAACTTCCTCTTTACAGTTTTCTAGGACCTTTCTTCTAACCACTGAGACGTGGAATGAACTTTCGAAAAATTTTCCGGATCGATAGGACATGGGTACCATAAAAAAACGTATACTCCGTACTCCAAGGTCGGCAACGCTCTTATGATTCCCTTGATGTTGCCAAAGTTTGGGAGCCGTTCGTCATATTAAACCTGCGACCTCTGGGTATCCGTCCACGTCGCTCTGGCAAGTGAGCTATAGTGATAATCGCATTGGTGAATTCAAATTTCTATATATCTTATTTTCAGTTTAAAATAAGATTAATATTTAAAGTGTTTAATTTGCATGTTAGTCTAGTTAAGCTTCCAACGGAAAGATCCAGGGTGACAAAAAATCTTTCGTACAGTTTAAATAAAAAAAAAACATACGTATAAATATAAAGCACGGCTGTTAATTTTCTTTACGTATAACACAACAAGTTTCTTATTAGTTTTAAATTGTATATTTCTTGCTTTTCGAAAATCCTATTGGTCCTGAACTGCTCTCTAATTACAAACAATGATACCACATTAAGAATAGATACTGACCGACATTATATGGTGTCTATATTTAAATCATTAAGAAAAAAATATCGAAGAATTCTTTTACCATAGTATCTAACAAGTTGTGCAAAGTTTTGTTAAAAGATGAAGAATGTAATCCTGTAACAAAAATGTAACAAACGACCATGTATTGTATAAAGAGGTTTTATTATATTTATTATTTTTTCTACAGCAATTATTAAATTATATAAATTAGGGATTTTTTAAAATACTATTAGATATCTAGATTCCTTCGGAATGATATTTTAATTTGTACTCAAACTCTTAAGAAAGTGTGAACGCGTCTTTAACGATTTATTCTTATCTTGAACGTTTCAGACATGAACGAATGAATGGAAAAATTACTTAATAATATAATCTGTGAATTTGAATGATTATTAAAGAAAAGATTGGAATACAAAAATTCCTCCTAGATGCGTGTGTGTAAAGTAAATTAATTTATTAAATATAGTTTTGTGAAATAGAGATTAATCATATATAATTTTTCAAATTATAAACTATCAGTTATTCTTTGAAAAGCTAGACTCTGATATATTTCCAACAAATTTAATGAACTCTGTATAATAAAGATCTGCGTCTATCGCAAATATGGCCGTCCTGTAATGAATCGGTGGTCAGTGATATTGTAGTTATTTCATACAAAATGCAAAATTTCAAAATGGAACTTCGTGTCGGTAATAGATACCGACTGGGACGTAAGATAGGATCAGGATCTTTCGGAGACATTTATTTAGGTGAGTGGGAATATAAATAATTGTAAACAAAGAAAGATAGTTGCTATTGTAGGACAGCTGCATTTTTTTTTGTTTCAAAATAGCTCGTAACTCATTAATGGTTCATGCTGTAACTGATTAATAGAAAACGATCATGTTTATTACTCAGTTGCTATTATTCTCTCTAAAAAGATTACACTTATCTAAAACGTTATTTATTTTTTTCTAACATGTGATTACTGTATCTGGTTAGTAATTGGTAATTGATTATGAATTAATTATATTTAACTATGTATACAATAATTAACTTGGGCAAAAACAATGTTTGCGCTATTACAAAATACTTAAAATTAAATGCAATAGAAAAAGCTGTCAAGGGCAATATAATTTTAACCTAAATCTACGACTCGAATCATAAGATTACAAAACAGCATAAATAAATTTAAAAAGATTTAGTCTTTGATACTGTATTTATCACAAGATGATTCGGAATCCGTAACTTTGTAGTCATCAATTTTACAAGCAAACAAAAAACTTTATATTTCCTTTATAACTACGTCTTTGGAGGACGTAACTATATCTGTGAATTCTCGTAATTAAGTCCTATTATGGTTTGTAAATGTTTGAATTCATTAGTGAATCGATAAAAAACACTTTCGCGGTATTACAACACGAATTAAATAAAAGATTTTGTATAAAATTTATTTAATATTCAAATAAGATATTAAAGTGTGATATCTGATATTAATGTCTCAATTTTTGTTTTACTCCAGTATTGTTAATTTAAGATATAGAACAGATTAAATATAAGCAATGACCATGAGACATGAGAATTCACATGATACGCACAAATAAACATGTAGAAACTAAAATTATACAATAGACTCCATAGAATAACAAATAAAAACTCCAATGAAGTCTAGTAACATAAATAAAGAAGTTAATCTAATATAAATGTGATCACAAATAGAAACTTATTTGATCTTAAACACTAAATGATTGTAAAATTGATGATGAAGGATTACCCTCTGTAATTAATGTTGCCTTCAATATTTTCTCTCCTATATCAACTCTCTAGAAGGCTAAAGGAAAACTGAGGCATCACTTATCATTGTGGAAATATTCTTTGGCCTTCGAGACAATGGAATAAAATCATCATTAAAATGTTTTTTTTTTAAACTAGATAGTAACATTAGGATTACACTTCAATACTCGTAGATCTACATGGGCAGTATGAAGTCTTCAATTTCTTACTCTTTGATACTGTAAAAAGTACAAGTGTTATGTTTAAAGGAAACAACATTTTTTCTGGGATCTTTAAATATAAAGACATACTAAGATAGCAGGAAAATTGCATCATTTTTAATTTTCTTTCTATAAATGAATAGACTGAGGCTAACTGTACTTGTGCTTTGTTATAAGATTTAAATATGTAATTGTAAAATTTTTTTCATTGCTAATAAATACAATTAGTGTTTGAAATTATTTTGTTTCTATTTTGCTTGATAAATCAGCTGTTATTTCAAAGCCAATTTTTTCATCTGCTGGTAACCTTTGCAAATAGTACCTGCATTAAAGGCTTGCTTAACATTATATTCATAATAAATATCATTACAAGTTTCACAGTCAGCATTTTGTATCACTTGACTTCTTGACTCTAGCTGCATCTATCCCCGTCATTTACTAAAACCAATTAAGATCGTCAGAGTTCATAGACTTTAAGTTGGTAACAGTAGATAGAGTTTCTGGCCGGCTCTTCTCAACAGAGCAGCATTCCGAGCCGGTGGTAGCTTACTTACGGACTGACTACACTGACCTTTTTTGTATTGTAGTAATTGATGATTCAAAAGTGCGCGTAAATGCCTATTTGAATAAAGATATTTTGAATTTGAATTTAGAGAGACAGTCCAGCTCAATGACAAGATCATTAGAGTTTCATCATCATCGGTAGTCTATACAAAATGAGATTCATATGCAAAATTTATAATAATGATGATAGTCATAAACTAAACAGTTGAAATTGAAGTCTTAAGGTCATAATTAGTTCTAGGGTTAGTTGAAAATTATTTTATTTACTAAATAATATCTTTTACCGAAGTAATAGTATTAAAAGATTTAAAATGTACTTTAAAGATATTCTAATATTGTAACTTTCGTGTTGGAACAAGTTTCCCTTTTATTAGTCTGCAATGATTCTACTTTATATGCATGTTTTCAAAAATCAATTAAAAATGAACAAAATGTTTCAAGACTCAAAAATATAAAATTTTTAAGATAGTTTGTATTGTTATTTACTTATATATTTATCACATCTCATTAGTTATCTTAATTACATTATTATTATATTTAGTATCGAATCAAAAACGAGTTATTAACGAAAGAAAAATATATAATAACAACAAAGTATAAAAAATTTGGAGCCATCTTTTTAAAATGAATAATTTTAAGATTAAGATTTTCGTAGCTTAGATAATAGAAAAAAAAAAACACTAGCCACAAACAAAACGACCCCTCGCTCTATGAAGTGTAGATATAGATTAGTTTGATAGACTGTATTGTCTTGTGTCATTGAAGCGTTCTGATTGGTTGATTGGAAAGCAGTTCATACTGCACAGGGCGAAGTATTATAATGTCAATTTTGTTGATTTTTTTTTTATAATTACTTAGTTTTAATAAGTGATGATTTTTAAATATAATATATGAAAACTCTTTATAGTGGAATTTAGAATATCTTCTTTCTTCCAGGAACCGATATTGTGACAAAGAAGGAGGTAGCAATCAAATTAGAATGTAAAAGAACGAGACACCCACAGCTACACATAGAAAGTAAATTTTACAAACTTATGCAAGGAGGTGGTGAGTATATTATATATAATATTATATAGCGGACACAGATAATATAATAATATCTCAGTTGATTGATTTATTTAACACTATCTGTGCCCTCTACTTTGGTCGCGCGGAATATGTTTCTTAACATAAAAGTAGGCAAATTACTCTTGATAACATAAGCTACCAAAGTCCTGCTAAAATCGATCACGCGGTTTCAGAGATTAGCCGAAACAAACAGACAGGCAGAAAATCTACAAATTTTTTCTTTACAAATTTATCAAAATCTATACGTACAATTAAAATTGAAGTGTTCTTTTTGTACTTCCAAATTAACGGCTTTCACTAAATGCATATGAAAATATATATGACATAAAAAAAAAAATCTTTAAAATTTTTCTCTGTATATCTGTCTGTTTGGCGGATGCTGATCTTATAAGGAGTAACCCGGCTACTTTTATTTTATAAAATACTTTTAACGCGGACGAAGTCGTGGCCAGAGCTAGTATGTTAATATAAAAGTGATAAAAAACATTACGAATAATACAATTAATCTGTACTTTTTAATGTCTTATCTCAAATATTATCATATTCACTATAAAAATATAATTTATAGGTGTAAATAATGTAATTTTACTTTCACAGTTGGTATTCCTAAAATAAAATGGTGCGGATCCGAAGGAGACTACAATGTGATGGTAATGGAGCTGCTGGGACCGTCGTTAGAGGACCTCTTTAATTTTTGTTCCCGTCGCTTCTCGCTCAAGACTGTTCTCATCCTAGCCGATCAACTCATCACACGTATCGAGGATATACATTATAGAAACTTTATACATAGGTATAATTATCCTTTACACTATGAATTAATAGTATATTACATGGAAGTGTCAGGACTATTTTGGTACCATACTTATTCAAATAAGTCCTGTGGCGACTCCAACTTATTAGGGCTAAGAGGGTTCCAAACTTTCACTAAAGAAGATCAACATGACAAACTCAGAACAATATTTGTTTAATGTGATCAATAGTCAAGATTTAATATATATTTCATTATAAGTATAGTTATTATTGACGTTTACAACAACAGGTCACTATAAGGTTGTGGATAAGTAAATAATATATATAGATTTGAATGTATATATATATATATATATATATATATATTGTATTTTATATGATACTATTGAAGCAATTTGATTATCTTAGTATTGTCAGCATCTATACATATAAATAAAATTGATGTCAGTTTGTAGTTCCATATTAATAGATTTTTACTACATGCATACGAAAGTATATATGATACTAACATAACAAAGTAATTTTTTTTTTGTTTGCTTGTGTGTTTATATTGGCAAATCTCTGAACGGCTTTTACTTATTAATTGATGTATATTTTTGTACTTCCAGAGATATTAAACCAGATAACTTTCTAATGGGCCTCGGGAAGAGAGGGAATGTAGTGTACATAATAGACTTTGGACTAGCAAAGAAGTACAAGGACCCTCACAACAACCAGCACATACCATACAGAGAAAACAAAAATCTAACCGGTGAGTGAACAATTTGTTAAATGATACTATGAAGTACCGCGAGATATCTTAAATATCTTTCTTAGTTTAAAGCATAGCATATTATTACCTAGCATTCAAGTTTTAGTTGATCTAAATGTTATTGATTTGGTAAGTTAAGGTTTGTTGATTCATTTGTATTTGATGTTATAATGTATATATCAAATATGTTAAAATTTATTTAAAAAAAGCAGCTATTAAGTTTCTAGCAGGCTTTTCACAGCAGAGCATTCCAGTAGTAGCATACTTACTGACTACACTGACCTATATAATGTAATGTTGATTCAAAATTGCATTATTTTACATATAATATGTATGAAGGAATGAAAAATTCATTTAATATTTATTTCTATACAAATGTAGAGTTGAATTATTGTTTTATATATATAACCATTGTCCTTAATTGTATTTATTGAGAGTAATCATATAACTGTCCACTTATTAACTATACAGCAATAAATACTTGAATAATATTAAAGCAATCTCCTTTATATATATATATTATATTTTATTAACATTTATTTAGCACAAAATTCAGTCTTCATTATGACTCTAACATGCTATGAATTAAATAAATTCCAGGCACAGCAAGATACGCCTCAATAAACACTCACCTGGGTATTGAGCAGTCCCGTAGAGATGACCTGGAGTCCCTGGGCTACGTGCTGATGTACTTCAACAGGGGCAGCCTGCCGTGGCAGGGTCTGAAAGCAGCTACAAAGAGACAGAAGTACGAGAGGATATCCGAGAAAAAGCTTTCCACTCCTTTTGATGAGCTGTGCAAGGTTATTATATATTTAAATTCAATTAGGTTAATAATAAGGAAATTGAACCTTAGAAATATGCAAATTAAACGTAAACTTCATAATGATATCGTAAATGGCGGATTGACGTCCAGTATTGTGGTAGGTCAGTTTGCATATTACAAATATATATACTAGGGGCGCTAACAGACCCTCAATTTCGGCTCGCTGCGCTCGCGAAATATCGGGTACCGTTTGCATATTGAGCGAAGCGAGCCCAGTATAATGGCTCATCGTTTCCCATTGACTTCAATGGGATATCAGTTTTTTGACGATTATTGCTCAACGACATGACATTTTTCAAAAAAAATTTTTTAAAAATGTCATGTCGTGTCCTATGTGTCTTTTTGATTGCAAAATTTCATAACTTTAAAATTCAGTAGTTTTCGAGCCTATTCGTGACAAAGAATGTGAAAAAGTGAATGTGAAAAAAAAGAACGCTCCGCTCGCTTCGCTCAATAAATAAAATTGAAGTCGTAATTTGTAATTCCAAATTAACAGCATTACACTTAATGCATATCAAAGTATATACGTTACCTGAATAAAAAAAAAAATCAATTACAAATTTTTCTGTCTTTATGTTTTTTCTGTCTAAACGGCTGGATGGATTTTAATAGAACTTTCACTGGCAAATAGTTTGGACTACTCTAATTAAGAAAAGATGTTTTTCGCGAAAACGAACTCGGGGGCACAACTAGTTACACATATATATATATATATATATATATATACATACATACTTTAACAACTTGAAATTATCATATATTATTATCTTTATCAACATAATAAAGATAGATTATAAACATATCCATAATAACAATTGATCCAATTACTACCAGCGGCCTGCAAGGTTATCCCGCTCGGGTGACCTCAGTGTCAAAAGTTACTCTTGTAATTTCCCAGCCAACTGGCTATTGTTGCAAAGTTTTAGACTCTAATGTGAATTACTTGCACAATACATGGGAATATATATATCTGACCTTCTTTGATATCAAAAATGATTCTAAATTACACAATTAATCATAATTTAGGAGGAGTGTCTCGATTCCTAAATAGAAGGGAATATACAGAAATTATTAATATAATATATAATAATCTCATCTAGAACTGTAGATTGATTTGTATATGTATGTATAAGTATTTTTACGAAATATCAACTATATTACATTTTTTACACTACATGATGTTGTTCACATTTTACTTTCGTAACGATAGATGGCGCTGTTCTTATTTTACTTTCTTTACGCTAGAAAGTGTTCATATTTCATACAAATCGAAGTTTACTTTAACCCGATCGAATTGGTTAAAAAACTCGCATTAACCTGCATCAATACATTACGAGAAACTAATACAAATATATATTAGGAGTACAAATAAGTTTCCGCCGTTTTATTGTAGATGGCGCGGCACGGAGTTTCGGTTAGCTTTCGCAGATGATAACCGGCTAAAAAATAGTTTGGACATTCAAGAACACCATAACCTATTAATATTACTGATTTTATATTGGTAAAATATAATTTTTATAAGTTGAAAATGTCAAAATTTGAGCCAAGTAAGCGTCATTTGCGGGAAATATTACTTTACTTCTTTAATTTAAAGAAATCTGCTGCTGGAGCGCATAAATTGCTTGTAGAAGCATATGGTGAGGGTGTTTTGAGTGAGAGAACGTGTCGAGAGTGGTTTCAAAAGTTTAAAAACGGTGATTTCGACGTAGAAGACAAAGATCGCAGTGGAAGGCCAAAAATCTACGAGGATGCAGAATTGGAGGAATTATTGGAGGAAGATTCATCTCAAACACAGAAAGAACTTGCTCTAACATTAGAAGTCACTCAGCAAGCAGTTTCACGTCGTTTAAAATCATTAGGAATGATTCATAAACAAGGAAATTGGGTTCCGTACGAATTAAAGCCGAGAGATATTGAACGCCGACTATGCTTAAGTGAAATGCTGCTAGCTAGACATAAAAAAAGGGTTTTTTACATCGTATCATAACTGGTGATGAGAAGTGGGTACATTATGACAATCCAAAAAGAAGAAAATCATGGGGATTATCTGGTCACGCGTCAACATCAACAGCAAAACCGAATATTCACGGAAAAAAACTTATGCTGTGTATTTGGTGGGATCAGCTAGGTGTAGTGTATTATGAGTTGCTTAATCCGAGCGAAACAATTACTGGAGCCCTCTATCGAACACAATTGATGAGATTGAGCCGAGCTCTGGAGGAAAAACGCCCTCAATACTACTCTAGACACGAAAAAATTATTCTTCTGCATGACAATGCTCGTCCACATGTTGCAGCTCCCGTGAAAAAGTACTTGGAAACACTTGATTGGGAAGTGTTACCCCACCCGCCGTATTCACCAGATATTGTACCGTCCGATTATCGCCTGTTCCGGTCCATGGCACATGATCTGACGGCGCAGCGGTTCACATCTTATGAGGATACCAAAAATTGGGTTGATTCGTGGATAGCCTCAAAAGACCAGGAGTTCTTCACACGTGGGATTCGAATGCTGCCTGAAAGATGGGAAAAAGTGGTTGCAAGTGATGGGCAATATTTTAAATAAATTTATATTACCGTTCTTCTATAATAAATATTTAATTTGTGTTAAAAAACGGCGGAAACTTATTTGTACTCCTAATATATATATATATATCCTTTATATCCTTATAGCCAGAGCAAACAGACAAACAGACAGGAAAAAAAATAATATTTTTATCTAAGTACTTTAAAAAGCAATGCTGTCAATTTGGAATTATAAATGGACGCTTCAGTTTTATTAATATATTAAAAAATTGTTTTCAAATACATATTTTTTTTCTGTATAAATAATAAATCTTATGATACGAATAATTCCAGAACCATCCGATCGAGTTCCAGCAGTACTTGAAGTACTGCAGGCGACTTCGCTTCGAGGAGCGACCCGACTACGCCTACCTCAGGCAGCTGTTCCGCACGCTGTTCCACCGGCAGGGCTTCACGTACGACTTCGTCTACGACTGGAACATGCTCAAATTTGGTGGGGACATGTTGCAATAGTAAAAACAATTGTTCGGTTATGTACAATATTAACACATTCGAGTCCGGCTAATTTCTACGTTTTTAATTCTGAGTACCGGCTGATATAATGAAATTCTGAAGCTGGTTGCCGCAAACTTGTATCGTCAAGGGAAGGATAAAAAGTATAAAATTTGTTTGCAGCAACCAGGTATAGAATTTAAATGACGTGAATTCACATCAGCGGCAACCAGGAATTGAATTTAATTTGAAATGACGTGAATTCACGTCAGCGGCAACCAGGAATAGAATTCAGTGGTTGCGAATTTGATAAGATAATTATACTATACGGGATATAGGGAATAATAACACTACTTAAGGGGGTATTCTACTCTAGAGGCCCGAATTTCGAGCATTTTTTGACGGTGAATAAAAAAAAAGCTATTGATATTTTTATTATACATTTTTTTATCATTTATTTATTTATATATTAAGAGCACACAAAATAAATTTTAAAAAAATAATAATAATTTTCATGGAATTATGCGTCCTTGAAGTGGAGGGGGAAAACAAAAGGCAGTGTCCTCGTGGTCACGATTTCTACCCTTGTGGTCATCTGAAAAAAAAAACGATGACAAATTCTTAATTAATATGAATGTCATTATCGCATGAAGCAGAAAAAAAGGGAAAAATTTATTTTTTCATAAAATGGCGGCTTCTCAAAAATTGAGGTCGATTTTTCACTAATTTTTAAGCTTTTTTCGAATTGTTTACACATATAAAAAAATTGAAATTTCCAGTTTATCGAGGTTCATGCGATAGTGATATATTTAAAGAATATTCATGATAAACTTCAAGCAAATCAATTCATTAGAACTTGAGATATCATGCCCACCGTATTGAAAGAAGTAGTTTCGAGAAAAACACGTTTAAAGTTTTACGTTATAGTTTCTGGCAGCATAACTGATAGAATAGTACATATAACTTACGTTCTGTTAATCTGCTATCCCAGCTTCATACAATGGACCTTCCTCTACTTCATATTGACTGTTTTCAGCAGTTCTCTCCTCATAACGAGCATAAATCTTCTTCCAGAATATGTTGATTTCCAGTAAACCTCCGTTTTCTTGATCTGTCTGGACGATATTTGCTGTTTCTCCTACTTTTTCCGATCCATATTAAAAACACTAATAAAATACTCACTTGAAATTTAAATTAAAAGAGTTCAATTTTTCACTTTTTCGTACGTCTTAACAGCTTCGAGGTTAACATGAAACTAACTCAAACTAAAAGCAAATTAAATAAAGATATTTTTAGAAATGGGCTAAATGTACTATAATGGGAAATATCATTTCTAAGAAAAAGGGAGAGTTAGTCATACTCAGGTAGCCCGAGCGTGCACTTGCCTATTGTTACAGTCGTCCCCGCTCAAACCAGTCTCGCTGTCGCGCCACTAAAAGAGTTGTAACTTCGAAAATAATTCGAATTTTGAAAAATCCTTTTAGGGAGATATTTTTGAATACTTAAACTATCGAGTTTTGAAAAAAAAAATTTTAGATTTTTTCAAATTTCTAGACTAGAATACCCCCTTAACTATACAAAGTGTTGCCCAATTGATACTAATTCAGACACGAATATGACCTAATCTACCCACTATTACAATATATTACAAATATTTTTAATGTTCCTGACGCAGCAGAGCATTCCAAGTCAGTGGTACTTACTCACAGACTGACTACACTGATCTTTTTCTATAATAATTGATTCAAAAGTGCGTGTAAATGTCTACATAAAGATATTTTGATTTTGGATTTGTCAAAGTTAATACAATTATCAAAACAACAGTTTATCACTGTACTTGATCTCTTAATCAGATTATCTCTAATTCAAAATAATATTGAAAATACTTGAAAAATACTTTATTAGAATGTATGGACTGATAACCTAAAAAATGTAGTTTTTTTTTAAGTTTTATTGGTAATTTACAGGAGTTCCTCCTGGATCCTGTCAGACCGGGGTCACCGACCGCGCCATTAGAGCGGCCGCTCACACCAAGAAACCAGAACCAGACACTAGTAAGTAGCGTCCTATGGAATAATCTCTCTTTCTACTCAATGCAATTATTAAAGCATTGTCGAGGAAAGATTTATTTATATACATCTTTTCCACTTTGAATCAATACCTGTGATCACTTAAAGCTATATAACATCAAAAGACTATGGCCTTAATAGAAGAAATATGTGATACAAGTGGTTGATTAATTTGTAGGGTGGATATTATAATGTATACATTTAACATTGTCAAATTTCATTTAAAAAGAGCAACTGTTGAGCTGTTTGCCGGCTCTTCTCAGCAGAGCAGCATTTTGAGCTGGTAGCTTACTCACGGATTGACTACTCTGAGTTTCATATTGTAATGATTGACGAATTAAAAGTGAGTGGGAATGCCCCCTTGAATAAAGGTTAAATTTGAATTTGTGTCAACAGCGACGGGCGCAGGGGCGGTGGGCCACCCCAGCACGGCGGTGGCGGCGGGCATCTGGGAGGGACGGTGAGGGGGCTCCCCCGCGCGCCCCGCCCGCGCTCCTCGCGCCTCCCGCGCGCGACGCACCGAATACCCCCCCCGAGCCCCCCGACCCCCCCGGGACGCGCACGCCTGAACCCCCCCGGCTATTGTACTTTATGCTCAGTTGTATTTAGATGTAAGGCATCCGTGGAGTGTGTGGACTGTTTGAGTGTACGTTGTCGATCGTGTCTCCGGTGGGCGTCGGGAGCGCGGGCGGAACCCCGCGACTGCGCATGCGTGACGACCTCTACTGTGAAATTGTAATAACCTAAATATCAAATCGATATGTACTATCTACCGGTAGCGACAATGAAATTTGTAACCTTTGTTGGGCATCGTTGCTAATATTTTGCCATCACCAACCTCTTATAAACTGTTGAATACTATGAATTGTGCAATATTTATTTAAAATCGATTGTCTTCCACGATACGAACAAACTTGCTATTCTTTGTATTGTCTAAAACGAACCCCGACTATCGCTTGAATCAAATATCAAATCAGCTCGACACGTCCAGCCACTGCCATAGGTTTAACTAGATAAGTTTAATATCAAAAATAGATACATTTCTCTCTTATTAAATCATATATAAATATATATATATATATATATATATAAAATCATTAAAATCACTGGAAGACAATTTTAATTACATTATCATCAATACATTTACTATTTTTAATGTTGTTTAAACATTCCACAAGTAATTCTGTCCCATATATAATTTTGATCTCACGTTAATTACCAAAATCATTTATTTACCTTAAAACTACGATATTAAAATGAGAAAAAAAGATATTAATTTGATTAAAATTGTGAGTTTTTTTTTTAACTTGAAATCAAGTTAATAAAATAGTTTTTTTAATATTTAATATGATTTTAATAATTATAATTGTTTATAAATCTTAAACTAGGTTTACCGTTAACATTGTATTTAAAGGCAGATGGGGCTTTTATGTAATGAAATCTGTTTGAGACGTAGCGATTAGTAAATCATTTTCTTATAACTACTCTACAGTTCCAGTAGCAATTCGTGGTTTTTTATTTCGATATATGTAAAATTATGGCCTACAATACCAATTAACTTGTCAATGATGTCCAAGTGTATTGTTTGTCTGTGTATAATGTATTATATTATGTATATATAAAAGATATGTTTCTCTCGGACTGGATGTGCATGTGCGAGTTATTCATCCATCTCTAATATGACTGAGAATTAGGTTCAATTCAGTGTAAATATTATATTTAATGTAGTAACATTGTTAATGGAATGAATTTTAAGAATACTGTATAAGATTTTAGTTGTTACGGTCGGCTTATGATTAATATAAATGTATGTTTAATTTGTTTTAAGCTGAGCACTCTGAGGACCTTACCTGTGTTTTGTAAAATCATTGCAGATTTTTGGTTATCGGAATCCCAAAAATCTGTATTCAGATATTTTGTTTTTGATTCATATAGTTGTAAGGTTAGTCAACAGTATTGTTAGCATTTTGTTTTGAATCTGTTTTTTTTTTTGTTTACCTCAATCTGTTTTAATTCAGTGATGGCTATCAAACGGCGGTACTACATGAATGCCGATTTCACATTTGGTGTAACAAAACAACAACAAAACGACATATAAATTAGTACATTTTTTAATTTCCAAATATATTTTTTATGATATTGTTTAAATATTTGTAGACATGTATATGTCAGCTCGGTCGTTGTACTCCACTGTGGTGTACCCATGACCCGGGGACGTGAAGTTGTTTGTCTTCACAGAAGATGACTCGGGACAATCAAATAGTGTCTAAGTTAGTAGGTGTACTGTGAGAGGAGTGAGAGGAGACAAGGTCATGGCTTTTGAAGTTCGCTGTCCGCTCTAACAGACGAAAGACTTTGACTTAATTTTGTATATATATATAATAATTAACACTGATGTCTAAGTAGTTATAATTATGTAAGCTCAGGTACACTGTTTTTTACAATATATTAGATAATTAAATTAACTGTTTTAGTGTTAAAATTTATATAATTTGGCTACGTTTATTGAATATTTTGATTCTGTAGCTGAGAGTCGTGATATAGTGTACGAGTGCGAGTGCGAGGGGAGGGAACGTCGACGTAGCGTAGGCAATTAGAAAATGAAAGCTTTTATTGGATTTAATTAATAAATATTAAGGTTATCGGGATGGACGCGTTCCCTCCGACGGGTGTTGTAATGTGTAATGGGAGCGTTTGGTTCAGACTGTATGCTGGCCCGTGTAGCTTGGCATATGCTTTTAAATAAAATTATTATGCTTGCATTGTTTTCTACGTCCAGTATGTATGATTCCTTTGGCACAATAAACCGAATAAAATAACTGTCTTTTATTATTATTTTTATGTTTATTAATATTACTATGTTGCAAGAAAACCTCCGTCCACCGGTAACTGGACGCCGTGGATCATGCTCGCCTTGTCGCCGAGGAGGAAAATTATTGTGTTAACTATTTCCTGTACTTCGGCAAACCTGTGAAAATATTTATTTTAGTTTCGTGTTTGTGTGTGTGTTTCATTTTATATTATACCCACCGTCCCAATGGAATTTTGGAGAGCATTGTCTGGGCTTTCTCCGGATCCGCCCACACCCTTTGACCCAATTCTGTCATCACTACGGTGGGGTTAATTGCGTTGACCCTAATACCGTGAGGCCCGAGTTCTAACGCCATTACTTGGGTCATGGAATCTAGGGCGCCTTTAGATGCGGAGTACGCTACGTGATCTTTTAATGCTGCCTGCCAAATTACAAGAGAATATATATGTATACCTATAATGTGCGGTCGTTTGACCTCCGTCAGGAACGAAGTTCCTTGTGTTTTTCTTCTAAAATTTTATTCCAAATGTATACTTAATTTTTTTTTAAGTCAAATATTTAAAGGAACGAATTACATCCCTTTCATTCGATATTTCAGGAAAAAAAATTATTGATTAAAAATATATACAAAACAGTAAATTATACATTATACGACATTGAAAAATGAAAAGAATTTTTTAAATCTTATTTCGTTTTATCATAGAGATTGTCCAAAATCAATTTCAATAAAAATACAATTCACATATGATCTAACACAAAGACATACATTTTCTCAAAAATTTCACGTATTTATACAACCTTGTGTTGAGGTTCTAGGATATAAAGAGAGAGACACGCAGAGAGAAAGAGAAGGAACTTCGTTCCAAAAAAGTATTTATTAAAATAATTATAGATAAAAACAGTATTGAATAAAATATAGATAAAAAAGAAATTAATTACCTTAGACGTTTGAGATGATATATTTACTATGGATCCTTTTATATCATTACTTATCATTTTCTTAGCTACGACTTGAGTGACATTGAGTATAGCCTTAACGTTCACATTAATTGTACTAAAAAGGGGTTAATTGTGATTATTACGGACTTAAACCTTAATACGTTTCAATTTTGTAAATAAAATCTTACATGTCAAAAATTTCGGGCGAACATTCCAAAAAAGGTTCAGTTATTATAAATCCTGCACAGTTGACTAAACCGTGGAAAACGCCAAGTGATTCAACAGTTTTCCTTGTATCGTCCCAATCGCAGAGATCCACACACACCGCCTCTATTGACGGGTATTCATTCTTCAATTTCAACAGATTATCAGCTTGATTAGATAAAGCGACCACATTGGCACCTAATCGCCATAATTGTAAAACCGTCCCTCTTCCGATACCTTATGTAACAAAAAATAACAACTCTTTAACTCATGGGTACAAAATACACATTAAAAAGAAGTACTTATTGTCACTGAAACGCTCAATGATATCAATAATTGATAGTATTTGAGCGAAGCGAGCAGAGCGCTCTATGTGAGACTTTTTGCATCCCGTGTCCAGAGTTGGCATGAAAACGACTTTATCGATCTTCATGAAATTTTGCACATTTATAGAGATGGTTTATAAAAAAAAGTGATAAAAAAAACTCATGTCGTTGAGGAGTAATCACCAAAAAATGACACTCCCATAGACTTTAATGTAAAAAAAATTCGCTATGCGATATTTGATTATTCTATGTTTTTTGCCTGACGGTTTCGGCTTTGAACGCTGAATTGAAGATGGGTTACTCGCTTTGCTCAATTCGCCGAACTCCACCGAGATTTTGCGAGCGCAGCGAGTTAAAATCGAGTCCGGTCCGCGCCCCTACTATATTTCCTGTGGGGTTCCGGGGCATTAGGCATGTTTAAATCCGGCCCTGGTAGTAATGTAACACGGCCCACAGATTTAAGAAGTTATTAGATACAACATATTTTGTCTGATTAATCAATTATTAACTGAAAATTAAAATATATTCACCTGAACAGCCGCCTGTAACTAATATCCTTTTACCGTTAAAATAGGTGTCCATCACTCAGTAGTATAATCGACAATGCTGATAAGTCTTTTTTTATTATAATTGATATTATCAAAACATTGTTATCACTGACCCGCCCGGGGCGGCAATAAACATCTAATGATAACTTATAAAATAATACGTTATATAATTGTTAACATTAACATTACGTAAAACGACAAAATATAAATATAGAAAGATTATATTAACTATTAACTTTTTAAAAAATACTTTGAAATGATGTAAAATAAACAAAATCTCGATTTCAAATATTTATTTTCGAAATAATGCACTTACAAATATGGCGTTTATTTAAATTATATACTTTATTATATTTAAATGTAAAATACACAAGGAATATGTTATATTGTGTTCAAGTTCACAACTCTTCCACCACAAAATATACAAATGTCAAGTAGTGACCTGATTCTGACATAGTAGTGACAAAGCCATTCTTTTAACACAAAATAACAATCAAATGGGACAGGTAAGGGTATAAAGGTATATATAAGATCTGTCTCTCTAATTTAAGGTAGTATTATTATTAATTTTTATATTTTCATAATAAAGGCAATGTTTCTTTGGTAATGACTACTTATATTTAGATATTAACAAAAAACAGATCTCTCTTAATCTGTTGTAATATTTACTTATAATTATTAAACAGTCCACAGACAGAAAGAATTTTTTTTCAAGTTTTTAATATCTGCTTTACAAGAAATGCAATTGTTCTTTTTAAAATTAACACAAGCAAAAGAATATATACTTATATATAAAAATCTACAAATCTTTATGTACCAAACAATTACTATTAATTATCTGCATGATATTTTTGTTTTACGAGACACATTGGCTGACTGAAAAAGTAAAGGATTATTTTTAAAATACTATTTTGTATAAAATTTACAAAAAAGAACTTAAAAACCGTTGCAATACCAAATACAGGAAAATTATTAAGAAAATAAACCTTTTTGTATCATATAAATGTTCAGTGATATCCAAAGCCAATATATACTGGAGGAATTGCGGCTTCGTATTGAATATCAAATTAACTTATGTAGCAAGAAATCCCCCATCAATGGGCAACTCTACTCCATTGATCATGCTGGACTTATCACTCAATAGAAAAACAACAGCGTTAACCACCTCCGACACCTCACCAAACCTGAAATAATTATATAATTAACAACAATAGAGTTAATACTTGCATTAACCCGTAGCACTTGAGGTCGCTGCCGAGTAGACTGAACACTAACTCAGAATATCTACTTTTAAAATGTTATGCAGATATACATTTCGGAGGATGTATGGAACAAGATAAACAAACAAATATCACCATATAAGAATAAATAATCATTACTGAATCAAAATTCCTTGACAAAAATTTGTATTAAATCATGTGAGCGAGTGACCTCAAGTATAATCTTACTTATATCCTTACCTTCCTAATGGTATTTTGGATTTCATTTCATTACTTCTCTCGGGATCTGACCAACCAACTTTCGCCATTGCAGTCATAGTGACAGTTGGATTAACAGCATTCACTCTTATTCCGTAAGGTCCTAGTTCCAACGCCATGGCACGTGTGAGGCCATCCAGGGCTGCTTTGGATGTACTATATATGGTATGATCCTTAAGGGCAGCCTAATAAACAATATATGAAATAAATAAACACATTATAAATATTCAAAATTGTTTTTTGGTACATCTACTTAAATATTGATGTATAAAAATATGTTACTTGATAAGAACTTTATTTTGAAACAGAATAATAAATATTTACATTCACGTTATCATAAACTGCTAATAATGCTTTATCAAGGAAAATGTAATTCCACATTAATTGGTAATAGATATAGAAGATAATGTTTAAGCCATTTGATTAAATATGATACCTTTGAAGCTTGTGAAGATATGTTGACGATGGCACCTTGAGTTTTGTTCTCAATCATTTTTGCAGCGACAACTTGGCTTATATTAAGCACCGCTTTCACATTTATATCAAATGTTCTAAAACAATAATTTTATATAAAAACTAGCTCTGTCTTTGTTCACCCGATATATTGTTTTAAAATATAACTGCCCAGCCTATTTAGGCATTAGCCGAAACAGACAGACAGACAGACAATACCATATAATTTCATATGCATTTAGTGAAAAGCTGATAATTACCATGAGACTTTTTAATTTTACTTATATGTATATAAAGTAAGTAATATTAGTATTAATTATTAATTATATTACACATACTTGTCAAAGTCAGCTGGTGAACAAGTAAGAAATGGTTCACATATGGCAACTGCTGCATTGTTAACTAAAGCGTCGAAGTGGCCCAAGGATTCTATGACTTCTCTAGTTTTATCCCAATCGCTAATATCTACATCCACTATTTCTATAGAAGGATATTCGCTCTGTAAGCTTTCTAAGTGAGATCTTGTTCGGGAAAGTGCGACTATATTGCCTCCTGCTCTCCAGAGTTCCACCGCTATACCTCTACCGATACCTGTTAAATTATAGTTAAACAAGAAAATCGGTAAATTATTGTTCCAAATGTAATTAAATTATTTAAGATAACATAATCAAACCTTGTCCGGCACCGGTCACCAAGATACGTTTTCCTTTAAAAGAGATCTCCATCATAAATATTTAATATTTGGAAGAGATTTTAAATAATCACGTCATGAAGCACGAGATCAGAATACGCGTTAATGTAATAAATATTAAGATAAAGATAGCTATTTGTACAAATTGCAGAAGCAGATATCTGTCAATGTCAATTATCAACTGACATGTGTATTACTTTGACATAAAGCACTGACAATTATTATCGTTTCTGAAGTTAATAATTAATGTATATTTTTATATTGTAGAAATAACAGTTTAATTATATTATGTATTTTTTCGTACTTTGTTTAAAGCTTTAAATTCAATTGATAGAACAGATATTAGCAGACTAGAAGTTGTCAAAATGCCGATATACAAGTATATGTATTGTAAAAAATATTTTATTGAAACTTCTAAAATATCGTGTAGTTATTGTTATGTATTAAAAGCGTAGTATTAAAGAAATATAAATATATTTGTATAATATGGTATGTTGCTTAAATCGGGAATTTAATAATTCATTAAATTTTTATAAATTGTCTATATTTACAATTGGTTTGCCATTTCACGTGTAAGATTTTAAGTCACCGTTCGGCCGCGCCTATATGATATACGTAAGAAGCATTTATTGTTTCATTTCATGAGTATGTACTTAATCAATAAGTTTGTGCACTATGCTTAAACGTTTCACTGTTTAAACCACAAATATAAAGATATACTTCTCATCGATATTTATTATTCAGTCACTAGTAGTAGTTGTCAGGAAGCTTCGGTTTAATCGAAACGCAGGTTAGAGAAGGTGGCACAAGACAGCAATTTTATGATTAGTAATGAATTTTTTGAACATTCTGTGTATAATCAAATGAGATATTACTAAGAAATAAGGATAACTAGGATCCGCCAACAGTGCGCGGCGGGTGTTGAGCTGAGCCGCTCTCCTTTCTTCTTTTCTTGATAACTTTTGAAGGGCTAAACATTTTTTCAATCTGTTTTCGCTATAACATCCGGCGTATATCGCTATAACATATTTCGCTATAACATAGCGTTCGGCTCAAACATATATGAGAAAATTTTTAGCTTATTATCTCGTCGCATTCTGGAGACAACTAAACATAAAAAAAGGTCTCCCAAACGGTTAAGAGCTTCGCTTACGCTCAGCTCAATAAAAATGGTGGCATCCAATACATATTTATTTCGATGTAAAGTCAATTAAATATAATAAAAGCTTATATTGCCAATTATTGCCCCATCGATGGATAATTTTACTCCATTGACAGTAATCACGTTGTCACTCAGCAAGTAAAGTTGTACTGCAGACACGTCAGATACTTCTCCAAAAATAAAAATAAATTTAATATAATTACTTGAATGTTGTAAATTAAATAAAAAGGTTTTTCTTGATACATTTTCACTTAATTCATTTTTTCATTTTCATTCACTCATTTAATTTAATTTTTTTTTTTTTAATTCAACTTTATATATCGGTAAGTTATTTTACAACTTCATAATTAATGTTGCCATTTCATCTATTTTTCCATCACAATAGGTGAAATGCTAATAGGTTTACTCTAAATCTATTTTTGTTTTTCAGTTAAAATTGTATCAGATATGTAATTAAATTTCATTTAAAATCATACGTTTTTACATCATATTCAAATTAACAAATACTTAGATAAAAATTTTAAATTATTGTAGCTTAAATTATAACATCATCTATCCGCCAGTAAAGGTTCTGTTAAAATCGGTCCAGCCGTTTCAGAGATTAGCCAGAACAAACAGACAGACAACAAGTACCGTATATGTAGTTTCATATGCATTTAATGAAAAGTTTTTAATTTAGAATTACAAACAGACACTTCAGTGATTATGTATAGATATGAAAATATGTTTTCACCTGTGTAAAGACTCAGATTAACTTTGAAAAAATTATTCACGTCACAGCGGCGTTATTAAGTATCGCATCAGAGGGACCCAACGAATTTACCATGTACTGAGTTTCTTTCCAATCTCCAACACCTAAAATATTATGATAGACGGGTACTACACCTCATTCTATAAATGTGATTTTACTTGAAATAGCCACCACTTTGGCCCCCAGATCTCCATAACTCAACACCACGACCGATTCCTGAAATAATGGTAATAAACTTAAAATAAGCTGTCAATATTCAACAGCAGCTCTGGTCAGGGACTGCGTCATTTCTTTCTCTCTAGTCTTAAATTATAGTCTTATTATGATTATCTTATATCATTTTAAAATCTTTGAACATGCATATTTATAGTTTTCTGTATTTTAAGCAATTAAAAAAAAAAAAATCATTTCGGAAGTGAAAATGATTTTTATAATATACCCCTTACACCTAAACCCGGCAGAGTTTTGTAGTATTGTAATTATAGTTTAAATCTGTTTTTATATCTGAAGTAGTTTTTTTTCAGTATGTTGCAGGGCAAATGTCTATAACCAGAACAAACTTTATCAAAATCTGTTCAATACTTTCAAAGTAATCCAAGAACAAATAAGTAACAGCTAAAAACTTTTATTATCTGTTGTCCAAAAGAATATTTTTCTAAAATATATAATGTATTTTACTATTTTATTATAAGTAAACATTTATTTAGAACACGTATTGTACGCGACAAACAGATTATACATATCTCAAAACAAACTGTATTATTACTTTCTGTTTGTCACTTTATCTGTTTGACTGTTTGTTTGAGCATTACGTTAAAACCATTTCCTGGTTTATATGAATGTTGTTCATTGGTACAGTGCTACCTCGCCATACGAGTTTAATTCGTTCCGCAACTTTGCTCGTATCTTGAATTACTCATATCTCGAAACATATTTCCCCATACAAAACAATTGAACTACCATTAATCCGTTCCAACCCCCAAAATGTCACCCCAGTTATTTTTGTTACTTGGTTTTGAATATTAAAAACGTATTTATAAATGGCAAATATTTATTGCACAAAAACAAAAAAGAGAATGTATAGAAATAAATTAGATATCCTAACTGGTCTTTGCCTTTTTCGCTACATTTTTCTCGCTTTCACCTGTAGTTTAGAAAAAAACATGTCCAAGGAGGTTTGTTTCTTCCTCCCTCTCAGAATGTTCCAGAAATGAGTTAGGCAAATGTCATTAAAAAGATCAGAGGCACGATCTGTTGGAACTTTTTTTGGGTGTTTCTTTTCTAAGAACTATGAAACTCTCTTCCACATTCCTAAGATCTCCTTTATCTCGAAAAACTCTTATGTTGGGGCACTCGTATGTCGAGGTACCACTGTAGAATAAAAAAAATAACATTCTACAATACAAAATTATATTCTTTTTTACGGAAAAACAAAATCTATTTTATTATTATTATTTTTTATTGTATTACATTTCGGTAGGTTTCAGTGTAAATTTACTGCAGATAGTGAAAACTACTATTAGATAGTGAAATTATATATATATATATATATATACACCTAAATCTGTTTTTACACGGTAGATTGGTTCCAGAAAAAACCGTGTAAAAAAATACATTGATCGTATGCAAAAATAGGTGATTGGTTCCTAATCTCTAAAACTTATTAAAATTAGTGAAAATCAAGATGGTCACTAATACTCAGAGTAACACAGAATTATTGTAGTTTAGTAGTTTATATATTAATAATATTATTATCGTGATTGACCTCTGACGTAGGTTATCTGAAGAATAAAATAACTTAAGAAATACATATTTTTAACCACATGTATTTTTTTTTCTGCTAAGATTAATTATATAGAAAAAAAATCTTGATATATTTTTTTTTAATTTTTTGTTAATTATTTATCGGTAAACTGTCCAAAATTATGACTTTGTTATTGATTTTCCTAAATCGATACAAAAAGTTGTAGGTACTGCTTTTAATAACTTGATATCAAATAAATTTTATTGAGATTTTGATGAAGTTCGTTGTTTTGTAGTCAATAACTCTAGTTTTCATTTTTTTGGCGGTAACCTTAAATTTACAGCAAGACAAATTCTTGCAAGGAATATAAAACTCTTTAACTGTAGGACCCGTGTTTAGGGGAAAGTCACTTCAGTAAAATTCAGTATCTATTTGTGATGAATTTTTTTGTTGTCGTTAGGGAAACTAGAATTACCTGCATGTGACTGAATAACACTCGACCAGGAAAATATAAATAATCAAGTCGTAAATTGACTTATGCAATGGCAGTAAAAAAGAAATAATACAAGAACGGGTATTACAAATGCATTTAATATATTATATATCGTAATAACACAGTAAATTAAGTTAAATAAATTATTACATAAAAGTAACTGGTAACTTAAAGCTAAACACTAGTAAACAAACCAAGCATCGTTATGGTTCCAGAAAGATCGATCATTTTAACACTAAACCTACCGACAATTCTTGTATACCTGTTCCTACCGCACGACGTCAAATTGACCGGTAATTAAAAGTTATTTTATTATATAACGCAGGCATTAAAGGAAATAACCAAAAGTAAAGAGTGAAGAAAATATTGTATGCATATTCTAAGAATTGTCATGTAGTTTGATAACGATATTATAACGTTTAAGAATGTGTAAGTTTTACAAAAGTTTAAGAACGGTCAATTTGACCGGTACTTGGTAGGTTTAGTGTTAATTTCAAACCAATTCGTGATTATTTTATCTTGATATAAAAACAATACAACTATTTCACAGTTTTTTAATAAAACTTAGGTTATTATAAGGCACTTCTGAAATACCATTTTTTTACGTCACTTAGACATTGACAATGGAATCGAGTTATTGTTTTTTTTTACAATAATAGACATTAATTGATTATTACATGTACTCGATTAAATTAATCGTATTAATATAATATAGCATTGATTTATTCAGTCATATTAACAATTCGGTCAAATCTTACATCAACATTATGTAATCATATATGCAATTATATTATAATTCTTAATATATATGTCGTTAAAATGAGTGTTATTTTATAGTTTCTCCTCATCGTTTGTAGGGAGCTTTACGGTATCTTCCACGTTCCTCTTCGTCGCGGACATCTAAGTAATGACTGAATACAACTGCCCATAGATAGAGGTAAATGCCTGGAATACAAAAATAATATATATTTAAATATAAATAAAAAAATATATTACGAAATTTATCGGATTTTAATAACCGTATATGCAATTTTTAATAATATTTTTTTAAATTTTAACCATAACTTGTATTGGATTATAATGTTTTTTTATATCCTTAATTTTCTATAGCAGTACTCATTTACTATACGTTAAACGGGTTAGGTATAGCTAATGAGTACTGGATCGTGTTTCCGAGTTCAAACGGTCATGTTGTTTTAATTTCACGCCTATTATCATTTTAAAACACGCTCCATTAAATTCGTTAAAAGGCGAATATAGTTTAGATATTTTGGTTAGTCATTGGATTAGTCATTTTGGTTGAACGTGACTTTTAAAATAGATAGATAAAAAAAATATAGAAAATTTTTAAATCCTATAAATTACTTTATTATATTCTATGATTAAAGATAGTAACTGAGAATATAACAAATATGTAGTCTTAACAATTAATAAACTAGGGGCGCCAACAAACCCTCAATTTCGACTCGCTGCGCTCGCGAAATCTCGGGTGCCGTTTGCATATTGAGCGAAGCGAGCCCAGTGTATTGACCATTGATCTCAATGGGATATCAGTTTTGTTAACAGGACATTAAAAAATAATTTTTTTTAGGACATTTTTCAATTTTTTTTTTAACCATCTCCTAATATGTGTCTTTTTGATTGCAAAGTTTCATAATTTTCCGTCAAGTAGTTTTCGAGCCATTTTGTGACAAAGAATGTAAAAAGTCTCCACTAAAACGCTCCACTCACTTCGTTCGCTTCGCTCAATCAAACAGTAAACACAGATAATCGCGTTCTTACAATCAGACCAAACAAGTTCCGTAATGGTTTTCGCGGTATTGTCATCTGTCACTTGTCTGATCGACTCGACAAAATAACATAAATTGTTTATTTATTTAGTATTTACTTCCCGTGTCTACTTCTTATATAAAAATATTACAAAAGTAAGTTAGAAATGCTTTTAATAATATTCTTACACATGCGTACTGTATTTATGATTTATAACAATATATATTCGACAAATCTCGACTGATTTAGTACAAATAATATATTTCGTTTAGTCTAGATGACGGTTTGTATGTTTATTAAATAAACTATATGTATTTGTATATATGTATGTCTGTGCTAACTGCTCGTGTATTATAAATTGTTTCCGCAGGCGAAGCCGCGAGTAGGAGATATCCATAATATCGTATATATAATCTTAACTACGAATGTGATCAGTTTAAACTGAACTAACTAAATAAATAAACTAATAAATAGCTATACTAATTGACTAAAGCAATAAACGAACTAACTAAAGTGATATAATAGTAATACTCGCAATTTGAACATTTGGTTGCGGCAGTAGTTATAAGCTAAACTAACTAAATAAATGAACTATCAAACTAACTAATAGCTAAACTAACTGACTAAAGTAATAATGATACTCACACAAGTATATGAGTCCGCCGATAAGTATGAACGTGGCGAGTATGGCGTGGTCCTGTCCGTCCAGGTAGTAGGTGATGGAGGTGTGCAGCACGCTGATCAGCAGACCGATGGCCAGCACGATCCCCAGCACCACCCACGGCAGCATCAGCCACGAGCGTCTCTGGAGATAGGTTATAAGAAATATATTAACTGTCGCCGGTGACAATGTCTGCTGCTTCATAAACTGTTTTAATACAATTTTGGTAACGTATACAACTTAGAAGCGAATAAAACTATGTATATACATATAAAATTCACATATAAAATATTAAAGATTATACATCGAGATAAACTATACTATTATTAAAATTTAATTAAAATCGGTTCAGTGGTTTCTAAGAATAGCAAACAAAAATCGTGACACATGATTCATATATTTTGGTAATTAATGTTTTATTGCTAAGTACTAAAGAGTTATATTAAAAAAAGTCTTTATTTGTACATATTTAATATTACAAATATGATAATAATGTTATTCTTACCGAGAAAGACTTCTGATGGCGTAAAGATAAAGATAAAATTTAATTTGGAAAAAAATATTTATAAAACATATAAATATTAAAAAATTATAATAATATTACCTTTAGGACGGCGACGATGAGAAGAGAGCATATTAATATAGTGAAGCACAGGTTTACTGTCAGTATTATTCTTGGAACTGAAAGAAATATATTCAAAATTAATTGTTTAGTGATAAATAATAATAAATAAGTGTGGTAAGTCTTATATGTATGACCAGGGCCGGATTTAGAAGTCTGGAGGCACTGGGAACGAAGGGGTTGAGGCTCCTAATTATAATGTGGAAAATATCTAAATATAGGATTTTTTCTGTCAAATCTGAAAAATTTATTGTCAGCAGTAAAATTATATTAACAAAAAAATGTAGTATTGTTAAAGTTAAATATAATGTTATAACAACTAAAAAAGGAAAAACGTAAAAGTTGTAGGGTCGTCAAAATTTGTTTTTTTGGCTGTTTGGCCCCTTCCCGTGGAGGAACCGCCCTCCCCTAAATGCGGCCCTGTATACCAACAAGTTTTTACTTACTATCCATATCCGCCAGTTTCTTATCGAAATCTTCAGCGAAGATGAAAGTCCTGTAGGAGACATTGTGTTTGTTTGCAACCCATATAGTTATGATGGTGGCTATCGAGAGGACGATCCCCAGGATCCCAGCTATCAGGGTACCAGTCCTGGTGGAGCCGCAGCAACAACACTTTTGTAATCTCTT
The DNA here is from genome assembly GCA_918358865.1 of Melinaea marsaeus rileyi. Lineage (NCBI taxonomy): Eukaryota > Metazoa > Arthropoda > Insecta > Lepidoptera > Nymphalidae > Melinaea > Melinaea marsaeus. The sequence continues at coordinate 1,511,134 of OU911089.1, forward strand.
CATCTTTTTAGTTTTATATCAAAACTTTTCACAGTTGAACCCCAATTGATAACTGTAATATCACCGTGTCATGGTTTCTGAAATAGAAGAAATAATGTACTAAAAGTAGCCCAAGCTATTTCTTATAAGATCAGCTATCAGCAAGCGAAAGTCCTGTTAAAATCGGTTCAGCTATTTCAGAGATTAGCCGGAATAAACAGACAGATTTTTTTTTATATATAAGTATCTTACCATACCTTAACCATAAAAGCCGTTTAGTGAAAAACGTAATTTTTAATAACAAACAGACAGTATTTATATATATAAATTACGTCATATTCCATCATGTAGTTAAAGAATTTCTCGTATATCAACTATATAGATTTGTGTTATTTATTATACATTAAAAAATAACCTTGAAACGCTAAACTTACATAGGTATCATTTTAGGTTATTAATAATTGTATCTATCTAGAATGTTAAATAGTGTTAGTGTTTTTTCTATTCACCGTTGGATGAGCGGTATCAGGTTATTTATATCCTCACGTTCGCTCATTAAGATGTGTTAAGCGAAACAGTATTTCACTAAAAAATATAATACGCTGTCAACACTCGCCATCTTGAAATGTCTATAAATAACAATCTTACCTAAAGTTAATTTTCAGAATTAGATTTATAGCAAGCCTCAAATAATATATTAAATTTATTCTTCTTACTACCATGTTCTTTAGGGATATATTTGATTTGATTTGACTTATAAGTATAATTATATTAAAACTCGCTTATAATAAGTCATTGATAGAAAAAGCAAATATATCAATTATATTTTTAGGAGTTACATCAATACCAGCAATCGAGATTGATATTGACTAATGCGTCTAAATCTGGATCCAATATTGGGTCAATCCCATTACATGGTGGTTATTGCGAAATTTTAAGTCATTTTCAATTATTTTCGATACAATTGCGTAGGACTGAGAGTGAGCACAGAAATATATTTTTAAATTCAATACGGTCGGTCCAAATTACACTCGTCTGTATGTTTATACTGCTATTAAGATTATATATATATAACAGAGTTGTATGTGAAGTCGTGTGTGAAATATTAATTACTTACAAACAGAACTGCGTCTAAATATTTTATTATTAACTAGCTATGCCCATGACTTAGTTTAAAAAGTTATTCTTTATAACAGTGATAGTCTTGTTAAAATAAATTCAGCCGTTTCTGAGATTATTTGGAACAGACACACCGACCGACTGTCAGAGAAACAATCATGTTTTTGAAGTAAGTTTCGTAAATACTTTCATATGTATTTAGTAAAAAGCTGTTAATTTTGAATTACAAACACATAGTTAAATTTTCAAGATAAAGGCTAAAATTAAAGATTTTCTAGACTTTATGGCACACTAAATCAGATTGAATATTTTATTTAAATCTGATATGTTTTAAGGTCGAATATATTATAAATATACCGATATATATATATATATATATATATATATATATATATATCGGTATATATATATATATATATATATATATATATTATATTTATTATCAGTATGTGATTAATAAAATGGGTCGTTTCCTGATAAGTGACGTCCTCTGACCGTCCTCTGACCTTAACCTGACCTGGTTGCAGATAGCCTAGCCTTAATGTTACAGCAAATATCAACCATTACCTTTCGCCGCGCCTAACCTTTTACAACCCATTAACTAGCCTTGGAGATGGCTTATATTGTTAAAACACATAAAAGAAATTACACAGACCGACATCTATATATATATATAACACTAGCTGTTGTTAGCGACTTCATCTGCTACTTCTAGATATAATTTTATTAACACCGCCATCTTATAGAAGTTAGAAGTGAATTAAAACCTTTATGTATAAAAATAGTCAAAATAAAAATAAAATCTTTTAAATTGGACCAAATAATGAATATACAATCATTAAAATTAGTTCAATGTTTCAAAGATTAGCGCAAACGAACATATATACATACATTTATAAAGTGTATTTATATCGTGTGAACACAGCCTTATATATATTAATACTAATAAATCTATTGGTTCCATTGAGGCGCGGTAGTGTGTCTTTGTTCTTACGTAACTTAACCATACCACTATCTGTTACTCCATACGTACTCTCGGTTATGTCACTGCATTCATGATATCATTTAAAAATAATATATTTTATGTATACATAAATAAATACAAAATTATAACATTTTTATTATTACAGTCTTGTCGACTTGCCAAGTATGTCATGAGTTTTATATCAAATAATTTGGGGAATATTAAAAGAAAATGTTTCATTTGGAGTAAAAGTGAATTATTATTTATTTATTCATATTATTGTATTATCTTTGATAAACTTTCAAATTAATCCGCCATTTCGAAATTCAAAATCGTGTTCAATTTCTGTTACATACAAACATTTAAGCTAATTAAAGTATTAAAAATTATTATTATTATAATATTAATGTAGTATCAAATGCAGTGTTAGTAATGTAAGTACATATTGCACACGCAGTAGCCTCGTGATAAAGGATTGTTATCTATTAAACAATAAGTTAATAGCATCTTCCATTTGAGGCATCACGGATGGAAATAGAAATAGGTTTTGTTATTAGGGCACCCTAGATTGAATAACATCTTATATTTCACGAAGGAGCTAGACTAATTTTGATTATTTGTTGGGTGGTTTATAAATGGTGTGGATTTATACAAAATTTTATATATATTTATATATCTTTTGAAAATAATTTTTGGATGATTGAACATTCTTTTTTAATGAAACCATATATATATATGTACATATGTTTGTCACGGTTACCACTTAGTACAATGGTCCTGAATTTGTAACTAAATTGTTTTCTTGGCGTATTTTTTTCTAAAACTTGGCAGCGTTTTATGAAAACGATAGTATGATTACGGCACTAGTGAAGGTCAGGGCTAGGGTGTCACCTTTTGTTATTTTAATTAAAGTACATTTATTATTAATGGTGTAAAAAATGCTTCGTGTCAAAGTTTATTTTTTTATGTGTTTAAGAAATGTTTTTTTTACTGCTTTTCGGCATTTTAACAATATATATTTAAATAAAAGTTTGTAGGTGTTTGGAGTCTTCACAATAAATTCAACACTGTTGACATTTTTATTTACTTTTAAATATTATTAACGTAATGAGGAAAAAACAAACATCGTTTCTTGTAAAACACTTTTTTTAATAAAATATTTTAGTATTATAAGTAGTATTTACAATTATTCGGGGTAATATAATACTTTATTATATAGTAGGGGTGTCACCCTACACACGCCACCCGCTGAGACAGACTTTATGGCCAAAATAAAAAGATTATTCAGATTTTGATGATAATAAATTAAAAATAGTTTTCCTTCTAAAATTATATATTATTACTTTGATTACAAGTCCCCAACAAATAAAGTGATAGTAATTTATATTATATACTAGCAAATCCCATGGCTTCGTTTGTTTTTTTTACATAAAAGTAGTCTAAGTTGTAACATCATTATGTGTCAGTAAGTCCTGTTAAAATCAGTCCAGTCGTTTCAGAGATTAGACCAAACAGAGACAGACAAACATTTAATAGAATTTTATATAAGTACTATATATAGTATCATATGCATTTAGTGTAACGTTAATTTGGAATTACAAACAAACACTTAAATTTAATATATATATACATAGTTAATACAAAACCTACCGACAATTCCTGTATACCTGTTCCTACCGCACGCCGTCAAATTGACCGGTAATTAAAAGTTATTTTATTATATAACGCAGGTAATAATGGAAACAACTAAAAGTAAAGAGTGAAGAAAATATTATTTGCATATTCTAAGAATTGTCATGTAGTTTGATAACGATATTATAACGTTTAAAAATGTGTAAGTTTTACAAAAGTTTAAGAACGGTCAATTTGACCGGTACTTGGTAGGTTTAGTGTTAAAGTAATAAAATAAAGTCATAGATTTTAAATAAACTCTGTATTTATCTTGTCTAAGTATGAGACTCGTCTCTTTCAATAACACTACAAATAAATTAGTCCCACAAATATCGTGTTACAAAATGAAATAGGTCTGTGGTGAGAGCGGGTCAAGCACTTCATATGGGATTATTACTACATACTACATACTCCACCACCATTTTGATATTAAACAGTTATAACCTTTATATAGTTAGATATATATACATATAAAATTGAAGTCTCTGTTTGTCCAAATTAACTTTTCACTTAACATATGAAACTATATACGGTACTTACATAAAAATTTGTTTTTTCATCTGTATGTATATCTGTCTGTTTGGTCCGGCTAATCTCTGAAACGGCTGAACTTAAAGGACTTTCACTGATAGCTGATGTTATAAAGAGTAACTCAGGCTACTTATATTTTTTAAACGCAATCAATGTCATGTGCACAACTAATATATATATATATATATAATTCATTAACCTTCATTAATTGTAACTGTTACATTTGTCATTATTATGACAACATTAAAATAACTGGAGGTCGAAACAAAAGAAATAGACGTGTGTCATTAACTGACCTTGGAAATGTCACCCAAACAGCGCTTGAGCGCTTTAAATCGCTAATACGTTTAATCATTGCAATTATTTAAAGCAGTGTCGCAATACATTATTAAGTAATGTCTTGCATGTCAGTGATATTCTCGGTAAAGATACTGCCATATATATTAGTAACCACATGTGATGTGTTTATTTTGTTTTACCTCTATATAATATAGTTAATACGTGATCTTAATGGAAGGTTGCGAGCGCACTCTATGACGTCACCGCCTTGTATGTGTGTGTGACTTGATATTAATTACTAACACAAGTATGTTTAATGTAAATAAACTGATTGGTATATCTTAGTGTGTTGAGACAAATACATATTCTTTATGTGTTCTAAAATTTATTTTCTTTTATCGCCATGAGACTTATATTGCTAAAATATTTGAACATAAGGGAAATTTAATAAAAAATAAAGAAGATTAAAACTGACTTTATTATTATTATTGACGTTATTTCAATCATAATAAATTTTGACGTTTTGGCTATTTTTTTTACATGTGACAATTATTAAGTGACGTTTATTTTTTTTTTATATAAAACGTGCTATGGCTTAACACTTCTTTGACAATATTACATTAAACCTTTTTGCGTGTATATATATTTGTATGATGAATGAAAAATATTAAAAATGTATAATAATTTATCATTCATTTCATGAGTAAGCAAAGTCCGTGTATGGTTATAAGCTTAACACGGCCAATGTTAATACAAGGTGAACCGTTCAATTTGTGTTCTTCCGCTGGTTGATAGTTTAATGACAAAAATTAATTGATCTCTTACGTTTAAAAGTAATTTTCCAATCATGTCCAATTTAATTTAGTTTGTTTTGTATTATCTGTGTTTTACCGGAATCTGTGGTGAAGGGGCAGTGGGGGGGGGGGGGTGGTATATTCATATAAATTTGGTAGTACTACTTACTACCAGCTCTTATAATATTATTATAATCTTACTTCCCAAATGAGTACGATGTTATTTTAATGTTTCCATAAGAAGTTTTGATGACATCATCGGTAACATGGTGTGAAAGAGATGCAGCTATACGAACTAGAACTGATCTCTCATTTCCTCTTTTTGCAAGGAATATATAATCATTCGTTCTTTTACATCACTAAGTGTGAATAAACCGATATTGTTTTGTAAAGGTCATGGTAACAAACAAGGTAATATTATTGTAATATTGAATTGAAACTTCCTTATTATGATGGTTTTTAACAGTACAGTGGTCGCGTGGACAACATACGTAGTCCACGGGTATAAAATGGATTTTTTTTCTAAAATTGTAAGCATTTGTTTCTTAGGTCGCTAAGTAGTAGTAGTTCCCAATGGATAGCTGAGGCACACTCACTGAAGCGCAAACGACAGTCGCTTGTAGTGGTATAGATCTATACAATGAGGTCCGAAAACTAGTCCGCGCCACCAATTAAACAAGTATTTTGCATGTACTTATTATATTTTGTTAAAATTCACATTAATTTTTATAAGAACTGTATTTTATTAGGTTGTCGTACCAAAATGTTACAAAAGGAACCCTCATAAGTTCGTCATATCCGTCCGTCTCAGTTCTCAGTCTGTCAAAGCATCGTAAATACAATTTTAAACCGTATATGAAATTATAAAAAAAATATACTTTGAGTATAAGTCTAAATTCGTCAAGAATAAAAGTTAAAAAATCAATTCTAGTAAATATAAGGAAGGAGTAATTTTTCTTGTTGCACTTATCCGTGTGGTGTACCGTAGTTAAGATCTTTGAAAATAAAGAGGATTCTTCATATGTCATATTTTTTTCAGTCCTACTGCTATTGAGGTACAGCTTCGCAAAGTTGAAGAACGTGTACTGTTGTGACTTGTCTTTGGCATGGATGGAAACACTGGCTCAAAAGAAAATTTTAAAAAAGTATTGCCAAGGTCCCTAACAAAAAGAATAAAGAATTTTTTGGTGTTATGTTAGTAGCTGAGCCGGTGGCAGCTTACACACGGTCCGACTACACTGACCTTTTTTATTGTAATAATTGACGATTCAAATATACGTATAAAGGCCTATTTGAATAAAGATATTTTGAATTTGAATTTGTGGAAGCAGAAAGACAAACAGCACCCTTAGAGGCAAATTCGAGTAATATAGCCCAAAGATGACATGATGTGGAAAGCGCGTATTAAATACATACAATTGTGCACGGCGCCTAAAAAGTTTATTCTATATAGAAAATGTTATCAGCCATTACCTCTTAGTAAAAAGGCTTGTCAGGATCTCAATCAGAGTGGAACCAGTGACATTTTGTGCCATTTTATTAATTATGAAACAGATTGGATTAAGTTTCTAACGATTGAATTCAGTTAAGAAAACAGTACGGATATTATTTTTATTAGTAAAATAAATACATTTATTATTCTTATTATTAATATTTAAAATTAAACTACGTGTGTAGTCCAGACGACAACTAGCAACATTTTGATGTTAATTGAATTTAATTATTATAGTTTTTCTTAATTATTTTTTATGTATTAAATTGATTATATTATGAATCATTGAAATAGTATTATAATAATAATAATACATTTATTAATTGATCTAAGTATGATGTAACTATGACGTCACGTTACACACTGATGTGTAATGCAATGTGCAAAAATGATTCACAAATACTACTAAATTAAGTCCCTTGAATTACAAGGGCTTTATTCAGGGTTATAAAAACCGCAACTGAATCACTGATGATAATAAAAATTAATATAATAAGTTAAATAGTTAATATTAAAATCGAAAACATGTTTTGACATGTTAAAGTTTCTAGAAAACTGAGCTCCCAGAGATCCCAGGTTCGAATGTCTGTAGCGATGTTTCCATTCATTATTCTAATAGTTAATCGAGATGATTTTGAAGGTCAATGACCGATATTTTATCATCTCTCTTATCAAAACTTTGATTCGAGATACTAATTCGTTTAATGAATGTAATTACTTGATAACTCTTGCTTTGTTTTCGACCCTCGTACTATTTTCTTTGTGTATTAACAGATACATTTTCTAATTCGTGCTGCGATAATTAGTTCTATTTAAGGTTACATTCCCATCTACATATATATATATGTTATATATCCTACATATATAATCTTATTGTTAAGACAAGAACGTGTATAAACAGTCGATAGCACTACCATTTTTGGAGACACGGACAGACAGGAAACGCTCACACGCCATTCATATTTATTTTACCTTTAGCGTTAAATGAGTGTGAAAATAATAATCACTTAAAGATAAATACATAAAAACTAGCATTCTTTCATGTTAGATTTTTACGATTTATTAAATATCACAGTAAAGAAATACTCTGAGTTTGTTGTGTGGTTTTTCAGAGCAGAGTTAATAAGTTTAAAACTTAGATTTATTTAGATAAGTATGGTAATAGTCCTGACACTCATTTGATTCACAAATGTAATATATATATATATATATAAATAAACCGTAACTAAAAAAGTGTTGTTTGTAACTAATTTGTTAATAGTTAACAGTGTACGTGGGCAGTGGGCGCTGGATAGGCCCACACGGATGTGTCTGCCCACAAAGAAATATTTTCGTCATCTTAACACATTATCAGTGAACTCGAAGATATTATAATTTAAATGAGATATTGATGATATACTAACTACTTTTTAATGCAAATAATCTTTAAAAAGGCCGTTAAAAGAGGTTTTTTATTGAATATTTAATTTTTATGTCTCTTATTATTGAAAGATCGTTGCCTTTAAATGGTAGATAAAAAGATTTTTTGATAGTTTATAATAAAAAAATACATTTTCTTTAAAATAACTTTTATGTAGCACATTGGACTGTACACAAACACACCGCTACATAAAATATATTAGATAATCTCAAAGAACTTGATTTTTTACATTGTATATATTATATTGTTTATAAATTATTAATTCTCAATACCGGTTATGAACCGCTCAACTATTCATTTGTAATGTGTTCAAAGAAATATATATAATTGAATGGTCATTTTAATATCTGGTATAAAAGTAATATTGACGCGTTAAAACCAAAATAACTCACGGCTAATCTCAAGGAAAGGACGCAACCCACATTACGTATTCTAAAACAAAATCAAGGTCGCATTCTTGATAAAGTAACAATTTTAACTTTATCGTAGAATTTAATATTTACCTGAATATTTTAACCAAGAACACTAAACACTATACACGTTAGTCACAAGTTAGGCGGGAAAATTATATTGTAACGCGATCGCCGCGCGATTGTCTTGCGAGTCGATGATCATCTGGCAGCTGGACGGGCGTCAGCGAGTGAGTTAGCTAGGTATGATGACGATATTGTCGCGTTACATGGATTTCCATGTAATATACGAAACAAGATTATAAATTTATTATTTTAAAACCATTAAAAAATCATTTATTATACATATATTACCAAAAAGGTTTAACGTCAAAGAATTGTCAAGCACAGCCATAGCTCGCTTTGTAAAAAAAAAAATAAACGTCACTTTTTACAATTATGTCATGTGTAAAAAAATAATAACAAATAATAACCAAAATGTGAAAAATTATAATGATTAAAATAAATAAACGCAGCAGTCATAATGATAAACATACTATCATATGTAGGAATGGGAGCTCAGTCCGAGGTCTGCTTGTGGACCCTACTCGGACTACTGCGAACCATTTTTGACGCAACGCTTTTCAAAGTTAACGCTAATCTTAAACAGGTTATTGCAAAAAATTAAAAATATATTTATATCATAACCTACACTTTTATAACCGTAGAAGGAAATTACAAGTTAGATATTCTTTAAAACATACATTCCGTAATAAAGGAAATGTTTTTAGAATTTTTAACATGAATGATTTGTTATATTATAATAGGTATGGCAAATGAAAATGCCTTCAGAGCTGTGTCTTCCAGTGCAGCGGGTGTTGCGGACAATGATCTCCGGCGTGATGCTGGTCCAGTGCTTCACGGTGTACGTCTACCTCGCCTCGTATATTGTACTGCTATATCCAGTATTTTTGGTAAATAAGTCATCAATTATCATAACTTTCTTAAAAAACCGTAAATTTATAGTTTTATTGTAGGATAAACCCAAACCGGTTTGTCAAACTTAAATGTGTTGTTTTGGATATTAAGATATTCTCACACTTAATTGTATCTAACCAGTGTAATAGTTTGTTTATGAGGACAATCAGACACACACACACACACACACACACACACGACATTAACGAAACTTTTCAAAAGTATTTTTTTGATGACGAACATAATAACTATATAATATATATATATATATATATGTGTGTGTGTAACTTCGACAAGTTGTACAAAAAATTGTATAATTTATATTATATATTCACCTTCACGCCATATCCCTTGCGGGGTAGCCAGAGACGACGGAGCGCCAAACGCTACGGTCTCTGCATACCTCTTTCGCCTCGGCCACAGACATCAACTTCTTCATACATGCCCTCCGGGGGGTCCTCATGCTTTTTACGTGACCTTCCTCCAGTATCGTAGCTACTGTATTTTCGAAGGTCACTCGAGGCCTCCCCCTGTCTCTCTTACCGCTCACTTTTCCCATATAAATCTTTTTTACCACTCTTTCATCACTCATTCTTTCAACGTGCCCAAACCACCTGAGCACGTTCTTCTTCATTCTCACCGTGACATCTTCGCTAGTACCTGCCATTCTGTGGATCTCTTCATTGCGGATTCGATCAGCTAGACTGACTCCGCATATTCTGCGAAGAGATCGCATCTCCACAGCATTCATCTTTCTTACATTCTTCTTCTGTGTTACCCACGTTTGGCTGCCGTATAACAGTGTCGGTAGCAAAACTGCATTGTGTACAGCCAAACGTGCAGCTATACTGACGTTTTGCCGTCTCAACAATGCAGTCAAAGCACCATTGACTCTGTTACCAGCAGCAATACGCCTTTCCACATCCATTTCGTATCTTCCGTCTCTGCTAAACATACTTCCCAAATATACCACTTCATTCACTTGTTCTATTATCTTATCATTCACGTTGATCTTACATTCTGTTCTTTCTTCATTTCTTTCAAATATCAGAACCTTCGTCTTATCTACATTCAGGTTAAGACCATTAATTTCACACCCATCTTTCAGAGTGGTGACCAATGCCTGCAAATTGCATTCTGATGATGCAATGAGCACTGCATCATCTGCATATAGTAAGCAATTGACCTTAAGGTCACCTACTTTCACTCCCATGTCACTATCTTTCACTCCTTGGAGACAACTATCCAAATACAAATTGAACAACCAAGCTGACATAGCGCAACCTTGTTTAACACCCGATTGGATGTCAAACCAGGGCGACATGCCAGCTCCTACTCGCACACAGGCTGAGTGATCTCGGTAAAGAGACCTTACAGCCTGTAGCAAGGGTCCGTTCACATTGTATCGGGGCAGTATCTCCCATAACTTCTTTCTCACAACCCTGTCAAACGCCTTTTCCAAATCCACAAAAGCACAGAAAACCTTTTGGTTTAGGGCCAAAAACTTTTCCGTGATCATGCGGAGGGAAAAGATCTGATCTATACACCCTCTTCCAGGTCTAAAACCTCCTTGTGCCTCCCACAACAGCCTTTCAGATCTCTCTTGCATTCTTCTCGCTAAAATTTTAGCATAAACTTTACCGCCCAAGCTAATCAAACTGATGGCCCTATAGCTTGCACAGTCTATCTGTGAACCTTTGCCTTTATACAAAGGTACGATGACTGCACTTCGCCAATCACTTGTATAATTTAAGTTTGGTTTATGTTTATCCAATCTAGGGGACCCATTTAGCGATATATAAAAAAAACAAATTCAAAGTGTAATAAAACACTTTTTCTTATTGTCAAAACTACCACCAGCTCTGCAATTTATTTCCCACAGACTGAGAAGAGCTAGGACAGAAACTCAGCTTTAAAAAAGGGAACAGGGCATTGTTCCCTTTTTTAAAGGTTTATTTAAGACTCTTGAAGTACCATGACTTCATATCCAGGATCCTATATACAGATATACTGTAAAAAGTTTTTAATTAAAAAATAATATTAAAACATATTTGAGTCCATGTGAGTCGTAGTAACAGCTGTATTAACCTGACCTAAATTCTATCACAAATTAATAGACATTTGTATTATCATTAGATCGATCAATCATTATTTATTAGAAGGGTATAAACCTATATGACATACCAGGAGGAGCGTCCTACACTAGTGCTGCCCTGGCTCCTCCTGGCTGCGATTAGGAACTTCCTCTGTGAGCTCACGAGCTTGGCTCTAGGTCTGGGGACGTGTGTCTTGTTGGGAGCCGCCAGACCACCTTGTATTAAATTTCTCATAACTAAGCTTGCGTCTATAATGCCATCATTTTATATGTGGATGCTTATTTTCAGGTAATACTAATATTATTATGAGGAAAGATTTGTTTATTTGTAATGGATTAACTCGAAAACTACTGGGCCGGTTTTTTTTTATTGTTTCACGAATAGAAATATAATTTACGGTAACTATGTGCTACGGGCGCAGCCGGGTCGGCCCACTAGTGCTACGTAAGCCGGCAGTATTATATATATCTTTATATAACTTGCGAGTGAAGCCGCGAGCAAAAGCCAGTGAGTTATAATAAAAAAGAAACTGCTTTAATATAAAAAATATTTTCAGTTACTATCATAATTTAAAATTGGCATCTGCCTTCAAAACCTTTCCGGCTGTTTCGCCAACCAACAATCTGGACTACGGCTTAGAATTAGCTGTGAGGAGACGAAGAACTAAGTCTCTACAAGGGGAAGAGCAACTAAGAAAAAAGCTTATAGCCAGTCTGTTAGTATAACTTTATAATCAATGAAATTGCTTAAATTTTTCGAAAATAAAACATATTTTACTTTACAGTTACCACGAAAATGTAAGTACAAATGTTTCCAATTTGCCAACTATCGAGGAAACTTTAAAGTCTACAAACTCTAGCAATGAAAACATTAAATCTAGTTTGGATGTGGCTTATCCGTTTGCCGTTACGAATAACAGAACACTATCTGATATAGGCACGTACGAGGACTGGTTTGGTAGCGAGGTAGTCTTACCGCGGGACACTGATCGTATTCTTGAACAGTTTGTATTGATGTTGTTGAGAATAGGTGCGTATTTGAATAGAGACGACACTGCCTTACGAAAGCTTTTGACTTCAAGCTCCCAAGCGTTCCCTCCAACGGGAAAGGGTCCTGAATGTATACCGACAGAGGATACGGATACTCCACCAATCGTTGGTAATTCTAAGGGTAGAGTGGCATCTTACCTGATCGAATATCCTGATATATTCATGAGAAAAGCATCAGATGTTTTGGGAAGCTTAAATGAAAATAAACGCATCGAAACTAATCTCCAAGATATTAAAAGTATGAGTTCGTCAACCGATTCGAGAAAAGAAGTATCATTGGATACTGATAGTCTCAGCCAGCGCGGGGGTCCTCCGGCTTCATCGAGTCAAATGATTCATTCCAATCAAGATGTTCATGATCCGTCAATAAGTAAAACAAAACGTATAGAACATTTAAACGGTAACAATCACAAGTAAATTTATAATTTATTAAAAGAATTATAAAAAGTACAAAACTGTGTATTGATATTAAAAAAAACAGAAAAGAAACTAATTCGGTTATGACGGAAACATAAAAATAAGGTAACTTTTAACACAAAGAAAAAAATAATTATAAAGAAAGTTTACTTATCAAGAAAGAATTGTAATAAATATATACAATATTTTAAATTATTACAAGCATGAATGTAAATAAAAAAATATTTATTCATATTGTTTATTATTTTGTTAAATATTTACAAAGATTGGCATACGGTGCCTTGAACGGCGGCGCGCGGATCTAAAAACATAATTCTGTAATTATATTCATTTGGATCGATCAAATTAAATTGATACTGAGGTAACCGGTTGGTTATTATCCAAGCCATTTGAGGCACTTCATTGTCTATACGTAGGTCGTTAGGAAATATAAGTGTATTGTTGTTTTGGGCAACGATATCTAAATTTTCGACCTGGTACTCTCTACACGTGTCCCAACACCCGATACTGTCCAACGAAATTAGGTTAAAGAACATGATACCGTTGCGGTCTACTGCCGCGGCGGAGACTTGGCCCCTCGGGCCTCGACTCTCACCCAGGAGTTTAAATTCGCTTACAGCGTTATTAACGCGCGAGGGATCACGAATAACGGACGTTTTTACCACAAATTCAAGAGAACTTGACATGGAGTGGTAGTAAAGATCGCGATCCCCGGCTTGATATCTTCCTAATGACATTCCGAAGAGTCCATCCGACCATTGAAAATTCAGGCCGTGTAGCGTGTAATTTGATAATAACGGTTCGGGATAGAATGAGTAGTGACTGAATCTCCAAAAAGATGCGTCGGAATCTCTAAACACGATGAGACCAAACCGCCACGCATCAGCGATGTAAACATGTAAATCTTTACATTGAGCGTCCCTCGAATCAACAATGATGTTTGTTATAAGAGAATTCTGTAATACAAATTCACTTGGGATCGGATAGCGAGCTAAAACGGTGTCAGTTTTCAAGCTTATGGCAAAAAGCGTGGGCGGACATATCTGGCGCGGCGTTTCGAAGGCTTCGACCTGACCGGAGTCGAGTACCCACATCACTCCGCAATGGTCCACGCTCATCCTGAACACTGATGTGAATCCGGTACAGTTGGCTGTTGAATGGAATTAAAATTAGGTCGTTATACGGATTCTATTTATAATTAAAAACATGTAACCTACATTATACCATCGTAAAACGTAAATATATATAAAAAGTCTGTTCAACCGTTTTAGTAAAACGCTAGTAATTATGTCAACAGTCTCTTTAGAATAATAAATAGACGTGTTTTCCAAAATTACGTGAGCTAAACCACCCGGTGAAAGTGTTATAAAATAGATATCAAATTTGAAAACTAAATAAATAATTCATGAATTCGAAATTTTGTATTATTAAAAACTGACTGGATTCAAATTTTAAAGCTCTAAAACCTTAAAGACATTTTTTTATTTAATTGTTATTTTTTTTTATTACTTGCTGTGTGCCAGTCCCAATTAGGGAAGGGTGCCAATTGAGGGGACTCCTCCTGGGCCGCCACTGGCAGTGCTGAGAGCGTGGCTGGCACTCCCTTCTTCCATCGTGGAGTGCTCACGAATACACGGTCCTTCCATCTTTCCACACCCAGTGGTATTACATTTATCTGATTGAAATCTCTGAAAGTAACAAGAAATTGTTAATATTTTATCTTATGTCCTTCCCAAATATATCTTAAAAGATAGCAGGAATGCTTAATATTACCCATTCTGTATTGCTTGCTCCCGCTCTGCAGGGGATGGATATTCAAAGTCTATCTGTTTCCATCTATACAATGTTCCTATAGCTTTCCTTTGACTGTATGTACCCAATGTGCTGCTTAAAAATATCAGCAACAAAAATGATTTTAGAATCATCTGAAAAAAAAAATAGTATAAAATCTGAAATCCGACTTATAATGCATTAAAAATTAGGACTTAAACAGGCTTATTGTGGTACAAATAAATAGGCCTCAGTCCTCCTTAATTGTTCATAGTGTAAGTGAGTTATGCAAACGGACACACCCAACATACATTAATGTATTTTTAGTGTGTGTTACACAAACTTATTAATAACTAGTTTACATACAGTTCAAAATAACCGGTAACACTCTGCCTCAATGACCAACTGTGATTTACAATTTATAATTTAATTTATATAAAATTATAACTTATGTTAATTACCGTAATATATTTTGGGTGGTAAATCTATTTATAATATTTTACCACGTTTTACTTAGCTCGTTTTCGTAACATCTATCTGTTTGTGGCGATCAAATCTTGCAATCGAAATTTCACCCACTTTCCAGCTAGTCTCTATATTTTTACATGTATGGTTTCCCACAAACGCTACTCATACATATACATATTTCATACCGCGGTTTTGCCACGCTTCTCATGTTAAATGACCCCGAATGTTTCCGAAACTAGTTCGATAAATTAACATGATTAGAACCGGATGTATATAGATAATAATAATTATGGTTTACGAAAGTTTAAATACAAAGATTACATATTTATAATTTAATATTGTAGCAATATAATGCGTTTTTATTTATATTATATTTTGTATGTATATAATTTAAGTATAATATTTTCGATTAAATTTATTATTTTATAAACAGGAGTATAGGTATAAATAAATGAATGTTATAAATTGAATGAAAGAAATAAATGTATGTGAATGTATAAATAACAACACGCAATAGTTATATCAATTAATTTAGTTTCTAACTTGAAAACGGAAACGTTAAAAAGGGAATTATATATATATGTACATATATATATGTATATATATATATATATATATAAACATATATAAACCGTTAAAAATAAATCTTAGGGCACGTTCAGCTCAAGCTATAAAAGTAATTTAAATCTCACTCTACATACATATTTGTTGTTTATATACGAAATTTATAATATATGTAATAAGATATAATCTTACCTTTGTGCAGCCACACTTATAATTTATGAAGACACGTCCTTTTCGTTGTATGTTTACGGATATTATGTCAGTATTCAAACGCCTGCATCGTTACGTAAATACAGATGTAGACCAACTCACAACCTGTATCTTGGCTCAATGTGGGGATACGAAATGTAAGGTCATATATTGATATATTTTGAATGTTGATTTTTGATTAATCACCTGCGTTATGTCATTAGGATAACAAATAATTAGTCCGTCGGTAAATACAAGATGAAGAAAATACAGCCCTTCATTAAATAAATTTAAATAAATCTTTGACAAAGAACAAACTTAAATTTGAGTTTATTATTAAGATTTATTAACAGGCTACAAATTGTTAAAGCTGTGTTGAAACAATGAAACCTTGTCTTCATATCCACTTGCAGTCAATGTTGTAACGCAAATATTTACTATTATTATTTAGCTCCCGCTCTAAATAATCATTATCTGAGACAAACATATATAAATAATAGCCACAAAAAAAGGGTCAAACTAATAATCTCTGGATGACACAAAGAACTCTCCCGTAAAGTCAGTATTTGGTCAGATTGTAAGGTTAACAGCGATTTGACTAATTATAGTCTATGGTCATTAGGCCAAGCTCAAAGTATAAGTAACAATGGTAATTTCGTTCCTCTGACCAGTGACCAGTGACCAATAACCCTGACCAGTAACCATGGACTTATAACAAAGGTAAGACAAGTAATTCTGCTGAGTAAATTATCTTGAGTTTACAAACGTTACTTGCTTGTTTGTAATGTTAAAACAATTTTGATAAAATATTACTCGGTTAGTGAAAGAGTCTAGTCATTAAGTCCAATTAAAAGCTATTAATAAAAATAAGGTCACAGACGCCTTGGTGGAGAGATGTGAATGAAACTGCATATTGAATTCATATTAAATGATATATTTACGAAAAGCACCTTAGAATTTATTAAAGCAATTACACTTGCTTGGAGTTGCGTTCATACAATAATTCCTTATAAAAATAATAAAGTATTTATATGTATATTATTTTTATTACAATTAAAAGTTGCATAGACGCAATATTTATGTATAAACTTGGACTAGTTTTGCACACTTATATTATACAAAAGGGTTCACATTTGCATATATTTTTATATGAATTCAAATAATTATCGGTAATCATCTTGTGTGTGTGTTTTTGAAGTGTGATATGGTCTGATGGCGGGGTCGCAGATGGTTCCATGAACAGCATCTAACGTATCAGCATACATGATTCGGTAATTATAATCATTAGGATCTAAAGGACCCGCCTGATACATCGGCAGTCTGTTGGATATCACCCAAACTGTCTGCCTTTCTTCTTGAGAGATACGAATATCATTTGGGAATACCAATGTTTCCGAATTTCTGGCCACTAAACCTAAGTTTCTTTTTGTGTAAGGTTTATGTGTGTCCCAACATGCTATGCTGTCTCTCGTTACTAAACCGTAGAACATGAGACCGTTTCTATCGATGGCTGAAGCAGACGACTGGCCGAACAAACCTCTGCTTTCTCCAAGTAAATGAAATTCAGTAGCGCTGCTATTAACACGAGAAGAATCTCTCAGCACCGAAGTTTTAACATAAAACTCTCTGTAACTTGACATTGAATGGAAAAATAACTTCCGATCTTCATATGGAGAAATTGGGGATAAAGCAAGACCCAATATTCCGTCTGACCATTGAAAGTTGAGACCATGGAGAGTATAGTTAGAGGCGAGAGGGTCTGGAAAGAATAAGTGATGGTTAAATCGCCAAAACTCATGATCACTCTCTCTAAATACTAAAAGACCGAAGCGCCAGGTGTCTGCAATGTAGACATGCAGATCGGAGCATTCCTCGGTTCGCGAATCCACAATTATATTTGAGAAAAGGGAATCTTGAAGTACATATTTATTGGGAATAACATATCTTGCAATTGGCAAGTCCTTTTCAAGGTCAAAAACCACCAGACTCGGAGGGCATATCTGTTTTGGTGAGTCCTGAGAATCTATTTGCCCAGCATCCAAGACCCATAATCTTCCGCAGGGATCGATATTCATACGAAATACTGACGTTAATCCCGTACAGTTGTTGCCTTTATCTAAAACAAGTTAGAACAAAATATATACATTATACATATTTACTCGTAATATTATGTTATATAATTAAGGAGGCAGAAAATAGTTATCAGCGCCTACGTACAAACTACAAGTACATTTCAAGCGACTTTGCTCGTGAAATAATGAACAGTTACTATAGTATACAAAAAAGGTATTAGCGAAAGTTCTTATATAAACCAGGAAGGACTAAGTATGAGTTGCAACAAAATTTATCAATCACCAGCTCTTAATCGAGACATAAAGTACACGTCATTATTTTCATTAACAGAAAGTGCGATCAGATATTATGTAATAGGCTGTGTTTGTTTTCAATTAGGCGATACTTACTGTAGGCTCTATGATAGCTCCAGTCAGGGAAGGGCTTAAGTAAAGGTGATGTAACTCCTCCAATTCGTGAGACAGTAGTCAGGGTTGCGGGGATCCCTCGTCTCCAGCTCGGCAAGGATACAAAAATACGAGAGCCCCAAACTTCCAGACCCAAGGGTAGGGAGTTCTCTGGAATGTAGTCCCTGTAATTACACACATTACTAGTTTTAGTTATTAATACATAATGTATAACCTATAAAATATAACAACATTATGCTATTATGAACGGGCATTTTAATATATTGTAAATGATGAATTATAAAGCAAATAAGTAATATCTTTTTTTATGGTTTTTTAATATCTTGACAACTCAAAACCTAATACTTGATACATTAATTATAATAATGCAAATAAACTTTCTCACTGGTCGATACTGAAATAAATATATTACCCGTTAGCCAGGGCGTACTGCCGGTGGGTCTCCGAAGGAAACTCGAAGTCCACATATTTCCATTTATAAAGAGTACTGAATGGTGGAGAATCAGTATCAGTTGGAAGGGACTGAGTACGCGAAAGTCCAAGCATAGTCAGCCACAGCGCCACCCCGGTTAATCGTGTACGATCTGTAATTTAATATTCATATCTTTACATATAGTTATATCTTAATAACTCATTATTATTTTGAAAAAAATAATTCTAAATGAATGAAATAAATTAGTTTTTATATTTTTTGTGTAGTGTCAGAGACTTAAATTTTGCTCCAAAAATATGATGTTGCCTTTGCTTTTGTAATCACTAATATAATTAGCTACCGCCGTTGCACATGGGGAATGACTTTTTGGCCCACACGGCAAAAGAGAAAGCCGATCTCTTGGGCACTCTTTTCGCCTCCAACTCAACTTGGGACGACTAAGGGAAGACACCGCTTATCATCCCGCGGTGTCAGAGCTCAATGCCGGGGATAGTTTTTCGGCAAACAACTATCAGTCATTCTTATTTTCTATTTTCCTTGGATGTTCATAAGTCGAATGGGCCGGATGTCATTTCTCCATTGGTGCTACGAACGTGTGCTCCTGAGTTGACTCCCGCGCTAACGCGTCTATTTCGGTACTTCTACCTTAAAGGCATAGTCCCGGTCTCATGAAAGTGTGCCCTTGTCCATCCGATCCCTAAAAAAGGTGATAGTTCGGACCCAGCTAACTACAGACCTATCGCCATTACCTCCCTTCTCTCCAAAATAATGGAGATGATTATCAATCGACAGGTCCTAACGTACCTTGAGGATCACCAGTTGATCAATGACCGGCAGTATGGCTTTCGCCATGGTTAATCAGCTGGTGATCTTCTGTTATACCTTACGCACCGTTGGGCAGCGGTTATTGAAAGCAAGGGAGAGAGTCTGGCAGTTAGTCTGGATATGGCAAAAGCCTTTGATAGTGTATGGCACAAGGGGCTGCTTTTGAAGCTACCTTCTTATGGGCTTCCCGGGAGTTTATGCAAGTGGATCACCAGCTTCCTCACTGGACGGAGCATACAGGTCGTTCTCGACGGTTTTTGCTCGGAACCCAAGCCCGTGAACGCTGGTGTACCCCAAAGCTGCATGCTACCTCCTGTTCCTCCTGCACATCAATGATATGTTGGATATTCCGGTATGCGGTATATTCCGGTCGTAAATGTCTCCCTCGGGAAAACGTCGATGAGTGCCGAAAGAAACTTGTGTCTTCAATAGAAACCTCCCTGGGGATGGTCTCTGAGTGGGGTGAACTGAACCACATTCAGGTCAATCCCCTAAAGACACAGATTTCCGCGTTTACCACTAAGAAAACCCCATTTGTCGTATCACCGCTCTTCGAGAGCACTCCTCTTATTGCCTCGCCAAGTATCAGAATACTGGGTCGCGACATTTCGAGCGATTGTCAGTTTCGTGGTCATCTGGAGAGCAAGGCCAAGTTGGCATCGATGAAATTGGGAGTGATCAACAGAGCGAGGCAGTATTTCAAACCTGGCCAGAGACTTGCGCTCTATAAGGCGCAGGTCCGGCCACACCTGGAGTGTTCTCTGTTCTCATCTCTGGTCTGGATCACCCCAATAACAGCTTCTACCATTTGACCGCGTACAACGGAGAGCCGTTCGGATTGTCGGGGAACCAGTGCTCTGCGAACGGCTGGACTCTTTAGCATTGCGTAGAGTTGTGGCTTCTTTGTGCGTCTTCTACCGCATTTACAACGGGGAGTATTCCGAAAAACTATTCGATCTGATGCCTACCGCCGAATTTCACCACCGCACAGCTCGCCATCGCCTTGTGTATCGACTACAGCCCAAAATAACCACTACACAATAATGACCGTGAAGTACTGAAAAAAATCTGATCAATTTAATCGTAAATCGCTATAAATAACTAGATTTTTTACAAGACTATAATTAGGTATGAAGGAAATAATAAATCTAACTCGTAGTTATAAAGTATCGTTAACGTAAAGGAACTGTAACTGTATTCGACTTACCATTTATCATATTTTAATTTAAAGTATATAATGCACTCGTCCATACGTTTACACTTTAGACTCCTAATAAAGTAACTGAAGCCTAAAAAGTTTATTATTACTGGTAATGTTGGACTGAAAACAGAATACGGGGATACTCAAACAAGAAGCCGTTAAAATATAAACATTTGGATATGAATGTCGCGACTTACTCATAATGTTAAGTTAAGATTGATTTAGTGAGGGATTTAACACATTTAAAAAAATAGATATCATAACTAAATACAATACATATTTTTAATAAACTACTTTCTTATGGGTCTATATACAATCAAATGTTTTAGCATCGACATATCATCAAATGCGTGTACAAAAAAATTAATATTCTGCTTGATATTTCCAACAGTAGCCAAATCTAGAATTATTTTTGAATAAGGAAATACTACGTGATGTAAGGTTAGTATTAAATTAATGTAGTTTTTGAGCGTTACGCATTTAATCAGTTGATTGTAATGTTTAACAACTTAATCAGTTGAGAGAAAACGTGCTCCACTTTTTACTTATAATAATTAAATACACAATAGTTGGTAAAACACAATGTTTATAATTTTTATTAACCATTTATTTTGTTTATTAACTTTCAAATGTTTTCTGTCCAGTTTAATAATAATTTTTAGTAAAATTGACCTCTTACGTGCCCACGCACCGCGTCCGAACGTTATTAGATTAAATGCGGATACTCGTAAAGATAAATGAAGGAATTACGATGATAGAACTCGGGCGTAGTGCTAAGACGTTGATAAAAATATAATTTTAATAGACTTGATTACAAAAAAAAATACAGTACAGAAAAAATAATATTAAAACTATGTATGTCTATAATAAGGCGATCATCGTTAGGTAGCGATCCCTTTCTGAAAACAGACATAAATATGTACATAATGAATTAATAATACGTACAAAAATGGTTAGTCTATACTAACCATTTTTAGAGAATATAAAACTACAATATAAAAGATTACAACTATAGGATATAGGTGAAAAAACTTTCGTAAAATGATATATGTATGAAGTTTAGAGTATATAATAGTATATAGTTGTCCAGGACTGGGACAAACACAACTTTTAACTTCTAGAAGGTCATCAAAGTATGGGTTCGTCGTGTACACTAAACGAATTATGAAGATGGACGTAGAGTAAAGAGGTAAACAAAGAGTATTATCAGAGGGTCTAAGTACTTTACTATGAGCACCTAAGACCGATCTTGTATTTTAAATAAAGTGGAGAAGGTGGGCTAAATACACACACAGTACAGTAGCGAAAGAATATGTATATAGATTCCTACTTGAGTTGAGGTTGAAATTCACATAAGTGGTCATATTTGCACAAGCTAAATATGTATCGATTACTAATGTTTTAAAGTCTCTTAAGTTTATTAAGGTGGTTCTTAGATAGATAAGAATAAATTGCGTCAACATAGTCGAGGATGCAAATAACATTTAACTGCGACGTCTGAGATAAAGTTTTGTGAAAATGTATTCCTAGATATTTAACATTATCGCTAAATGGAATAGCAACTCCAGTAAATATAAGTGAAGGTAAATTTAACCAGTCCACTTTAACGATCATACCTTTAGAGCCAACAATAATAGCCTGACATTTTGTGGTATTAACCTTAATACTGTATGATTCACTCCAAGTTACGATTCAGGAAATAACTTTATTAGGACTTTTAATAGCACAAGATAAGTCTTTCAAAGCTGCTTGCGAGTATATTTGTAAATCGTTTGCATATGCATGCAGAGATATAGTGGGTAATGGTATTAATGAAGATTGAAAAAAGTAGTGGTGACAATACGCCTCCCAGCGGTACCCCGGCATTTACACTGTAGCATGAAGAGAAGGACTTGCCAATATGAATGAGAAACTACCATCTATGAATTATAGTATTTATGACCGTATTTTCTGTAATTCTGCTAGTGCAGGGTACTTATTTTATTTTTCACATAAAAGCGATATTAATATACAATTTAGAAAGTTCTTGGACCTGTATCGTGGGTTCGTTGTCGGGATTGCAGTGATTACGTATTTTAATATATTAATGAAAAACTTAGCGATTCAGGTTTGTCTATTCAATGTGTTGAGAAATATGCATTTTCTTTCTTTAATTTTGTTATTCTTTTGATTGGTGGTTTTCTTATTTTTTTGTTATCTAAATTGTTAAAGTATTCAATGTATGCAATATATCCATTTTAACATATTATTTTAGGAATTATATTTTTAATTATCTCTTTTGGCTTCGACATTTTTCTATATCAAAAAAGCAAATTGCTTAATGACATCTTTAAAATTTAATTAAAACCTGTACCTACGACTTTGTTCGTTTTTTAAATAAAACTAGCCGCAAGTTACTCCTTATAAAATCAACTATCCGCCTGTAAAAGTCTTGTTAAAAACGGACCAGCTGTTTCAAAGGTTGGCCGGAACAAACAAAGAGACAATAATTTCAAAAACATATTCTTTTTATGTTATAACAATATATAATTTCAATAGGATTTAATGAAAAGCTGTTAATTTGGAATAACAAACAGACACTTCTATTTATATGTACACAACACACACACACACACAATAATATAATATAATAAACACATAACACGGACAAATGAAAAAGAAAGTGGATGACTAGTGAAGTTTGAGATGTCTCAATCTTAGGCAATTATCTATAGAAAATTTGACACGGTGTAAACATTTTTTTTAAAACTTCATCAAGCGAGAACATTGTTCTTTCGTCGCTCTTTTGAAGGTTGTATTTTTATAAAGGTTGGTACACGTTAAAAATGTTAATTAATCCTGGATCTAATAAATAATTTAAATGACTTAATTTCTAAGAAATATAAAGTTTTCTGTAATTATCAGCACGTCTCTTTTCGTTTTTAGGACTAGCTCTAAGATATAAACTTATGAGGTCTTTACCCTATGCTCTAGCGATATACTAGTTATTTTTTTTTTAACTTAATGTCCACAGACATCTGTCCATGCCTTATATACTAGTTGTTGCCTGCGTCTTCTCTTAAGCCTTTAGTAAGGAACGCAGTTTCAATGAAAATATTTTTTATTTCAATTGTATTATAAAGCCTTAAAACTCTAATTGACTTTTAAGGCTATTTAAATATTAATGAAGGAATTTTGAAAATTATATATAATTATATTATGAATAACTTCCGAAATATTTTAATCGCTATCACAAAACCATCAGTTTTTTTTGACAATCTGTATGATTTTAGGAGACTATTATATATATATATTTTTAGGGTAAAATTAAAAAAAATTGAAGAGAAAATACTCTCAAATTCTAAACGAAGCTAAAAAGTATTTCAGATAGATTTAACAAATGTAAATTACTAATAATATAGTAATAATCTATATTTTATTGAATAATCAGTGTTTTTTTTTAGTTTTACTCCAATATAGAACTTCTTGTTAATAAAGTTTAGATAAATATATTTTTACACTTAAAATTTATAATGTTATGATAATAGAATAATTATATGTTTATTTTACGTATATATAATATGTATCATATAATATAAAACTTCTATTAATTAATCTGTATGTCTGTATGTATTAAAGATACCTAAAATGTTATGTAATACACATATTTTAATCATTTACATATTACTAAAAACAATTTGGTAATAAGATTTAGTAAATTGACAAAAAAACATGTGTAGAATCTTTAAAAAAAATTCGTTTATTTTAACATACAGAGTTTTTTAACACGTAGTTTGAATAATATATAGTATCGTATTGGATCATGTATTGAAATTTAATTAAATAAATACCGTGTGCGTGTGTGTGTGTGTGCGTGTGCGTGTGCGTGTGTGTCTGTGTGTGTGTGTGTGTGCAACTTATAGTAACTTTCACTATAGCTTGTTGCAGTTAGTTAAGACCATGAACATGAGGGATTGCATCACAAAATTTCGTCTAGATGTGTTATGTATGGAACGTATTTGTTACCGCAATGTTAGCGGGCTTGTATGCAGAAATATACAATTAGATAGATAAAAAATATCTCGTCATCCATAACAATATGATGTAGGTCTTTGATCAGATATGCCACTTACAAATTATAAATTATCTTTGAACTGTCAATCGTAAGATATGTATCGCTTTCAGTGAATTGTGAACGCTTTTTCACTGATGTTTCATGATTATGTTATAAATAATTGCATAATCAATTTTATATAAATGTTAACCATTTTATGCTTATTTTTTTACACGACTCGAATCCGAGACTTATGAGATTCTGTTCTCGTGACTGTCTGAGCTACTGTGTCGGGTTATTTTTTAAAGATAAGTTAGGTTTGTCAGAATATAATTATAATTATTATATTATTTAGGTAAAAATCTAATAATATATACATTTAAATTAAATTAATTTGCGGAAATATAAAAAGATTTAAAGTAAATATATTAAATTTAGTCATTATTTTCTTTATTTAAACAGCCATTCTTTCATATTGCTATTATATTTTAAACTTAATCAGTTAAAAAAAACTCAAACAAAAAATTCAAACCGTACTCACCATTGATTTTAGATTTTTTAAACATAAATCCATCCCTCTTTCTATAACTGTGTCCATAATCAGACCTAAAAAAATTATTTTTCACAAAAACCGGATATTCATTATAATTATTCCAATCAGGATTCACATGATTATATCCTCTAGATATATCTGCCAAGTGTACACTCGGTGAAGTCCACTGCACGAACCACTGCTGAGACACCGCCATTGTTAAAAATTATCACTAAAATTATTTATTAAGACATTTTATTTAATATATTTAATAAATCGATAGTATTGGTAGACGTAATTACAAACGCGGGTCTGAGCTCCGTCTGCCACAACGCTTTGCCCTTTCATAAACGACTCGGAACTGTCTCTGAATACAAACCCGTATATCGCTTTCTAAGCTTTACATCTATATATATAAATAAAATTGAAGTGTCCGTTTGTATACAATTTAACAGATTTTTACTAAATACATATCAAGTATATACTTACTTAAAATAATACATTTTTTTAATATTCTCTTTCTATCTGTTTTTTCGGCTAAAATGGCTGAACCGATTTTAACAAGACTTTCACTGGTGGACAGCTGATATTATAAGGGGTAACTTAGAATACATAACTAGGGGCACCAACAGACCCTCCATTTCGACTCGCTGCGCTTGCAAAATCTCGAGTGCCGTTTGCATATTGAGCGAAGCGAGCCCAGAGAGCTCATCGTTTTCCATTGACTTCAATGGGATATCACTTTTTTGACGACTATTCCTCAAGGACATGACTTTTTTATTTTTTTTTAAGCCATCACCATCAAATATGTGTCTTTTTCATTGCAACATAATTTTCCGTCAAGTAGTTTTTGAGCCTATTCCCGACAAAGAATGTGAAAAAGTCTCCAGTAGAACGCTCCGCTCACTTCGCTTAAAAATTATTCCGCGCGTACAAAGTCGTAGGCAAAACTACATATTATTAAATAATTATTTGTATTATTTTCTTTTGTCACACCAATTTTAAGTGGTAGTTAAAAACAACATGGTGACCTCGTTGCAATTATATTTTATTATTAAGACATATTTTTATTTAACACTAAAAGTCTGTTAGTGAAAGAAAAACACTACGAATAGTTAATTAATATTATAATTAATTAATCTATCATAACTGTCTTGAAATATATGGCAGCGACATATTCCTTATTTCTTATTTTCCAACTGTAATAACAAAAAAAATGTACTCGTATTCATAGTACAATGCCGCATCTCTGCTAATTTATAGTACCTACCTATAGATAAATCACTGCTTCGTAAGACTGGACTATAAATGAAGAGGCTTTAATGTTATAAGATAGCAGTAATATTCTTCTGTTTATATTTGTTTATTTAAATAATAAACAATGTTATATATTTCATAACAAATCACTGACTGCATTCGAATTGGATCGGTAGTTAAAAAACCTTAGCCATTATTTTTATCGAATATATTAATTGTAGTATGTGTGTACGGCTACACCCAATCGGGTAGAACCGTGTGGCTTGTAAAGATTTTATGACTTGTTACATTTCTCTCCATAAACGACTTTAGCACAAAATGCACGGACGGTACATCGTCTTAACAGCGCTGCTGGGAGCGACTTTCGCCATTTATCCATACTTTGACACCCAAGACTTTATCTACAATGTCCCCAAAGTGTTCAGAATATCGATAACCCTGGATAGATTGCTGGAATATTATGAAAAGAAGCCGTCAAAGGATCCGGAGTTTTACATCTCTTTGTGGATAGCGAGAGGTAAAATTTTTTAATTAATAAATCTAAAAATATATTTTTATTATAAACTTTTTGGGGGGAAGTCAAACACAATTCTTGTTAATATTCCTTGTGTTAAAAGATATTGTAAGGTTGATTTTTTCAGTTATTATAGTATGTAAGTGTGTCTGTGACATGACAGCTCTTAAACAGATAAACACATTTCGATTAAGTAAGTTATATGTAAACAACTTGTCTGAATGTAAATGGTTATTTATAATTAAGTAGTTAACGATAGAAATAAATTTAGGTATGTTTTTTATCTAACATTCCTTTATAAGGGATATTTATAAATATTTAGTTTTTATTTGATGTTTAATTGATACAACATCAATTAATAATGTGTTGAAAATATATTCAGAATGGATTTAAGTAGATACTGAGTAACTTGTACTTTTGGTCACAAACTAACTAATTTCACTTTTTTACTCAAAACTATTTATTTCTATCTATATCTAGACAACGCTGGCAACTATTGTGTTTTTTTTTTACTTTTAAAGAATAACTTTCATAATTAAAATATTCATGCTTATGCTATATATTATTTTAATATAACACAATTAAATTATTAACTATAAGCATTTACTGTAAGTATACCATTTGAAGATATAAATAATTCACTATGACGATTGCAGAATGCGGAAGTGGATCGTAATTTTTATTATTATTTTTAGGATATATACAATTTCTTCTCAAAGCCACAAGAGGCTGGTTGTAGGTTGTATGTACACAGGTTATTTACACGCAGTTAGGTATAATATAAAATAATAGAAAAAATAAATAGTACTTTGAAAAGAGGAAGGTTTGTTTGTATATCAAAAATAATTACAATATAATCATATATATAGCGAAATTGTAACTTATAATAGCAATTGGTATTATTTTTTTTTACAAAATATTTACAATAATATAAATACGGGCAATGAGCTTTAAAATATATTTGTATTTAATATAATATATATATTAACAATAAAAACATTAAAATATAATCTTATTAAAAAGTGTTTAAAAGATAATAAAAGAAAGAAATAAAGATAAAAGTATGTTATGAACAAAACATCTATCTACTGGATTAAGTCTTAAATTTCTATTTGTCAGATTTACCACGAGGTTAACATTATGTAAGATGTTTGACATTTGGTTTAATGAATCATTTATCTAAATCACTAGCTGCGCCCGCGACTCCGTCCGCGAATTATCTTTTTAAAATAAGAGTGGCCTATACGCGTTATATTAGCTATCCAGGAAAAGTCCTGTTAAAATCGGTCCAGCGTTTCAGAGATTAGTGTAACAAACAGATAAACATTAAAATATTAGATTTTTAAATACTGTATATACTTTCATATATAGTGAAAGGTCAATTTGGATTTACAAACAGACATTTCAATTCAATTTATATGTATATATTTATATAATCCAAGCATTTTATGCTTCTACGAGTCATGGGTTTTAATTATTATTTTTTTATATTTCCTAACCGTCACTAAATCAAGGTGAACAAACGAAAGTGATGAGTTTACCTCATCACTCAATATTGTGTTAATGTAAACTGTATTATAATAATAATTCAAATAAAATTATATTAATTTATTGTCGAAATTAACAAAAACTTAAAATATTTTATCACCAAGAAACTTGTTTGAAGCCAACTCGTACATACAACAGGAATACACATTATTCCTCACTTTTTTTATATGTTTAAAATATTCAGTGTTAGTTTGTCTGTGAGTTATATGTTTCTGATTTGATATTTAGAATATATTTTTATTACCTTTATAGAAACTATCACCAATTAGTAATATTATTTTGTATCAGCGACATCTTAAACGAAACATTGAAAGTACAAGAAACTTAAAAATATATATTTTGAAATGATTAACTGAACTAGGAGATGATATATTTAATAATATTATATAAGATATTTATCAAAACATAATATTTCATATAATTTTATATTTTTGTATCTTTATGATTTGGGTGAATTATATTTATAATCTTAAAGATATCTTTTGTTTATTATATGTATAATTAGCTGTGCCTTCGACTTCGCGCGGAAAATGTTTAAAAAAATAAAAGTAGCATTATAACATCATCTATTCGCCAATGAAAATCCTGTAAAAATCGGTTCAGTCGTTTTAGATATTAGCAGAAACAAAAACAGACAGACAGATAAAATAAAAAATATTTATGTAAGCATTCTATCTGTTTAAAGTGAAAATTAAAAGCTAGTAGTTTGTTATAACAAACGGACACTTGAATTTTATTTATATGTATATGTAAATAAAGTTTTTTGGTAATACAGGTCAATTGGAATATACACTTAATGAATTGGATAAGTCGGTACCGATGAAACTCAAGGAGAATCTACAGAATATAACAAGGAGAATGGACAGAATCCGGAACGGTACGGATTTCAAAACACTGGCGTACCGCAGCA
Organism: Melinaea marsaeus rileyi; assembly: GCA_918358865.1. NCBI lineage: Eukaryota > Metazoa > Arthropoda > Insecta > Lepidoptera > Nymphalidae > Melinaea > Melinaea marsaeus. The sequence goes on from OU911089.1 coordinate 1,541,036, forward strand.
AGGATTATGAATACGGTACGCTCACTTTGTAATATCAAGGCCTCAAAACCATCTAGTTTCAATAAAATTTCATTTGCATATATATAACACTGGCTTATTCTCGACCGCTTCGCTGGGCACAATATTAATTTGGACGTGAACTTAGACTTCTTTTATTGACAAAATGTTTAATTTCTATTTTATATTTAGTGTAAATTAAATTTCAAATAGAGAAATATAATGTAAGTCAGTGAATACACAGATTTCTACATCACCTATGAGGTACTGTGTATTGGGATGCGTTCCCGTTATGTAATGTGGCGGAATCCCCAGTCGGGATACACCACGAAAAAAATTGTCAACATATAACTAAGGACAAATCTTGTTTTTTTTAAATATTTTTTTTTGTAATCAATTATATTTTTGTCTTTGATTTTTATTTATAACAATTTATAATTTTCATATTTCAACTTTTTGCATCCCTCCCCAACCTCATCTAAACTCGTTCTTTAAAATTTAAGCGTTGCAATGGTAATCATTGTCACAGTATCCGTTGTCATGGTAACTGTGGCTATGGTAACCATTGGTATGGTAACCGTTGCTATGGTAACCGAGGGCGTTAAGTGCTCTTATAGGATTAAAAGATTTCGTGATGAATCAGTGAGTGGTAAATTATAAATTTAAACGATATCGGTTGTTATATATTGATTCATGGTTAATTTCTTCATTCGTTTTATGTAAGTGTATATTATATGTATATTCCATAAACCCCATCGGTCTTTCAGTTTTTATTAGACATCCGTAGCTAAAAATGTTTTTTAGGAAGTTGAAAATTAATCGCAAATAAACAAAGAATGTGTTATTTTATTAATTACTGATCTTGATAAATACGTTACTATTAACTGAATCTAACAAATAAATATGATAAAACATTTATAAATTGGATCGTTTAGCATGTCTACAATATTACAACTAACATAACAAGATTTACTTAAAAAATTGCAAAAATGAGGATATTTTCCATTATTAGGGTTTAAAAAGTAAAAATTAAACCCTTATATCATTTTGTTGTTCGTCTGACTGTACGTCCGTCTGTGGAACGAACAATCTATAAATATGGTATAACTCGATTTTAAACAACAAATTTATGCGGAACCCACGGTTCAATCCGACTTGTATTTGTCCGGTTCTTATTTTCCGGTGTTCGGTTAGTTATGAACAAGTAATGTCCGTCTGTGGCCCACACCCATGTCCCTGGAAACAGCTAGTATATGGTAAATCCAACTAGGAACCGATTTTTTGTTATATACTATATTTGGGGTAAAGAATTCTATAATTAAAGTGTACCAGTTATATTTACATAATTACTTTAATATATATATTTTAAAGATGAATTTTTATTTCCAAAAAATCCCTACTAGCTAAATAAAAAGAGTATCTACACTGTTTTGGAATAACTAAAGCTTTCCTCTTTGAGAATTTTGTTAGTGGGAATTTATGGAATATTCTAAGATGCATTTGCGTAATAAGATACGAGTATATTACCATTTGGTAATCAGTTACACTTGACATCCACTTTCTATAAGATCAAAATCAAAATATTATCATATTATATAAACATTGTTGCATAAATGATATAAATGCAATTAAAGATATATTAGTGTCATAATCAGAGACTTTCTGCATGATCCAGTTTCCCTGATTAAATCATTATAGGAAGTAATCGTTCCTTCGACGCATATGGGAACAGTACCACGTAACTTTACTTACGGAGGCAGACTTTAATTGTTATAATTTCTCTTACAATACAATGTAAATAAAATAATTTGTTATATTTATAGTTGTAGTTAGTTAGATCTATTGTAATTATGTGAACCATTACCACAGCCGATACATTTTTTACATAGCCTTAGTTTCCCTAATAATTATATTTTGCGGTAAACTTTCACGTCTAGCAATTATTGTGTAGCGAGTACTAATGATAAAAACTTAACAATAATGTCCCTTATATTATGACATATATTTTTTATTTGTCCATTTAGTTGCTAAGGCAGTTTTTGAAAACATCGAAGTTTTCTCATCAATTCTTGAGCCCCTGACAATAGGCACTGTGGGCACACAAAAACCGTATAGATTTACTTTTGAACAGTACGTTCAAGAAGCAAGAACTAAAATGCCCACAAGAAAGGCGGCAGGTTTGTAAAAACAGTTAGTTTTTTGTTTACTGGGACTCAGGGCCGGATTTGGGGGAGGGCTACTGCTCCGGGGCCTCACCAAGAGAAGGGCCCGAACAATAAAAATACAAAAAATAGCCTAATTTTGTCGTGTCAGCTTTTTTCCTCCCGAACATTCCTTTTGGATTTTTACTAAATATACTCGCATAACCATAACAATATTGTTACCAGGAAGAAAAACCGTTGGAAAATTTTCATTTACGATAAATTTTTAATTTAATCTAGCTTTTAAATGGTAATATTTTTTTTCAATCTGTAATTTATAAATTATAAATTACATGTACCCATGAGTTAGGAGAAATAAAATAAAATTAGTAAGTCTTAAGTAATAATTCTTTTATTTGAAAGATAATTAATGATTAGAGGCTTTCAATTCTTGCCCGAGGGCTTCCAGATTTCGGAATCCGGCCCTGTTGGAACCTGAGGTTGATTAAACTTTTTTTTCTTTTAGTATGATAGGTATACTAATAGTATCTTTAAGTTAACTTCAATAATTTAAGATGCCTGCATGATGCAACTACTTATATCTGCAATGGAATCGCAAACCACCCAAATTGATGGAACATGCGAGATAGCACCGGAATGTCAAGCACAGCTTATTCAAGGATCTGGGCTTGCCTTTCAACAAACCATGCGAGTTAGAGCTATCGTACTGGCTCGCCTTTTCGACTGCATGGAGGGCGTTGACCTATCAGCTATAATTTATAAACTGTGTATACAAATTTATAAGGAAACAAAGTCTTTGGAGGCTTGGGATCATCCCGCCGGCACCAAGACGTTATTTATGCAGCAAAGTAAGATTGCTCAAACTTTTATATTTTGCATCTCCTAAAATTACTTTTTTACGGTTCATATTTTGCTTTGGATTGGTCTTGTTGATGTCCTAGAAAATAGTTTCATTTCTCCGTGCCCTAAATTGATTACTATATAAATTCGGTTTGTAGTTTTATTTTGTGCGTCACAAGGATACGGGGAGTTCATAAAACCTCGATGGATGAACAAAGTCATCTCATGGCAGGAGCCTAAAGGATGTTATGCGGATGATCGACAACCTTTTCTACGCCTCACTGGGTTCATTGGACCCGCGGCGGCTCCACCACCGAAAGACAGAGAAGTAATTAGATAGCCAGTTGTCGCTTGCTATTTTGTTTTATTGAGAATTCTGAACTTATTTAAAGTCTAAGTATACTGTATTACCATGTTATCTTCTAGTACTATTATTATATATTTCAGGAAGAATACCGTGTAAAGAAAGCCGCCTCTTCGGAGGGCGGCGCCTGCAATTCCATGACTTCAGCCATGGCTCTGGGCTCTCTGGTGGTGTACGTGCGTGCTCTGCTGGAAACGGATCAAGCATTCCAATATGATGTCCTTATATAACGCTTGTCTACCACAAAATATATTATAAGAATATGTTGAGAGTTTATTTTTGATTAGTGTTAACTAGTGCGGAAGGAGTTGGTTTGCGAGTCAGTTTTAAAATAATGATAATATACCAAAATGACATTTTAAAGTGCCAAGTTGTAAGAATTTGTCGATCGTTATTTATAACGATTATATTTATTTTTCAATAAGATCTCAGTAAACCTTCAGATTTTAATCTTTAATAAATTTGAAAAACTTGCCAAGGAACATTTGTGTCAAAGGATACTGATAGCATTTCTGAATATGTAGAACATGATGCACTTCATGACCATGGATACTTCAAGATTTATTATAAATGTAATTTAGGTCTTAAGAATGGCATGTCAGTGGCAAATAACATTCCGAGCTGGTAGCTGGTAGTAAAAAAATGTTTTGTATAAAATTTACTTTCAATGAAGATTTTGATTTTTCGATTTTTGAATCCGGACAACCGGACGACGAGGGTGAATTTATTTTATATCACATAAAGAGTGTTAAGTGTAGTTAGAATGATAACCGTAGTACTTTGTGATCTTTGTTCAAACGAAATAACTAGCAATAGTGTCAAAGTGCTAAAGTATAAGAGTAAAACATTATACTATATTAAACTATCATACATATAACTTTACATAAAGGTTAATTATTTGTTATTAATAACTTTTACTTTTTAACTATTCCTTTATACTTATCTTATCTTATCTTATCTTATCTTTTCTTTATCTATCTGTCTAGGTCTCTATCTATAACAGGAAATACGTGTACAGAGTATAGTAAGTACCAACATGTTACAATAACAACTAAATGTAACAAAAATACAATTCACTTTCACTACATCTCACTTTCATTTTACGTATTATACTTTGATAGATGTCACGTTTTTATTAATAGGAGTTTTTACTCACAAAAAGAATATATTAATGACTTTGTCAGTGTCACAGCAATTTAAGTTGCCTGGTCATATCATAAATATTTTAAAGTTCTAGTATAACTTGCTAACATGTTTCGAATATTATTAAGAAATATGTGTTCTGCCTCTTCTACTGCTCAGACGAAAGCCACTCCTATTCCTGTGTTTGGTAATACTTGCTATATTAAAGTGTTTTAATCTATAATGTTTGTATGTTACTTGGCATTGTTTAGGTGTTGAAGGTCGGTACGTGTCAGCACTTTACAGCGCAGCTTCACAAATGCAACAGCTGGATCAAGTCGAGAAGAGTCTACGTGATCTGTATAAAGAGTTAACGAAACCCAAAGTAGTAGACTTCCTTGAAACTAGTATGATCTCCTCCGCTGATAAGGCTAAGCTTTTAAAAGATGTTGGTGAGAAAGCAGGTCAGATGCACAAATTACTTTTAAATTTATTTTATTTTAATCATATTTTTAATGATTCTGTTAAGATTGTAATCATGTTATGGTTCTTAGTTTTAATATTCAAATTCAAATCTTTAGTTAGGTAGACACTTACATGCACTTTTTATTCCTCTATTATTGCATTATGAAGATCAGTTCGTAAGATACCAGCTAGGAAAGCTACTCTGCTGAAAAGAACCAACAGAAAGTCAAGTCAAGTCAAGATACATATAATAAAAAACACCATAGTCTTCTATTATCAAATTTTACCGAACGATAGGATAATATCTGAAATTCGGGATGATTTTTTTCATTACATATAAATTAATACATTTTAGGAATGCCACCGGCGGCTGCAAACTTTTTGGAACTCGTAGCAGAGAATGGTCGACTAAAAATGCTGAGAAAAATGATAACGTTATTTAATACTGTAATGGTGGCACATAGGAACGAAGCTTTGTGTGAAGTGATCACAGCTAAACCTCTGGATGAAAGCTCTAGAAAGGCTTTAATGGATGCCTTGAAAAAGTTCGTAAAAGGAAACAAAAACATTCAACTTACGGAAAAGGTTGATCCTTCTATAATAGGAGGAGTAATCGTCGGTATAGAAGACAAACACATAGACATGAGTATTGCGCGAAAAGTGCAAATGTACACTGATCTATTAAAACAGGCTATTTAATTAACTTTTAATTTGACACTTAAGAGGCAGGCAGACCTTTTACTCGTTAAAATATTATGAATATTAAAAAGAAAACAAAATTAAAATTAAAATAATTTATAAATCTTAATATAACATCAAATGATTTATTGTTAGGGCTCATATTATAGGTATGCAACGGCTCCATACTTGAAGGAGTAATGTTTGGCCATCTGTGGCGATATCCGGTCCGCCTGGTAGCTGGTGTAGCGGTCCTTCGGATGCGACATGCACGCGGTATTTCCCAATAAAATGGGTATCTTTTCAGCGTGAATTCTGAAGTTTATTCTATTTGATGACAGAGATCCAGTCATCACCCTTTGGAAACTTGACGTCAACACCCAGAGTTCTTGCTGTCCTTTTAGATTATTGATGACCTTTATGCCGCTAGCGAACTGAAGAGTCTCTTTGTCGATCGCAATCTGATGAAAATTGCGAGGAGAGAACTCTGTTCCTGAATTCCAGCAAAACACGCCGGGTGGTTCTGAAAGTCCAAAATATAGTACGCCTTTGTCATCCATAGCTTCAGCTGCAGATTGATTTGGACGTTCTTCTGGGAAGACCTGGAAAATTTAATAAAAGTTCATTTATATTCAAAGTACTGAACAGCTGATCTGTATTTATCCTTACTTATTATTATCGTTATAAACAATATATAGACAATATATTTTCATACATATATATTTCAGCTTTTAAATCCACTTCTGAATTTATTCACTTCAAGAAATGTGCTTTACAGAAATTAGAACTATTTGAGTAAGTCACGAATTTGTATCTACTTTTATACCAAAAATTATATTCTAATAACTTTTTAAAGCTATAGCTTATAAAAGTTATTAGAATTGGTGCTATGAAAGGTTGAGAATTTCTCAGTTCGTATTGACGTATTCGGTTGTAAGCACCTTTACTAGAACTTTTTACTTACATTTATGGAAAAGGGATTAGCGTTGGAGTCTCGAATGAACGAGTCGTTTCTCAAGACGCTTGTTCTGACGACGTTCTCCGTCGTGGAGGCGAGAGCATGGAAGTAGAGAAAACGGTCAGCACCAGGCGTGTACGGGGACAGCGCCATCCCCAGCACTCCGTCCATGAGATCAAAGCTTTCCTCTGTAAATAATAATGTTTATTCATTAGCTTCCGTCATGACTAAAGTATAATATATTCTGAAATACTCCTTACAATATTTAACTATTTCTTAAATCTTTATAATACCAAAAATATATAAATTGCGGACTTAAATTCAAAATATCTCTATTCAAGTAGGCATTTACACGCACTTTTGAATCGTCAATTATTACAATATAGATGGTCAGTCCAGTCAGTCCGTGTGTAAAGCCGTCTATCAGTCAACAGACAAATATGCATGCATATATATATATGCCAAAAGATAAATATTGCTATAAATCACTACGCCATCAAAATAAGGAAAAGTTTTGAAAAACTGAAATACCTGTTTAGTTAAATGAATATAAAAACTAAAATTAATATAAGAAATGTAAATTAATTGATTTAGATAATCTTATCCTAGTATATTTTTTATTTCTTTGTATTAGGTTGTTTATTTTCCTTACATTCACCTTAATTAAGTTTTTATTATTTCCTCGTTAAGGCCTATTGTTATTTTTTAAGGCAGCCTTGAGAGAAAAATGTAGATTAATAGATTAAACTTTTATTTTTTGAGGTAAAATAGCGTCTACCATCTGTTTAAACATGTAAATGTTGATTGCACAATATACTATTTAACATTTTAAATTAATTTAAATTATTCACTTTACATATGTATATTACTCATCGCATATTAAGTATTCATGAATGTATAGTATAATTAAGTTAAGGAAAAACAACAAGTGTAAAATACATTGTATCAAAAAACGATGATGTTAGAACGTACCATCAATAGTAAACCTTCCGTGTGAGGGATATGGGAAGAAATACCGGTGGGTGACTCTCCAGGACCTGTCGGTGGCTACATCCACCACCAGCAGACCAAAACCAGACACATCCGCCACGTACACGAAGGTATCAGCGCAGTCGTTGGGACCTTGACCTCTAACATCCACCACCTGAAATTAAATATTAATGATATAGACTTGCTATAACTACTACATATATAGAATTAATTAAAGTTGGACCGAGAAATTTAATTTATAGAAGAAACATTTCTTAAGCACTCTCTTAGAGGCGCCTAAAATGTGATTTTTTTTTATTTCTATGCATAGGTTTCAAAAACCATCCAAGTGCGTGCCGGGTTCCGTAGTCCATGCCATGCCCATGATGAATATATAGACATTTATACTCGCGAATTTTTTAGATCATTTTAATATATACAATACTATACTACATTATTACGATCTATCTTCTAAGATTTAGCCAACGCTTGCAATATAAGCTCATAAAAATATGTACTTAGTTGTGAGTTTTCCTTTTATTATATGTACTCTGTCACACCTCTAAAATCACCCATTTAGTTGGCAGAGGGACACACTTGATTCTAATAGAAATTTGCACTTTAAAACTTAATATTTCACATGAAAAATAATTTTCGCAAACCCACCATATTTCCAAACCCTGTCTAACCATACCCCACATCATGGGATACACGAGAAAAATAGAACCTTACTAAAGCTACCGTATAAAAATATTTTTTAAATTTTATTGTACCAATTTGTCGGCGTGGCTAATATATATGTTCATGCCTAATAACACTACTCTAAGAGTCTGAGCTATGCTACGGAGAGACGGACGGATGGGCATGACGAATCTATAAGGACTACGAAACTAGGGGTCGATGTTTAATGCTGGAATATCCCGTTTTCTGTTAATTATAATTATTATAGTAATTATTATTTATTACTAATATTAACGCTGGCTAACCGTAATCCAAACTTTTAATGTCATTTTGGTATTTATAAAGGTCAGGCGCCAATCTATTCTTTATGACCCTATGAAATCATACTATTATATCATTGACATTGACAATGTCATCGCACACAATAAATATTTTAATGTATTTGACTATTTGACTATATATAACATATTAGATAAGAAACTTCGGCTTTCTATACATTCACCTATCTGCCCTTATCCAAATGATTTGAGATAGGTTCTATACCAAGAGATTGTCAAAAAAATGAATTCCAGCAAGCAAAGGGTGTACGATGATATCCACTGGGGCCTGATATCATCTGGGGCCACGAAGAATTGGAGGCTCCTAACTATTAATTATTTTAAAATGATGCTCTTCTGAACTCTTCTAAAGTATATTTGTTATCTTTATTGTGGGGCCCTCGCCTGTGGAGGCCCTAAATCCTTCCCTGTTATATCCACTGTTATTTTGTCCCTTAGACGTCTCTTGCGGTACTCTTGGAAAGATCTGACTCCTATATAGAATGGAACCATCGCTATAATATTATTATTTAATAAATTATATAATGTTTTCCCGTTTTATCGTTTGTTCTACTCTCGTCATTCTCCCTACTTCCTATATATTTATAGTTACAGTTTTATTATATCTATAAACGAAGTTGTTAAGAGAAAGATTAGATAAATTATGTAAACTGGGATAATCGTTTCTTGTTTATATTGACTTAGCAGGCAATTAATTTAATTATACTAATCAATAACATTAATGTGAATGAAAATTAAACTAAATTATTTAAACAAACGTTTGTGAATATTTTACGATAAATCAGCTTCAATAATTACAATTCTACATTATAGTTTTGCGAAATTTTGGATAAGACTTTTGTAAAATGATATTCAAAATCTTCTTACAATTATTAAAACAATGGAGTCCAATTTCAACGTCAAATTGTAATCGATATAGCGAGCCCGTATGTGCAGTCTGTCTGTCTGTTAGGTAACGTATCAGTTTCTTTTATCAGTGGTGAAATTATAAAATTATTTTACATATTTTTACTTCATAAAATTCATAAAACTATTATTTTCGTATCTTTTTAGCTTGACAAATTTTTTAAAAATCTTTATATATAAACTTTTTTCGTATAATATAGTGATGATATTGATGATGATGATGATGATGATGATTGATGATATTTTTAATTTATAGTCGATAACTTACAGGGGTGATGAACAGTGAGGTCGCGATGTAATTGGAAGCTGGTACTCTGTGCCTATAGATCAGTTGGTCGGTGTTCAGGTCGAATGCCAGCAACTGCGGTGGGCACACCTGATTGTCTCCTATCTTACCGGCGTCCATTACCCATAATCTGTTACAGTTATCTATCTGTAAGATAAAATATATTATAAAGTATGCACTAAATTTGTAAACATTAACTCAAACGCATATTTTTAATGGAAAATGTGTATAATACTCGTAATAGTGAATCCCGTCTCTGGTGGAATTTACGCAGAATAAAAATAGCATAATATTAATGATTTGTTTTAGTACAGCCGTAAAAGGTGTCAATGACATTTGTATTACTCAATCAATATTAGATTTTATTATTTGTATATCTGTATATACGCAATGCAGGATGTACACGAACTTTATTGTTAAAATAACACGGTTTCGTTAATTAGAATCGTAATAAAGATAATCTTTATGTCATCTTTGGCCTCGTACAGACACACAGCGTACTCATTTTAATATATAGTACATAATTAGTAGATAAATAATATATGAAAGTAAAAAAACACACCGCAACCCTGAAGACGGAGGTGAGTCCATCGCAGTTACTCCCTTGGTTATCGTGCCAGGAGTAGTCCGGGTATCCTGATATCAGACCTCTTTCGCCCACCGTGCCCAAAGTGACCGGACGCCCGACATCGAATCTAGGTATGGTTACGAAGATACGAGATCTCTGCGAACCTATAATAATAGCATTTTTAAAATCGTTAATTATGATTGAACGATTGATCGATTGAATGTCAATGATCAATCAAAGATTTAAATATGTAAGTAATTAGATTTTCTGCTTGATGATTTAAAACGCGATAACGATTGAATAGTTTATTAAGTTATTAAATTTATTATGTAAATAATACAATTACCACTTCTATGGTGCACATCCACATCGATTGGGACTGGGTCCCCGGGAACATAATACCGATTAGCTAACGCTTTGACCCGTGCCTCCTCGCTCGGGAACACGAATTGCAGCTCCGACCACTGGTTCACAATCCTTAGGTTACTTTTGGCTCCAACTCCCAAACCGTTCCAGCAGCACGCCAAGCAATATGTCAAAAGGAAAAACCTCTCTATACCGTATTCCATTTCCGCTTTATATATATCTAACAAATGAGGATCTGAAACAGATATACAAACATAATTGTAAAATTATATATAATATATATTTGAAATAAAAATACATTAAATAATGTATACCATAGTGACTTAAAAGTTGTCTGCACACCCTGCCCTGATAAGGTGATGTCATTTTGAATATATTGTAACACTTTATTATCACCTGAATAAATTAATTACTTTAAACTGACAATAATAATATTAATTTTGCATAATTATAATTTTAAGCGCACTTCTTTCTTTCTTGATAGTTTAAACCTATGTTTTAGTTTTTAGTCTGAGCACTAAACACAAATGAAGAAGAGTTAATTTTTGATCTTTGACCTTTGACCGCAGATGTTATAACGTCCCTAAAATAATATAACATAATATAATTTTCACACTACACTAGCTAGTAAAGTCTGTTTAATTTGAGAAACGTGTAGAGAGCGCTGATTGTATTGTTGAACTGACCGCTAGAGATCGCCACAAGAAAATATTTGGAAACCGTTAAGACATTTCAATCATTTGTTATGCAAATGGTGTAACGGTAGGTCTTTTAATTATATTTTAATAATTAAATCACGTTTAATAAATATCTATATATTCTGGTATCAATCATGTGTATTATGAAAATTACTCTTGGAGTGTTTTTATGCATACATATAAAAGTTATTCCATATTTGACATATGCATTTAGTGAAAAACTGTTACATAAAAATAATTTTTAAAATATTTATATCTGTCTGTCTGACCGTTTTTAACAAGATTTTAACTGGTGGGTAGCTGATGTTATAAGGAGTAAGTTAGGTTAGTTCTTTTTTAAAAAAACATTTAAAAAAAAACATTTAAAAAAAAACATTTTAAAAAAACATCCGCGCGGACAAAGTCGGGCACAGTTTTAACAATATTTTGAAGAGTTTTGTAAGCAATACGTTACTTTGAATTAGAAAAATATAACTTTAAAATTTATCAATTCAATAAATAAATAATAACAAAAAGTTTTACTGAGTGAGCATTATTTTATCACCATATTACGATGCATTCCAATAGTTAAACTATGAATCATAAAAACATCAAAATACTAAGTAGTAAGTAATCCATTTTCATGCCGTTGCATGTATATAAATGGTAGTTTATATATAAATATATATACTAGTTTTCAACTGTGGTTTTACCTGCGTGGTCATTGAAAACAACTATGTATGTTTGTTTCTTGAGGCTTAATTTGAGATGAAAAGTAGTTATCCTCTAACTGTATTCTGCACATTAATATGAAAATTAAACAAACATTATTTCACACATATATTAATAATAAACATACATTAATAAGTTAACATATATAATAAATCTCCACAAGATATCTTAGATCTTCCTTTTCTTAATTTAAATCTAAAATCAAAAGTTTTTTATTAAATAAATCGCATTATAACGTTCAAGAGTTTTTAGTGGATCGAAATGTGTGGAACTTAAGTTGTTGACTCTTTTGCAGTGTTGATGTTATAATGTTTACATCTAATATTGTTATTTTTTTTAATAAGCTACTGTTGAGTTCCTGGCCGGTTCTGAGCAGCATTCCGAGCCAGTAGCTTCTAACGGACCGACTACATAGACCTTTTTATTGTGATAATTGAGATGCCAAAGTAAATGGTTACTCGAATAAAGATAATTTAAATTTAAAATTAAATATAATCATGCTATAATTTGATGTTAATAATTTACGGTTTTTCCAAATTTTAGATCCGAAAATTGTACCTACAGTTTTAGAAGAACAAGATTAGAGACAAAAAAATATAATGACCAGATATCAAATTTGGTTACTATTGTGCCTTTTGATGACGGCTCATATTATTATAATTTATACAGATTATGTAGATTTTGACGTCATTGTTTCTTTTTGATAAACCAATTAGAATTATTTTATATGCAGTTATTATATATATATATATATATATATATATATATATATATTAGAGTCTAGTGGCAGGCCGTATGAGATGAGCGGATAGCAAAAACTTGTATGATCTGAGCGGGTTTTTCTATTTATAACTAACATAATAACTATGTTTTTTATCTAACATTAGCTATATATTATAGTGGTGATGAAGTAATTCATACTTAAAAAAAATATTTATATATATACGTAAAAATAAAATTGAAGTGTTTGTTTGTAACAAATTAATAGCTTTTCACTAAATGCATATCAAGTATATACGGTACTAACAGTTTTTTCTGTCCGTCTGTCCCGGATAATCTTAGGAACGGTTAGACCGATTTTGATTGGCGGATAGCTGATCTTATAAGGAGTAACTTAGGCTTTTAAATTAAAAAAAAAAATATTCCGTGAGCGCAGAGTCGTGGGCATAGATAGCATAAAAAAGAAGTTATTTATGTATAATATAAAAGGTGTAAAATAAATAATATAATAATTGTTGTATAATAAACTTATGTTTATCTTTTTTATATATAAGTTACATTTATTTACGTAACATGTTTAATTACTTAGATTAAATTCATTATAAAAATTTTAACATTCCTTTATTTCGTTTTTAAAAGGATTTATAAAAGCGATCGAATCTAAAATCTATCTTAGGATTATCAATCCGTTACAGTTAACTTGATTTATATTATATTTTTAACATTTAAAATATAAAATCACGTTTAATATAATAAATACCACATAAATATCACTCCTAATTTAAAAACATGATAATACTAACACTTATAGAAATAGACTGAAAGATGCAATCAGGTGGTGCTGTATATAGAGGAGGATGAGGAAAACTATTAATAGTGTTGCGAAACAAAAGCATCGAGGGTTCACAATTAAATGAGACATCGTGAGTGGAGATGTTTTATTACCATTTTGATTACTATGAATATTATAACAATTGATTCCGCGTTCAGTCACGGAGCGCCGCAAACTACTTCGTGACTTTGAACTTGATCGATGATTTATAACCTTTACTTGTGGTTCTGACCATCGACGCGGTTTTGGAATTTTAATACTAAACCTACCAACTACCGGTTAAAATGACCGTTCTTAAATTTTGTAAAACTTGCGCATTTTCAAACGTTATAATATCGTTATCAAACTACATGACAATTCTTAGAATATGCATATAATATTTTCTTCACTCTTTACTTTTAGTTATTTCCATTATTACGTGCGTTATATAATAAAATAACTTTTAATTACCGGTCAATTTGACGGCGTGCGGTAGGAACAGGTATACAAGAATTGTCGATAGGTTTAGTGTTAAAACCTCATATGTTGTTATAATTTTAGGCGGGTTTTTTGTGAAAGTGTCTTTATGTATGTGACACTAGTTAAGATTTTTTATAACAGAACCGTTATTTAACTGTAGATTAAAATATTGATACCGTATTTATAATATAATTAATAATAAAAGTAAGACCCCCCGGAGGGCATGTATGAAGAGGTTGATGTCTGTGGCCGAGGCGAAAGAGGTATGCAGAGACCGTAGCGTTTGGCGCTCCGTCGTCTCTGGCTACCCCGCAAGGGATATGGCGTGAAGGTAAATAAATAAATAATAAAAGTAATCGTTAATTGTATGTACAGATGACACAGACAGATTCCACGATACTTATAACACTGCACCTAGACACAATGGAACCATGGTGCCATCCACATCCATTTCACTTAGTGTCTATTCATCTATAGATTGGTTTCCGTTACAATCTTGTTCTAAATAACAAACTATTACAAATTGTTATTAGTCAATTGAATAAAATATAGTATGAATAATTCATTAACACGGGTAGGAATCGACAAACGACAAGACGACGGGCAATATTTTTTTATATTATATTATAGGAGAGGAAGAAGGCAAATAAGCGTGCGGGTCACTAATGATAAGTGATCATCCGCTCACGAACCCTTGCAATATCCGGGGAATCGCAAGAGTTGTCGGTCTTAAAGTATACGCCTTTGAAGGTGCCTATGTTGTAATAACCCGGAAACACCGTCAAGAAAATTCATTCCACATCTTAGTGGTACGTGGAAAATTCCTGAACACAGCAGAAGATCGCCACGCATCCGAGTGGTAAGAATAATGTTACGGTTCAGTGTTTTATAGAATAATTGGGTATAAGATGACATTAAGTAAGATTCTTTCGAAAAAAAGAGTTGCAGGGCCATACTCCCAGAGGTCGCAGGATCCAATCTTTCTCGTATTATTATAATAATTACTTTAAATTTAGTTCAGGTTTTTTGTTCAAATTCAAGTTCTTTTTCTAATTGATTTATTAACTTAAGGCTTGTATATCATATATGTATAATATATTTAAATAAGGTTGCTTGTTAATAATAACGTCTAGAGAGTTTATATTATATATGTATTTGAAGAAAATAATAAAAAAATATATATTATTAACATCTATCTTCTCACTTATCTATAGATGTAGATAAAATATAAGTGTCTGTTTGTAATTCCAAATTAACAGCTTTTATGAAATACAATCCAAGCATATACGGTACTCAACAAAAAAACAATTAAAAAAAAATTTTGTTTCTCTGTCTCTCTATTTGTTCCGGTTAATCTCAAAAACGGCTGGAACGATTTTAATAGGATTTTCACTGGCCAATAGCTGATGTTACAAGGAGTAACTTTGACTACTTTTATTTAAAAAAAATCGTCCGAACGAAGTTGTGGACAAAACTAGTGATTTTCTATAAAGCTATGCTATTTACATATAGTATACATTATATATTTTGAAATAATATAACGCCTTGACTAATAAAAATTTAATAACGCGATTTGAATGTAATAAAAATATTTTTTTTCCAATAAAATCAAAGGAAATTCTAACATAAAATTATTTAATTTGAAACACTGTTTTTACGTTATATATGTAAAGAAAAATATTTTTGTACACTATCGTAAAACCTTGCAATATCTATTTTAATCTTTTGATATCTATAAAAAATGTGTATGTATGTTACTCCTCATTATAATGAGAAAACTTTCATATATTCTTTAAAAGATAAAAGATTAAAGCGAGGTGATACAGAAAAGATAAATATATATACATATATACATATATTTATATGTTTTTAATACAAAAATACCTAGTTAATAAGATTAAATATTATATATAAATATTTTTGGTACAAAGTTGATAATCTTATATGAGTTTTTTGTATTTTTTTATATTTCCATATTCTGTTAAACTCGTCCCGCCTGTTTTGTGAGTCGTTATTTAAGATGACTTCAAGTCTAAGGTCATTACAATACAATTGTGGCCAAATTTGTGGTCACACACAAAAAGTGATCATTTTTTGTCATTATAACTATAAATAATTGACTTTATTTTACACACATTAAGTGTCCACTCATAGGGCTTTATAATTAATCTATTAACTAATCTAATCTAATCGTTTGTACCAAACATATCTTGTCAAACTGTATGTACCTAGTTAATTACGAATTTATTGTATATTGTATATAATGTATAAAAAATAGTGCTAAATAAAACATACAACTCACCACTTTCATACACAGACACCGAACTCAAAATGTTTTGACACAAGTATGATGTATGATGTACGCGCGCCTCTCTAGAAGGACGATCACCAACTGCCGGGAGTCCGGTTATTATTTATATTTTTATGAATATTGTAGGTATTCAAATATCTCGCGTGTCAGACGAACATACATCTAAACTATTTAACACTTTAGTATAAATAGAAAAATTATAATTTCACTTAAAATATTATACAATCTAATTAGTATAAGATATATCGTCAGATTAGATTATTTTGTTAAGTTTAAATTTATTAAATTTGTTTACTGACTAGCTGTGATCATTTTTGTTATATCTTTTTTTTAAAGTAACCTAAGTTACACCTTATCAGCCAATGAAAGTCACGTTAAAATCGGTCCAGTCAAATAGACAGACAGACAAACATTTACGGTACATACATACAATAACAATCTATATAGTTATATATGTATTTAGAGAAAAGCTGTTAATTAGGAATTAGACACAGACATTTGAATTTCATTTATATGTATATATATATAGATAATTCAATACTATAAGCAAAAAAACTTTCAATTAAAAACTTCATGTACTTTTAAATACTTTTCATATCATTAATAACAATATAGGAGATAAATAAAAAAAAATGCAATTTATTATTGTTTAGGGAATTTAAATATTCAAATTATAGAAATTAAATATTTCCTAACTCTTATTATAATACCAATTATTATATATTAGTAACATATCATACAATTTCTGTTACATTTAGGTGCATTTTCGGTGCAATCCTAAAATTATTTAGTAGTTCAGTAACTTGTGCAAAGGTCATCAAACTACCAATATTCAGTCACACAGACTTACCAAAATTATATATAATATATAATAAAATTATTAATCAATAATATATATTTTTATGTTTCCTAAAATACCGTGTTCCTAAAATCCATGATGTTTACCGATTTCATGTTTACTATCGCTAAAGCTTACAACGTATTTTCCCAAACGCACGCGTTTTATCGCGCCCCCCTTCCCCCCTCCACCATGAGGTAATCCCCTTGTTTTATCAGTGCATATATTGGGGGTCATTGGTTAGTTCTCAGAATCTAAATAATATAAAACTAACTGTTTCCCGCGACTACGTCCGTGGATTACGACAATTTTCAGTATTTAACTACATCTTTAAAGACACTTTCTAATAGTGATTGTGATAATACAGCCTTCAATAATGTTATCAATTATTTGTATTGATAAGCGAGTTCAAAGAACTCATCTCATTAGTACAATTGGATGATATCAATTTAATATAATTATGATATCAGTATCAATTAAACGCATTAGTCTATTTACAAACATGCAAAACTTTCGATTATTTCGCATTACACATAATTAATTAATAATCTAAATTATAAATACTTCATTAATAAATTCAAATTAAAATCATTAATGTGGAAATTAACTGTTTGTATCTATCTTGTTGATTATTAAACTGTCTGTCAAAGTTTTTGTTTTATAACTGAATTGAATTGAGTCTTCATCGTTCAGTGATTCGAAGCTCAAATTAAATCTAAATCTTCCTCTTCTGATTACGGAAAACAATAGTCAGGTATTATTTTCTATTATTACAGATTTATTAATGGTTATAGAAAAATGAGTGTTTTCCGCAATATTTCCTATATTTTGAAGGACACTACTAGTTATAAGAATAGTAGTGTGATCTTTATCAATACATGTCATTAATTAGTTGGTGGATACAAATAAACAAACTTCTTAACTTTACCTTTTTAGTAAAGTAGTGAAGTAGTTACACGCACTTTTGAATCAATTATTATATTAAAAAGGTTAGTATAGTCAGTCTGTGAGTAAGCTATCACTTCGGAATGCTCTGCCGAGAAGAGCAAGAAACTTAACAGGTGCTTAAGAGAAATTTTAGCAATGTTTCATGTACATTATAATATAAACCCTGCAAATGATCAACTATTTAGTTTCAGATTAAAAATTAAGAAAGGGAAAGGTCTAAGATATTTTGAGGAACTTTATTATATATAAATACAGAAGCCCATGAAGGATTTGTTACTTTTTGAAGAGGAAATTTAGGCGCTACGAGTTTTTTATAATTTTTGTATTTTGTATTCTATGTTTATAGTATTCTATGTTTGTCTGATTTTCTTATTATTTTGTAAGACTAAATGTAATTGTTTGAAGTTTTTCACTTCCGTCCATTGTCACCAGCTCGTCATTATGACGTAACTAATTTATTGATAACAAAATGCTACTGGGTTACTTATCACGAGGCACGTACGAGGTCAAGGTCTAGCTGATACGGGTTAAGTAGTCATGAAATTAACATTCGTTAATTATCCTGATGGATTTAAATCATCTACTTATTAATTACAGCGATGCAGCTGTCATATGGTGTGGGTGATATTTCTACTGTATGCAAAATTTATTAATTTGTAATATACACATTAAAAAATTGCCTATTTCTATATTTTGTACGTTATTTAACACTTTCACTGCCAGCTCCGTAGCGTGTATGGAGACGCAAGTTTCACCCCGTGTTTCACCCCAGGGCCGTAGCATGTACGGAGCAATTAAAAGTCAATTTTTTATAGTATTTAATTGGCTCAACTTTTTGACTGAAAATCTGGTGGCAGCGAAAGTGTTAAAAGGAACGGACTCTTGCAATATTGGGTGAATCGCAAGTGTTGTTCCCTTGGAGGAGTATACGCCTCTTTTTAAATCTTGTCGTATCCATCTGGAACATCGCCAAGGAAGTTCATTTCACATCTTAGTGGTATATAAAAGAAAGTCCCTTGAAATTATGAGAGTAAATAATCAATCAATAGTTATTAATTTCATATAATCAATTATAATATTTAGACGATAAATCTGACGAGTCATGACAGGCCTTTTTGTATTTTATAATTAACTTCCTGCCATGTCTTCGCTCGGTAATAAAAAGTTCTGATAATATTATAATATATTATGCAACACTAGTTGTTGCATGCGACTTTAGCATTTTATTAAAATTCTTTAGAGGTTAATTAACACTAAACCTACCGACAATTCTTGTATACCTGTTCCTACCGCACGCCGTCAAATTGATCGGTAATTAAAAGTTATTTTATTATATAACGCAGGTAATAATGGAAATAACTAAAAGTAAAGAGTGTAGAAAATATTATATGCATATTCTAAGAATTGTCATGTAGGTTGATAACGATATTATAACATTTAAAAATGTGTAAGTTATACATAAGTTTAAGAACGGTCAATTTGACCGGTACTTGGTAGGTTTAGTGTTAAAAAAAACTTTGATACATTTATTTCTTTATTTATCAGAAAACCGAATATTAATTATACAAACGACAATTTAGAGAATAAAAAATATTGTTTAGTTACGTTCACTGCTCATTCCTCGGATCCGAGTGCGATGGGGCCATAGTAGCAATACCTTCCACTCGGACCCGAGTGTGCCGATCATTTTGTAGTAGTATAAAATAAAAAATGTATATTCATACACATTTAAAGAAAAACTCAATTGTATTTAATCAAAATTTATTATTTAATAATTAAAAAAATATTGATTACCGACTATTACTTTTTATATATATTTAAATCAGGGAATGAGTTAATTAATAAACTTCCCATGGGTTAGTAATAGAATCTCTATAATTCTCTCATCCCTCGACCCTTGACCCTTGAAAGGCGACCTCCAGGACAAATATCTCTCATCTCACAACAGAACATTTAACTCCAATACAAACAGGAAAGATGCTTAGGATATTAAATAAAACTTAATTTATTTTTAATCATTTATTAAATTATAAAAGTACAAAATAATATCAATAAATAGATTTATTTTTAACGAAACCCATGTATTATTATTCGTTAAAATGTACGTACCTACTTATTATTAACAGCCATAAAAAGAATTCACATATTCATACAATATTTCAAAAACCTTTTTTACATATCTCACTAATGGTAACTTTAGGATTTTTTCATTTTTAAATATTAATAATTTTGTGTTACATTTGAAATGTATATAAAATAAAGAAAAATATATTAAAATGGATACAATAATACACAATAATATATACAGATTGAAATACATTTATCATTTAGATTTATAAGAGTCGTCATCTCGTATTCAGAGCCGGCGGGTTTGTGACGCCATTTTGGAAAACGCGTCTTCCAAAATGGCGATATAGTAAATGGAAAGTCTATTGTATTGAAGAATTATTTCAAAACACAATTTAATTATACATGTAAATAAAATTGAAGTGTCCGTTTGTAATTTAATAACAGCTTTTCACTAAATGCATTTGAAAATATATACCGTAAAAAAATATCTGTCTGTTTGTTCCGGCTAATCTCTGAAACGGATGGACGGTTTTTACCAGGATTTTCACTGGAAGATAGCTGATATTATAAGGAGTAACTTAGTCTACTTTTATATAAACATTGTGCGAACGGAGTCATGGGTACAGCTAGTTAATAATTGTGAGTCAAATTCTCTTTAAGCTTTATGAATGATTAGATTAGATGAGTTTTGAGCAGATCCGTTTAAAGATTTATATTTTAGTGTAGACTAGACGCAGTCATTATGGCTGTGCAATTATTTTACTAAATGTTCATCAAACTGGCATCGTTACATTTTTGTATGGTACTTAACAAATAATTATCAAAATATTATTAAAATATACAAGAGAATATGCAACGTCACTAATTTAGTCAAAAATTTTGTAACTTAGTCTTGAACTATAATATATGTTTTGTGACATTTTTTAAATAGTTATTTTGAGATTATAAAGAGATAAAGATGCTGCAAGACAATTATGTTTTTAATATTACCACGTATGTGATTCAAAATATAATTTTCTTGAAATAAAAAATTTAGATGATCGGGAAAAATACCATTACAATTGTTATGTACACACGTGGTAATGAAATATTCACGTGAGTAAGCGTGTTTCACAACTGATATATTTTTTAAAAGTTTCATGAACAAATTCAATACACGAACTCTTTACTGATTGTATTAATAGTGTGTTGGTGTGAAGTTGGCGGCCCTCCGCAGTACGTGGGGCTGCGGCACGAAGCCGTAATCGGACTCCAGCACGCGCACCACGCGGACGTTGATCTGGAAAACGTGATTTACGTCATTCAAGGAAAATACATTGATGACGTCACAGAATGTGACGCACTTATTATATTTATTACTATATTTCATAGTTTCGATTACCATTTCAGATTACTGACTGGGTTATTTGATATACGGTGGGATTTACATATATCTTATCTGCCTCGGAATCAATATGATCACTTGCGTATCAAATGGAGTGTCAGCACCCATACAGTATTTTGATGCCATACTTATCCAAATAAGTCCTTTAAAGACTTCAACTTAGGGCTACGAGGATTCCAAACCTTCCCTTGAGAAGAACCACACAACAAATTCAGAAGACTAGAGTCAAGATTATTTTAATACTTATTACTTGAAATAAGTATAGTATTTGATAAGACTAAAATTACCTCGTGTTTGGAGACAGTTCTCTTGAAGTACTTGTGGAATCTGGTGGAGAGCGCCCAGGCGTTCCCGTTGTCTCGCTCCGCCCACCTCACCTCGGCGCAGAACTGCAGCATCTCCAGGCTTTGAGCGAGCACTCTGAGGAGTCGCAAAGAACACTTAATACATTCAAAAATAACTACATTCTATACTAAATATATTAATTAATAATTAAAATAACTTTATGTATAACAAATAATTGTATTTAAAGCTTCAATCAATTTCTTTTCTATAATTTTCGTAATATTCTTTGAAATATGATTTAAAACTTGAATAATCGAAATATAAATAAATTTAAAAATGTGTATATTTTAAGTTTTGTCATATTAAAGAAACAGAATTTTAAATGTAATAATACAAATATAATTTGAATGTCTGTAGATTTATATCCTCAATGTATTCCAGTTAATGTAAACGTATTGAATCTATCACAATATTATTTATTGCTCAAATACTACGAATAACGTAATTACTCATAGCTTTTATAAATACAAAGCGTACACGTTTACTAAACAAATATATATTAATTATATAATATGGTCAGGGCCGGATTCAGACCCACAATAAAGATAAAAAAATATTAAAATTTTGATAGGTCAGCTTTAGCAACTTTTTTGTTTTAAATCAATTGTATTTCATTTTAAAACTACTGCATCCTTTGATGAAATATATGTTTTTTGCTGACAACAATTTTTCAAAGATTTGTCAACAAAAAAAAACTTTTATTTGGAAAATATTTAATAATTGGGAATCATCACTCCTTCCTTGACGAGGGCCTGAAGACTTTCAAATCCGGCCCTGAATATGGTAATCAAACAATCAACAATGTGTATGAAAAACACCGTGTGAATACGATAAAATAATTTAAGATCATTTATTTAACTCTCATTATATAACGCGTGTTATTAATATTATTATATTGATAAGGTATCATTATATTCTACACATGTCAGACAAAACGTGAAAGTCCGAGCATTATCTCATTACTATTTACGTTAAGTTTAATTGGAATTTACTATGGATTATTTATTACGGAATAATCAATGTTATTTACGTATTATTACGTAATTGATTACGTATAAATGATCGTAATTATTCGTATCATTTACAGCTGTAATGTTGTTTTTATGTTAAAGTGCTCAAATTATGTTACTATTGCAGGTAACTTTTTATTGAATCGTTCTCAAATCCCTTAATGGTTCCGGAGGAGGGGAGGGATTAGACAAAGCCGGGATATGTGTTAAAAGATAACTGTAACCCTCATTTCTATTCCGGATTCCATTCAGGAGGGTCACGGTCGCTTTCAGGTGCGACAATATTCAGTTGTTTATATGTTAAGTATCAAGTAATATAAAAAAAGGAATTGGAAACAAGAATAAATTTAAAATAAACAAAAACGGGTGTCAACTGGTAATGTTTATTTTATAGACAGCAAAGTGCTCTGTCATATCATCATTGACAAAAATCACTTCAGGAAGTAAAATACCATACCTGTGCGAGTTGGTGATGGGATTCCAAGCGGCAATAGCAGTCTCGGTCATGGGACTGAACAGAATGGTGTCATCGCGGGGATCCACTGCGATGCCGAGGCCTTGAGAGGACTTGCGCCCTACCAGATTAACTGGCAAGTCCTGTCCTTCCGCTGGCGGGCCCGAGGCCAACACTGCTGTTGATACGCTGAACAATCTGTAATTAAACATTAATTTTATTATTACTATAAACTCTTATATATATAAAATAGTTCAGAACAATGTAATATAACGAACCTCAATATAACGATTTTCTCGATTTAACAAATTTTTCAAAATACTCAACAGTTGTCAATTAGATTTAATATTCAAAGATTATTATTTACCTCCAAATAATGAATTGTGTCAACTTATAAGTTTTACATAATATATATTTACGATTACTCCTAGGTTCAGACTTGTTTCGCGAACAAACAAGTGTATTGACTATTTTTAAATATAAAATACAATGTTTCTTTATTATAATTTATTTTATTTATTATTAAAATCATTCGCTATGGCAGTAAGCAAATACCTACTTGGAGTTGAGATTAATGCAATTATTAATAATTTGTTACCTTCTTAAAACGAATCATATACCAACTTAACCTATATAACAAACATAACAAATTATTGAATATAACAAATATTTTCTAATTATAACTATCATTATGTGGAGGTTGTAATGAAATGAATATAAAATTTTCATGTAATATAACAAACCTGTCAGTAGCTAGAGGTTGGTAATACAGGAGCCCTTGCGAGGGTGAGTGCGCCAGGCCGACGACTCCGTCCATGAGAGTGAACTTCTCGCCCCCGATGTCATACTCTCCGAGGTCCGGGTCCGGGTACATGGAGGCGTGGGTGACGCGCCAGGCGTTGTCTCTACGACCATCGTACACTATGATACCTTGAAATAACAATTAAATTAAATTAATCCTTAAGCATAGCTTTATTTTAACACTAAACCTACCAAGTACCGGTCAAATTGACCGTTCTTAAACTTTTGTAAAACTTACACATTTTTAAACGTTATAATATCGTTATCAAACTACATGACAATTTTTAGAATATGCATATAATATTTTCTACTCTTTACTTTTAGTTATTTCCATTATTACCTGCGTTATATAATAAAATAACTTGTAATTACCGGTCAATTTGACGGCGTGCGCTAGGAACAAGTATATAAGAATTGTCGGTAGGTTTAGTGTTAACATAATACGGAAATATGTCACTCATTTTTAACATATACATGGTTTGTTATAGACGATAGAAAAATATTTATGTAAGCAAATTGTTTTCCCATGATATAAAGGTTGTTCTAATTTTTAATTAAAATTACTTTTTACTATTAAATAAAATTATATTATTAGATTTGGATTTGGGTAGATTAACCAGAACGAAGTTTGTGACCAACACACATACACCTTTTCTGAGACAATATGAAGACAATACATAGAAAATTGTACATATTTTTACCCGACTGAATCAGCAGAGAGTTATGCTTTTCAGTGTATATAGGTTTTAGATATATCTTAGAGAAAGTACAAAGTACTCCCAATTCTTTTATAAATATACATGTTTAATTCTATATATTATATTGTTTAACAATATGTATATTACAGATAAACCTTCCTGAAGATAATAATGGCCGACTCATATATAAAAAACGATTTACGAATTTCCTCGGTATCATGGCGGATAACTAACAAATTAGCGGCAGTTAAACATTATTTACAGAGCCTACCGCAATTATAATACATATAGACTAATAAAACCTCATTTAATTCCTTAATAATCAATTATAATTAATTATCGACCAAATAGCAATAAACAAATTACTGAATAACTAATATTAATCATCCCGGCGTATGAATTAATTTAAACATTTGAATAATTATTTCTAATTAGGCTACTTAAAATAACGAGCAGGTTTAAGATTGTTAAACTACTGAGGAATATGACCTTACGATGCTAAAATTATCATTTAAATCAAGCAAAATTAAGTTGTGATACAATGATGTGCCCACGGCTTTGCGCGCTATGTTATTCAGAATAAAATTAACCTAAGTTACTCTTTATAACAGCTATCCAGTGAAGGTCGTGTTAAAATAGCTTCAGACGTTTCAGAGATTAGCCGGTACAAACACACAGACAGACAAAAAAAGAAGGAAATAAATAAAACATATATATATACAATAGTTCAGGACGTGAGTTGTACAACACTTGTGCGAAACAAAAGTTTTCTCGTGTAGTATCTAGTAGAAAAACAGACACAATAGTAAGTACAACACGCGTAACTTCTAGGAAGGAACATTTTAAATAGTTTTTTAGTAGTAGTTCATAATTATACCCATTGTGAGTTTACTGCGTCATTTTGGCGAAAGCACTTTGCATGCATGGTTGGTTTTAAAAGAGAAACATACTTATTATTATAATTACTTTTCCACTTTGTAACTTACTTGACTGATTAAGGAATTTAACACAAAATATATTTATTCAAGTAGGTATTTGTATTCACTTTTGGTTCAATTATTACAATAAAAAGGTCAGTGTAGTCAGTCCGTGAGTAAGTTATCAACTCGGAATGTTCTGCTAAGAGCCGCTCAGAAAGTCAACAGTTGCTCTTTTTAAACGAAATTTAACAATGTTAGATGTATAATATAAAATCAACACTAAATGAGTCGACAACTCATTTGAATATTTAGTTAAACGACACAAGCTCAGACATTTCTGTTATTGAACACTAAATTAATACGTCAGTACTTTATAAGAACGTTTACTTCCTTATTTTTAATGAAATGTTTAGACTAATAGAAATCGAGTTTCAATTGTGATTTGGTCCTATATAGTAGTCACACTTATAACGAAGCCTCCTCTAGTCAATTGACTACAGCATGTAATTGTACTACTCTACCTCAGAAAAAAAAGAATAAACTCCCATATTTTTCTTTCCTTTTCTACTTTCATAAGAAGAACACACCAATTTAATATTATTTCTATGTTATAAGCCAATTCCGTTGAAGGTCTTACGATATGTCACTATTTCCTTACTTCATATAGGCTATGTTTTAAAAACAACTACATTATATAAAACATTATAGTAATGTAATGATTTTCTCTTTAAGTATTGTTACGGTGACACCTGGGAACGAGTTACTGATACTAAAGGCAATGTTAATTTTACGGAAGTCGGTAATAATATTCAAAGCGTTACGTTACGGTTCGCAAAAAACATTCATGGCACGTTTCAAATCAACGAACCACCAACTTAAATATAATAAGGTTGTATATATTAATAATTTATACATAAATAAAATTGATGTGTCTGTTTGCAATTCCAAATTAAGTTTTCATTAAAAACATATTATAAATTTTTCTCTTTCTGTCTTTCTTTTTGTTCCGGTTAATCTTTGAAACGTCTGAACCGATTTTAACAGGACTTTCATTGACGGATACCTGATGTTATAAGGAGTAACTTAGTAACCTATTGTTATTTTAAAAAAATAAGCCCAAACGAAGTCGCGAGCACAGCTAGTTGTATATAAGTTTGAAAATTAATTGAAATATCAATCATAATATCTATATTTTTACTGAATAATTCAATTAATTATCAAACAATAATTGTATAAGAATAAGTTAAACTAATTTTAGTTATATATTAGGTATGATTTTCAAATTAGATATAATTTAATATATATTTTAATTCCGACATGACATGTAATGATAATTACATATAATACCTCGGTATAATATACAAACATAACTGAGAAACTGCACAACTCAGACCTTTGATATCTCAATAGCACCATATTTGGTAAGTAGTTTTTTTCTCAGACAAATTAATAAAACTGACCTCGATTTTTTTGCACTTTCTACCATTTTTCATTGTTAGTACGTGTAGCAGGCAGGTTATATTATTAATACTCATGATAGTGAGTGAGTAAAAAAATAACAACTGAGTTTCTGTCCCAGCTCTTCAGGTCAGTGGCAAATACCTTCCTGAGCTGGTGTCTTTGACAATGAAAAAATGTTTTGTACAAAATTAACATTCAACAAAGATTTCAACCGAAATTGCACCGCATTTGTTATAAACGATGTGGAAATACGTTGTTACGCTAGAATTAATTCTTAGTTAATTCATTAATCAGTGTTCGGATCCTGAATGTTAGTTATATATTATAAATTGATATTAATTAGGTACGCTGTCAGTATAGGCGTGAGCGGACTTTATTGAATTATGAGTAAAGTAATTGGTTAGCTCATAAAAACTACACTCTGTTGCTATGGATGCTAAAAATAAAATATCTCTAGATATCCAGGTGTTTATAGTCTCACCTGGAGCTACGGTGTCAGAAATGTAGGCGAAGATATTATCGCAGGTGTAGGAATGTCTGGAGGAGGAGGTCCTGGTGTCGTCCAGCACGATGTTGGTGAGGAGTGAGGCTGGACGCAGCAGCTCACGCGGGAAATATATACTTCGCACCTGTAATATGGCAATACAAATTCTATAATATGTAAATGTGACAAATTAACAAAAAATGTTAAATGTCGCAGTTCCCTGTTTTTGGTCATCATTAGTTATTTATGTAACACTAACGTACAAAAATATATACAATAAAACAAATGTACAAAGGTTTAACTTATCTCTTTAAGAGATCTTCAGTTACCCTTCAAAAGAATATTAAAAATTACGAGGACTGGTTATATAACGCTATAAACATAAAAAAATGCAAAATGTATATATAACTTTGTACTATTAATTATATATAAAAAATAGGTTAACAAATACTTAATAAATATGCATATCCTATTTTTAATACGGATATATTTCTCGTAATAACCGTAGCAGAATAATTACAGATAATATTATAATCTCGTATCACGGATATACATTTAATTCGCGCACCCGCAGTGTCCGAGGTCGCTCCTTTGAGATATTTGAAAGGGTGTGCCTCGTGGGCTGTAATAATTGTAATGTCTATAGTTATTATCATTCACTAAGATAACATACACTAAAAGTAATATTGTTTTGAATTAAATAATATATTTAAGGTGGTGTCATGTTTCACAAATTAAAACACCAATTGGCAAACAAAGAAAAAAATTAAACAAAAGTTTGCTAAACGACAGCTCAAAAGTATTTTGATAATAAACTTTTTTTTAATTTAAATTATATGATGCTAATTATTATAGATTTTTTATTAGTATTTCGTTGCATATCCATTCAATCGCCTTCAATACTGCTTCACAGCGCGCCAGCATTAAATCAACAATTTTTTTGCAGACGATCAATAGGAATCAGGCTTCATACTTTAGTTAATACTTCGTATAAAGCTTCCTTGTTTGAATAATTCCGACATCTTATGCGGCGATCTAGTTCCTCCCAAAGATGCTCTATCGGATTTAAGTCAGCACTTTGGCTTGACCACTCCAGAAAATTGATTATAGCGAGTTTCATGAAATCACTTACATGCTTCGATTTGTGCTTAGGATGGTTATCTTGTTGAAAGTACCAGTCAGGTGGCATATTCGTTTTAGCATGTGGTAGCATTTGTTTCTCATTTACTTTCGTATACACAAAATGATCGATCTTACCTTCTATTCTAACTAATGGTCCAATTGAAAAGCATCCCATCGTGACGTGAAAAGCAACCTCAAACCATAATATTACCACCGCCATGTTTCACTGTGGGTATTTGGTATCGAACATAATTTTTTTTGTTTATTGGACGTCGCACATACCGTATGCCATCAAATGACACTAAATTAAATTTGCTTCATCAGTCCACAGCACCTTGGACCATTCTGAAGTCCTCCATGATCTGAAGTGTTTTGCGAACGCAAAAAGCAGTTTCCTGTTCTTTGCAGAAATCAAGGGTTTCTTTGTCAATCCATTCAATCCGAACTCTCTTAGTCGTCGTTTCACAGTTGAAACGTGTGTCATAGTTTTCGTGCAACTCATTCTTTATTTGCACAGAGGATTTTCGGACATCACTAGTCGATAATCTGTTTATCAAGCGGTCTGCCTTCGTCGTTTTTGTCGAATTGTCACTTCGAGGCTTATTTTTCGAAAGATTACGTTCATTATAAGCTTTATTCCACGCACTAACAAGTCTAGTCACTAAACAATCGAGCAACTTCGGCTTGAGCCGTTCTACTTCGTACGGCGGTTATCTCAGCATTTTTAAAATCATTTGAATATTTAGTCTTGGGCATGGTTAATAAATTATAACTAATTACTAAAAAAATTCTGATTACACCGATTACGTTTACGAGATTATACCGGTACCGATCACAATCAGGAACTGAATGGTTGTCAAAACTTATAAGCGTAAGTTTTCTTATGCTTACGAACGTGTTTTCGTGCTTACCCAATAAGCAAAAAAACATGTTCCAACTTGTACCTCGCAGTAGTTAAGGTGCATCGTAAATAATAACATAGAAATAATCGCACCTATTTAGATGAACACTGAAACAAGATGATAACAAAATGACACTAGTCAAAATACTTCTGAGTGCTAATGTATTTTATTTAACTATTTAAATTTTAACTATTTAATATTATATTATAATGAGGTGTTTGTTATGTAATATCATAATCATATGTTGCGTCTTCATGAATATTATAAATATAGGACGATCGGCCATCTTGCAATTATTTCATAGTTCATCAATGTCGTTCACTTCGCTTCATATTTTAATTTATTTATAATATCGTAGTGGTCATTCAGAAATATCTAAGTGTTTTTGTTTGTCACACTTAACAATTTTATGTTATGTTTCTATAATGAGAATATTGCAATTTAACTAAACAATTTAACTTAAAGATTTAATAATATTATCACAAATGTAATGATCTGAATGCGTCGGTCCTGAAAACTTGTTTCTTTGACAACCAAATACTTATAAATATATGTATAAGATTGAATCCTTAATTTAAATTAATGTTTGGTAAATATGCAATGCACTGCTGTTAATATATAGCTATCATTTGTATGGAATAAAAATTTTAAATTGCGCAACCGAAATATCTATTCCGTTTAGTGAATTAATACTGGGACATTATGTTAATGGTGGTAAGTACAATTTAAAATCCTTATAAACCTTTAAGTGTTGGGTCTGGTTATAAATTGTGTTATTCATGTGTGTATTTATCCTTTCACCGAGATATTAAATTAATTATATTCGTATATAAAAACGATGAACTACATAAAAATTCATAGTAGGTAAAAAATTGATAGTATCAATTAAGCTTATTATGTTTCTTATGAAAAAACTAAACTTGAATCAACAATATGTTACACCTAAAACATCTAAAGGCTAAGTGTTTACCGCCATGTCTAATTAGAAGAGACTGGCCCTTGAGTGTCCCAAAATATATTTGTATCTGTATAATATTAAATGTATACTTTATTAAACCACACTAATAACAAGGTTTATTATTATATGCCAACAAAAAGGAGGTCCATTATTATAAGGTACATGCTGTGGTTAAAATTTGCATAATTATTAGGAATAGATTTCTGGTAAAATAACATTATATCATATCAGATAGTAATTATCATGGAAATATCAACATTACAAACCTCTTTTTACCATTACTGTTACAAAGCTGTTAGTTGATTAACGTGACGTAAGACTGGAAATCCGTTTGACAGTTGTTTGACAGATGACGTTCAAGAAGTTGAGAAATAATTTTATAACAAATAAATAGTCATTGTTACAAATTCAAGTACGATTCTAATTATGTTAGCAACAAACAGACAAGTAATTTATATTGCAATCGTAACGGAAACAACAAAATAAACCGAGCAAATCCTTGACAATTGCAATCACGAACGCCAAAAGCACGTCTATCGACCTCCATACATTTGTTTATTTTTTTTAATAAACATATCGGCATGACACTATTTTATATTTTTTAAACGTCACTTTATTACTTTTTTTAATTCGTTTTTAAAAAGGATAAACTGAAAAACGGATAAACATTACCGAAATTAATAATTTACAACGATTTAATACCATTCCGTTCCACAAATGTTTCGCGAACCGTGACCAAATGTCTGAATGGAAGGTGTGTACAATCCTAAATACAGGTCACAATTTAATATACCAACTCCTTTACATTCAACCTCAACACAATAACTGTAACGATTGCGTTACTTAATAAAAACTGATCCCACGTTTAAAGAAACGACTAGTTTGAGAGAGATTTCATTTCATAATACATCTTTATATGAATTTGAATGTTAACATTAATTATCTACTTGATTAATGCCTCAGAGTATTGTGCTTAAGCTTATTCAGTTTTGCATTGTAGTTTAAGTAGGAATTATAATAAAGCAAGGCCTATTGGCAATATCTTTAGCATTGAATTAATTAAAAGAATCAAATTAATATAAAAATAAGATAAGTATGTAAATATAAATATATTTATAAGTCAGTATAATAACAGATTTATTTTCCACTTATAGTTAGTAGTTTATAATATTCATCACTTACCAAGTGATCGGTGGCCATATCGAAGATGAGGATCTTGGGAGGGCAAACTCGTCTGAAATCATCGAGGCTGGTGATGACTCCGGCGTCCAGCACCCAGAGTCTGTTGCAGCGATCAGCTCGCACGCGGTACACCGAAATCAGTCCGGTACAGTTGATATCACCTCGACCAGCAGTATGCCAGGACCAGTCGGGGTACGCCTGGTACAGAGAGTAACGTGAATGTACATATGTTATTCACGTGCAATGATGCATCTTTGAAAGGATTTATGGCTTTAAATGCTTATCATGTATAAGAAATTCAATAATGTTTTCGATCGCCGTTCAATTGTTTTTGTTGTGAATACAAATAAGTGCGAGAAACGATGGAGATGGATCGATACAACTCCAATAACCGTGTGAATATAAAATACCAAGATAAAAAATCTAAAATAACGTGAAATGCATTTTATTAGGAAAAGTTAAATGAAATGTTTTTGTGCTGAATAGATTTTTTTATTAAGTAGCTGTGCCCATGTCTGCGTTTGTGCGTAATATGTTTTTGAAAATAAAAGTAGCCAAAGTTACTCCATATAACCTCAGCTATCGGGCAGTGAAAGTCTTTTTAAAATCGGTTCAGCCGTTTCAGAAATAAACTGACAGACATACAAAAACGTTGTATTTTTTATATAAGTACCGTATATACTTTCATATGCATTCAGTGAAAATCTGTTTATTTGATATTACAAACAGACAATTAAATTTTATCTATATCCATATATGTAAAAATAATTTAAATAAAACTGCTTAACCCAATTTTATAATTAATTAAAATTATATTCATATTTCGTAATTGCATAAGTAAATTATTTTCGTAATTATTATAAAATATTTGGGGTGTGAAAAAAATAAACATAAAAAAGTAATTTACTTTAATTTTACATGAAATACTTTAAAACGGTGTTCAATTACTTATTATTACTTAATAATTTAATATATACTTGATATATATATATGTTTCAACCTAGTTGTTGGAGACCCAGTTGTTTCTAGTATTACCAGTCATCATAGTTCGTTAGTATGTTGTACAATACCAGTCATAAATGTCTGATCGATGGAGTCAGCCAAGGTCGGATCTAGTTCTGCCCTTCACGCTTTCTCGTGACAATTGCATGTAGTTCGTGTAACTCATGCGCCTGCGCAGCGAGGCCGCATGCCATTTTAAATATACTTAGAAATTTTACTTTTTATGTATTAATAAAATTTAAATGTCCAAATTAACTGCTTTTCACCAAATGTATATATTATAATTTTTTTTTTGTAACCTGTCCATGTGTTTGGTCCGATTTTTGAATAGGCTGAACCGATTTTAAGAGGATTGGCGGATAGCTGATGTTGTAAAAAGTAACTAAGGCTAATTTTATTTGAAAAGGCATATTCCGCAACCGGAGTCGTGGGCACAGCTAGTAAAAAATAAACTACTTAATATAAACATACGAGTATTATTGAGACAGACAGATTGGTTTACCACACAATAAAATTGTGTGATAGTTTGCTATTTATCCATCAGTTATAATTATTATGTAGCAATTCAAAAACTAATATTTATAGGACAGTAATGATAGCAATTACCTAAATGAACTCTAATACTAACAGCCGAGTGGCCGCATTGTTGAAAGTAGAATGGTGCAACACAGTTCCCGTCTGTTTCTGACTTTACCTTGCTTTATTTAGTTATATTCACGCATTTTAAGAGATAAGTTTAGATTATATTAGATTGGATTAAAAAAGATAAATGAAGGCTTGTTTAAATTTAAATAATAAATGATTAGGGATGCATGTCTTTGTTTTCCCCGGTCTTATTTCATGCGTCATTTCAGTAGAAACCTACTTTTATGCTGTATTTTTTTGGCATGTCCTTGTTTAAATGAATTTCTATATTCATAAGTAAAATTTTCATTTTCATTCATACGTAAAACCTCTTTTTTGCACTCTTCTACTATCTCTCGCACTCATGTCATATTTATTCTCTTCGTCTTCTCCTTAATACATCCGCCAGTTTCCTTCTTTTTTCAGTCTTCGTTCTTACATACCAATTTTAACATCTTATTCCCACCTCTCCTTTTTTCTGTGCTTGCATTTTACGTTGCACCTATCCTCGATGACTCTACAATCCTTATCCCTATTCGCCACGGGTAGGCTCTATCACCATACTTAAACTTTTTTACGTACATATTTTAAGTGAATTTCATAATATATCTATCCTCAAAGTAGTTACCATTTCTAGTCATTTTTAATATTCCACTTCATTTACGTTATTTAGATAATGTTTCATCTGCGTGTGAAGGCCACATAGTTAATATTTAAAAACTTTTTAGAATGTGCCTACTTACTTACATTATATAATAAAACGTAACGTAAGATATTATGAAAATGTGGCTTTAATGATAAGTACTACAATGATTAGAATAATTATAGAATCAAAATATATCACTTAGTTACGTTGCAACACCAACAAGTTAGCAATTCGATAATTAATAGTTCCTTGTTGGTATAAGTTGTGATTATATATGTATTTTATTTGTTTATAAACATGTCAGACGCTACCTTTATTTTAACGGATAAACTCTGAGAAATAGCAGGTTCGTTTTCTATCCCTGTTGCTCAATTATGGATTCGGTACTTATTTATAATTACCTGCAGAACTGGACTGACGCCTGGTGGCAGGGATCGAGGCACCCAGGCTAATGTCGCGGGCACACCAGCACGAAGACGAGGGATACCCAGATACAGCCTATCCCATCCGATTTCTAGTCCAGTCGGTACTGTGTTCTCTGGTTGAAATTTTTCCAACAAAACCGGGTCTGGTGGGAAGTCAAACTGCATGAAACTCCATTGGTTCACGACCTCCAGTGACGCACTGGCGAGCGCTATGCAGCAGCATAACACCAACGTCCGAACCTCCATTGTTAACTGTGGACTAAAGAAACGTACAACATTATATATATATATATGTATAGCACCCATATACATTAGTATAAACAAAAAAGAATATCTCAGTAAAAACATAAGATCTTGATAAATAATTTTCCTTATTAATTTTATATGTTGTCCTTTTATTTGACATTTCAATTTATAAACTGAACGTATTTAAATTGTCTTACTTGCTTTTTACTGACTCACTGTAAGAACGAATGGATAAACATAAATTCATTATAAATAAAAAATATTATCCAGGTTGTAATTACTATGAAGAATATATTGCCTTGACCCTTGCGTTATGTTCGTGAACGGGTGCTGCTTGCGGTGACTGGTCGTATTTCCTTTTTCTTATTATTAATTATCATTAGGACGGCTTATCGAATTGATTGCAATGGTTCTAGTCGTTCGTACATTGCTCACTAAATATATTGACCTTTGTGAAACAGTGATCACAATAAAAAAAAACCCTGGCTAAGGTAGTTGTGTGTTTCTTCTCAGCCTAGGGCGCGTTTAGAACCCTCGTAGCCTTATTTTAAGCTGGAGAGTGTCTTTACAGAAGGGCTTATTTAGATACGTACGATATCAAAATAGGCCCTCCTGTCACTTCCATTTGATACACAAGTGATCACTGGTATGGATTCAAAGTGGAAAATATATAAATAAATAAATATAGCGCCGTGAGTGAAGTTTGCAAATAAGAACAAATAAACTGAATAATGCTTAGAGATACAAACGTTAATGACCTCCAGAAATAAAAAAACAGTTTTAAGTGATATTGTTTAATGACAATGGATAGAAGTGGTTTAACGAATTGTCATTTATTTTTCCATATTAAATATAACCTTCGTAAAAAGTTACGTTTTAAATTCAGAAAGTGTTAATAATTATCGTGATGGTCTAATAAAGTACAATTTACAATATAGATCAAGATATTTATAATAAGATTTATTTAATAATTTCAATTTAGATTTAAAAGTAAGAAAGGAAGGTCTAAAATATTTTGTGGAACTTTATATTATATGCGTATACTCAAAGCCCATGAAGGATTTGTTAAGATTTTGAAGACGAAATTTTGGCCTTACGAGTTTGTTTTTATTTTTTATTTATCGCGTGTCTGTCTGTTTTTTATATTACTATTTAAATTTTTGCGTATGTATAATGTTATTAAATATGTCATGAAATGCGACTGTAAAAATACCTATTTCTTTAAAAACATTTCTCAGAGAATCTCTAGCTCTGTTTTGTAGTATAATAAAAGAAATCGATCCGTATTAACGTCCGTTAATTGTCTAACTTTACTAATTGCAAAAATTTAACTAAACTAAATTTGTCTGCGAGTTATGAGAGACGGGCTTCCACTGGAGCTATTTTTCTAAAGATATATAAGAAATTTGCCGAGTCAATTAGTTCTAACACTTCACTATTAAGGAGCAAGCTAAAATTTTTACCTTTCATATTACTAAGTGTAAACTCTATGCATTTAGTGTTGTTAGCATTTAACACTAAATTATTAATTTCGAACCAATGCAGGACTCGTGACAAAGTACTGTTTACTTTGTCATAATTAATCTTATCACGCTCAACTTTAAAAATAAGCGAGGTGTCATCAGCAAAGAGTACAATGTCACACAAACCCTTAACAAAAAAGGACAAGTCATTAATATAAAATAAAAACAAAAAGGGGCCCAGAATAGATCCTTGTGGAACACTCATATTTAGGTGAGAACTAATCGATTTAGAATTATTTACGTAAACTGTCTGGACTCTTTGATTCAGGTAAGAGGCAATGAGATCAAGCGCAGCGCTACGTACACCGTAGTGGTTTAGTTTGCATAGCAACGTCCGATGGTTTTCAAATTTGATTTGAAAAAACAGTTTAAAAGTGTTTAAAAGTAAAAGTTATTTTATCTTACGGTATTTTATTATGGGGCAGTGCTGCTTAAATTAATTTTATATTTATTTTACAAAAAAGAGCTGTGCGGGCTATTTATAACTTAAAAGAGATTCTCTGAGAGATGTTTTTAAAGAAATAGATATTCTTACAGTCGCTTCGCAATACATATTTAATAATATATTATATATACGTCAAAATTTAAATAGTTATATAAAAAACAGTGACAGTCACGCGATAAATACGAGAAATAAAAACAAACTCGTAACGCCAAAGTTTCGGCTTCAAAAAGTTAATAAATCCTTCATGGGTTTGAGTATACACATATATAATAAACTTCCACAAGATATCTTAGACCTTCCATTTCTTAGTTTTAAATCTAAAATCAAAAGTTTATTATTAAATAAGGCTTATTATAACGTTCAAGAGTTTTTAGTGGATCGAAATATGTGAAACTTAAGTTGTTGAATCATTTGCAGGATTTATATTATAATGTTCATCAACTATTGTTATATTTCTTTTGAAAAGAGCAACTGTTGAGTATCTGGCCGGCTCTTCTCAACAGAGCAGCATTCCGAGCCGGTGGTAGCTTACTTACGGACTGACTACACTGACCTTTTTTTGTATTGTAATAATTGACGATTCAAAAGTGCGTGTAAATACCTACTTGAATAAAGATATTTTGAATTTGAATTTGAACTTACCATTTTCAAGTCTTTTGTTGAAAATGAGGGATAATTGTTGGGCAATATCATTTATAATAGTGCTAAGTAATTTAACTGACATACCCCAGAGATCACGGGCTTTCTTGGGATTTTAGGTACTAAATGTTTTAACTATTTCATCTGATGAAACAGGTTTAAAAACAAACATTTAATAGTGACTCTAACGTTATTAGTCAATTCGGCGATAATGATTAAAAGAGAACTAGAATAAAAACGAAATTACAAATAGTTTTAGTATGTAGTATTCCGAAATGAAAATATACCTAATATGCAATCCCAAATAATCGAATGGACAAAGGTGAATGTTTGGAACGGCTCCATCCGTGTTGAATAAATGTTCTAATGACTAACGACCTTAAGATATTTAATAAACAAATATTTAAAATGACCACAGCGCCTTATAAGTTAGAAATACGCTACACATAACAATTTTTAACTTAAAATATCATATTACTATCTATGTTTTTTTAAATAAAAGTAGAATAAATTACTCCTTACAATATCAGTTATACAGTAAAAGTTGTGTTAAAATCGGTTCAGCCATTTCATAGATTAGCCAAAAGAAACAGCCACAGAGTAATTAATTATTGATGTATGTATGTATTTTCAGACAATAGATTTTGATTCTGACAGTTGGATTAATTCCACTAGAACTATTCGTATTATTAAAATATCGCTGAGTCAGTCGACTTGACGCATGTCATATTGTGCAAGGCATAATTATTACTGAATGTATTTGAGGTATAATATATCTCCAAACGGATAAACTGCCGGATATCACTACTTAATTCATCCTGTTATTAATCCATATTGAAGTATTCATTAATAATCTAATTTACATTTATCATTACTGATATCAAATAATTCGTGTTCTAGATATACTTTCATATATTTATTAAAGCAAACACTTATATATATCTTCAATAATGAACTATTTAAATCATTAAATTTTCTTTAAATTTAATTGTACGCCATTCACGAGAATGGCTTTCGGAACTAGTTCTTTCAAAAAAAAGTCAAACTTTCTTGTAAATGTCAAATAATTGTCACACTTAGACGTGACATCCCGACCGTTCGGTTTTCTATGTCGTTATAATTCTATAGAGAATTTAACCCTTTGCACTCGGGGTGACTCGCTCACATGATTTTATACAGCAACTTGATAAATATTTTCTTATATTCATATTTGTTTATTTGATCTTGTTCCGAAAGATTCCTAAATATAGAGCTGCATAACATTTTAACATCGTACTTCGAGTTGTTCAGCGCGAAAACCTTGAGTGCAAAGGGTTAAGTTAATTATTAAATTTTTGAATATGATATGTCCGTTTTTTGTTCCAGCTCAATCAGAAACAAATATGTAGTTTAAAACTTGATACAAAATGAAATGTATTTTTGGGAGTGTATAATTAATTTTATCTTTTTTTAGATTAAATAAGCTCAATGTTAACATCCCTCTGACTTTAAATAAGTCTTAAAGTGGGTCAGCTTGAGTATAAATGTAATAACCTTACAAAAGATTATAAAAAAGATAAAAGATCTTAGATTAAAACGATTATTACAGCTGTTTAACATTTTATTAAAGAAATATACACGACTCAAACTCATTTCATATTTTTAAATTGCTATACAAAAAAATTGGTAAACCATGTGGGTTTTTACTTAAAATGTTTTATTTTATCCCACATATATACAATATACACTGTGTGCATGAAATACAATGCAATGAATATCACTCACAATGCTAAAGTGTTATAATTAGTATCCTGTGCTTCAGTTATTAACACTAAACCTACCGACAATTCTTGTATACCTATTCCTACCGCACGCCGTCAAATTGACCGGTAATTAAAAGTTATTTTATTATACGAGTATAACGCGGATAATAATGGAAATAACTAAAAGTAAAGAGTGTAGAAAATATTATATGCATATTCTAAGAATTGTCATGTAGTTTGATAACGATATTATAACGTTTAAAAATGTGTAAGTTTTACAAAAGTTTAAGAACGGTCAATTTGACCGGTACTTGGTAGATTTAGTGTTAATAATCACCAATTAATTGCACCAAAACAGTAATACGTAAAGTAGGGTGATTATACAAAGTTAGTTATATTTATTGTGTATTTACATATATTAATTAAATTTATTAAACCATAATTAAAATGTTATAAAAATATTGTATATTTTTATTAACGCTTAAACACGTCTGTGCGAGTTACAAGTTATTTTAAAGAAACGATGTCTTAAATAGAGACAAACAATTGCGGGTTAAATAATTAGTATGTATATAAATATAAAAAGCCTTTCTAAATAAGAAATCGTCATTGAAATTGTATGTATATTTTGCATATTTCAACAAAATTTTGGACATCTGATCACTACATCTAACTTTATACTGGCATATAATATTATGTATAGCGTAGGTTTATTGAAATGTGT
Source organism: Melinaea marsaeus rileyi (assembly GCA_918358865.1). NCBI lineage: Eukaryota > Metazoa > Arthropoda > Insecta > Lepidoptera > Nymphalidae > Melinaea > Melinaea marsaeus. The sequence continues at coordinate 1,581,060 of OU911089.1, forward strand.
AAATTAAGAACTAAATCAATATCTACATAGTGAAAAAACAAATAATTTGTTTAGAAATCCAATCCAATCCCAAAGATAAAACTCAATGATTCAGGCACGGACTGATTAAGCCTAAAATACTTCATGATAACTCTTAATGTCTTGACAATCGTCTGAATGATTAGAAAAAAAGGTTTATTACGCAATAATTTAATTACGTTTCCCGTCATTGTTGTGTAGGCTTCCCATTTCCGTATGCATATTTTACGTAAAAGAATTTGCTCTACTTTTTATCTACTATATACAGCCTAATAGTGCTAAGAACTTTTCTGCACGTACACTAAATGATAGTGTCTGCACCTAACATTCAATACCTGAATGAACTACATTAAAAACTTAAATATATATAGAATTTGGTTTAAATCTTTAAAGAAAGTTTTGAAACTGACAGATATATACATATAAATAAAATGGAAGTGTTTGTAATTCCAAATTAACTTTTCACTTAACATATGAAAGTATGTACGGTACCTGCATTAAAAACTTTTTTCTTTTCTGTCTATATCTGTTTGTTCCGGATAATCTCTGTAATTGATAGGCTGATTTTATAAGGAGTAATTTAAATATAAAGACCGCATTACTCACTGTATATGGAAAGTTTAAAAATTAACCTAATGCTAATGAGTCGCTCATTAATACTAATTAATTACTGACGATTACATGCTCTGATACCATCTCTGACGAAATCACCTCTGAAACTGGACAACTATGTAGAGTTATGAAAATATAACTGGAAATAACTTAGTATTATCTGTACATATTAATAAAATTGAATTGTCTGTTTGTAATTCTAAATATAATATGGTACTATCATCAAAATAAAAAAAATGTAAATTTTTTTATTTGTCTTTCTGTTTGTTTGGGCTAAACTCTAGAACGGCTTGATCGATTTTAACAGAACTTTCAAAGGCAGATAATTTATGTTGTGAGGAGTAGCATAGGCTACTTTTATTTACATATTTTGCGCAAGCAAAGTCGTGGGTACAGACTACAGCTAGTTATATAAACATACATCTTCACTAAACTGTTAGATAAAATGAATTCAATCACTTGTAATTAGTTTTTTAAATATCTTGAATAATCAATTGAGCCATCGAGCCAAACTAGGCAAGCTGTCAACTTGATTTACACTAGTTACAACACCCGGAGACTTTTATCTTCATTAGTATGAATACAGGTATTTATTATTAACAAGAGCAATGGTTATATAATGATTAATGTGTATTTCATCTTAATACACTGAGATCTACACAATAGTCTTAATGAATTGAAGGACAATTTTAAAAACAATGCAATATCCTGATTCAAAAGCAATTCAATGTGACACGTAATTCAAGCCTTGGATATTACATTGCTACAAAAACTATTCAATTTAAATTCATTCAATTTCCATTAATTTATATATTACAATTATTATAGACTAACGAATGTTTTTTGTGGTTATATATCATTTGACTAGACCGTTTTTTTAATAATAGTTTTAATAATTTTAGCGGCTGTATACAGTTTGATCAGAACTACAGAAACTTCATTAAAACGAACTATCGGAGCTTTTATTACAGGTTCTTCGAAATATCTTATCTGAGAATAATAATAATAATAATAATAATATGTAGTTCCAAAGACAGCAAGTTGAAAAAACCCTTCACACTCAATTCAACTCTGTTTTATTTTTAGTGTAAAACATAATATCCTGATAAATAATTTTTCTTTATTAATTTTGTATTTTGTCATTTCATTTGATAGTTCAATTTATAAACGGTTTGTATTTAAATGTCTTCCTTCGCTTTACTGTGACTCATTGTAAGTATCCCAATGCTAACTGCAGGATTCTCGGCTATTTTGGTTGGGGAACGGGGAATGGGGAAGGTTGAAGGAAAGAAAACTGGCTTAAAACGGATTGAAATGGAAGCAAACGGCACATCGAGTCACGAAGGAATTTCATGGACTCGACCTTCAGTAATGACCATTGACATACTGACCATTGTTCCACCACCAAGTGATAATTACCACTCAACGAACAGGGATGATAAAAGTAGTCAACACTTGGAGTGGAAGAGGGACAATTGATCATGCATCTCTCTCACTATCGCATATACAATGTAACTACAAGACAACGACTAAAACGTAGATGAAATACAACTTATTTACGACTAGAAATAAAATATTTATAAAAAATAAATATAAGATACTCATATAATAATTCTACTTCATATTTAGTATAAAAATACTTTTAACGGACTTAAAACAAACATGTGTTTGTAAATTGATTCCAAAAAAACATATTTTATTTCATTGATAAAGTAAACTTATATTTAGTCTAAACACAGAACCAACTCATTAACCACAACCTATGATTTTGCAGATAAAGATACTTATCATCTTAATTTACAATCTACACAAACACTATCATACTACCTTGTTTAACGCCTCAAAACAATAGTGTTCTAAACTAGGACACAATACATGTAGTTACTTCAACAACCATGTTGAAACACCGATAATGTACTTAAAATACAATTTGTCTTCATTACTGTTTACATTAATCATACAAAATAAATAAGGTGTCAAAAAACATTAATATTATTGATTTTAGATATTAATATATCATTTAACAGCTGAGGTGCAACAAAACGATCATTAAGATAATATCTGTAGAAATAAATGCGGACATGACTCAATGCCATTGCTATGAAATAGTTTTGTTTTTGTTTTTAATCATTGTTAAATGTTTGTGGAGTATGTCAGTTGTAATTTGCGATTCTTGTAACCAGGGCCGAATTTTGGAGACTGCTCCGGGGCCTCCACAGTAGAGGGGCCCAATAAAAATATCCTAATTTTGATCGATAGCCAACTTTGACGTTTTTTCTAGCAATTTTTTATTTTTTTATTTTTACTGAGATGACTTGCACATAATAATATTGTTATCGATATATCAGATAGAACTGATTGAAAGTTTCCATTTACTATCAATTTTTGAGTTGATCGAACATATTAGTGGCAATACTTTTTTTAATGTGATTATTAATTATTACTTATCAGTTAAAGAGAAATTACATATCCCAAAAACCATCATTTATTAAAAAAAACAATTAATTGTTAGAGGTCTCCTTCGTTTTCCCAGGGCCTCCAGTAGTGTAAATCCGGACCTGGTTATAACTAATCTACAAATTTATTTGGTATTGTGAAACCGAGCGTAATGATTCAAAAAGTTAGTTTTGCAAGCAGCTGTTCCACGCATTATTGTGATTGTCTGCAAGATTGGAACTGGATATAAAGCTTAACCTTTGCTTTGTAATAAAATTACAATCAAAAGCATTTGTTTTCTATCGAGTTTTACATTGAATTATTGTAATAAAATGACGTATTATTAGTAAGTTATATAAAACGACGTCAAACTCCGAGCATCGCACGCAATATTAAACACTCCAACCAACAATTTGTATGAGATCGAAAGTGATACAGTTTACACTAAAAGCCTCACAATTAAATGACCAGAAAACCGGTCTTAATCCTAAAGGTATAAAGGCTATTTTGTTATGATAGTTTTTTTGCGTGTGTCCAGCCGCGATGGGACTATTAACGATTTGTAAACAAGGTATCAAGTCAATCACTTTCACTGAGTTATTTTTAAGAATAATATATAATGAATTGCAATTCACAAGTTTTGTTTTTTGTTTTAGTTTTAACCGACGTCAGAATGGAGGCAGTTCTTAATTTGACTGTTTTTATTGAGCGAAGCGAACGAACTGAGCGGAATGTTTTACTGGAGACTTTTTACATTCTTTGTCACGAATTGGCTCGAAAACTACTTGACGGAAAATTATGAAACTTTGCTATCAAAAAGACACACATTAGGTGAAGCTTTAAAAAAAAATTAAAACTATCCTAAAAAAAAATATTTTTTTTAATATCATGTAAAACAACTGATATCACATTGAAGTCAATGGGAAACGATGAGTCAATACACAGGGCTCGCTTCGCTCAATATGCAAACGGCACCCGAGATTTCGCGAGCGCAGCGAGTCGAAATTGAGGGTTTGTTGGCGCCCCTAGTTTATTTAAGATTTTTGTATTGTAACTTGTATATTTAATTTATATTATTTAAAAGTGTGTGATTATGTGAATGTGAGATTAAATTAATTAGCGTCGCACCTGATTCGTTTTTCATATGATATACTAGTTGTGCCCCCGACTTCGTTTGAGAGGTATACGTATTTAAATAAAATTAGCCTAAGTTACTCTTATAACATCCGTTATCCGCAAATGAAAGTTCTATTAAAATCGGTCCATCTGTTCCAGAGATGCATCGGAATAGACAGATAAACAAACATTTCTTTAATGTAAATACAGTATATAGTGAAAAGCTGTATATTTGGAATTACAAACAGACACTTTAATTTTATTTATATGTATAGATTAATTATAATTAATTATTTTCCCAATACAATCTTCAAACACTTATTTTCATTTATTAGTAGATATAAAAAGTTTATTCATACGGATGTTTGTTCATAGATTCCTATGTAGTTACTATATGTAATCACTATGTTATATATATATAGTAATTAAAAAATGTGTTTTTTATAGTTTTTTACTATTAGAAGTCGATTCTGAGCCCAAGGTTATGTTGGACCACCATGAAGACACGAGATACACCGAAAAATCACCAAAAAGTTATATAATTAGGGAATATCGTATGATCTACAAGAAAAAAATCTATAAATATGAATAGACATGTAAAATTTATGTAATATTTATATCTAAATATCTTAAAGGACATTCAAACAATTGTGTACGTAGTAGAGCACGATGCAGTTCAACTCGTTTATCAGTCGAGATTGTTTGGAATTGCGTTAGTGTTAATTATACAGATTACTGGAAGTGGGTTACTAAATAAATACATGAAGTATATATATATATATATATATATATATATATATATATATATATATATATATATATATATAGGATAGAACTGGTAAAAAATATAGAATTAAAATATAGAAGAATTATATTTAAAGCATTTTATGTAGTGTCATATATCTATTTATTTATTAATTTATTTAAATTCACGCTATATCCCTTGCGGGGTAGCCAGAGACGACGGAGCGCCAAACGCTACGGTCCCTGCATACCTCTTTCGCCTCTGCCACAGACATCAACCTCTTCATACATGCCCTCCGGGGGGTTCTCATGCTTTTTACGTGACCTTCCTCCCATCTATTTATTTATTTATTTATTTAACTTTACGCCATATCCCTTGTGGGGTAGCGACGACGGAGCGCCAAACGCTACGGTCCCTGCATACCTCTTTCGCCTCGGCCACAGACATCAACCTCTTCATACATGCCCTCCGGGGGGTCCTGATGCTTTTTACGAGACCTTCCTCCAGTATCATAGATACTGTGTATTCGAAGGTCACTCGAGGCCTCCCCCTGTCTCTCTTACCACTCACTTTTCCTGTATAAATCTTTTTTACCATTCTTTCATCACTCATTCGTTCGACATGCCCAAGCCACCTGAGCACGTTCTTCTTCATTCTCACCCTAACATCTTCGCTAGTACCTGTTATTCTGTTATCCAAAATTAATAATCGATCCAGATCAAAGTGCTACTGGTGATGTGATTATTGAGTTCTCTGTGCCAATAATCAACCTTTGCATTAGGTTATACGATGTTATTAATATCGGATTGGACATTATTCATTTTATCCGTTAATAAGCTAGATTATTACACTACGAAATTATCTTAACCCTTCGCACTCGAGGTCGTTTCTACGAACCAACTCGAAGTATGTACTGTAATGTTATGCAGCTCTCCATTTAGGATGTAAGCACAAGACAAACAAATATATATTGACGTTTGTGAAACAGTAATCACAATAAAAAAAACCCAGCTGAGTTTCTTGTATGGTTCTTCTCAGAGGGCGCGTTTGGGACCCTCGTAGCCTTATTTTAAGTTGGATGTCTTTACAGAAGGGCTTATTTTGATACATACGATATCAAAATAGGCCCTCCTGTCACTTTTGACGTACACAAGTATGACTGGTATGGATTCAAAGTGGAAAATATATAAATAAATAAATATTAAATCTTGGTAGTCACTTCGAGTGCAAAGAGTTAATATTAATAACATTTGCAAAGACAGTAGGTAGTAGGTAGTACGTTTAAAAGTGAAGGCCTATAGTAGTAACCGTTATTTATTTCATCCATTAATCATGATGATATTACTATAATGACACATCATGTTTACTTGTCTACTAGATTGTGTTTACACAATTTGGAATAACTTCCCCCCTGTCCCTGTGTGTGTGTGTGTGTGTGTGTGTGTGTCTGTCGCTCGGTCCATTGTCTTGTCTAAGTTTGTAAACTCGCGAATTGTTGGACAATTACTATTGTTATCCACTAACTTGTAATATCAGTAAACATTGCCATATTATTAATAATTTTAGTATTATTATTAATGATTTAAATATTTATTAAAGTTTAAAATATTTTAAAACGAAATTAGTTAATTAAAAGTTAATTTATATATTTTTTATGAATATTTATAAATGGTTTAGAAGTACTATTCATAGGATATTATTAATTCATGATTATATGATAATAAAATTTTAATTATAACGAAATTATTTATTTAAAAAAATACTATAATAATAGGAAATTTTCGTTACAAAGAATTTAAACTCCAATTAATTAACAATATATAAAAAGAAATATATATTATTTTATTTTAATTTATATAATATATGTTATAATTAATTAAAAAAAATTAATTACCTTATATATAGATATCAAGCACACCGACTATCAAACGCACGTGGTAATAAAGTATCCCTCACACGCGTCGGTCGCAGCGCGGGCCGCACTCACTCTGCTAGTACAGTGTGGAGCACGCACATTGTATTCGTCCCCCCCCCCCCCCCCCCCTACAAGTAAAAAGTAAAAGTCCCGAAGGCGCACTCGACAGCCCTGACTCGGACACTAACCGTGTTATTATATAATTCGCGTGTCATACATCTGTTTATGATTCCATATCAAGGTCTCTATATGAAAATTTGCGAACGCTTTGAAAAAAAAAATTGAAGGTTTCAAAAACAGGTTCAACTGCTTTTACTTTTAAATGCAAGAGATTTATTCCGCCTTAAATATCAAGTTTACCTGATATTACCGTTAATTAATGTAAAATGAAGTTATCATTAATAAATGAAGTATATTTTTTAGAATCATTGAGTGATACGCGTATGTACAAACAAACAGACATCTTAGATATATATATTATATTAATATCTACATATACTTTTTTCAAAAAAGTATTTTTTTACAGATTTGTTCACGTTACAATTTTATTTTCTTCTTTAATTTTACAATAATATGTTTCTTTGCAAAGCTGAAACATCTTTTTAAATGTTTTTAAAACCCTAATAGAGGCTTTAAGAGGCAGATAAAGGCTTTGATCTTGTTTTAAAAGCTAGGATAATAAATATTTAATATCGCTTATTGATTTACGCTCGACCGTAATATATTTAATTACATTTCTTATTGCCATAAGTGCCACCTACGTCTTTGATTCAAGGATCTGAATTCGTGGTGTGTTAACAATTGATTTTTGAAACCTTTCATTTTTAAGTATATAAAAAAATACAATAATTAAAATCAGAGGAAATGTTTTGTAATATACCTGTGCCCATTAATTCGTTCGCGCAATTTTTATAAAAAAGTTTCCTAAGTTATTCCTTATAACATCAGCTATCGACCAGAAAAAGTTTAGAGATTTACGGGAACAAACAGAGATAAACAATTGTAATATTAACACTAAACCTACCAAGTACCGGTCAAATTGACCGTTCTTAAACTTTTGTAAAACTTACACATTTTCAAACGTTATAATATCATTATCAAACTACATCACAATTCTTATAATATGCATATAATATTTTCTACACTCTTTACTTTTAATTATTTCCATTATTACTTGCGTTATATAATAAAATAACTTTTAATTACCGGTCAATTTGACGGCGTGCGGTAGGAACAGGTATACAAGAATTGTCGGTAGGTTTAGTGTTAATATATATTTTTACTTTGATTAATAACAGTAGATTTATAAATGAGAAAGTTAAAAATTAGAACGTATGACTTTATTTGTCCTCACACTCACTAAATATTCTAACAAAATAAGTAAGTTAAAGAAAAATAGGTTAAAACAGTGTTCATAGAATTTCTTACCAATTCTTTAAAATATTTTAATTTATTTATTTTTCATCAAAAGAGGTTGTTGGTTCTTTTTTTTACGAGTGTCTAACATTTTAAAACATTTGTCTATCTACACATATAAATAAAATTGAAGTGTCAGTTTGTAATTCCTGTTTGACAGCTTTTCAATAAATGTATATGAAAGTATATTTGTATGTCTGTTTATTTGTTCTGGCTAATCTCTAAAACCTCTGGACAGCTGATGCTATAAAGAATAACTTAGGCTACTTTTATTTAAAAACATATTCGAAGTCGTGGGAACAGCGAGTATATATAAAATAGATACTATATATATAATTAAAAGTTAATAATCAAACTCAAATCCAATGATATAATTGGTATGAAGCAAGGACTTGCCATATCTGACAAAGGCAACGCGAACACAACTTAACAATAAAGCAACAAATACAATTCAGATCAGATTTCCCAGGCTTTCAAACGTATTTTTTGTGAATCGATATAATGATATTGTGATCACAGGAAACCCGAGCTGTGCCCTGTTTAGGAAGAGAGTAATGTTTCGATTGGGATAACTGGAGCAAAACGTCATTGGTCATACAAATATCATGTTGTAACCTGTCTGTCTGTCGCCTCGATCTAATTACTATTCAATTATAGACATATTCTAAAACACTCGGATATCCTTGGTATCTATTTTTAAATCGAAAGTAGGTTTGTTTTGTAATTAGTCAAATATTAATTTATTCGTCTGGTTTACTTTCGAGTTATATAAAAATATATTTATGGATATTAAATTAAAGATATCCTTTCTAAATATAGACAGAGATGACGAGTGATGTCATTCACTTTTGATAGATTATTAGTGAATACGTATTTTGATGTATAGCAGATTATTCCTAGGGGAAGAATTTACCATTATATTCCGAGTTGTTTCGATGTTATAGGTTAGTCTTTGGTTTAAATGATCGGGAATTAAACTATCTATTTATTCATTCGCTAAACCATTTATATATTTATATAGAATATGTGTTTTTAATAAAACTTTATAACATTAGCTGTCCGCCATTCACAGTTCTGTTAAAATAATTCAGCCAATTCAGAGATTAGAACAAAAAGACAAGATACACAGACGAAAATTACAAACCGACATTTCAATTTTATATATTTTAGACATTTCATTTATGTATATATATTTATATAAGTATTAAATCTTTATTATCTAATAATGTATACAATCCGTGGATTTAATGCTATAAGGAGCGGTGATAATAATATTGCTAAATCTTTAATATTTTAATTTAGATAAAGATTAACATATCTTTACATAATTAATATATTTGACAAATTATATAATATGGTATAATCCATGTATAGCTAATAAATATTTATACATCCTGAACATACAAATTTATAATAAATACATTTGTATGATATAGAAAATTAATTAATAAGATTTTTTAGGCATTTTAGTAACGGATTTATTATGAATAATTTGTCTTGAACAGTGTTGCTTCCGAGTTAAATTTTGTGTACTACGATAGTACCTTCATGCGAAAAACCCAGAACCCAGAAGGTGCAGGTCATGATTATTTCCGTGTTTAATATTTACACTTTAAATACTAAGAAATTAATGAAAATAGAGAACTATTAACATCAATATCTTGTAGATCTTCGCTTGCGAATAGGAAGCCAATTCAGCTGTGAATATTATTAAGACATATATTTACGAAGATCGAAAACAAAATAAATGTATTAAGGAGACGATTTTAGTTTATTGATATTACTTGCAGATATCTTAGAGCATATATCAGAATAATGGGACTTGTTATTACAAGCGATTTTGTTTCACTGTCACTTGGGGAACAAGACCAATTGGCCTTGAAGAAACAGGGAGTGACCAACGGAGCATGGCAGTCCTTCACGCCGGACCAAAAGCTCGGGCTATATAAGGCGTAGCTACAGTCCGGGAATAATGTGCACCAGATAATCCGGATCATATTTGAGTCTTTACCAATAGACTGCCTGCAAGTAACAGTGAGTTGTTCGAACTGTCCGACTCCCAGAGCTCTGCATTGCTAAAGCCTGGATCTTTTGGTATTGCTTAGGGATATCGTATCTTTCTGCATCTTATATCGCGTTTAGCACGGAGAATAATCCGAGGAACGAGAACTTTTGAACTTTTTTTTCTCATCGACTTCCATTGTGACATTGTGACATACTCACCACCATGATTTGTCGCGTTCATCCACGTACTACTAAAATATGGAAAAAAAATGCGTTTGCGATATCTCTAGTTCGATACAACATGGGTACTATTAACAAAGTGTACCTATTTCACCAAGGCCTGCAACGATCTCGTTATTCCTCTAGTGTTGCAAGAGACCGTGCACAGCGGTGGTCGCTTACTGTCAAGTGACCCGCATTTTATCTTCCTAAAACATAAAAACAAACCATAATAGTCAATGAAAGGAAGGATTAATGGTTACACTAGCTTTTGGTCCTAATAGACAAGAATTATCAATGATGATATAAGACATATTTCATTTAAAAGTAGGATTTATAGAGGATGCGATTTTTTTATTGAATAACAGCGAGATTCATATCCATCAATTTAAAAAGTTGTCGTTGACTATCAATAATTATTGGCTGAGATTTAAACATTCGTATCTCAAGAACGGAAGTTACTTGTTTTTTTTTATTTAAGTGTGAAAGGAGGCGAGCGATTTGGACAAAAAAAAATTGTTTTCAAAGAATTGGTTAAAGGAAAAGATAAATGTTTCTAACAGGAAATACAGGGATTTGGGAACACTACTAAAGATATTTATAACATTCAAATTTAAATATCTTTATACAAGTAAGCTTTTACACGCACTTTTGTATTGACAATTATTATATAAAAAAGATCAGTGTAGTCAGTCTGTGAGCAAGCTACCAGATCAGAATGCTGCTCTAAGAAGAGCCGGCCAACAACTCAACAGTTGCTCTTTTTAAATTAAATTTAATAACGTTTCATTTATTATAATAACACATTATTGCCAAGCTTAGACACGTGAAACGTTGCATGCAATTATACGTCATCGGCATTTAAATGATAAAAAGTAGTTAATTTCTATGTTATAGAGTTATAAATACAGAAAACAAAAAGGGGGAAAGTATACAGCCTTGTGAAACACCAGCAACCATGTCGCCCCAACCTATCAATTTTGAACAGCTTGCTATATTAATACGTGGAAAACTCATTAGTTTTTAAACTAAACTAAATTTAGTTTCTTGCAAGAAATATTAAGGTGCCATAAAAAAGTAACAAAAATATATCAACTGAATTAAAAGCGTTGGAGAAATATATAAGAACTAAAACAGTTTTCTGACCATTCTCCACTGCGTCACTAATATCTTTCTTGTGTTAAGCAGTACTGGTACTAGCTGAGGCCAAGACAAAACCTAGACTGAGAATTGAAGATAAGATTAGCGGAAGACTAGCGGAAAGCGAGGTATTTGTATTAAAAATTAAAGGAGGAAGGATAGTGTCCATTGAAGTGACGATCGTAAAGAGTATCACTCGTAAAGTCGTCCTTACAATTCGATTTGATGAAAGTACTAGTCTAATGGCCCGTTCTACAACCGGGCAAGATCTATAAACGTTTCAGAGCTTCGCCAACGGTAGTTGTATTTTTAATTAAACACAGAAAAATTCCAAAAGATGTTATTGTTACTAACATTGTATTTACTAAAGTAATGTTTGTATAAAAATGTATATGATGTATTAACCATTCCTGTTTGGATCTGGATCCTACTGTAGCGATAGGGGCGTGCCCATATAACCAAATAACCGTAGAGAAGTGTTATAGTATAGATATTTTTTACATCTTCTATAGAGACTAAAGTAAATGAGAAGGAACACGTGGAGTAGTGAAGATAGTATGAAAGTCATGAAAGAGATATTGTGTTATAAATTTGAAACTTTGGCTTATCACTTACATTTGTACAAATGTATCCGCGTTTAGCACTTACCATCGCTTTGCATTTATTAATGGTGACAGTTAACCGGAATATTATTATTTTATTATCATTATTAGGTGTAAATTAAATAAGCCGGTCTGTTACATCGGCCTATCCAAGGATTAGATATTCCATAAAACTGATTTCTCTTTAGTGCTTCAAGTTTATTTTATGATTTTATGATAATGTAAATAGTCATGTGTTGATCAATTCTATTACCGCTTTCGAATCTCATTTATTAGAAATTTAGCAATTAAAATTTATATTTATATTTATTTCTTTATATTTTTAAACCATGTTATTGGTCAAGATAAAGATCTAATTCTAATTGTTGCATGAAGTCAATATAAAATAGTTTTGATTTATTAATTATACCTTTAATCAAAAAGTTTCTGATATCATACGTTCCTAACTGAGAGCACCAATTTACTTTTTGTTATTATTAAAGACATTCACATTCCCTGCTCTTTACTCGTATCCGAGTAGCATGAGTCCTTAGTAGCAATGCCTACCACTTGGACTCTTACTATCTAGCACTTGGATCTGAGTATTCGGCACTCATTGATAATTTTACTTATTTTTGAAGCAGTTTTTATTAAGATCAGGAGTTAAATTTAGAAACATTTTTTAAGGTTGGTTAATGGCGCTAATTAATATTAAATTGGCTAACTAGTAGAACTATTAATGTGTAAGTGTTATATGAATATTTACCTAATCTTTAAATATATGTATAGAAATATTAATTCAGTGTGCACACGTTTGCAATCTTAATTACGTTATTTAAGTAATTTTGCATCTTATTAACATTACATGTATGTGTAACTTTATAATGTTTTACTGCACTTTTATTTCCTGTAACCTCGTGTCTTTACCTCCCTACTCAAATCATACTCATACATTTTCATTTTAAGTTTTTTCGTTAAATATTTTTTCGAAAATTCTATTACCTACTTAGCCTCCGCCGAAATTAGAAAAACTAATGACGAATAAACCTGGGAAAGAAACAGCTTTATCCGCATTTGCTATTTGAAAGAACTTGCAATACTTTTTAGAGTCCCGTAATCCACTAGGAACCCTAATGGTTTTCATGTCTGTCTGTCTGCAACCTAATTCAAAAATTGATGACGACGACCGACAAATAAAAAGAGATATGTCACTTACAAGTTTACGAGTATTTGACGGTTCATATTGTAAACGGCTAAATCTTAGAAGATAGATCAAGATAATGTATACAATATTATATGTTAAATTGTACATCTGTCTATCATTATGGGACTCTTAAGTGTAGGGCACACTTGACACTTGAAAACGCTCTTGGCCGGTTTAAATACAATTGAGTTCGGTTTAGTGATAGTTAGTTGTAACCTGCCTCAATTAAATGTCAAAAAATTTCATACCGAAGACTAAAACAAAGTCTGATTTCATAATAATAGCTTATACTATATAGAAGTAAATTTATTCATATATATATATTTTTATATTAGTTCAATGTATGTTAAAGTTGTACTTAATCTACACTTGGTCCAAGGAAAAACCAAAAGTAAATGTATTTGCCCGCTCAGGTCATATAATGTGAAAGAAGTAGAAAAACCGGTATAATTAATGAGCTCGGAGTCAAAAGTGAAGTTAATATGTATGTACATATAAATAAAATTAAGTGTCAGTTTGTAATTCCAAACAATCACTAAAAGCACATGTATATGATACTTGCGTAAAAAATCATGTTTTTAAATTTTTCTGTTTGTTTATTCCAGGTATTCTCTGAAACGGCTTTACCTATTTTAACAGGACTTTCACTTGCGGATAGTGCGGACTTGCTTGCTTGCTGTGCTTGCGCACTTTTAAAAACAAAAACATTCAACGAACAAAGTCGTGTGCACCGCTAGTGTAATATAACAGATATCGCAACATTGTCTGTATTACTAACTTTGCTTAAAAAATTGCCATTGTCATGTATTTTATGAGAAACAAGACATTGATAACGGAGATAATTTAAAATGTTTATACATACCCGGCAGTTGGGTATAACCAAGTAGGAAAAGTACACATACTCATCTATATCCTGTCAAAAGTAATTTATGTCAAAATTGAACAATTAAAATTTTTATGAAAATAATGTTCAAAATAAATTATTAAAGTAAGAACTTGAAATCATATATAAAGATAATTAATTTGGTTAAACTATACATATAAATAAAATTGAAGTGTCTGTTTGTATACAAATTAACAGCTTTTCACTAAATGCATATGAAAGTGTATACGGAAATTACATAAAAAATCTCTAGCTGTCTGTTTGTTTATATAGGGTGATTTTATTTAAAAAAACATTAATCGCGGACGAAGTCGAGCTCACAGCTAGTTTATTTTTATTACAGACACAAGGATATTCTTTTTATTGGTAGACAAATTTTCTTATAGCTCAAGACCTTAATCTTTTTACTATCTAGTATGTTAGTTTTGTGTTTCTCCCTACTTTTTGCTAGTGTTTGTGTTAAATAGCTTATTTAACTAATTCTATACTAATTAACGTGTGGTGGTTGTAGACTAAGCTAATTGCATTTAGAATCAGAGTTCCTGTAACTCAGCTCGATAGGACAAATTCATTTGAACGTGGCCATCAACTACATATTCTTTTAGAATATAAAACCACATTCTCCTAAATTATTGATTTCCTATATTAATGATTTCGACGTTCCTTAAAGTGGATAGACTTTGGCGTTGAATTAAAATACCTATAATTATAATGTTATGAACATTTTTACTAATTTAATAATCATTGAAATCCAGTTATTAATCAGTCTTTAGTTGTTAACACCGATGTTGAAACAAGTAGGTTACATCTTGTGTATCTACTAGTTACATTATACTAATTAATAAATAAGTACGTCTCAAAATTATTATGACATGTTATCCTTATAAGATAACTGGTGCTTGTTGTTATACAAGCGATGTTCATATTTCATAATAATCGTATGTATGTATATTTAACCGGCTGCGCTCATGTTGAATAGGCCAGAACCACACAAACTATTCACGTTCCCCTCTCCGCTTTCATGAGTAAGGACCCCGAAGGTTTAAAACTAGTCGGACTAAATCAGATTTAATTAACGTGATTTTAGCGGTTTAAATATATGATAGTAATTCTAGAACACGACATTAATAACTACTTGATTGATTTTTATTTATGGCAATTAATAAATTTGACACAAAAAGTATGCTGAATGTGTATGTTGCGTGGCCCGGGTAAAAATATGATCAGCCCTGGTCTCGTCAGTGTCGTAACTAAAGGTAAAAAATGTAGAAGAATCACGCTACCGTCTCCTGACAACAGCACGAATGGACCGGCTGGCATCGTACCATGCTCAAACACTGTGAAACATTGGCAATGTGCCTCTGTGATTCTCGTAGATGAGTGTCGAACACCAATGTCCAACTCCTAAGCCTTCCCCTGAATATGATAGCGGTCCAAAAGAAACTACCCAGAAGGGTACCGGCTCCAGAGAATCCGGAGAAACCCTACTCGAGCACTCTTACTGAGGCCACAGTTAACTAGTCTCCCGGATGTGAATAGCCACATGCCCTCTTTATTGGATCTTCAGTTGAGTACACATCCTGACACTCCCCTAGGGTTTATTGAACATTGCTTGGTACAGTGCAGTGGAGTGTAGTGCCTATAAAACAGCCTACAAGTCACGTCTATTATAGGTCAGCAGATTGGGATAGAATGCGGTCTGTTTCATTCTATCTGCCTGGATAGAATTCCTGGTTTGTTTCTCTATGGCTGATCACCGCACCGCACACCACAGCATGTAATTCCATCCATACCTACTTTTTTGTATACCATCTAGGTTAATGCTTGACAACATTCCCCCTGATAGAAAGTGAAAATGTAGTCGTAGATGGTAAAGCGCATTAAACTAGTAACCTATACACTCTTCTCTTGAAGACACCCACATTGTATTCTCACGGAAAAACCGACGCAGGCAAGCTGTTCCAGTCCTTCGCTGTACGAATTAAAAAAGAAGAAAGCGTAGCGCTTCGTTCGGACAGGGTCGGTCTTCGGTCCACAACGTAAGGATGGATACCCGCCGAGCTTCGGGACGTCCTGTGATGGAAGGGGGACGGAGGAATTAATTCATGTAATTCCAGCGCACACTCATTATTAAATGTATCCTATACAATACTGAGAGGCTAGCAATTCTACGCCCTTGTTCAAGGCTGTAGAGGTTGGCTTCTACCAGTTCAGGGTCGCCTATAAGCTTCTCTGCTCGCCTTTCAATTGAGTCCAGAACCGCAAGATGAGACTTTGCAGTACCAGCAAATATATGCCCACATACTCCACAAACGACCGGATCTGAGCTTTGTATAATACAAGAAGCTGTCCCGGTGTAAAACACTGACGGACCTTCGCAATAACGGCAAGCTTTCCTGCAGCTGCTCTTGCTTTGAATTCAATACACGAACCAAAGTTGAGGTTCGAGGAAATCTCTAAGCCTAACAACGGAATCCGGTCAATGTATTCCAAAGATACACGCTGGAAAGTAGAAGCCAAGGTGAAGGGCTCTTTTTGCAGAGACGTCTGTGTTTTGGTGGCGTTGAAATGGACAAGATTGGCATTGCCCCATGCGGAAACCATCTGGAGGCATGGCGTTACTCAACATTGCCGTTCTCAAGTAACTTTCCGCCACGTACCATTAAGATGTAGAACGAACTTCCTGCGGCGGTAATTGTAGATCAACTTTAGTGGTATTTGCAGATCAACAGGTGACTTTCTATCATATAAAAAATTCTATATATTGACCTAGAATATAATGTCCAAAATAGAGGGATTATGGGCTATTATGAAGATTGGATAACAGGAAGGAATTAAGGAAAAATCTTTTAACATATATACATACAATTCATTTTTTCTACTACAGCACCTGGCAAACGGGATGGCTTGATTTCTAATATTATCTTAATATATAAAACACAAAGACACTCACTGACTGACTCACTGACTCATTCATCGCTCTACAGCCCAAACCGTAATACCTAGAAAGCTGAAATTTGGACACAAGACTCCTGACATATTGAATAGGTGCAATAAGAAAGGATTTTGCAAAGGTCTAAACCGTTCCAAAGTTACAGCTAAAAAACTGCAAAAAATATAACGCGCCTGTTTGATACCTAATAGGTGGTGTGGAAATTCAAACAAAATGTTTGATCACTTTCGCCGTCCGTTGCAAAGCACGGGTAACCTGCTAGTTACTAATAAAACATTTAATTCACCTTCCCTACCCAACACCAGTCGGTATCAAGAATAACGACAGTATACTTTAAAGCAATAAAAATGTTATATTGGGGTAATAGACAAAATTCATTATGAACTTTCATTAGTAGGTCCTAGGAATCATTAGAATATCGGGCCAATTAACAATTTTGGGACGACTTTAATTTCAATCTTGACAAAGTGAAATAAAAAGACTTACAAATTTAAACACGTATATAATATCGATATTTTATTAAAAATTTTCAAAAAAGTAACTTCCTCAAAACTATTTATTGTCTTATTTATTATAAATAAATAGGAAAAATTATTAAAATAAGGATACGAATGAGTTATAAAATAAAAATCAAACCTCAGGTGCAGTAACACTTATATTTCAACGTAACGTGGATCAATAAAATAATATAAACATTTTTAAATTAATATAAACAACTTAACACAATATAAAATGGGAGAAACTACCTCGTAACTAACACCATTGTAATTTAAAACATATTAACCCTTCGCACTCTAGCTGTTAACACATTCAATAATTCTTGTAATTTCGATACATTGATGACTATTTATATCTGGTGATATTTTTGTTTCTTGTTCCGTACATTCCCCTAAACAGTACAAAGTTACCCCGACCCCGAGTGCGATGGGTTAATATTATGATGAAATGAAAGCCAAAAGTAAAATATAATTCTTTATAAACATTATATAAATAGGGCCAGCGTATATTAAGTGTATACAGCACATATTTTTAATGACTGCTAGGCCGTTTGAATCTCGTTTATACTGAAATTATTTTCAATTCACTTGGTAACGATTTACTGAGTATTATTTCGACGACAAAAATATTTCAAACTGCAATATAATCAACAATTCATATTATTATCAGTTTACATCATATAAATAATAAGATATACTTGTCATTTATAAAAAATAATAATAATAATAATAATAATTTAATAAAATTTCATTAATAAAATCACATATCGGCGTCCGCTTAAAGTGTGTTAGTGACAAAATCAATATTTACAGACAGACGAATATCATTTGGTACAAAAAATTATACCTACATCGTATATACATAATTTGCGAATTATGCTTAAATAATATTATGATTATACACAAACTACGCACCCGGCGACATCCTAAAAAGGATATCACATATATATACATATATATATTATATAAATTTCACCGAACCAAGTATAATATGAATTATATAATTGCATTTTATACAAATATCGCAATAGATCGTATCGTACGTTGTAAATTATTCATCACAATTTAACACCCTATAGCCAAGGCACAAAGGTGGTTTTACAATGACAGTACACTAACGCTACATACATACACACATACATACATACATACACATTACTCTGACTTCTGACACTAATGTTCAAACCATATCTATTACTGAGTGTGTATTAATTGACCCAAGTCCATACGGTTAATAATTATGGGAAGCTCAAGTCACACGCACGCACACACACACACACACACACACACACACACCAGTAACAATCTACTCTGAATGCTCAGATCTAAAGGTACAGTAAAATAAATACGTTACTTAGTATACAAAACAGCTGCTCTCATGTTGATATTCGAGTCTTCCAAACCGACTTCTCACCTGGAAATACCAATTATTAATGAATATCAACATTACCTATGAACATTACCTAGGGATGACACTATATCACTTAAGTAAGTACCGGTATCTTACTTACTCGGTATAGGTCTTAAAGTGTTGTTACTTACTCGGTATCGGTCGTAAGGTATTGTTACTTACTCGGTATCGGTCGTAAGGTATTGTTACTTACCCGGTATAGGTCGTAAGGTATTGTTACTTACTCGGTATAGGTGGTAAGGTATTGTTACTTACTCGGTATCGGTCGTAAAGTATTGTAACTTACTCGGTATCGGTCGTAAAGTATTGTTACTTACTCGGTATCGGTCGTAAGGTATTGTTACTTATTCGGTATCGGTCGTAAAGTATTGTAACTTACTCGGTATAGGTCGTAAGGTATTGTTACTTACTCGGTACCGGTCCTAAAGTATTATTACTTACTCGGTATCGGTCGTAAGGTATTGTTACTTACTCGGTATCGGTCGTAAAGTATTGTTGCTTATTCGGTATCGGTCGTAAAGTATTGTTACTTACTCGGTATCGGTCATAAAGTATTGTTACTTACTCGATATCGGTTGTAAAGTATTGTTTATCTTTGTAAAATTTATTAACGAAAATAATAAAAATCGATTCAAAGATTTTCATTGTACATTGAAAGGAAAATAAAAAGTTTTTAAAGGAATTGTTAAAAAAAAAAGTTTATGTGGTATATAAACACCCGAAAATTATTATAATACTCGATCGAAACAAAGCACTCGGTATCGAAAAGGCAGTATCGATTAAATACTTGTATTTGCTCGTACCAATGAAGTCACTAACCTGTCCTGTGTCCCGTGTCCCCGCTGATGTGTCTCGGGACTATGTACTTGGACTCTTGGAACATCGACAGCATGAGATCCTCGGTGGTGGGATGATATTCGACCCCGTTGATGCTGGCCACTAATGGGGAGCTGTCGTAGTTTCTGTTGGGGGGGGAGGTGTTGGACCTCGAGGGGTAGTCCACGGACCTCGGGCGCCTGGTATCCACTGGGGTCATTTTGGGGTTCACGTGTACGTCCTTGTGGATGTACGGCTCGATGGGGATGGTCGATTCGTTTTCATAGTCGCTTAAATCATCGTTCGTTTCAACTATTAGAGGTCGTTGGAGCGCTGGTGATATATTTGTGTGTATGACTGTGTGTTTTGTTGGACTCTCTGCTTTGTCTGATAGACTAGATATGCTCCTGGATGGAGTTACGTTTGGTGGTAGTTTTAACGTCTCCTTGGATGTTGATTTAGTTATATTGTCCACTATTTCTTCCTTATCTTCGATGATTTCGTTGAGATTCTCCATTGGCTTGATGTACCTCGGCATCCGTAACGCCCAGTGGTCGTTATCGTCGGTAGAACAAGAGTGTATGATATTTGGTTTCTTCCGCCTGTAGAACAGCATGTAGGCAGAATTGTTTACGAGTTCAGTGTACATATTGTCATTATCCACTTGTGTTACTTTGGAATCGTCAAATTTGTACCAGTGCTTGTCGTATGGATTCTTGCAGGCCGCGGTGTAATGGCCGGTCTCTAGATCGTCTCCGTGATGATAGCAAATTGCGTATAAATCGTAATTGTTATCCTGTACGCTCGCCGCCTTTGAGTGTCTTCTCCGAGGTGACCTCGAGTGACTCGGTGACTCTACATTGGATGAGTTCCTCCGGACGAGATGAGGCGTCATATCGAAATCGTTGATAGGGAACTCTACCATGGTCGTTAGTTTTGTACTGTTGCGGCCTTTGGCTTGTCTGAAACGCAAATGGTTACAATTACTTAAAAATTACAATAAATAATCATTAAGGTATTAGGATAGTCTAAAACTTACTGTCGAAACCTTTTAAGGTGAATTACTAAAACATCCGGAAGCGACCATAGACCTAGAGTTTTCACCACGGGCATGTACCTCTGGCACTGAGGACATCTGTAACAAACATATTGAAAATGTTATTGATATAAACTGAAATACACTGTGACAAATTTAAACATCAAATATAAGAATTTCGTTCCTATCAATATTTTAATAACAATAAACAGAGTAAAAAAATACTAAAAATCAGTGTACCAACAACCAACAGCAAGAAACTGCCCACAACCATACGTAGCACACACACAGGCACACAACGCATACGTATACGTACACACCACCTACACGCACACGCACTTATGCACTCGCGCACACGCTGGGCCACATATACGAAGAGCGGCCCCGCGCTCGCAGCCGACACGTGCGCCTCGCACATACATACTACATATACTATTACCACACACACACACACACAGCTAAGCCTACCTCCAGGCGTCCTCCTGCGCGAGGTGCTCCGCACGCGTGTAGTGCTGCAGGCAGGCGTGCAGCGTGAGCGGCCCCGCGCCCGCAGCCGACACGTGCACCTCGCACGCCTCGCGCGACTCGCGGATTATACTGGAAACATACTCCATTTACTTGTCTGTTTTTATTTTTCAATTAATCAGCGTGCTACTATCAGCTACACCAACCGGGAAAAATCCAGAACTAAGGATCCAATCTAGTCAAGAGATAATAGTATTTATTTATGTTATTTATTGGCTGCATGGTTAGGATTTTCAAGTGGCTCTTCTACCGATAAGATGTAAAAACACTTCACATTTTTGGCAAGGGTGTCAAAATCAACTCTTAAAGCTTTAATTTTAGTTCATTTAGTCCAATACCTGTCCCTGTGCGCTGGATCCCATAGCAATTCGAGTCTCAGGTGAGGGTATTTGTCGTGTGGACACAGAGCTTGCTCCACGTCTAATGCGAACAGCGGATGAGGTAGCTGCAATTAGAAGGGATTATATCTTTAAAAGTATCAAGATTATATTGGTATAAAAAATACTTATCATATATATACTAGTTGTGCCCACGACTTTGTTCGCGTTGGATATTTTTTTTTAAATAAAAGCACCCAAAGCATCATCTATTTAACAGTAAGTCTAGAAAAAAATGAATCCAGCACTTTCAAAGATTAGCCGGTATAAAGATACAGACAGATAGACATAAAAAATATATTAATATATGTTTTGTAAGTGTATAGTTTCACATGCATTTAGTGAAAAGCTGTTAATTTGCAATTACAGACTGACACTTCAATTTTAAATATATATATACATACTTCGGGCTGCAGGTAAGCAGAGTCACGTGGTCTATGAGCTTCGGCTATCCTGGCCTTGAATATGTCGGTGCCCTGAGCGTTCTCGAGCACATTCTCCGCTAGGATCTGGGACATCTCCTTCAGCATGAGCTTCTGGAGGTCCTCGTATGATATCTCACGGGGTACTTGCATGGCGTACGGCGAACCTAAGCGAGAATTCTTAGTAAAAATTATAATGTATCATATTATAAAAATAAATTACATGCAAAATACAATATTATATTTAAATTTAAAAAAATTATAAAATTTTAGGAACATATTATGCAAAATGAGATGTAATAATAATAAGTCAAATATTTGTAGGAAATATATTAATTAGCCTGTTCACTCACATCCGGCTCGAAAGACCACAATATTTAGGCTGTTCACTCCAAATATACATTATACATGATAACTATGATCGATAATATTGTATTATCAATTCTGATATTAATTTTACACTACTGATGTATGTGTGTGAACACTAAATTGAAATAGACATTAAATTATATATGTATAAGTGTAATTGTAAGGTAGTTTATGCAACTGTGACACAATCCTCACCGAACCGCTCTCCATCCATAAGGCTGACCCAAAGCAGGAGGAGGTAGGGCGCCGCTGGTGTCTGCAGCAGGGGCGGAGCCTCCACGCAGTATAGCGCCCCAGCGTCAAGGCCCGCCGCCTCCCAGGACGCACGAGCATTACTCCACCCTGATCATGCATAGACATACTTCATTATTGTTGTTTATAACGTGACTGCTCTTCACATCTTGTTTTAATTAGCTTGGCAGAGGATAAATTGATAATTCATATTTAGTATATTAGGTGATGTAGTGAAAAACCTCTTACCAGTTTCATTAATCTCAGCCAGTATTATATTATCTCGGTCTATGCCAGTATCGTTGTGGAGGGAGGTTCGAAGGTCGTCCATCGTTGAATTGGGGGGTAACTCAGCACCTATACGCACTTGGCGGGGTTGCTGATTTACATATACAACCTGATGACAAACATGTATATTAGAGTGCAGGTACTACTTAAGGGTTAAGTTAAGGGTAGGTACGGAGGGTGAGTAATTAATGAAATAATAAGAATAGTAAGAAATATTATTTATATTTTTTCCACTTTGAATCAATAGCAGTGTTTGGCATCGTCAGCATCATGGTATCATAATAAGCCCTTCTGTATACATATTCTCATAATTAAGTCTAGCAGTGTTGTTAATGCACTGCTCAAAGAAGAACTACACAACAAACTTAGCCAGGTTTTTTATTATGATCACTGTTTCACAAACCTCATTATATTTAATGAGTAATGTATGTATGTATGTACTTACATTAACAGGTAGCGGTGATGGTTGCACTGTAGCCGGTCGGGTTGGTAGTTGTACACTCACACAGTGAAAGGGATCAAATGTACAGGAGGTACGCTCACACTTAGCACACGTGAGTGCTGACCTGGAAGATTACAAATACATCGATTTCATTGAATAAATAATGGAACATTACATATTTATAGCTAGAATTTATTTAACATATATTAAATTATATATAAATATACTAGGTGTACCCGACCAAAGTGGCACATTCTGATTGCTTGGTGATAGTTGTTGTTAGCTTACATTGAGTCTATTTCACAATACGAAAACAAAACATAACAAAATCAATAAGTGTTCAATATGTTTCAAAATTGTTATCCCGTATTGCAGATAGGTTACATTTTTAAACTCGTTTCTGCTTTATGCAAGAAGAAATGTATATTGAATGAATTAAAATTATTAAAAAAGAAATATATATATATAATATAACATTTTTATATATAAAGATATATTTGATACATGTCAGTGCATTACCTGTACTGAGCTTGAAACACCGCTTGGACAAACGAACTGTTCCTCCTAGCATGGTTTGCTAATGTCTCCGCTGCAACAACTTCGTCAGATTTGCCAACTGTATTCTGTAATATTAAACATAATTTAAACTATCAATAGAAGTTTTTGAACTTATTTAACAATGAAAAGTATATATCATGAAATAAGAAATAAAACTGTGTACACAATTCACACACCGCAGAAGTGAAACTTCTATAAAGTATCCTATGAGAAATTAAGATATAAAGTATCACAAGTATTAGGATACATGTAAGGTTTATTATTTAATACATCAATGTAAAAAAAAAAATATTTTTATAGAAAACTATTCATATTATGATAAAAAACTTACTGCAACTATTAATTTTACAAAAGTATATACACCGTCTATTGTATGTTTAAAAAAATAACTTCAATATGTGCCTTTAATAACACTTTAGTTTAAAGATTGATCAATAGATGGCGCCATAACAGCAGTGGGCAATATCTCTTCTATCTCACTCTCTCCTTTTTATATATATATTCGTTATTGTGAAACATATTTCATTATATTGAGATTCAAATCACAAATATTCTAAAGAGGTTTCACTTCATTAATTATGAACACAATCAGGGCTCTAACTTGCTCCTACTCTAATTGAGCTATCATGTTGCTTTGTACAATATACCATTCTATATATAATTATCTTATCGGTATGAAGGTTACATTTCTTACATTTATTAAAAAAAATCCTAACAAATATTTCAACTTTTTAGTATAACATTCAAAAGCCACAACCAAAACAAATTTTTGAAATTTCATGTATATAAAAGGAAAACTGAGCAATTTACGGAAATTATTATTTATATCTGTTAAAACTTACTTTAATTATTTTATATTTCTTTTTAGTAGCGGTATTCAAATCCTCGTGAACCTTATCTAGAAGCCAAAATAGAAATTCCTGAGCATCGTGCTGGCTATTGCCTCTGTACTGAGTACCGTGTCTCTCCACTGCCGCCTGTAATATAACATTTCATTATGGCAATGTTTCATATGTTGCATCATACACATAGACTACCTACTAAAAATATAGAATATTACATAATAATTAATTAAATCAAATCATAATCCATAGTTCTATATCTATTTTAACTATTAGTGATATTTAAATAATAGTTTAGGCATTCTTTCAGTATAAAACTAAGGGACGATTACAAAATATACTGAATATTACAGAAAACATCATTAAATAATTAGGTTTACTGAGATAAGATGCTTGCGAGTAGTCTAATTTCGATTCTTAGAACAAATTTAGATAAAACTAAACAACTCATCACTGATAAGTCTACAAAAGATGTAACATACAATATTATTTAAGGTCTACATACCTTAAAAGACATGCTCATGTCCGCAACGTACCGACAAGACCACAGTGCTTTTAATAGAGTTGCCAATTGTTCAGTTACCTCGCCTCGTGTACCATATTTTTTTGAATTAATTTTATTTCTTTTCTGTAGATCAATCTGAAATTATTAATTTCAAAATTCACAAGGGATTTAATCAGAATCCAATATATATATAATAACAATATTTTAAAATTAGAGGTGCTTTGAAACATAATAATAAGAAAAGTATTATGTAATACACACATGATAATAAAAAATAAACATACTCTAAAATTATTGTTGTTATATTAAATATACTAATGTTTAATGAAATAGAGTGTGCAAAGATATTTTACAAATACCAACAAACCTTATAATGTTCTAATACAAAATATTCAGCAATAACGTCTGTATGGGAAAGGCATTGTAATACTGCATTCATATAGCAGGTGTTTCCATGGTTCTTGATGCCAGTAGTAGCGGGAACGGCTCCCGGGGGCCAAGGCGGTTCTCCACTGCACGGCACTCGCTCACTATGCATTGAAACTGGTTGAGATTTAACCTGAAAAATAATGTATAAAATCTAAATCTACAGACGTGTTTAATATACAATAAATGTTGAATCAATACTTACACCTGATACATTTACAGTGCTCATATGTTGAGCGATTTTATTTAAGAATATTTTCCATGAAGGCCTTCTAAACAATTTCCTTTCCAAGCCACCCTCATCTTTTTGGGTTACATTTATCACAGAATGCGCACTAGTTGGCTTATTTTCATTCTCGGTGACCTTGTTTTTACTCGAACTGGCCTTCGATGTCCCAAAGGGATTACGAGGTAGCGTAAAGGTACGTTTTAATCGGGATCCTTCTACCTGTTTAGATGCCATATTTGCTTCCGCAACTTCATTTATGAGTTCACTCTCCGAACATGATTTTAAAACTGATGATAAATTATTAGCTGACATAATAAAGTAGAAATTAAAACTATCTAACAACTAAAAAATTCTGAAATCTAGGGAAAACCAATTGGAAAACATTGATATGCTACTGTCATATACACCATCAGCCATATTGTTGTCTATGATTTAAGAATATAGTACTATAAAATTGCTTTAAATTCAGGTATTTTTATTCAGGCTACAAAACTAAATAAATCGAAGGTTATAATATTATTACATGTATATAAAATTGTAAGAAATAAGGCCATAATAAAGGCTTGTGAAAGTAATATTTTATAAATATACTGTTTGAAGAAAATTTTTCATTGATAATTCAGAGAAAATGGGTATAATTCTTAAAAACTAAACTAAGTAATAATCTAATAGACATACAAATAATTAGAATAATAATAAAAGAAAATCAGAATAATAAAATAATAATTTATAAAGATGGATAAGTTACCTACAAATGAAGTAACACCTCTGGAATTTAATTAGACTGTACTCCATTATTGACAAATAACAGTTTGTCCTAAGTCTTGACATTGACATATACACATTTAGTAATTAAACGCTGACTATTGGCTCGTTACTTATTAAAACATAATTTATGATAAAAGAAATAATTTGAATTGATTGTGGCTATAATTTTTTGCTGAAACTAAGAAACCTCGCATATGTGTAGTTAAATAGTGTCATGTTTCGGTAAGCTATTTATACTTTTTACATATTTCTACGAATTAAAGCTTCTAGGTAAATCTACTACGAAATAAATAGTGCGATATTTATATAACTTACCGCCTAAATATACAATGAGCTGTAGTCTCTGAAAATTTATGAAATAATGTTTATAAATGTAACGCGTAGAATGTTTTGTTATTATTGAATTCAATCAATATAAAAATGTGTAATATTAATTCAATAAATTTATTTGTAGCTGTTAACGAAAATGTCTTCGTTCGATAAATTAAAACTTCTCATTTGGAAAAATTTTCTTCTACAAAGAAGGCACAAGTACCAAACGCTTTTTGAAATAGCATCTCCTGTGATATTTTCTTTATTTTTAATTTTAATACGATGTCTCGTCGATCCGCAATCAAAGCCAGAGGTATCTTACCAGCCTTTTCTTCCAACCTACTTCAATATGAGTGGAAGACAGCTGTAAGTAAACATAACGAGAAAAAAATATTCATATAGATCAGTGAAAGTTTTTTATTAATATATATTTTGTGTATTTAGTGGAAATCTGACATCAGCGAAAAGTGAAGGAACATTAGCTTTCTCTCCTGAAAATCCTCTCACGAGAAAAGTGACGAAAGATGCCATGGCGAAGGTGGCCTTGGATAATCTAAATGGATTTATAGCACTGCTATTTGATCCTAGAGTACTCCCGGAGCCAAAAGGATTTAATGATTCAGCTGCGCTCGATGCAGCGCTCTCTAAATCGAATGTTATGAATCACATCCTCGTCGGCATTCAGTTTGATGACAGTATGGCAAGTGAGTTAACTATTTACCTACTACCTTTTTACCTATTACGTATTTACCTATTAGTATTGACTTTACTTTCGGCGGTATTTTCGGATCGATACGACCTTAAAGACGTAATACCAAGGATGCGAACGCTCTTGCGATTGAAGGATATTACAAGAGTAAAAAAATAATCATTTATCTGCTCTCAATTAATCAAGCAATCAAATTATAATTATGTGATAACACTTATCAAGACGTTATCAATACAATACATTGTAGATGCCACCGAGTGGCCGGAAGACATCGAGGTGACATTGAGGTTCCCAGCGGTGATGAGGACTCCAATGCTGGATCATCCATTGAGGCTTAGTTGGAGGACTAATCTTTTATTTCCACTCTTCCCTCAGCCGGGTCCCAGGGATCCCAATGACATGTACGGGGGAAAGACACCCGGTAAGATTAATATTTAATTTATGTTATTCTTCTTATTATGAATTAATCATTAGGTCGTATGGAATTGATTGTGATGGAATATTAACACTAAACCTACCAGTACCGGTCAAATTGACCGTTCTTAAACTTTTGTAAAACTTACACATTTTCAAACGTTATAATATCGTTATCAAACTAATTTTTTCTTCACTCTTTACTTTAGTTATTTCCATTATTGCCTGCGTTATATAATAAAACAACTTTTAATTACCGTTAAATTTGACCGCGTGCGCTAGGAACAGGTATACAAGAATTGTCGGTAGGTTTAGTGTTAATTTGATGGAATACAGTAAATGAATCAGCTGAGTTTGTTGTGTGGTTCTCCTCAGAGCGGTTTGAAACACTTGTTAAGTACAAGTTGGAGAGTCTATATAAGACTTATTTATATAAGTGTGGTATCAAAATTACACTTCAATTCGTTACAATGTAGAAAATATATAAATAAATAATCTCAGATTTAAATTAAATTTGATTTATATTATTTTAGGTTACTCCCCGGAGATGTTCCTAGCGGTGCAGCACGCTGTGTCCCAAGAGATAATAAAGCAGAAGACCGGAAAGACCATCAATACTAAGGTATACCTGCAGCGTCTGCCTCAACTGACGTACAGACAGGATGACCTGTTAGTGGCGATGGAGAGATTCATATCAATGATAATTATGATGTGCTTTGCGTATACCTTTGTGAATACAGTCAGGGTTGTCACCGCTGAGAAGGAAATGCAATTGAAGGTATGTTTATATAATATATGTCTGCGACTTCGCTTGTGTTATATTTAAAATGTTGTCTAAGTTATTCTATAATATTAGATATCAGTGAAAGTTTTGTTAAAATCGGTCCAGTCGTTTCTGAGATTAGTCGGAATAAACAGACAGACGAACAGAAAAAATACAAAAAATTTTATGTTTTTATGTTAGCATTTAATGAAAAGTTAATTTGTAATTACATACGGACATTTCAATTTTATATATATATATATATATAATGAACGACTTAATTCACTCGTCGCTACGTAATGTACATCGATCGAGTCAACATTATCGCGTCGTAAGGAAATACGCGTCGAACGAAACTCCACGAATGTTTTTTATTAATATGTATTAAGTATTAAATTAAAAATTATATATATTAATCGATTTGTCATTAAAAATGGTTGGTTTGCAACTATTTATTAGAAATTCTAAAGAGTACCTTAGGAATATAATTATAGCGAGTCGTGTGATTTCTCAGAAACTAAGATCACGTGGATGCAATTAATAACAAGGTAAAATAACATTCAGTTATATTATATACATTCCTAAGATATACATAATATAATAATATATTGCTGTTTGTACATAAAAATCTAAGAATATTATTACATAACCATTTCCATATTAATTTCGTTATCCAATTTACCGAGCGCTAAGTCAAGTAGTGTACTAACATAACATAGTGAAAAGTGAGTTAGTCTGATAGACAGCCTATACTTTTAAACAGTTCGCTTACAATAGAAATCAATTTATTTTTATTTAATAATTAATAAACATTAATATATATATATATATATATATATATATATATATATATATATATATACATATACGCACTAAAATCGCATAGTGCAAAGTGAGTTAGTCTGATAGACACTCGCTACTTTTAAACAGTCCGCCTATAATAGAAATCATCATATATATATATATATATATATATATATATGGCAAGTTAAAACAATAACAAAGCAAGTATTCAAAAAAAAAAAAAAGGCGATAACGTCAAAAAAACATTAACAAAATATGAA
Source organism: Melinaea marsaeus rileyi (assembly GCA_918358865.1). NCBI lineage: Eukaryota > Metazoa > Arthropoda > Insecta > Lepidoptera > Nymphalidae > Melinaea > Melinaea marsaeus. The sequence goes on from OU911089.1 coordinate 1,611,306, forward strand.
TAAATAAAAAGAAGCTGAAGCAGGTTTTAATTCGTAATATGTTATATCATAAGAGTAACTTTGCATAAAGGTGCTATTATGAGATAATACATGTTAATAAATAGCTTTGTATATTTAGGGTCAGGGGGCCTCCACAATAGAGGTGCCTCAATAAAAAATACACACATTTTAAAGTTTTTTCTCCCAAATAATATTGTTTTTGCATTTCAACTGAGAATACTTGCTAATATTATTGTTATCGATATATCAGAAAGACCTGAAGCTTCAATTAACTATAAAATCCGCAGAACATTGTTTTATTTATAAAATAGTTAATAACTTGAGGCGTTCGTTCGTTGCGTGAGGGTCTTCAGACTTACATTAGAACCCGTTTGTGGTTTATAGTAGCTGAGTAGTTGTGAGAGATATTAAGCACAGACAAACTAAACTCAGCTAACTTTTCTTAGCTGACTCAACGAATATTTTTCATAATTCATTTATCATCCAAAAATAAAAATCTGCTTTAGCTTTCAACTGTTTTAGAAGCGTGAACAAAACGTAACGCAATCCGTAAATATTGATAATTTAATCTTAATATTTGTACGTCTTGCAAGGCTCAGGTATTCATTGTGTATACAGTTTTTGTAACTCTAAGCTTATATTGTATGAAAAGAAACTGGAATAGTGTGTGCGAAATTTGTCGGTATGTTCATTGAAGTAAGATAAATATATATGATTATATAGAAGAGAGCATCTCTTTGTTAAACGTATGACGTATTTACATCGATTATTGCTGCAAACAAACAGACAACCTGCTCCTTATCTGTTGTCAAACATTGTATGTATGTCCTAAGTGACGTCACCAAAAATATTTGATTTTTTTATGCCTATATCTTAATTTATCTTTTCGCAACATCGTAAACTGAGGTATCTAAAGATAAGTTTTAGTTTTCTATACAACTTCAATGCACACTTGCGAACTATGACTAATGTGTATGTAGATATATATAAATGTACCACTTTGATACAATCAGCAGCGGCGTTAGGTCTACTGACAAGGAACCACCACTTAAGGAAATCAATATCGAGTATTTATTTTTTTGCTGAACCAAATCATCTGACAGCTGAACATAGTTGTGAATACGGCACATAGAGCACAGTATTGAGGGTACACAGCGTGGAAGGCAGAAGGCCGAGGCCCCAGACCTCAGTGCCCCCCAAATTTGGCGCCCCGGGCCGTCACCCCATCGCGCGCCCCCCTAACGCCGGCACTGGATTCAATACCAGTGAGCACTCCTGTGTCAATGTCAAAATGGAGTGTCAGGACTATTATCATACCATACTTATCAAAATAAACCCTTCTGTAAAGACACACCAACTTATTAAGTCTACGAGTGTCCCAAACTGCTCTGAGAAGAACCACACAACAATTTCAGTCGGATATTTCTTTATTGTATCACTGTTTACAAACGACAATTAAACAATAATATTGTTGTAATATTAACACTAAACCTACAAAGTACCGGTCAAATTGACCGTTCTTAAACTTTTGTAAAAGTTACACGTTTTTAAACGTTATAATATCGTTATCAAACTACATGTCAATTATTAGAATATACATATAATATTTTCTACACTCTTTACTTTTAGTTATTTCCATTATTACCTGCGTTATATAATAAAATGACTTTTAATTACCGGTCAATTTAACGGCGTGCGGTAGGAACAGAATACAACAGAACAGAATACATTGAACAGTATACAAGAATTGTCGGTAGGTTTAGTGTTAAACAATATTACAACAACAACAACCGTTAATAAAACTACAATAAAATGATCACAATTAAACTTTGTAGTAGGTATCTATTAATAGTATGGTTAAACACCCAACGTACCTAATTGCTTGAGAGTCGGACCATCTGCCGGGTAGGTAGCTATACTTTACAACAATACCTAACTTTAAAAAAAATATGGATTGGCATTTTCCATTTATTATAATGATGAAAAAAACTGTAACACAAAAATATAGTTAATAATAATATAAAATATCGGCGAAATTTTACTTGTACCTATTTTAAATTATATTTGGTATAAATAATATAAATTATCAATATATCATATCAATATATTATAATCATAATTTAAACAATAATAATCGATTTAAAATTATATTCTATAAAATATTTAACGTAATTAATGTCTTATGTAACTGAAATATTAGAGTAATAAATATAAAAAAATTTTAAAATAGTGAAATTATATACAATCTATATATATAAGCGATTTATTTACGATTATTCACTTACTCATCACGAAATCTCCGAAACTATCTGTCCGATTAACTTAAAATTCTACATAGTTACTTCTTTTGTGACGTAGACGTGCACTAAGAACGGATTTTACGGAATTCCTATCACAACGGATTTCAACTTTTTGCATTTCGTCAAGTTTTAAACCTGTATTAGCTATACCTACACTAAACGCGGGGGTAAGGGTTACTATAGCAACGGCTGCCATAACAACGGATAATATGACAAAGGTTACCAAGTTCACATCCAAATTAATAATGCCCAGCGAAGCGGGAGGGAATAAGCCAATAGTTTCGTAAAACAAAAAAACAGGTTTTCATAAATCCAAAGTAAAATCCAAAATAAAAACATCCCACAATTTTTTTAATTGCAATACACTTTTTATTAATTTTATTTTTAAGTTTGAATTTAATAAAAGCGTGCTTTATTAGTTTTTTCTAGATCCTTGATAAGTGTTGTTCAAAATTAATCCGCCATCTTGAACGTCGAAATGGTGTTCAAAGTTTCCGTTATAAAAAAACATACGAGCTAATAGAAGTGATTAAAAAATGGCTGTCAAAATACGGACATTGCAATTTGCAATTAATGTCAAGAAGAAAATAGTTCAAAATATTTAAATAAAACTATTATTTTAACTTAAATTATTATATTAAAATTGATTTTATTTGATATTATAATATATATCAAAGATTGTTAAATTTCATTTAAAAAGAGCAACTGTTGAGTTGTTGGCCGGCTCTTTTGAGCGGAGCGCATTCCGAGTTAGTAGTTTTCTTACGGACTGACGACACTTATATTTTTAATGTAATAATTGATCCAAAGGTTCGTATAAATGTCTGCTTGAATTTTGAATATAAATTCGAAATCCGTTTTAATCTGGTTTAACAGCAATAATGTTTACAGACGAGATGTCAGTAATAGTGATTAATCTTCATGATTTCTTAGTTCACGTGGAGTTTACAAACATTCTGATTGACATACATTTATCTATGCATATTGTATATCTAAAACATGATCTATATGAAGCCAGGCTACTTCAAGGTAAATAAATGTAATTTAGGTCTTAAGAATGGGTTAGATAAAGTATTCGGAGTGTCTGTCTTCAGCTCTTCAGGTCTAGCTTAACTTTCCGAGCTAGTGATAGATTTGATAATGAAGAGATGTTTTGTACATAACTTACTTTCAATTTTTAATAGGTAAATCTATCTCTATTTCCGTCCCAACATCGTGGCTGACACGTCTTTGTATCTACTACCTAACTGCTGGTAATGATATTTGCTGTCTCTTAGTACTCGAAAAGTATTATCTGTCATATGGCATTGGCAATATCCATATTAAAAGTAGTTAATTTTATTAAAAAATTGTTCGAAAATAATTTCGAAGTATTTGAGGCAAAATTCTAAATATAACCACAAACAAACAACTGAGCTGATTCTCCTAACAAACCTTATAAAAAAAATCATAATTAATTTCACATCGTGAATCAATAATCTAGTTTAGTTCTTTGAACTGTCTTTTAGAAGCAGCAAACGTGGTGCAGTCCGTAATTATAGTTATAATATTAATAAGTAAGGCTACTTGCGTTTGCGTTGAAGCATTATTTTTTTCTTTGCTCAGATTCAAAATAACACTTTGAGTAGATATATCAACCATTGAGGCCCCCAGATGTTAGGGACCTGGGCGAGGGTCCCGTTGATATGGTAAAGAGGGGACCGATCGCTACTTATCGAAAATTTACATAGACATTTTAGCATATTTCGATTAAGAACACACTGTATACTGTCAGTAAACCTTTCTGAATCTGAGATCCAGGTCTTATCAAGCCCATATGTTCCTTATTCCCAGGAGACAATGATAATAATGGGTCTCCCGTCCTGGCTGCACTGGCTGGCCTGGTTCATCAAGCAGTTCTCCTTCCTCCTGATATCTGTTATCCTCATGACCATACTCTTTAAGGTGAGTACTTTTATATTAAATTAAAAATACGATATTAAATATTTTCTGTTACTTGTAAAACAAAAACAAGTCACTAATTGACAGGAAAATATATTGAACTTATAATAAAATTAAACCAAAAATATGCATTCAAAATACAGCATACATGTATATATAATGCATATATACTCCCGGCGTAATTAAATTGACTAAACAGGTTTTGATGAAACATTCAGAATAATGCAGATTATTCGGATATCTCACTCTCTTACTCTAGTTACGTTGACTCAAATATGTCGTAGATACCGTTCAACTCCACTCCGGACGGGGAGGGCTACTCCGTGCTCACGTTCACTCCGTGGTCTGTTCTGCTGTTCTTCTTAATACTCTTCGTGGTAGCCTCCCTCTCCTTCTGTTTCATGGTTAGCGTGTTCTTCACGAGAGGTCAGTATATTATATTAAAGTTACTATTATGTACTTGTATTGATAAGAGTGTTTGATTGTCTGTTACATATATAATTCAATATATATATATATATATATATATATATAATAATAACTATCTCGCAGCCAACACGGCCGCCTCGTTCATGGGTCTGGCGTGGTTCTCGACGTACGCGGCGTACATGTTGACGCAGATGCTGTATGAGGACATCAGCCTGACAACCAAGGTGTTGCTCAGCTTGATATCGAACACTGCCATCGGGTACGCGCTGCAGATGCTGGTCATATGCGAGGGAACCTCGAGAGGTATTTATATGTATCACTCTTATTGAGCTGAGCGTAAGCATAGCTCTTGACCGTTTGGGAAACTTCTTTTTGAAAGCAACATCACACAAAAACTACTGAACCGATTTGAATGAAAATTGGCAGAGCTGTAGAGCTTGAGAATGGGTATATTTAAAAAAAAGCAGAATTAAAATATCTCATTCCGTTCAGAAATGATGGTAAAAAAACTGAGTGGGCCAAGCTCAACTCCCTATATCTTCATAATATATATTTTTTTGTTGTATTTTGATATTTAATAATTTATTTTATTAATATTATTTATTTATTAAGACGCCGTATAATATATAACATCACGCCCTGTCGTCGTATATACTAGTTGGTTTCTACGACTTCGTCTGCTTAATCAACTATTTAACATCAATTAATAATCTACTATTAAGACAATCGACTGATAGAAACATAGAGGCGAATAAAATTATGTCTGTATTAAAACTAGTTATGCAAAAAAAATATTGTTAATAAAGATAAAAAATATTCCTTATTTTAAGTTTAACCAAACAATGGACTAAGTTACATTGAAATCGGTTCAGTGGTTAAAGATTGGCACAAACAAACATCGGGACATTATATATATATATATAGCGTGTCCTCGACACGAGCACGTGTCAACATAAGGTCATTGGATAATTAGCGAAAGGGAAAGTATTATTTCTTGTTTTGACATCTGGCAAGTGGTGATTTATAACATAAATATACTTAGTATACCCTATAACCTCTATAGTGATCACTACAGACAAACAAACTAATTTTAATACACATATCTATATTTATATATATATAAGCGATTCACCCACTGACTCATCACGAAATCTCCGAAACTATCTGTCCGATTAACTTCAAATACTACATAGTTCATCTTTTGTGACGTAGACGTGCATTAGGAACGGAGTTTACGGAATTCCTATAACAAGGGATTTCAACAAATTTCAAGTCAATCGGACTTATAGCACAGACATACATATATATGACATATATTGTACAGAGGTTTCATGATGAGTGTGTACATAGATGGAAGTAAGAGTTACTATAGCAACGGTTACCATAGCAATGTTTACCATAGCCACAGTTACCATGACAACGGTTGCCTTGGCAAGTAGTAGTAGTAGATGTTACAATAGTGTGCCCTGTAAAGAGGGTAGGAATCACCTAGTACATATATTATATTTTATATATATATATATATATATATATATATATATATATATATATATATATATATATATATATACTTACTGACAGTGAAAGTTCTGTTAAAATCGGTCCAGCCGTTTCAGAGATAAGCCGTAGCAAACAGATAGACAGAGAAACATTTGAAATTACAAACAGACACTTTTATTTATATATATATATAAAAGTATGCAATTCATCCAAGCGTCACAAATACGATGTTATTTTGGGTCTTGTTTACAGATCCGTCTGTGCGTAGTATAGTAAACAATGTGTTTACACAAGTACTACCGAAGTAAACAACTCCTACCCCTCTAGTTACTTTAATCTATAGATGAAATACGTATCTAGTTATAGTTAATAAACTAACTAACTATCTTAAAGGAATAATACTTTCTAAATAATTCTAAATTTTTTTGTTTTAGGGATTTATTATAAAACACTCGCTTTTTCCCGAATTCGTCTATTTTTTTCTAATACTTATTTTTATATGACAATTTTTTTTTAAACATTTGTTTATATACTAGCTGCGCCCACTTCGTTAATGTGTTTTTAACACTAAACCTACCAAGTACCGGTCAAATTGATCGTTCTTAAACTTTTGTAAAACTTACACATTTTTAAACGTTATAATATCGTTATCAAACTACATGACAATTCTTAGAATATGCATATAATATTTTCTTCAATCTTTACTTTTAGTTAGTTCCATTATTACCTGCGATATATAATAAAATAACTTTTAATTACCGGTCAATTTGGCGGCGTGCGGTAGGAACAGGTGTACAAGAATTATCGGTAGTTTTAGTGTTAAATTAAATTAGCCTAAGTTACCCCTTACAACATCAGCTATTCAACAGTGAAAGTCCTGTTAAAATAGGTCCAGCCGTTTCAGAGGTTACCCGGAACAAACAAACAGAGAAACATTGTAAAAATTGTTTTGTTTTATATTAGTAAATATACTTTCATATGCATTAGTGAAAAGTGCACAAACAGACACTTCAATTTTATATATATATATATTATATCGCGGACATCAAACCCCATATATGTGAACGTAACGAGTCCTATTTCTTAGCATTTGATCCTGACTCAATTCGTGTAATGGGATCGTCGCTAGGGTTGTCACACATACCATAAAATAAAATAATATTATATACTTTATTTTTATTAATAATATCATACATATACATAATTTGATTTGATATTTTAAAAAAATCTGTTAAAATAAATATTATCTATTGTTGCTTAAATTAATTTTTAATAATTTTAAAAGCAACTAAATTCAAATATTTTTTTTTTATTGTGGTATCGTCTTATTAAGGTATGGTAAGTAGTGAATCTTAATTAAGCAAATATTAAATAAATATTTGACAACCCTAATCGTGACCTACATCGGTACCTACTAACAAGTAATGATATATATTGAAACGTTTGTCTGTGCGTAAATGTTAGGCTTATATATATAGAGAGGGACCTCCATATAACGGCACTGAAGGGAGTTATATACTATTCGTTATATTAAATTACTTTATATATATAGACAGAGGGACTCATATACATACTTATATAGACTTATATATATATATATATATATATATATATATATATATATCAACTGTACGTTCTAATCTACTCACTCTGCTATAACAACTATCACACATTGTAACAAACACATTGTGTTGTATACTTACAATAGTAACACATTAGTGTGTCTCAAAGTGAGTCTGTGTTGATAATCATGATAACACACATTATGTAATGTTACAAGTTGACTAAATAACTTAATATGAGGTAAACAATACTTTGTCATTGTAAATTCATTATGTGTTTGAAAAATAAGATATTTCTTACTTTGTTAAACGAATAATGGACCAACTTAACCTATATATATATATATAACAAATCTTACAAGCAAATTATTTAACACTAGCTGTGTACACGACTTTGTTCGCGTTTGTTTTTTATATAAATATAGCCTAAGTTACTTGCTATAACATCAGCTATCCGCTAGTAAAAGTCCCGTTAAAATCGGTCAACCTATTTCAGGGATTACCCGGAATGAACAGACAGACAAAAATATACATTTTTAATACTTTGATATGCATTTAGTGAGAAGCTATCAATTTGTATACAAAACAAACACATCAATTTTATTGAGCGTAGCGAGCGAAGCGTTCTAATGGAGACTTTTTTTACATTCTTTGTTACGAATAGACTCCAAAACTACTTGAAAATTATGAAATTTTGTAATCAAAAAGACACACGTAGTGGTTTTTAAAACATATAAAAATATATAATATATACTGCGGTTGCACTTTGGAACTGTATTAATTAATACATCTCATAATCAAACCAATGGACGTATTAAACTATTTAGATACTTGGAAGGTTGTGTACGAGGAAGTTTCACTTGCCATTCTATTTTAAACCGTATCCCCCCTAAAATTAGAGATATATTAGATTAATATGACATTTTCATTAATTTCGCACCAGACATTATAAAAAATTATATGATCGCAAGAGATTTATACCTTCTTGAATATTAAATTAGTTTTTTTTAAATATATATATATTATTTTGTTCATTTTAATGATACTAATACGTGTTTTAGTTTATTATATTGCATCATTTTATAAACTAGCCTTTACGTACGGCTTCGCTCGCGTTTTATATATAATAATAGTTTTTGTAGATATTTTGTTCTTTTTTGAACATTTTTTCGTTCTATCATCAATAGCTTTTGCATTGCATCGCTATTAGAGATATGTTATTATAGTATTTGTAGGGATCCTTATTTTTTTCTGTCATTAATATAACATGTAGCGATCAGTTATAATTAATTTTTTGTAATCGGTCCTGTAGTTTTTGAGATACGTTTTAAATATACATACACATAAAAATATAAATCTTTCCTCTTAATAATACTTGTATAATTATACGTATATATATATATATATATACAAAGCGAGGCGTAATTATACGTTCAGTACCCTTAATCAGTTTATGCTTGGAAAATTACAAAGGTATTAGTCGTGATGATGACCTTCCTAGACCAGGGCGCGTTAGAACTCGTAGACTTGATAAGTTGGAGTGTCTTTACAGGACTTATTTAGATAAATATGGTATCAAAATAGTCCTGACACACACATGACATACACATGACACACAAGTGACCGCTGATACAAAATGGAAGATAAATAAACCTTCATAGGATTGCAATGGGGGGAGTTCTTCACGCCCGTGTCCTACCACGACCAGTTCCAGCCGGGCCACGTGGCTCTGATGCTGGTGCTGGACTCCATCCTCTACATCCTGGTCGCTGTGTACGTGGAGAAGATACGACCTGGTCTCTACGGGGTCCCCCTGCCATGGTACTTCCCACTCACAAAGAGCTTCTGGATGCCAAATAGAACTAAGGTTGCAGGTAAAAATTTTTTGTTTTTTGCTAAATTAATACTTTTTTTTTTATACAAATAAGAATTTATATACATTTATTAACAAGCTGTTATTTTGGAATTACAAACTGACATCTCAATTTTATATATATATTAACTCTTGACATTTATCGGTCAAGGTAAGCTATAAGGTACACTTCACACTGCTAGCTAAAATAGCTTCGTATAGCTTAGCTTGTATATATACTCTGCCATTCTAAAATAGCTTAACTCGTAGTGTGGCACGACCTTTATATTAAAATTATAATTTTACTACTAACTTGACATTAATAATTTTTTTATTACATTTACGTTTTTAATTCCAGCATTAACAAATAAAGATGGCGTCGATCAGGAATATAGGAACGCCCTACTAAAGGTAGTTCACGATGAAGAGCCGAAGGGAGTCCCGATGGGCATTAATATAGAAGTGAGTGTTATTATCATACTAGTTGTGTCTTCGACTTCGCTCGCGAATATGTTTTTTTTTAATAAAAATAGCCTAAGTTACTCTATAACATGAGCTATCCGCCAGTGAAAGTACTGTTAAAATAGGTCCAGAGGTTTCAGAGATGAGTGAGAACAAACAAGACAGATATACAGAAAAAAAAAATTGAATACCGTATATACATTCATATGAATTTAGTGAAAAGCTGTTAATTTGTTACAAACACACACTTCAATTTTATTTATAAACTTAACTTAGCTTCACGCCATATCCCTTGCGGGGTAGCCAGAGGCGACGGAGCGCTAAACGCTACGGTCCCTGCATACCTCTTTCGCCTCGGCCACAGACATCAACCTCTTCATACATGCCCTCCGGGGGGTCCTCATGCTTTTTACGTGACCTTCCTCCAGTATCGTAGCTCAAAGGTCACTCGAGGCCTCCCCCTGTCTCTCTTACCGCTCACTTTTCCTTTATAAATCTTTTTTACCATTCGTTCGACGTGCCCATACCAAATTTGTATGTTTATATATATATAAAGGTGTTAATTTGTCCATGTTTCTTAATAATTAATAATTCAGAGTATATTTAAACGCGGATCAATACATTGTAGTAGATTGCGTCACTGTTCTAAATGACCGCCACATGTAGTAAATCGTGAATCACTTTAAAACAAAGGATTAGTTGTTCATTTTGCCATTATTTTCCTCATTTATCACTATTTTTATGTAACGTTATAGATTAACAACAATAAATTTATTTGTAATTTTGTTTTCAATTGCTTTTTAAATTCAAATGCTAAGAATACGTACATATACGTTAAAAATAGATACATATACGCTAAGAATACATGCATATACGCTAAGAATACAAACATTTACGCTAAGAATACATGCATATACGCTAAGAATACAAACATTTACGCTAAGAATACATACATATACGCTAAGAATACATACATATACCCTAAGAATACATACATATACCCAAAGAATACAAACATTTACGCTAAGAATACATACATATACGCTAAGAAAACATACATATACGCTAAGAATACATACATATACGCTAAAAATACATACATTTATGCTAAGAATACATACATATACGCTAAGAATACAAACATTTACGCTAAGAATACAAACATATACGCTAAGAATACATACATATACCCTAAGAATACATACATATACCCTAAGAATACATACATATACCATAAGAATACAAACATTTACGCTAAGAATACATACATATACGCTAAGAATACATACATATACGCTAAGAATACATACATATACGCTAAGAAAACATACGTCTACGCTAAGAATACATACATATACACTAAGAATACATACATATTCGCTAAGAATACAAACATTTACGCTAAGAATACAAACATTTACGCTAAGAATACATACATATACGCTAAGAAAACATACATATATGCTAAGAATACATACATATACCCTAAGAATATAAACATTTACGCTAAGAATACATACATATATGCTAAGAATACATACATATACGCTAAGAATACAAACATTTACGCTAAGAATACATACATATACGCTAAGAATACATACATATACCCTAAGAATACATACATATACCCTAAGAATATAAACATTTACGCTAAGAATACATACATATATGCTAAGAATACATACATATACGCTAAGAATACAAACATATTTGCTAAGAATATATATTTTTTTACAGTAAATTATGTTTGAAAACAAATAAGTAATATTCTTACTCGTAAGAGAACTCGTGTTGTTTTATTTACACATGACTTAATTGAATTCCATACTTCACCTTGAACTATACCACTACAGATACGTCACACCACTGACGTACAGACGAGACAAACCCACCAATTATATATATATATATACACATTATAATGCCCTTGAGTTAAAAACATGATATTAGACATTGCTATTAGGATTTTTTTTTACTTATTTTTAATCAGATATTAAAGAATATTCAGAATTTTTTGTTCGTTCGTATTTTTTGTCGTTTATTATTTTTTATTGAATTTTACGAAGTCGTAAAATCCAGGTAAAAAATGTGTGTATTTTTTATTAAATTTTCAGAATCTCACGAAAGTGTACAAAGGAAAGAAGAGGGCCGTGGATAATTTGAATCTGAGGATGTACGAGAATGAGATAACAGTGCTGTTGGGTCACAACGGAGCCGGAAAGACTACCACCATATCGATGTTGACGGGTAAATAGAACTATATCCAGGGACGGATTTGAAGGCTCAGGGCCCCGGGCCCCTACGGGAGGGGGGCCCCGCAATAAAGATTTAGAAATTTTGACTTTTTAATTTTTGTATTTGATTTTAATATTACATTCTTTGTTGGAATAATTTAATTTGCTGATAATAAAATTTTAAAGATTTGATAAAAATATATATATAATTGGAAAATAATTAATAATTAGAGGCCTTAATGGCCTCCAGATTTCCAAATCCGGCCCTGGTCATATGATTACACATGTGTGTGTGTGTGTGTGTATGACTAAATTCACAGTGGGCGTCACCGGTGCGAATAGATGTGTATCTTTTTATTTCTCATTAATAATCCTTTGATTTAGACTCCAGCGACCTTCACGTTGTAATTCATTATTTATAGTCTCGGTAGATCGTATATTATTGTGAAATAAGTCAAAGTGCATATCTATTTGAATAATTTAATATGTAAATTGAGTGTGTCTCGAGTTTTATAGTATTTTTTAATTGCAATTGTAGCTCTGTAACAAGAAATACAAACAAGAATACATAATGCAAAATTATCTTACTTTGATGTCAAATTCTATAAAATTCTATAAATTTTTGATATCATTTGATGATGGATGATCTTATAAAGTTACAATTCTATCGAATACTTTTCCACTATAACGTGATGTATATCCTCAACCTGGTCACATTCAATACATGTCCGAGAACTTACTTTAACACTAAACCTACCAGTACCGGTCAAATTGACCGTTCTTAAACTTTTGTAAAACTTACACATTTTTAAACGTTATAATATCGTTATCAAACTACATGACAATTCTTAGAATATGCATATAATATTTTCTACACTCTTTACTTTTAGTTATTTCCATTATTACCTGCGTTATATAATAAAATAACATTTAGTTACCGGTCAATTTGACGGCGTGCGGTAGGAACAGGTACACAAGAATTGTCGGTAGGTTTAGTGTTAATCACTAATTATTCCATTGACACGAGTCCCCCCCCAGGCATGGTTCCCCCCACGTCTGGTACAGCTACCATTAACGGGTACGACATAGTCCGCGAGACGGCGTCAGCCCGCGGGTCCGTGGGCGTGTGTCCCCAGCACAACGTGCTGTTCCCGGACCTCACTGTGGAGGAGCACGTGCAGTTCTACTCACGGCTCAAGGGAGTCCCCGCCGCCAAGATACAGGGGGAAGTAGATCACTTCGTTAAGCTGCTGGAGCTCGAGGAGAAGGTGAGCCGCTATTATTTTAAAAGTATATGTGTTTCTAATTTACCTTGAAATCTGGTTTCAAGGTAAATTAGGTAGGATGGTGCGTTTTTTAATTTGCGCAATGGAAAGGTTGCATTTTCTTTCTATTTCTCTCTCTCTCTCTCTTTCCAAATCTGATAAGAGCTTCGAGAAAAGATACTTTTTACCGATAAAGAAGTAATGTATGCAGTTATAGCGTATTTTTAGAGAAAGAAAAATCTTTTTTTATAAAGATATATTATATAAAAAAAATGTATGTATGTATATGTATATGTTTCCGCGATCTTACTATATATAATGTATACAATTACAAGTAAAAAACAAATAATATTTCAAAACAATACGAGATGTTTTTTTTGTAAGAGTTACATGAAAAAAGATTCAGTCCTGATCCAAAATGACCCCAATTCTCTTAGTATTCATGTCGCAGCATGTTTAATTATAGATAAGAAAGATGTTTATCTTTTTATGTGTACCGGAAACATAATTAAGTGTGATTGAGCGTAGGACAAAAAAAGATAAAAACTTTATCTTTTTTTGTTGATATCTTTTCCACTTTGAATCAATACCAATCACTTGTGTATCAAATGCCCAAATTATCAAAATAAGCCCCTCTTGTACAGACACTTTCCATCCTAAATTAAGACTACGAGGGTCCCAAACGCGAAGTCCCTGCTCTGAGAAGAAACACACAACAAACTCAGCCGGGTATATCTTTATTGCGATCACTGTTTTAAAAACGTAAATATATTAATACTAGCCTTCAAATGGTCCCGGATTCGATTCCTGCTCGTGAAAAATATTTTTCCTTAAGGAATTAGAATATTTTGAGTGTTGGTTTAACTTCGAACTATTTTTGTAATTATCGAAAATTATGTGCGCCTAGTGGTATACAGACTGACATATATATAACGGAAAATTTACATATATATGTATATATATATATACTTCACTGACTGAATCCGAACAAATCAATGGGCTATCTATTCAATATAAAACATACATAGCTTTCCCAACAGACACATATCTTGATATATAAAACACAAAGACACTCACTGACTCATTCATCGCTCTACAGCTCAAACCGTAATACCTAGAATGCTGAAATTTGGACACAAGACTCCCGACATATTGAATGGGTGAAATAAGAATGGATTTTGCAAAGGTCCAAACCGTTCCAAAGTTACAGCTAAAAAATTGCAAAAAGTATAACACCTCTGTTTGATACCTAATAGATGGTGTGGAAATTCAAACAAAATGTTTGATCACTTTCGTCGTCCGTCGCGAAGTATGTTTAACCTGCTAGTTTTACATATAGATAAATTACGTCACAACATGAGGAACATAAAAAATATAAATTAAATTGTTATATTTAATTTACTAACTACGTGTTCCTCGGTCAAAGTTGGAGACAGGAATAAATAGAGAAAGGAATACAGAAAGACAAGTAAAAAATAAAGATTTTGTATATTATATTGTGGAATTGTAACATGATACAACGCATTTTCGTCTAATCAGCGTCTCCACCATTTTTGAAAATAAAATAAATGCGAATTTAATCCGAATAATAATATAAGAAGTATTTATTTAACGTACACAATAATAAGAATGAAATCTAATAATATTGTTGTATAAACTCATTCAACTAACATTAGTACTGTTTTGATTTATGTACATAAGGTCTCCTAATTATTATATATATATATATATATATATATATATATATATATTGTATACCTTTATTATACATTATATTATACATACTATTTTTTATAACTACGAGGGCCAAACTGAAAGTTTTTAGAACTGGCCACTTAAAAGCATTATATTAAAAAAAATAGTTTAAATTTTGAAAATAGAACTCTTTACCAATATTATTGAGTGTACATTTCATTCATTTGTCATTTGTTTTACGATTTGGCGGCAAATTGAAAATTGTCTGTGCACGTCAGAATTCTGAATTTAAGCCGAGAAAATTTTTGTGCAATGATTTTTTATGACTTTCGATGTCATTTAAGTCAACAAGAAAGTTATGATAGACTTCGATTGGTTTTTGACCATGAAACCCCATCTCGTGCCACAGTTTACAACTGGTTTAATGAATTCAAACGTGGTCGAACTAATCTCACCGATGATTTGCGTGAGGGACGGCCTTCTACAGCGACGACTGAAGATAACATCAGTGTTGTGCGGCGTATGATAGAGACTGACAAAAGAGTGACCTATCAGCAGATTCGGACAAGTCTAGGCATAGGTATGAGTCAAGTGCACAAAATCCTCCATGAACATTTAGCGGTCAGGAAGCTTTGTGCCCGCTGGATACCGCATAATTTGACCGAGGCTCAAAAACTCCGCCGTGTTGATTGGTGCCGAGAAATGATCCAAAAATTTAACGGAGGTGACTCAAATGCTGTGTTCGACATACTAACGGGTGACGAAAGCTGGATTTACTGTTATGATCCGGAAACCAAAAGACAGTCTGCTCAGTGGGTGTTTCCTTCCGAAGAGTTGCCAACTAAAGTGAAGAGAGGGCGATGTGTTGGAAAAAAGATGGTGGCCTCGTTCTTCGGAAAGACAGGTCATTACGCGACAGTAGTCTTAGAGGATCAGAAAACGGTTAATGCAGAGTGGTATACTAACAATTGTTTGCCACTTGTCTTGGAAAAAGTTCGAGAGAAACGACCTCGCAGCAGGATCCTCCTTCATCACGACAATGCCTCGTCGCACACCGCCAGGCAAACGATCGACTATTTGGTGACCTCAGACGTGGAATTACTGGGTCACCCGCCGTATAGCCCCGACCTCGCACCCTGCGATTTTTATTTATTTCCGAAAATAAAAGAAAAACTTCGAGGAAAACGTTTTATAGACGCCGAAGAAGCAGTGGCTGCGTTTCAAAACGCCGTCGAAGAGACCCCTAAGGCCGAGTGGGCAAGGTGCTTTTCTCAATGGTTCCATCGAATGCTGCGATGTATTGATGTAAATGGACGCTATTTTGAAAAGTTACAATAAAACTAATAACTTGCTAGAATGCTTAGTTTTTGATTTTCTAAGAACTTTCAGTTTGACCCTCGTATTATCGAATCAATGCACATTTAGCTCTTACACGATTCGTTCAAACGAAGAGTTTAAAAATGGAACGTATCTGCAATAATTTTGAAATTGGAACATGTTTATCATCTGTTTTGTTATGTTCTGTTTTTGAAACAGACGCAATATGGTGCTAGCTAACGACAACTGTTTCTCACCAAGCAACCAGAATGTCACTGGTTAGCGTAGCTAGATACAGCTAGTATAGAATGTATGAAAACCCGAATGTGTTTTTTTTATATTAGCATTTTACACCTATTATTGTATATAACGAATAATTCCCCTCAGTATAGTTGTATCGAGTTTGCTCGTTATATAGTCAATGCGTTTCCAAACAGCGGAACGTAATATCAAAGCATCTGTCCGGGGGTCAGAAGCGTCGTCTGTCCGTGGGGGCGGCTATGTGCGGGTCGAGTCGAGTGGTTCTGTTGGATGAACCGACATCCGGGCTGGACCCCGCCGCGAGAAGGTCGTTATGGGATCTGCTGCAGAGAGAGAAGAAAGGTAAGCTCCCGCTCGAATAAGAGAAAGAGAGATTCCTAGTTAATTTTCCATACTATACAATTTTGTCTATCATCTCCAAAACCACTTGATACCATCAGCTTCATCATCACCTTAGCAAAGTGGTGTAGTAACTATTGTGCTTGTAAAGGTTTGCTGAAAGTCTCTTGTTTCCTATATCCTATGCTCTTTAAAGCCTTCCTATTTTGTAAAAGTTTATTAGCAATGTTACAATATCTTCCATAAAAATGTTACTAAATATTTAAAAAACTTTTCATCTACCCTCAATTACCTATTATTATCTATTCATGTAAAAAAATATATATATCTGTTTGTAATTTCAAATTAACAAATTTTCACTAAATGCATCAACTACAATATACAACACTTACATAAAATAATCATTTTTTTTTATCTCTCTGTCTGTTTGTTTGTTCCGGCTAATCTCTGGAATGGCTGGACCAATTTTAACACTGGGGGATATTATAAGGAGCAACTACGCTACTTTTATTTTAAAAAAGATATTCCGAAGTCGTGAGCACACTTAGCATTTAATTAAACGGATCAAGTATTTACTAATTATTTGAGACTAGCTGTGCCCACGACTTCGTTTGCTCGGAGTATGTTTTTTTTTTAAACAGAAGCTTACGTTACTCCTTACAACATCAGCTATCCGTCAGTGAAAGTCCTTTTAAAATCGGTCCAGCCGTTTCAGAGATTATCCGAATCAAACAGACTTCTTATATTGTACTCTCATATACATTTAGTGAAAAGCTGTTAATTTGAAATTACAAATTGACACTTAAATTTTATATATATATATATATACATATATAGATTAAAATAAAATTAAATTTGTATCAGGTCGTACAATAATACTGACAACCCACTTCATGGATGAGGCGGATGTACTGGGAGACCGCATCGCCATCATGTCGGGCGGACGGTTACAGTGCGTCGGGACATCCTACTTCCTGAAGAAACATTACGGGATAGGATACAAACTGACCATAGTCAAGGATGACAATTGTAATGTACAAGCTATCACACAGTTCTTTAGAGGATATGTGCCCGATGTCAGGGAAAATACTAATATAGGTGATTATTATTGGATTTATCTTCACGCCATATCCCTTGCGGGGTAGCCAGAGACGACGGAGCGCCAAACGCTACGATCTCTGCATACCTCTTTCGCCTCGGCCACAGACTCATGCTTTTTACGTGACCTTCCTCCAGCATTATAGATACTGTGTTTTCGAAGGTCACTGGAGGCCTCCCCCTGTCTCTCTTACCGCTCACTTTTCCTATATAAATCTTTTTTACCATTTATTATTGGAATATTCGAAAAATGTTGAACTTGTAATATATTTATATTTGCGAATATCTGTTCAGGGTCAGAGTTAACATACGTCCTGCCAAACGAGCACGTGAGCAAATTTCCAGATATGCTCAAAAAGTTTGAGGAGCAAAAGGAAAGTTTAAAAATATCTAGCTACGGTCTATCAGTGACGAGCCTGGAGGAGGTGTTTATGAAGTGAGTCTTATGAAGACTATGTAATCAAAATAACTATAAAAATATGTATTTTTATTCGTTTTGGTTGTCAGAGCTGGTGCTGAAGATGGTGAAGTGTCTGATAGCAAGAGGAATGGAACCACACCAATACACAATAACTGTGCAATAGTGCCGATCGAGAAACATCAAAACATAAGTACAAGCAAAATTAAACCATATTAATAACTAGGGGCGCCAACAGACCCTCAATTTCCACTCGCTGCGCTCGCGAAATCTTGGGTGCCATTTGCATATTGAGCGAAGCGAGCCCAGTGTAATGACTCATAGTTTCCCATTTATTTCAATGGGATATTAGTTTTTCGACATGACAATTAAAAAAAAATTTTTTTTACGATATTTTTCAAAAAAAATTCTAGACCCATTACCTAATGTGTGTCTTTTTGACTGCAAAATTTCATAATTCAAGTAGTTTCCGAGCCTATTCGTGACAAAAAATGTGAAAAAGTCTCCAGTAGAACGCTACGCTCGCTTCGCTCAACAATTCAAGGTTTATATTTAATTATATTTACTTACAGATAACGAGCCAATACAGAAGGTTAGAGGATTCAAGCTCCTAAAAAACCACATAAAGGCGATGTTTCTAAAACTAGCGTACAACACGATGAGAAATAAATTAGCGGCCTTCATACAAATAATAACTCCAATAATAAATATATCAATATCAGTGTGGATAGCCAGGTCGTGGAAGTTCATGTCCCAATTGCCACCTCTGGAGCTGAGTTTGGAGAGTGGTTTTAGAAAGACTGTGACTCTTATATCAGAAGTCAATTTGACTGATAGCAGTGTGGAAAGAAGAGCGATGCTGGTTTATAAGGATTATTTCAAAAGTAGTGACAATCCGACCATGCTAATGACGGACTTGGGAAGATTGGATTTGTCAAAGTTTTATTTGAAGTTGGTATGTATTTTGGTTTATTTTGATTTTTTTTCATAGATTAACTCGACTCTGGAAATTGCATGTTAAATAAATCAAAATATCTTTATTCAAGTAGGCATTTAATTACATCTTTGAATCCTTAATTATTATATAAAAAGTACAGTGTAGTCAATCCGTGAGTAAGCTGCCACCGGCTCGGAATGCTCTACTGAAAAGATCCAGAGAGAAACAGTTGCTCTTTTTAAATGAAATTTAATAATGTGTTTATACATTATAATATTAACCCTGTAATGAGTCAACAATCTAAATTTCAATCAACTAAGAACTTGAATGTTATAATAAGATTTAATTTATAGGATACTTTTAAGTTTAAATTGAAAATTAAAAGCCAGTTCTAAGATAATTTTTGGAACTTTCTTATATATGCGTGCGTACAATCAAGCCCCCGAAGGATTTGTTAACTTTTTAAAGTCGAAATTTAGGCGTTATGATTTTTATTTTTATTTCTTTTATTTATAGTGTGTCTCACACTATTTTTTAAATAAGTATTGAAAAATTTGGCGAATTAATAATACGTTATTAAATATATCTTTAAAATCGATCGTACACAATATATAAGAATACCAATTTATTTAAAACATCTCTCAGGGAATCTCTAACTTTTAAGTATAAAATTAATTTCGGCCCTATAATAAAACACCATAAAGCAAAATACTTTGAAAGTAACTAAAATAAGTAAGTCGAGCCGTATTAACGTCCGGTAATTTTCTTACATATTTAATTGCAAAGACGGTCGAGCTGACTTCGCTTGCGATTTTTGAGAGATGGGGTTCCACTGGAAATTTTTATCTTAAGTTATACCTAAGAAATTGGTTAAGTCAGTTAGTTCCAACACTTCATTGCTAAGGAGCAAGCTACAAGTGTAAATGTAAATTGTAAACTCAATGCATTTAATTTCCTTAGCATTTAAGAGCAAATTATTTATTATCGAATCAATGAAGAACACATCACAGAGCACTGTTTACTTCGTTATAATAAGACTTATTACGCTCAACTTTTAAAATAATTATCTATGATGGGGTATCAAAAGGGCGAGTACTTAATATAAAGTAAAAATAAAAAGGGACCAAGAATAGATCCTTGTGGAAGTGTCTTTAGTTGAGAAGCAGCCGATTTGGAAGTATTAACATCAATCATCTGGACTCTTTGATTTACGTAAGGCAATAAGATTAAACGCAGAACCACAGACACCATAGTGGTTAAGTTTGAATAGTAACGTTTGATGGGCCACGCAATTAAAGGCTTTGGATAAAAAGTTAAACACCCAGATTGCATTCTGCGACTTCTCCTATCCGTAAATATGCTTAAGAAGCGTGCCACCCGCATTAATTGTTGATTTTAGTAAAACTGTATTGTTCACTATGTATAATTTTGATGCAATAAACAAATTCTGTCTTTTAGTCTAGATTTTGTTTTCAAGAATCTTAAGATCGGTAAAACAGAGATAGGACTATAATTTCCGGGTGCTAGTGTATCGCCACTTTTAAACAAAGGACCTACATTACTATCTTTCATTACAACTTTGAATATGGCGGTTTCACTTTTGTTGAATATTAGGAATAATTTTGGGACAATGTCATTTATAATAGTGCCAAGTAACATACTGCAAAGATCACCGGTTTTCTTTGGATTTAAGGTTCTAAATGTTTTAACTATTTCATCTGATGAAACAGGTTTAAAAGCAAAACATTTATTATTGACTTTAACATTTTTGTTCAATGCGCCGATTGCATCAGATGATGAAGAATTTAAATTACGCGCGACTGTTATTGGAGTTTTTTTATCGATTTTTTCCTACTACTGTTTGAAATTAAAGATGCAACTTTTGCTAAATAAAAACATTGATTTTGAATCACTTTTTGCCCATACATTTGACGAAGGAATTTTTAATGCGTTTTTTTTTAAAGTTAGTATTACAAAATTAAGTTAAAGCTCCTTATAAAGATGTCATCACCACAGTTCAGATCAAACGAAAAGAAAAGTATGTCAGAGATTTCAAGCTCAGTTCTATTATTACAAACTAATAAAATCATACATTTTTGTGTTTTATTTTAGCTTCAAGCAGATTTACCTCGTGTCCGATATGAAAACTTAATAGGAGCGACCTTCTCCCCTAATCGCATCACCGCGTGGTTCAGTAACTATGGATATCACGATTCCGCCATTTCTCTGGCCATGGCTAATAATGCCCTCATGGGCGCTCTGTCTCCCGGCACCTCGTTAACTTTTATTAACCATCCACTGCCCTATTCCATCGAGAACTTGGTAAGGACTACTCTGAGATTATATAACTTTTGTTACCTGGTTTATTTAATGTATTTATTTTTAGGTCAGAGTAATGGCGAGCGGGAGCAGTATGGGATTTCAGTTTGCATTCAATATTGGTTTCTGTATGGCTTTCGTTACATCTTTCCTTGTTCTTTTCGTTATCAAGGTATTATTAAATAAAAAAGATATTAAATTTTTTATTTTCATAATTCTTATACATTTTTGTCCAATACTATGTACCAGGAGCGTATAAGCGGTGCGAAGCTTCTCCAGCGGGTATCGGGAGTGCGTCCCGCCGTGCTGTGGACCTCTTCCCTCATTTGGGACTGGTTGTGGCTGTTCGTTGTCTTCATGGCTATCGTACTGACCCTTGCGTTCTTTCAAGAGAACACGCTAGCCACGCCCTCGGAACTGGGTTAGCTTTATAAATTTACCTCTATAGGTTTGATTGACTGGTTTTGAGCGAATTATTAATAGAAATATTATTTGTTGTTCGTAGGCAGAGTGTTGTTGGTGTTGATAATATTCGCCTTTGCGATGATACCTCTACACTACTTGGCGTCGTTTTATTTCGAAGCGTCCGCCACGGGGTTCTCAAAAATGTGTTTTATAAATATATTTTCAGGTAAATATATCTATTAGATCAAGATCATTAGCGGCTAAGAAAATAATACAACACTTATTCGTTTGTATTTCCAGGGTGTATGCCGTTTTTAATAACAGAAGTGTTGAGGTTGCCTGAGGTCGGCAATCCGTATTATGCGCACATATTTGACTGGGTATTTTCACCTTTACCTATCTATTGTATCAGCAGAAGCTTCAGGTATTATTGAATACATTTTTTTTTTATTATTTTCGTCTAAGCTATAGATATCACTCTGGGATTTCATCAGAATAGAAAGAACAAAATCTCTCTAAAATTTTTTTTTGTTGGTCCATACAAATGTTCATTTGTTACGTTGAAATTTAACCCCAGAGATAAAAATGAGATTTCTTGAATTATTCACCTCAACGCTAACATAATAACAATATATAAAAAAAGTTTTGGTGACACTGGCCACAAACTATCTAAGTTGACTTCAGATCTGCAAATGCTGGAAATCATTGTACATTTCAGAGACATGAGTGTGTCGGCGTTCTCTCTTATGGCGTGTGATGCACTGTGCCTGCAGCTGCCCGGCATCAACTGCACGCGCTACACCGTGTGCACGCGGCTTAACGTCTCGGTTTGTTGTAGTACGTGAGTTTGTACCGTCCGCGTGCACCGCGCCCTACTCCGTATCACCTGTCACCGTCGGTTATAACTGCACGCGCTACACCGTGTGCACGCGGCTTAACGTTATCTTAGAATTAACTATATGCAGATAACTTGTTTCATAGTAAAATTTACACCATTATGATGGTTATTGACTTATTATTAAAAAAATTAAATGAGTTTAATGTGTTACAATTAGTAATTCGTTCCTTATCTGGTGCAGTGGAGGATGATCCGTTCCTGAGATGGAGCGAGCCTGGCATCGGGCGCTATCTCTTCACAATGAGTCTCGTGGGTCTCATAGCGTTCACGGTGCTGCTTCTAAAGGAGTATGAACTATTGAACAAGGTTGGTTTAATTGCTTAATAATATGTAAGATTTTTGTTCAATTTTTAACCCTGACTCGTCAAAAGTTCTACGCCGAGAGACAGTACAGTCTCCCCCCCGCGAGTACGGACGAGGACAGCGACGTGTTGGTAGAGCGACAAACGGTGAGCGAACTCACAAGGAACGAACTCTTACAACACAGCCTCGTGTGTAGGGACCTCACAAAGTACTACGGGGACTTCCTAGCTGTTAACAGACTGAGCTTTGGTGAGTATTTTCATGGTGGTCGTCAATCTGTTCATATAATAAGGTATAGATATACGGTGTATTTTCCAGCGGTGCATAGAGGCGAGTGTTTCGGTCTGCTGGGCATCAACGGAGCGGGCAAGACGAGCACCTTTCGCATGCTGACGGGGGACACGCCCCTCAGCGCGGGTGACGCCGTCGTGCACGGTTGCAGCCTCTCCAATAACATACGGGACGTGCACAGACACATCGGTGGGCTCACACTTATATTTAACTTACAGACTGACCGGTGGAGGGGTGGGGAGGGACTCGTATATACTTCATTAATTTCAACTGTCAAACAGACCGAGAAATGGGGGAGGGGGGAACTCGTATATATTTAATTAATTACAACTGTCAAATTAACCAAGAAATGGGAGGGGGGGACTCTAATATACTTCATTAATTTCAACTGTCAAACTGACCGAGGAAGGGGAGAGGGGGGAACTCGTATATAGTTAATTAATTACAATTGTCAAATTAACTAAGGAATGGGAGGGGGGGACTCGTATTTACTTCATTAATTTCAACTGTCAAACTGGCCGAGGAATGGGAGAGGGGGGAACTCGTATATAGTTAATTAATTACAACTGTCAAACTGACCTAGGAATGGGAGAGGGGGGAACTCGTATATAGTTAATTACAACTGTCAAATTAACTAAGGAATGGGAGTGGGGGACTCGTATATTCTTCATTAATTTCAACTGTCCAACTGACCGAGGAATGGGAGAGGGGGGAACTCGTATATACTTGATTGATGTTATCTTTATCTTGCCAGGTTACTGTCCCCAGTTCGATGCTCTGTTGGAGAACTTGACGGCTCGCGAGACTCTCAAGATCTTCTGTCTCCTCCGCGGCATCCCGGTGAGGGTTGGATCCGCTATGGCCGTGCATTTGGCTGAAGTTTTGGGATTCATGAGACATTACGACAAGAAGGTAAAGTCAAACACTCAGCGTACTTTGTTAAAGCCAATACCTAAGACCTAAATTACATTTATAATATATCTTGAAATACCCTCTCTTCATATGCATCATGTTCTAGATATACAGAAATACTGTAACACAATATATATGTATGATGTGGGTTTCTTCAGGTGCACGAGTGCAGTGGAGGCACCAAGAGGAAGATCAGCACAGCCCTGGCTCTCCTCGGGGACTCGCCCCTTGTGTTCCTAGACGAACCCACCACAGGTATATCTGAAACTAGTATGTTGTATACATACTAGTTTTTACTACCGGCTTCGCTCTTAAATCTTGTAAAGTATTTATTTAATGCGTGTATTGTAAAGATTTGATCTATATTAAATATATTTATTTAGATAAGTATTAATATTAAAAAGAAAAGGCTTTAAATTTAAAGTAATATTGAAATTTTAAAAGTAAAAGTAATTATTGTAATTTAAGTAATTGCTGAGGACTACGAATATGTAGTATTTTGGTACCAAAAATACAAAAATTCGTTTAATAGTTTTCAAGAAAATCAAGTACAAACAAACAACTCTTGAGGACATTTCAAGAATACATACACGGCCGGAAAAATGTGAAAAAAAAATTGTATATAGTTCTGCTGTAAAAAGACAAATTCGAACCATCAATACATCTGATCTCCTCAAGATAAAGATGTTCTTGTTCTTGTGTTCTTGTGTTCTTTTAACCATCGAGTGTGGATGGTCATCATCATGGCACCCGTCATGTTAGTAATGGTAACCTTTTAAAAAATATCTACGGAATCGCTTCTTCATACAATTAAAATTGTCCATCAAATTCATGAAACGATGCAAACCCGGGTAATAATTATTAAAAACCCTTCTACTGTAGCCGGTGACTTCGCCCACTCGAAAGTAGAACGTATAAGGATAAGTTCGGAAAATTAGTTCCAGACTCCGATGGGAGTGTATGGAATGGTATATGGCTGTAGAATGGATACATACATACATACATAATTTACTGAATGATAGGCAGAGACCAAAAACTCCCACATGCTACGATCTTGACATACCTCTTTCGCTTCTATTCTCGTAAGTGCCTAGATGCACGCTCGTTGTTTCCAGGGTACTCTTGACCGATCTCTTCAAAACATCCTCAATGTAATCGAGAAATGTTCGTCTAGGTATCCCTTTTGCGCCATTTCCATCCACACATCCCTTGTGTATCCGACTAGTCAATCTCATCTTCATCCTCTACACGACCGAGCATTCTGTTCACAATTCTAATTGCCATATCTTCTTTCACATCACAACGCTCGCTTACTACGATATTGATGTTCACGGGACCCATAACCATCATTGATATCAACTGTTCCAGGGGTCAATTCCTCCCCTTATCATCAGACACGCTATCCTATTACGATATAGATTATCGATGAGCCCATAACCATCAATCCCTTCAAAATCGTCAGGTATGGACCCCCTATCTAAGCGGCGCGTGTGGAGCTGCGTGAGCTCGGCCTCCCGCGGCGGCCGCAGCGTGCTGCTCACCTCACACAGCATGGAGGAGTGCGAGGCCCTCTGCGACAGACTCACCATCATGGTCAACGGACGGCTCCACTGCCTGGGACCTCTGCAGCATCTCAAGAACAAGTTCTCTCAGGGTACCTTATATAGTCTCGCTTAAAGTTGAGGGTACATATTTGTAAAAAAAAGTTCTCCCAGGGTACTTTATATAATCTCGCTTAAAGGTAAGGGTATCCAGTTGTAAAAATAAGTTCTTGCACGGCACCCTGTATAGTCTCCTCCTCCTAGTTGTGGGTTCCCCTTGTAAAATGTATTATCTCTAGGGTACACGCTCGTGGTGAAGTGCTCGTCCGGACCGGACCGGGACGCGACCGTGGCTAAGGTTAATCAATACGTCCTGGAAACCTTCCGGGACGCCAAACTTATGTACGTACAAATATTATTAAGTTTTCCTTCCATTTTACAGGACTTAATAGACTATCCAGAATTAATATCTTGATTTATGCACTTTTGAATTAATTATTACATGAAAAATGTCGATGTAGTCAGTGAGTAAATTACCAGCTCAGAATGCTGCTCTGCTGAGAAGAGCCAGAAAGAAACTGAACACTTGCTCTTTTTAAAAGAAATATAACATTATTTGATGTATATTATAATATCAAATGGAAATGGAAATCAACTAAGAACTCTTGAATGCTGAATAATAAAATACTTTTAATTTTTCATTTAAGATATCTTGTGGCACTCTATATATACGTGTATAATATATATATAAATAATCCCTTATATGTATTTTGTTTCAGTGAATCATACCTTGGCATCAGTACTTACTACCTGAGCGACCTGGAGCTCCCCTGGTGGAGGCTGTTTCAACTGATGGAGGAGGCCCGGGGGCTGTTCCAGATCGAGGACTACTCCGTCTCTCAGACCACCCTGGAACAAGTGTTCCTCCAATTCACCAGGCACCAGGGACGGGATTAAAACCGTATTACAACAACATAAGAACCAAAATACCTGCAGATTTTAAGAAAGAATCTCTTCATTGTAAACACTATATATATATATATAGTGTTAATTATGTGTATATGTATTAAGACGTCTGTGTGTAGTTTTAAGTACTTAAGCATTTTAACCGACTCGGATAATGCGAGTTGTGTCTCAAAGACGAATACTCATTGTGGTGAGTGTACCTAAGTTGTAAAGGTGTGTATACACTATTGTCACATAGATATCTTTGACAGTTTTATATGGAGTGTCAGTGGATTTCGAGTTAGTGTGTCCTCACCTTAGTATTATAAAGGTGAGTACACTTTTATATCTTTGATAGCTTTGTAAGGAGTGTCAGCCAAGCTTCAGTGTGTATACACCTTAATTATTATTATAATACTTACTTTCTAAGACTGAAAGTGTAGTACCAATGAAGATCTTAAAATATTTTAATGTGTTATAGAAGGTTTGTAATCGTGTTTATTGATGTGCAAGTACTTATACGTATACTAGCCGCGCCCGCGACTTCGCGTGGGATGTAGCATAAGTTACTCGTTATAAAATCTATCCGCCAGTGAAAGTCCTGTTAAAATCGGTTCAGCCCTTTGATGAGCCGGAACAAACAGACAGACAATTTTTTTATGTTAATACAGTATATACTTTCACATGCATAGTGAAAGTTAATTTGGAATTACAAACGGACACTTCAACTTATTTTATGTATATATATAAATCTTATACCAACCAAATACGTACTGAAAGTTTGATATAATTATAAATTATACTGTAGGTGGAGTATTTTTTTATATTCTTTATATATAAATACAATTTTTTATTTAATCTGTGATTCAGTTAATGCTTAAAGCAGAGTGCTAAGTATTCGATGTGATATTATAGTGAATTATACTTTATTATTGTTTATTTTTATAAAAAATAACAGCCGTTACAAAGTATTGTTATTTTATATAACTCGGGTAGTACACGTATTTTAAGATATAATAAGTTCCTAATAAAAGATTTTTTTTTTAATTTATCATTTCTTTCAATTGTTAGAATTTTTTTTTTTTTTTGTAGTGAAATACAGGCTTTGGTGATATTTATAGTGTTTACATTTTTTAATAAAATATATTTAAAAAATGTTTAATTTATTTACCTTAAAGCTCGTTGTTACATACATATTGCTTGACACATATAATTTATATTCCGGAAAATTAACTGGAATTATTTATTACGGTAACTGTATACCCTATTACAATATAATTTTTAAATATTTTTATATATGTGTTCCGGAAATTGTTAGTCACAGTAATATAATCTCTTTTCTGGAAACTATTTTGAATTAATAAATAATTTCATTACAAAACTCCTTGGTGAAAAACATTGGCCAGTTATAGTTTTTTTTTTTTATATTACGTCATTTTTCTTTCATTCTAAAAATAAACGTCTCGCGGGAATCTTTTCGTGCTATGATGTTATATGATTATAAACAAGGGTTAACCTTCAAGGAATCTTGAATATTTACGAGCTGTAATTTTCGAGTCTGCTCCTGGTTTAGCAATAGCAATTATTGGTTGCGTGAATTTTAACGTATTCGAGATAAGAGAAACACATGAAAATATCATAAAGGTAAGGTAAATATCTGAACTATGGATTTGATCGCAGGCAGATTGCACGATCTATTGCAAGATACATTTTTTGAATGTTCGAAAGCTGGTATATCCAAGTGTAAAATTGCATAGAGGTTGTATGGGAATATTTTGAAAAGTAATAATTAAAGATTTTTAAAATTCATATTATTTTTCATTTCACTAACAATTTTCGGAACAGCCTCGATGTATAAATATTAACACTTTCACTTAATATAATGACAGCAATGTATCGATTACAGACAATCGAGTATTATAACAAATGTTAAGTTTAAATAACAATATTATGCCTTATGGTAATTGTAATTGCAAGATATAAAGGCGTGTTATAATAATTTAATTACTTTAACACTAAACCTACCAAGTACCGGTCAAATTGACCGTTCTTAAACTTTTGTAAAACTTACACATTCTTAAACGTTATAATATCGTTATCAAACTACATGACAATTCTTAGAATATGCATATAATATTTTTACACGCTTTACTTTTAGTTATTTCCATTATTACCTGCGTTATATAATAAAATAACTTTTAATTACCGGTCAATTTGACGGCGTGCGGTAGGAACAAGTATACAAGAATTGTCGGTAGGTTTAGTGTTAATAATATATATATATATATATATATTAATGATTTGTTACTCGGCGTGGTTTATTTAATACAGTAATTTACTAATCGGTTGTTCCCAATGGCAATTTGCCAATTTTTGCCATAGAATTGATTTACTTAATTAAATAAATAACGAGATGAAACAGATACACAATAACATTTATAAACTGGTCAAAACAATAACAGAATGCTTATTACTTATATCTAAACAAATTAAATATAATTTCTAATGTCATCGTAAGATAATTATATAAATAATATAAAAAAATAATATTAAATTGTCAATATTACAACAGTAAAGAATACTCTGTTGAACACTTTGGAGATACGACTAGTATTTATATAATTATACTAATAATTATACTAATTATTTGTACACGTATATACAACCCATTAACCATTTGTTTTTTTGTATAATTTTAAATAAAACAGCTTTTGTGTGTAAGTTAACTTCGAAATGTAAGAGATGAAGGACGGACAACACCTGGCAGTTAATATTTTAGAATGTTGCATTATTATATTATAAATACAGGGCCGGATTTAGGAGAGGGAAGATGGGATATTGCCCCTGGGCCTTCACAGGAGAGGGGCCCCAATATAAAGAATAAAAACATCAACGTTTTGACAAATCAGCAACTTTTTCGTTTTTCCACGCATTTTTTTGTCTTTTTACTAAAAATACTTGCATAAAGATATGTTTAAATAAATTTTTTGAAAGACGACCAATTTTTTTATTTATGTAAAATAATTTCATAGGAGCCTCCACTCCTTTGGCTCCAAACTTCCGGCCCTGTATACTTTTTTGATACAACATTCAATTAAAAAATATAAGATTGTTATGTAGGATCTAATATAATAAATTTGTTATATTTATTCATTTAAATAATATTATCTATAGTTCGTTGTTACAAACTGCTACTTTCCTGTTGGTATTTGGTGAATTGTAGGAATATTTGTTCTAAAGTTGTCTGTAATATGCTATAGTCTTCAACGTCGAGGTCTCGTTTAGCGCGCTCCATGATGCCAAACATTTTCGACCACGGCACGCTGCGATCCGGCAGGTAGTATGTTATGATACCCATATACTCCTCCCTAGATCATACAATTATATATATATTATATATACACTTTATAACAAATTAGAATATTTATTATCATACATACATTAACTTGACGTTGTTGAAGTTAGCGTGGACGTATCGCTTCACGACGTCCGTCCCGCTGTCGTTCTTTACGGACGTTCTAGTCGACTCGTCGCCGGTTCGAATCTTAATCGTCAATGTGAATCCTAAAAAATATATCAATATTACGTCAATATCGCTCCACGAACTCCATCAGAGTGTCAAATCATAAAATATCACTGCCTTTTTCACAGATTGAAATGACAGAACTTTATATATTCGAAATGAATTACAGTAGAATCGATAACAAGGCATTTCATTAGAGCACAGCCGGTCGTCTCTCACCTTCAGAAAACTTATTCTTGAGGTGCTGCGGCGAGCCGAGACAGCGAAACCTGCCGTTGACCATGACGGTGAGTCTGTCGCAGAGGGCCTCACATTCCTCCATGCTGTGAGAGGTGAGCACGAAGGCCCGTCCCGCTCGGCGCGCCGCCCGCAGTGCCCTCCACACTGTTCGCTTGGCGGCAGGGTCGACGCCCGTCGTGGGCTCGTCCACGAACACAAGCCGCGTGCGACCCAACAACGCCACTCCTGTGCTCAGCTTGCGTTTGTTGCCGCCCGAGTATTGCTCCACCTGAATCATTTGGGTTCAAATTGTAGTCGCTAATTCTGTTTGTTACGACGAGGACATCTTTTAACATGCGATAGTTTCAGATATTTATAAAAAATCTGTAGAGTTCAAATTTGACCAATTGTTTAATTTCTAAATCAAATTGATGTAATTTTTGTAAAAAAAAAATACACTTATAAAGAATCTGAAGAGTTTATTAGACTTTTTGTTTAATTTCTAAATCAAACTGATGTAATTTTTGTAAAAAAAACCTACCTTCTTGTCCAGGTGCTTTGTGAAACCGAGCGCATTTGCGATTATCTCCGCCCTCAGAGGCGAATTAGCGTATCTCAAGCCGCGGAACCGCGAGAAAAGATGAATTGTTTCTCGCCCTGTCAATTCGCCGAATACTGCGTCGAATTGTGGGCAGTAACCTGAAGATAATTGATTTTATATTACAAGAAACAGTATTTGAAATGAAAGGTTTTATTATTAAAATATAATTTCATAACAAAGAATCTTTACCGATATTTTCGTGTACTTTAGTTATATTCTTCCTGACGGAGTAGCCGCTGACGTAAGCATCGCCGCTAGAAACAGATTCATCTCCCATGAGCATTTTAAATGTAGTCGTCTTACCGGCTCCATTCACTCCTAGTAGTCCAAAGATTTCAGCTTCGTTTACAGCTAAAATAAAAATTTAATACATATTCAAAAATAGGTCTATTCAAGTAGGTACTGACACTTTTAAATCGTCAATTATTATGTTAAAAAGGTTAATGTAGTTAGTCCGTCAGTAAGCTGCCGCCAGCTCAGAATACTCTACTGAGAGAAGCTGGCCACAAACTCAAAAGCTGCTCTTTTTAAATGAAATTTAACAATGTTTGATGTATACATTTTAAGATCAACCCTGCAAACAAGTTAATAACCCAAACTTCACAGATTTCGATCAACTAACAACTCTTTAATGTTATAATAAGATAAAGAACACATTTATTTTTAAATTTAAGTTTAAAAATAAGTAAAATACGTACACTCGAGCCCATGAAAGGTTAAAATAAATTAACAATATGACCGTTTTGCATATATTTGACAATTTTATATGATATTTGATAAATATTTGTGATTTCTTATATACCGATAATTTAATTATACTTAAATATTAGAGGGGGGGATGACCTGCCTAACATCTTCAGACGAACATTTGTTCTAAGGGCTTTTCTGTTATGGTTGACTTCGGCTTTGAACTTAGTAGTAATATGCAAGATAGTACCGATCGATGGGCTTTCTCGTCTATTTAATAAGATTCTATCTACTTGTAATCATATCTTTCTAGATAAAACGATAATGGAAAAGACATATATCCAGCGAGGTCCACCACCAACAGCTTTAATAGATTGCGGTCTTATTAAAGTTGCTTTTAAAGGTAAAAATTGTAAAAATTTCAAAATCTACGGGTTATTAGAAATCGACTAACAACGTTTTATAGAAAATATTTAATACTATAAATGAATAAAAATAATTATAATCCTTGAAATAAACGTGAAGTACAAGTTTTTATTTACTCGTTATTGCCCCCACTCTATTTAAATAACTCCAGCATACTTAAAAAAATCTAAAAGAACTATCAACTCACTAAAAGATATCTGATCCACGGCGAGATGGTTCCCGTAGTACTTGGTGAGTCCTCTCGCCACGAGTCCTTGATGGTCAGGTGCGCGCTGTGCGTGCTCCGCCTCCGCACGCACGTCGTCGTCCAACACGCGCGGCTCCAAGGGCGGAGCCCTACGGCGAATCAACAGCTGACGAGACATGATTAAATATAGTTAAAAATTCAATTGCGGCCTACGGAAATCAGCAAGTATTCGTTTTATATTTATTTAAATACTATACGCATAAATAAATTGAAGTTCTGTTTGTAAATCCAAATTAACAACTTCTCATTAAATAGATATTAAACTATATATGGTATCTACATAAAAAAATCAATTTTTAAATTTTCTCTCTGTCTGTCTGTTTCTTTCCGGCTGAAACGGACTTGGTTTAACAGACTTTCACAGTAGTGGGAACTAGTAGCTAGTTGGAAAATTGTTTTCTAAATTGATGTGTTTCAAATTGCCTAGTATTATATACGGTATAAGCGAATCTGTAGTTATCTATTACAACAAAAAAATGTTACAATTTTTCTATCTTTCCCTTATTTTCATTGCGTAGAGTGATATAAATATGCATGTATGTATATAAATGTTATTTGCATAAATTGTGTATTTTGTTTGTTTATCCTTTTTTATACCCCTCGTTGGTGTTTCTCTGCTAAAATTAACTGTTGACTGATAGAGTGCTTTAGCATTACGGCCACTTACTTATATTTTTTGTACAATGAAGATCTAATAAATAAATTTATTTAATAGCTTACCCTTCCGAACAAATTATATTCAAAAATCATAATTAAGGACCATAGGAATATGCAGGTACCGATGGTGCATACTAGATAGCGTAGGATCCCAGGCTCCTCCCAATCGAATATGTTATCGCTTACTAAAACAATGACATTATTTATTATAATCATAAAGCAATAAATAACAAAGCACAAGATGTAATACAATAAAAATGTCATTTCATACGTTGTACCGGGGCCCCTAGTACGAGTTTTGTCTGAATTCATAAATCTTCTTAAACTTTTGACATTTCGAACTGTCAAAACTCGTAGTAGGGGTACTAATATAAATTAGTTAAAACGAAAAATTACGCAAATACTACAAAGACGTTAAGTTCAAAATCGTCATAAGTTGCCACGAATACAGGCAAAATAAGCTTTAAGGTTTAGAACATATATTTAACAGATATTAAGATTTCTAGTACATAATATACACATACCACAGCACGCTCTGGGAAATCTCTCGCACATAAAGTCCATTGTGCACTGTGTTATATTCGGGAATCCTCCGACCATGTTAGTGCATAGCTCCATACATGAAAATGTTTTCAATCCCACTTGATTTATCAACCTGTAATTTTTATAATAATTACACTGGGACGAAGCATTCCATGGATTCACCGTGCGGGTGTCGAGCCCATCGCGTTTCAAGAAGAGGAGCGCAAACAATGATTGGGACTTGCGACCCAGGTGTAGATTAAGGGACCCCTTTACGCTCACCTTCTCTGTTCACGCTCCTCTCCCTACCTAACCAAATATCGTAAGAACCTACTAAAGCCACCTTTGAAATACGATCCAGAAATGAACTGACGATCGTTCTAGAAAGACCGATATCCTTAAATAAGTTGTAGAAAGATTTTGCTGTTATACCTCTCGCTCCTACTTCTACAGTGTACAAATTAACTATAAATTTATTCCTGATCAGTTAGTTACATAGTTCATAATACTTGTTAATTAATATTAAAGTTAATGTTAATTTTTATAAAATAGTTACCTAGTAGCCGAGACTAAACTGTATAATGGAAAGAATTGCAAAATATAATCCAGTATAGTAGCTGCCAACTTTGTACTGGTTGCAACCGCCTTTAATGCTTCAACTATTTGCGCTCCCATTAGACCTAAAATATATAATTATATTATATAAAATTGTTTTTTTTATATAAGTTCCGTATATACTTTCATATGCATTGCATTGCATTACGAAAAACTGTTAATTTAGAATTACAAACAGACACTTTAATCTTATTTATATGTATAATAATACAAGTACGTACCAAAAAGAACGTTCACAAAAAACATGACAACGAAACCAATGGCGGGTCCGTTGAATAACAATGAGAACACATAATGCAGAGGCAGCATTGCGGCTCCATACACCATCAGACACAGGAACAGACGACCTGGTATCAATATATATATTACACTTACAAAATTACAAACAGTAACAAAATATACAAAATTTATATCTTAACTATCGATCCAATAAGGTCAGGTTAACGAAGAGAATTGAATATTTATATACATATATTAATAACATGTGTGCTCATGTTATAATTATCTAAATTCTTAACTAAATGTAGAATTATAAAATTGAATACGGTTGTTTAATTGGTATGAGTGTCCTCCGTTGCAAAGTATTCTCATCAATAATACCATATGCTAATTAGGTTAATACGTGTTTTTCTATCCCACTTAGATTTACAGGAATAATCTCCTATCCCCCAAAATTTTTTATCCCTCAATCAAAATAAATGTAGGTATTCAAAATAAATTACATATTTAATCAGCATTGAAAATAAACATGGTAACCATAACTGAACCACTAACTGGAACAGAAGATCGAAAAAATTGAAGAATGTATGTCATAGTCACCCAGCTCAGCGACAGTGGAGAGGCCGATGACCCCAAAAGCAGCACAGGATATTAAGACGGGTTGACACAGCAGCACGAAATACAACCAGTCATACAAAGCTGCTGCGAACCACATCACTGTTGGCCGTACACCTGCTGCGCGCTGCAGCAACTTGGCGCGACTCACACGCTCCTAATATTCGGAGAAGGAAGAATCAAGTTTGTATACGTTTTATAACAATGGATTGTATTATGAAATTAAATTTATCGACTTCCTCTCAATTGTGATCCAGCGCATAAACAATAATTCATATTCCCAGGCTCAGATTTAAGTGAAAGCAGGCTGGCCTATTGCCACGGGGCCTATACAGGAGAGGGGCCTCCAAAATAAACATTAATATCCAAATTTTGTCATCAACTTTTTCCTCCAAAAATATTTTACTAAGAATATTTTATTTTTAATTTATAGGTGTTGAGTTACCCATAAGTTAAAGACAAATAAAATAAGTAAAAAGACCCCTAAAACGGTCTTTTGTTTGAAAAATGAATAATAATTCCTCTACTCCTTCGTTGCCCCGAGACCTCCAGATTCCCAAAAATGGTTGACACATTTGTATTAATAACATACCTTAATATAAAACATGATGAACGCGGCACTGACTATGGCAAGACTGTTTCCAATACTGGACGCCACTTGCATCGACAGCAAGGACACCATCATTTGAAGATCAGTCTAAAAAGATACGTACCATTTCTTAATATTACAATATATTATGTTGGATATATTTTTCATCCGTGATAAACCCCAAAAATCAAAAAACATAAACTTACACTATCCCTGTAATTAGCCTTTAATGGATGATTGAAGACATTCAAAATGGCGGTAGAGTTCAATCCTTTCAATATGGCGGAATGCACAGTCGCCAGTGACGTGGCCACATCGTGGTAGCCAAAGTTACTAAACCATGCGACCGCCTCGTTGTTCCCGAATGTTGCACCGATTAGGAATTTATTCCGCATCGCTGCCATAACAACTGGATCGTCTGTCTATTAACAACATATATATCTACATATTAAATTTAAAACATACTTTAAAAAAATCCAACTAGGTGTGTTCACGACATTTTTTTATAATTAAAGTAGCTTAAGTTCCTCGTAACAACAGCTATGTGACAGTGAAAACTCTGTTAAAATCGGTCCAGTCGTTTCAAAGACTAACCGGAACAAACGGAGAGGCACAAATTTTAAAGATTTCCGTATATAGTTTTATATGCATTTAGTAAAAAACAGTTAATTTTGAGTTACAAAGAGACACTTCAATTTTGTTAATATATATAAGAGTTAAACAAATAAGCTAGTCCTCATTAGTGTTTTCACTTAACCTACCTTCTCCAAGTAGTATTCATCAAGTGGGGTGTCTAGAACTGTAAGCTTGATGCTCTCCACATTCAATGAGTCAAATAACATTTCATACCCCCTCTTAGCCAAGGCACCCATCGCGGAGTCGTCTGTCCCGTTATAACTTAAAAACGTTTGCGTCGAGAGATATCTGAAAATATATGTTTTGTAAATCAACGTATCTTAGACTCCTTTTCTTAGCTTTAAATCTAAAATTAAGTCTATTTTTAAATTATAAATAAATTAAACATTGTTAAATTTAAATTAAAAAGAGCAACTGTTGAGTTTCTGAGCGGCTCTTAGCAGAGCATTCCGAGTTGGTAGCTTACTTACGAGTACCTTTTTTTGTATTGTAATAATTGACAATACAAAAGTGCGTATAATGCCTACTTGAATAAAGATATTTGGAATTTGATTATTATATATATAATTACTAGTATCCCTGTATTTTCTGATAGGAATGTTTCATTTTTCCCGTAATTAAATTCGTAATCTTTCAGTAATTTAAAAACAATTAGAAACCAAATATTTTCTTATCCTAATTGCTCGCCTCTTTTTATTTCTAAACAATGTATGTAGGACAATTAATGTTCTTATACAAAAAACATATGTGAGACATATCTAAAAACAATAACAATATATATATATATATATATATATATATATATATATATATATATATATATATATATATATATATTATATATATTTATTTTTTATCAGACAAATCAAAATTCATTTTATCTTTTAATTATTTACAACAATAACATAATTTGCTACGCAGTTGATAATTCGCTTTGTTCTAAATACTATACTTTTGTTAATTAAACGCAAAATAATTTATTTTTCAACGGGAACTTTTTGTCCTTATTATGTCTTTAAGGGTTGTCTACTAAAACTGAAATCTCACTGCAATAAATATGATTTATAAATGTTTTTCAATAATAAATATTCTTATCTGATTATATTTATTTCATTTACGGTTTAACAATTAGATTACATTATTTCTCTTTTTAGATATTTGTAAACAAAGATAACGAGTCAATGATTACGTTTGTCCTGTAGATAATGAATAGAGAACAAGTACTCGTATTTTATTGAATAAAGGCTTTTTTCAATAAAATTATATTTGTTTACATTAAGACATTAAATTATTATTAACGTTTGAAACAGAGTTACAATAAAGAAATACCAACTGAGTTTGTTGTGTGGTTCTTCTCAGAGCAGTGCGTTTGGAATACGTAGCCTTAATTTAAGTTGAATAGTGTTTTTACAGAATGATTTTTTATTGGTAATTTACAATACTTACCCCTCAGAGAGTGTTAGAGGTCGAGAAATTACAGTTGCTCGATTTGCAAATAAATACTGCAAAATGGCCAAACTGGTGTTTATAATGATGATGGGGACTAAAATTTGTAACAGCAACAGTCCCCAGGAGCGGGTGGAAACCCAGAAGAGTTTCAGCCAGATGCCACTCACGTGCAGCCAGATGAGTTTAGCGCCGGTTTCGCTTTCGTCGCTGTTGTGCACTGAACAAATAATTTAAATCTTAACCATTATAATAAGTGAAAAATTTGGTTAGTAATAATATGAGCTTACGTTGTTCCAGTGAACACTCATCGACTTCGTTTTCCATATATTCTGAAGCGTCCGCGCTGATCGTTGTGTTGTCGTCTGACTCGGACTGTACTTCCACGTCAGAGCCGACCCTAAAATATATTACTGTTATATACTAATCTATATAATGATTCTTCACTATCACTTACATATAATAGATTTAATTAAACACACACACACACACACACACACATACACATAGAGGTATACTTAGAGCCTAAATAAACATCTTGGTTTTGGATAATATTTTTAATGTCGTTTTTTTGTTTTTGCTTTTATTATTATTTGGTTTTTATTTTCTGTTCTCTGAAACCATATTTTTAGGAGGGGGGCATTACTGTATAACCAATGCAAGTATTTTCAATCACAGATTTCTTGTGTACTCCTTATTTTTCGTTCCAATAAAGATTATTATTATTTACTTTATATATACCATTCAGACCATACCAATATAATAAATAAAACTTTAGTATTAATATATTATTCTTACGACATGAAGACATCTTCTAAAGTGGTAGCAATCAGCCCGTAGTTCTTGTAACTTATAATATGTGAGTTTCTCTCGAGATCGTTAAGCATTTCTTCGAATAAGTGTGAAAAGTCATTTGGCAGGCTGTAAGTCACTTCTTTTCCTACAATAAATATACATTATATTGTGGTTCAACGCTGGCTTTTATCGAAATTATAAATTATTCATAAGTCTTACCGCGATCTTGTTTGACATTGGTGCCCGGTATGTATTTTCTAATGAGATCAGTGCAGTACTCCATGTTGAAGTTGTCTTCCTTGACTATGACCATGGTGTAACCGACTCCATAATGCTGTTTTAGAAAGTATGGGGACCCCACGCATTGGAGCTTACCACTTGACATTATGGCCACTCTATCACCGAGGAAGTCAGCCTCGTCCATGAAATGGGTAGTTAGTATCATCGAACGATCTATTAAGTAAGTGTGTATTAAATTAGTGTAAACAGACTACTCGAAGATTTATTATAAATGTAATTTAAGTATGGCTTTTAAAAAAGAAACAATAAGTCCGCTGAGTTTCTGTAGCCAGCTCTTAAAGTCAGTGGCATCTTTCCGAACTGGTGGTAGCTTTGAAAATGTTGTATTAAACTGATTTTCAATAAAGAATTTGGTTTTCATTTTAACAATTGTTGCAAGTCACAATTATAATTACTTAAACAAGCACATGTAAGTTATCAATAAAAAAATCACTAGTCATGTCAATATGTCTTGATTCAACTGATAAAAATCAATGATACATAATTATGTAATGTAATGTATTGTAATTACAAACACACATCCACCCAAAATCCCATTTATAACAATTATAAAGTTATGTTATAAACCTTGATTATCCTTGTCTCGTAATTTGGAACCAAAATGGCGTTTATCGAAAGTGAATCAATATACATATTCTATGTTATCTTACGTTTCTTCTCCCGTTGCAGCAGCTCCCACAGTGCTCGTCGTGAGGAGGGGTCCATGCCCGAGGTTGGCTCGTCCAGCAACACGACGCGCGCCCCCCCGCACAGAGCTATGCCAACGCACAGACGACGCTTTTGACCCCCTGACAGACCTTCGGCTTTGTAGTGCCTCTGATTACAATTAAAACAAGAATTTAATGGACGTACTATTTAACAAAATAATAACGTTCAGATTCTTTTTTATTAAACTCGAAACTACTGTGTTACCAGTCTATCTATGGGTTGAAAATTATATGGTACCACACTGTCCTTGCAAACTAGAAAGCGTCTTTATAATGCTGCTTTTTAACCTGAGCTCGATCAGAATTATCGAAAGTAATACCCTAAATTGTAGTCCGTGTGACGGGGCCATACAACAGCTAGTTAAAATATATATATCAAATCCGTTTACGAGGATATATCTTACTTGAATTCGTTTCCTAGTTGCTTGATTTCAATCAATCTTATACTAATATCCTGGTGCGATTAGCGCTTTAAAAATATATCATCTAATGAGTTCAGTACATACGTACTAATTTAAATAACATTATCACAATTAATAATAATCACGATCATGACGAGTGATGATATTGCGTCAATTAATATTAGATTAACATTAATTTAATAATATATATCGTTATTCACAGATTTCAGACATGACTTTTTGCACATTTTTTACTGATTACTGGCATTAATAAAAAAAAATCTCTCATTTTAAGCTTCAGTAGCGAGCATTACCAGGATCGGTTATTAATTTGTACAGTTTGTTAAACTTATAGCTTATTAATGTGACTTAATTGATACAGTCAGTCCAGTAGGAGACCACGAAAGGAATTGACATATGGTTCTGTCTCCAAATAATTGTCATAAGGGAAGGTGGACGATGATCTACATATCGTACAAAGGACTTAAGTCCTATTTTGACCCTAACAGAAAAGTGAAGAAAGTATTATAAGAATAACTGTGCTGCTGTTTGTAGCTTCAATACGATGAATTTATTCTTTTTAGCTTCTTTTGAAGGTATTTGAGAGTGTTCTTAGATAGTAAACATGGTGAGCCATTAGAATATCATATATCTCGTTCTTGGATAAGTGTTTTTTAAATTTAAATGTCTTGTAAAATGTATAAACATGTATTTAATGCATGAAATGAAGTTCTCTTTTAATATAAATGAATAAAAGTTAAGACACAAAACACCTGATAATTTTGCGTTTGTTTTTCTATCTATCATTAATTTTGTTTATACTCAATACAATTATAGAATTTACCTTATATTTGGAAACATTTACCAATACTAACACATAACTTTTAACTAAGTTTGAATTGGTTCTTTATAAAAGACAATATGTTTTGTAGATAAACTAGATATGAACTGTAATTTAGTATTCGATAACACACTTATTACATAGCTACTTGGCTAATATACTATATTTACGGATTTAATATTTGTTAAAATTTCATGACCATTGCAAAAAAACGAAAGCATGTGAGGCAGAGGTCTGTAGACTTTAAGTCTACGGATTCAAATTAAATTATTATTACTTTTAAACAAAAAGAAAATGTCCTTTACATTATTTGGATATATGCAGAAAACACTTACATTAAACTAAAATGTTTTACTCCTTAAAAACTGTCTCCATTTTGTAATAAGATCTTAAAGGATTACTGGTACTCGATAATTTTTATCATGAATATGATATATTTAAAAAAAATAGCAAACCTTTTCTTGCAATTCCAGGCTATTAATAAGCTTATCTATTTCCTCGTTCAGTTGTTGTCCGGTGTAGCCCTTGAGTCGTGCGAAGAACTCAAAATGTTCTTGAACCGTGAGTTCGTTGAAAAGTACGTTGTGTTGCGGACACAGACCGATGTGCGCGCGCGCCAGTCGTGTTTGTGATGATATATCGTAGCCCGCGACACGAACATTCCCACGGGTTACCTCCACATTACCTGTACATATTATAAACAACTGTATTAAATAAATAATAGTTTAGTTTTTTAAACTATCGTTTATTTCATATTATTGCATTGTCACCAGTCCTGATAAGTGCAAAGTTACAAATTCCGCCATCTTGATATTCAAAATCGTGTTCAAAGTTTCCGTCACTCTAGCTAGTAAAAGCGTAAAATATTGTACAACCTGTACTATAACTATACTATATTGTACCTGTCAACATTGATATAGTCGTTGATTTCCCAGCGCCATTGTGACCCAGGAGCACGGTGATCTGATCATCGTAGATATTTAAACTTAAATTGTTAACCACTGTATTATTTCCGTATACTTTTGTAAGATTCTGTAAAATTAATATATTCAATACAGTATACCCAAACAATATCTTATCAAAATATGAAAATATTTTTGTTACCGTCATTTTAACTCCAATTTGATGATTAGGGGGATCTTTTTCTTTGATAGTGACATCCAGTTCAGGACTGTCATATAATGCGTAATCTGGAATTGTCAAAACACAATAAGTATAT
The DNA here is from genome assembly GCA_918358865.1 of Melinaea marsaeus rileyi. Lineage (NCBI taxonomy): Eukaryota > Metazoa > Arthropoda > Insecta > Lepidoptera > Nymphalidae > Melinaea > Melinaea marsaeus. The sequence continues at coordinate 1,653,798 of OU911089.1, forward strand.
AAATAAGGCGTATACAATTAAAAGTAGTCATTGATAAGGTGTTTTGTTACAAAAATGTTTGAGTTTTCAAAATCGTAATTCACTCTATTGTACCCCTTCAGCCGTAACAGTAAGAAGTCGTCTTTATAGCAAATTTTTGGAGTCAAAAAGTCATTAAAATAATAAAATAAGTCTGCAGCTTAGCAAACCTTATTTTATGATGTCACTATCATATCAATTCATTTCAATGACCGAATTTTCTAAAATAATTTATCTGACATTTCAATAGTTTGATGTAATTTGATCCTTTTATGATTGTGTTTTTGATAACAGTTAATCAGATAATACAAATATATACAATATCTCTAAACCTCTTTCACAACACGGGTCATTGTTATACGATAAGTAAACAGACAAAGGCAATTTTTAACAGAAAACATGGATTTAAGATTTTGTTATTAAATTTACAATAAATAAAATAAAAAAATATTGATAATATAAAACGTTTGGTCATACACAATATCTTTTTAATACCCAGATAGTAATGATTGATTTACAAGATTGTCTATAACTAATAATGACTTAAAAATAATTATTAATTATTTCACAGAAGTAAGTACTATTCGGGTATTTTTAAGGCCCAAAGTAAATCAACATATTATAATTGATCCTCTACTAGATAAGGCTTTTCTTATATTTAGATGTGGTCAAAAGCCTCCTTCATCAAGTATTGGCAAACTAAAAATTGTTATCATTATTATAGAAACTTAATTAAGAAAGGTTGTCAAATTGAAGACAAGCTAGAGCTTTGCTACACTAGAGAATCGTCTATTATGTAATGTAATATAAGAAAAATAATAACAATAACACTCACCATAATCAACCCGTTTGGAAGGAAACCAGAATGATTTTTGGAAGGGGAAATACCACGGTTGGGGCGTCCCGCACGGACCTGGTAACACCTGCTCGAAGTACAGAGCAACTAACATGTATAACACACAGTCCACTAGAAACATTATACAAACATGTCCGAACAAGAGACGATCCGACTCAAGGGAATGCGTAGCGAAAAACTCGCCCCATTGCATGCCTGAAATATATTATTTTTAACCTTCTTGTTTATTCTATTGATGGTTATAAATTATAGGAAATTTGTAATCACCTTGACCACTCTCCGCTCGTAATATTAATTGAAATCCATACGACATGGCCGAATTAATACTCAAACAAGTAATTGTTTGTACAGCAACTGATACTTTTATGTCCATTCCCAACAGAAAAGCAGGAATAAAACTAACAAACCACACAATTCCTCCAAATAACGCTGCAGTACTCCCTAAAGGACAAAATAATCAAAACTTTTAAAGAAACACAAGATAAATCAATAGTTTTGATAAATGTTAATTCTTTCAATATAAGTTTAAAAGCTAATCCTTATACATTTATTATTTGATTCATAAGTAGGAAATGCTTTGACAACTTTATCTTCCTAAGTGTCTAAATAAATAATGAATCATCAATTTTGACCAACATTCGTAGATAACATGTATGACTCGAATAATCGACCAAAGTTATTTACTGACTCATGATATATTTATATTAGATTACCACCAAACAGTAGTTATACCTTTAGAGAAGAAACCGCTTATCATGAAGCAGAAGAATATTGTGCAAGACAAATATAACACTACGTAAAACAATAAAACGCTCCACGAAGTGTTAGTGAATACGGCATAGCTGCTGTAACCCTGTTCGTTTGTAAACCAATTTACCTAAAAAACAATTTATATTATAAATCTCCCTCACATCTACAATAATATAGCAATCTAGATGCAATATACCTTTAAAATGAGTATAATAAGAACGGCTGTTATAAACAGATAAATGAACTGCTTACTGAACCACGCAACCCAATGCAACCAAGTGGGCAGACCCATAATTTTCATTGTTTCCTGAAAAACCACACAATTTTAGTCTATTATATAACAAGAAAAAACAATAATATCAAAATATTAACCTTCAGCTGTAACTCTTTCTCGACAGTTACAGTCCGGACGATGTTAACAGCGGTGTAGCTAAAACTAAGCATGAAAAACATCGGAAATATTAGTATTAATGCCTCCACAGCCAGATCCTGCAGATAAGGAGGATGAGGATATCGGTTTAGATTTACTGTGAAGTCGTTTAAATTATGTCCTGTTATAAGCGATACTAACTCCATGGATATCGCGTGTTGTAAACCTATAAACATCTCATTAACATAACCTGAAAAGAATTTATTAAACTTATTGAAATGTATTTATTTTTATATTCATACGTTTCAAAAATCTAACACATACCTGGGTCGTTGCCACCCTCCCAAGATTGCGGAAATCGGGGTCCTGGTAATTCAAAAAATGGAAAAACGTTATCCGTTCGCCAAGAATTACCACCCGTCGCAAGCAACGAATTCAAACGTGGTTTTTCTGGAAAACGCAACGCATACGAGAGGTTCGCAGGAACATCCCAAGATTCGTCAAAACCTACAAAGGAAATTTATTGAACAAACTTATTTTAAAGTGATATTTTATCGAATATTTTTTCACACACACCCAGTAATTTGTCATCAAATTCCACGGCAGCTATAACTTCGCGGATAATACTGTCATCAGTGTAAATAGTCTCTAGGGCTGCGCTACTATTGTACGCCTCTATTTTCACAAGACGTCTCACAATATCTCCAATGATGGTTGAATTCAAATCAATATCTGGTGGTATTTCTATTGGTATATCTGGTAATTCAGGCATACCGGGTATTCCCTCTAATATTAAATCAATAAGCTCTTTTATATTACGAGTAAATAAATTGATTGTTGCGTTTTGTATAACAGATTCTAACACTGCACTCTCAGGGGAATACGCTATTGACAGTTTGCTATAATCAAGGGAACCTCTGAAAGAAATGAACATTTTATTCAATGTGCATATGTTTTATACAATAATATATATATATATATATATATATATATATATATATATATAATGGACACTTTTAAACAGAAGACATTTTAATGAAGATAACGAGGAAAATAATTAATAATACGCAATTTTAAGATACAACATACATAACAAAATATGAAGAATATATAAGAAGAAGAAGCAGAATAAAAAAACAAAATTTAGTTTCCTCATACAACTATTATATTTGGGTATGAATGAAAACTTAATAATAAGCTAAACACATATAAACTTACAAAACTAGTGCTGAATATTTCAACGTGTAAGCAGGTACTGGTGGATAAATAATTGCTTCTCTATTAACAGGTTCGATTTGTTGTCGCAAAATGAGAACTAATGCCATCGTAGCGACCGGTAAAAGAATCTCCACTAGGGTTTGAATGCGATGCCTCCATTGTTGGAGGAAGTTCTTCCACATCAGAAGACGGAATTTGATCAGGGAATTTGAACCAGGTAGACGCTTCCTCATTTTTGTTCTGTATAAATACAGCATATTTATCCAATGGTATAGATAAAGGCTTATTTTAATTAGTGATAGTGGCGATTAGTATTGTTTAATGTATAATATATTACTCCAGTTTATGGTAATGGTACTAAACCTGAAAAGTTAGTATTACACACTTCTTATCGACCATTTAATTACACAATTAAATTCATTCATAGCAAGATAATGTAAAACATTAAGAACCTCCCAAACAGTGAATGTCTTTACACTACAAGATACTAGATACTTGACAACTAGATAATAATAAAATATGATTGACATAATATTTGTAAATATAGAAACGTCTAAATTTGGTATTCAAAAAGTTAACAAATCCTTCATGGGCTTGAGTGAACGCATATAATAAAGTTCCACAAGATATCTTAGACCTTTCTTTTCTTAGTTTTAAATCTAACATCAAAAGTGTATTATTAAATAAATCTTATTATAATATTCAAGACTTTTTGATCGACATGTGTGGAACTTAAGTTGTTGACTCATTTTTATAATATATATATCTAACATTGTTAAATTTCGTTTAAAAAGAGCAACTGTTAGTAACAGTAATATTGTAGTGAGCTGGTAGTGACTTACTGACTGCAGTGACCTTTCTAATGTAAAAATTGATTCAAAAGCATATAAATGCTTACTTGAATAAAGATATTTTGAATTTGAAAAATGTCTGCTTGGAGATAATCTTAAAAATCAATTCTCAATTATTAATCCAATTTAATCCAGGTCTTTACAATCTGGAGATACAGATAATATTTGATCCGTTTTCTTGTGACTTGTTTACATTCATAGAAACAGACACATTGACAGATTACTATTCGCTATCCGGACTAGTATCGATAAGATAAACCGAAAACTACTCACAACTCGACAAACGCACCTTCAAAACAAATTAATATGATTTTGAATATTTCTATTCGGTCATATTTTTATTGTTATAACAATGACTTCAAGTTTAAAATGATCAACGTCTAGTCAGTCAGCGCGTAGCAACTACTGTGTAGGTAGTTTTAAATTACATAGTTCATTACGTGGGTTGACGTTAATTTACCTATTGAGGGAGTTAACAAAAATACTTAATAGATGCAGCAGTATGCAGCAGCAATGTACATTGCAATCAATTTGAATCGAATATTTATATTTTGAGTATATCTAATAGAACCTTTGATGAGACGAACAAATTCACTACTAATTGTGTACAGTAATACCCCGCTTTACGCGAGGGATACGTTCCAAAAAAAATCGCGTTAACTGAAATTCGCATATAACGTAGTCAAAAATTATTACAAAAAAATTCAAATCATTTTAATCAATCACTTTAATTATAGGAACACTTTATGCAATACATACTCTTATTTTTTACGGAAAAATACATCTATTGTTGATGACTACATTATATTTATACACACTCTTTCGCGTAATACGAGGCATTTGAGAGCGAAATTTGCATCCGCGTTATCGTGAAACCGCGTATAACGGGGTCGCGTAAAGCGGGGTATTACTGTAAATATAAGTTAAATCAATCAATTCTTTAACAAACTACATGATATATTTTAGACGGTACGTGTGTTTGTATAATACTAGTTTATACTCTAACTTTCTCTGCGGAAAAAACGATGTAACAAAGGAGAAACCTATATCAGTATTTTTTAAACTGTGGTGTTTTTTTTACCATTTAAATAAGAATTACTTGACTACAGCGCTATCAAAATCAATTACATCTATGGCACAGTGTTAATATTGTCAAAAATATATATATTTTTTTAATTTATCTTCACGCCATATCCCTTGCGGGGTAGCCAGAGACGACGGAGCGCCAAACGCTACGGTCCCTGCATACCTCTTTCGCCTCGGCCACAACCATCAAACTCTTCATACATGCCCTCCGGGGGGTCCCCATGCTTTTAAATATTGAAAAAATATTCAAAAATATTCAAAAATATTGAAAACCGAATAGATTTTTATCAAGCCCAATATAATTGAAGAGACTTTAAATTTGATATTAATTAGTACGAGAAGGACTCAGTAAGTTAATCTGATATTATTGTTTTTCTTTTCGATTCAAGTAGGTTCTATATAGCTAAAAATTAATATGTACATTTTTACATAATTAACTTTGCCCACGACTTTGTTCGAGCGGAATGTTTTTTGAAACAAATATAATTTAAGATATATCTTATAAAATCATTTATTCGCCACTGAAAGTCTTATCAAAATCGGTCCTGCCGTTTCAGGGATTACCCGAACCAGAAAGGGAGAGAAAAATTTTAAAAAATATTTTATTATGCAAGTGTCGTTTATACTATATGTAATTAAAGAAACAACAGTTAATTTGAAATTACAAACAGACACTTCAATTTTTATTTATATGTAGATATACCTCAGACAAAATAATAGTGTTCGTAAGATATATTTACAGTCTGAGAATCGTTTTAAAACAAATTAAATTACATGAGTATTTCGCTATCTGTAATGAAATAGTAACGAGGACAATTGTATCTATGCAATGTACTAAGTACATTAGACAACTCTTTTTGTACTAAACATATTTTCAGTTTGTCAGAAAGTTTATAAGATCAAGCAGAAATTACTGAATAAATCAGATTTGGTTCAAATAAAACAGAGTGATTCGGGCTATTTAATATATTCCAGAGATTTAAACAATAATGTGAGTAGTAACTCTGGATGAGAGGTAGGACGCTGGAAACGGGTAGTGTTTATACTGTTTACAATTAGGGGATAAAAAGGGAATAAAATTGACTTCCTTTCTCCACGTTATTTGGATTTAATTGCGGCCACACATTACGACGACCCAGATTCATTTATCATTTATACGTCTTAAACTTGGACGTGAAATGGTTTTCTGTTATCATATAATCAGAGAATATGTCAGATGAATCCAAATATTTAGATATGCAATTGACATGAAAAATAAATATTTTTCATAACAACGTGTTTTGTAAAATAACATTAAAATCACGCTTAATAAGGGACGAATGGAAAATTATTTTAAGATATTATATACAATGAAAGGAAAACTACAGATGAATATGATTCAATTATTTGTAGTACGAGGATAATAAAATGTTAGTTATTTCACATGTGGGGAAAATATGATTTTGTTTTTAAAGTGAACCTCTCCAGCACAATAAGTGTGGAACCTGCTTTGTTCATCCAACCGGGTCCAGACAAATAATTAGTAATACAACAACTCTAAAACGGGGAATAAATCCAGACCTCAAATGTAAAGAACCGCTGCGTCTGCGCCAATATATTTATTTGACCGACATAAAACAAAATAATTGACCTTTAATACAATAAAACATAAAAAAATGTTACCTTTTTATATGTACAAGTCCTTATAACTAAACCAATCTTACGAATATTCACTTATAAATAATTTATATCACATTATCATGCACAATTAGGGTGACAATCGATACACTGAAATTACTCTGAAAACGTACCAACGCGTCGTCACTTATCCAATAACTGACAGACAACAAGCGTACGTTATCTTTACTTACATACCTAGATATTAATTTTGCTAAGGACGTGGTCAGGTAATGTCAGGAATTCAACATGTTTTATCAGTTTATTTTATAATAACTTAAAAAACATATATATTTATTTATTTAATAATTGAGCGAAGCGAGCGTAGCCAGCGGAGCGTTCTACTGGAGACCTTTTCACGTTCTTTGTCACGAATAGGCTCGAAAATTACTTGAAGGAAAATTATGAAATTTTTAAGAAATAATTAAAAAATACCGTAATTTTTTTTTTTAATGTCATGCCGAAAAACTGCGTGTCATGTCTCTTGTATAATAAAAAAAGGACTACTTTTTACACATTTTCAACGGTTATCTTCGTAAATATAGGCAACTTGTATATTTTTATTGAAATATATAATAAAATAAATAATAATAATGTGTGAATAACACCTTATAATCAGATACACTTATCTATTTTCGTATTAGTTATTGATTTATAGATTACAACTCAACCGAAATGTGAATAAAATTTGTTATAAAAACAATTAATTATACGTAGTCATTACGTATTTAAGTGATAAACAATTTTGCATTGTTTCATTTCAACACATTTATACATATAAATAAAATTGAAGTGTCTGTTTGTAATTCCAAATTAACAGCTTTTTAGTAAATGCATATGAAACTATATACGGTACCTACATTTAAAAAATCTGTCTCTCTGTCGGACTCTTTGTCGGCTAATCACTGAAACTGACGGACCGATTGTAACAGGACTTTCATTGACGGATAGTTGATGTTAAAGGAGTAACTTAAACCATTAAAAAAAAGTCGTGAAAGCTGCACAGCTAGTTCTAAAATATAAGTGAGAAAATAGGCCATTCAACTGCATAAATGCGAAGCGGACCTGTTGCTGTGTTGCGGAGTTGCTGTGAAATATAACTACAAAGAAAAATATAAAGGTCTTAAAAAGACAGATCTTAGATGATAAATCTTTTGTTGATCATGTTGTAATAAGTACTTCAAAAGCATATCACTTCATATTTAATGAGACTCGGAGGATTATTAAATTTAGATTCAGATTATATTTGGAGTTAGAGAAATTATAGGAATAGTTAATAATTAAATGTTGATTGATAATGTGTTTATTTATATGTTTATTTTTGTACAACTCAGATGTTCTATTTATTTACTTTTTATGTTAGAGGAGAGCCACTGTTGGTAAGTGATCATCTAGCCACCAACTCTTGGAACATTCGAGGAATTGTGAGCGTTGCCGGCCTTACAGGTGGAGTATACGCTTTTTGAAGGTACCCATGTCGTATCGTTCCGGAACCAACGAAAGAAGTTCATTCCACATCACAGTTTAGGTGTAAGAAAGGTCCTTGAAACCTCACACTAGAAGACCACTACGCATCCTATCCTAAATGATAAATAATAGCTTAGACACAGTTAATACTATAATAACCCCCTATAACACGATAGATAGGTTCCGCGTTATAAGAATATTCTCGTATAACGCGCTCATATGACAGTATAACGCGTTACGTTACGTTTAACTTTTCTTGTTAAAGGCGGTTTAAATGGAATTTTAACAAAGAACTTAATTTAATTTATTTTTTACTTAATTCAATTTAATTTTATAACAACACAATTGACACAATGTGAAAAGGAAAGCAAAATTAATTATGAACTGTACAAAATCATTACAAATTTCATAGTATAGAAATTTAACGTTGAAAATCCCCACGTTATATGGGAGAAATCACGTGTTATACGAGGGACTGAAATCGCGTGTTATAGGGATCACTGTACATATATTCTATTTATAGGATGTATATTTTTTACCACTATGCTCGTTGGTTAATAGTTTCTCTTTTTTAATAAGGATACACTTATATAAACTTAGTACTTTCTAGAGTTGTCAAAAATAAATATTAAAAAACTAAAACTTTTAAATGAATATTTCAAATAAAACTCAAAAACAATGTTAATAATGTTAGAATTGAAAACTATTTCAAACATTAAATTAAATTAATTAGTACCATAAAAATCCTTTTAAAAATACCTCAGACATGCATTACAGAAAAAATAGCATTTATTTCTATGTGGTTAAAATTATACCAAATAAATATTCAATACGCGGAACTATGAATAATAATCAAATAAGATAACGGCTCAATTTATGATAATTGTAATTAACCTTTAATTAAAATAAACGTGGATCAATCAATGATTATATTACTACCTATATACCTCACACTACTCGCACGATAAGAGAAACAATGTTTTTAGACAGCTAGCTAACTTATATCTATTATGATTGTCAAGAGTTAATCTGATAATGTATATATACTAAGAATCACTAATCGTTTTAAAACACCAGCTAGTATATAATATATATAAACAGTAGCATTTGTTAGGAGTTTGTATGTCAGGACCCTTTATTTCGAATCGCGTGGAAATATCTAGTCGAAATTAAAAGCCCTTTGAAGGTCGGACAAGATAAGACAAAATTAACGTAGGAATAGGGTATTTACCATTGCGATTGTAATTTTAATCCCGTCTTTATAATAAAATTCAAAGTATCTTTATTCAAGTAGCCATTAACGCACTTTTGAATCGTCAATTATTACACTAAAAGGTCAGTGTAGTCAATCCGTAAATGCTGCCAACTTGGAATGCTGCTCTGAGAAGAGCCGACCAACAACTCAACAGTTGGTCTTTTTAAATGAAATTTAACAATGTTAATTAGATGTATATTACTATATCAACCCTGCAAATGTGCCAACAAACGAGTTCCACACATTTCGATTAACTAAATCCTTTAAAATGTTATAATAAGATTTGTTTAATAATAAAAATAATATTATTTATATTTAATTATTATGTCTTATAAAAAAAACTAATAAATAATTGTTGTCCACACCAATGTTTGTGTTATTCCATGAAAACTAATGAATTTTCCAGTATGATAACGAAACTACATAAAATTTATTTAAAACCGTATAACCATAACTATAACTATAACGAATTTCATCAAAACCCGCACAATAGTTTTTGCTAATGCGTGAACAAATAAATAGACAAGTTATAAAGAAACAATAATTCTTTGTACGGTTTACAATAAAATATATAAGGTTTTATTTAACTAATTAATTAATTAACTTCGTAGCGATTACTTTTTATGTCTCGGGACTTTTTTATTACCAGTATAAGTAGATTTTAATTAAAGAAGAGTTAAATAATAAAACACTTTATCCCTTTTACAATAATAAAATACTTTATAATAAATAAATTAATTCAACAACTATCACGTCGTAAAATTTTTGTGTACCTACACATGTTGGAGAGGTGGCTAAAACGAGCACTTTAAGGAAAACAAGTGAAGATGCAAATACCCAGGGTATTTCCCGAACGAACTTTGACGAAATTATAAATGTTAATAAAAAAATAATTGATTTTTAATTTTAAGTAAAATGATTATTATTTATTGAAGAAAAGAAAATGTTAAATACATGTTTATTTATAATTACTAAAAAATTACAAAAAAAGTGTGATTAATAATAATACAAAATAGTAATATAATTAAATATGAAAATAAACTAAATCATTAAATTATAAACAGCGCCATCTCTTGACAGTAATAAAATTTTTTCCTGTCCACAGACATCCATACATCCATCCATCCAAGAAAAGTGAAAACAATACAGAACGAACAAAGTTCGTTCGTGAAAATCAAGTAAGTTTGGTTTATAAAATTATCACTTTATTCCTAATATATCCATTATTAAACCTCCTCACTCGTTTAAGGTAAAACGGGCAGGGTATAACTGACTCATGTCTTCTGTGGCTATAGACTACAACTTTTATATTTTAACATAAAAATTGGCTAATTTTTATGTTAAAATATAAAAGTTGTAGTTTTCATTGGTAAATAAATACAAGCGGAAAACTGCACAAGTCTCGTGGACCTCCTCAACTATTTAGCAAGGACACACTTGAAATATGTAAACAAAATCTAACATTAAAATGTTGAGATACGTCTTTTGTTGTAACCGATTTACAGTCAGATGACCGCTCAATAAGCAACATATATTGATTATTGAATTAAACATCAGAAAAAAGGGAACACACGAGACAAAAATTGGAGTATTTTTCAAAATCACGCTTAATACATTTTGTTCATTCAACTCCTAACAGCGTGTTCGCACGTGAAGTAGACAAATGACGCGAGATGGGCGAACAGACTACGTACACATGCTATGAACGCGCGCTCTTTTGAAATGAAATTTGACAAGAATGTCAGCTTTAGGCACATCGCCCGTAAGCGAAATAATGTCAATGGTAATGTTTGTTTTATGTTTTACGAGAAAAATAAAACATACTTAAGTGTAAAATTACGGAATAGTTCCTATTTGTCTTAAAATTTTTATTATATTATTAAAATTCACACGCTTTTCACATTAACAAAGACAAAGTTTGTGTCAGAATTATACATATAAATAAGTGTACCAATGTTTAATGAGTAGTTATTTATCTAATAGTATAATATTTATGGTTTTACAAAAAAAATAATAAATCATTGACACATGTTAGATATGGGCGAGTTGTAATAAAACTTTTTGATATTTGATTCCCTACATTGTTACTATTATTAATATATTATACATTAATGTAATATATATTACTATCGAAAACAGTATTTGGTTAGTTACCCATATAAATATATTCTCCAGTGAGATAAAAATAAATTTAGAAAAAACTGTTAGGGGGCAAAACCTTTGACTCTTTCTTATAAGTAAAAGTTTTTTGGGTAGGCCACGATTCTTAAGCTTTTTGCAGATTTATTAGCATTTAAAATCCTCGATTCGTATATTCATTGTACATTTTGTCTAAAATGGTAAAAGTATATATTCTAAAGAGACAAATAAAGTAACTCATTAATTTTTAAAGTACCTATATTATTACCTGCGGCTGCTTTATTAACACTAAACCTACCGACAATTCTTGTATACCTGTTACTGGTAATTAAAATTTATTTTATTATATAATGCATTTAATAATGGAAATAACTAAATGTAAAAAGTGTAGAAAATATTATATGCATATTCTAAGAATTGTCATGTAGTTTGATAACGATATTATAACGTTTAAGAATGTGTAAGTTTTACAAAAGTTTAAGAACGGTCAATTTGACCGGTACTTGGTAGGTTTAGTGTTAACACTTAGATGGTCAGTCCTTAAAGAATTACATATCTATCACGATAATGGCTTAAGCATTTTATTGACATGTGTGACCTTGTGAAGCCATAACTCAACAACACACCAATTTAGCAGTATTTTTTAATAAAAAGAAACCAACATATTGATTTATTCAAGGTTTTATTTCTTATTTTATATATTATAAAAGTTTAACTAGTAATCTACTTATTTTGCTATACTATTATTGCCATCTGTAATGAGCGTAGGCTCTGTTTGCTTCACACAGACGATGAAGGTCTTGCTTCCTCTTCACAACTTTACCGGTGTTATTTGCAGCATCAAGCAGTTCCCATGCAAATTGCTCCGGAAAATGAATAGTTCTTTCTTTATCAAAAGTTGCATCCAAGAGCCACTTTATTGCCAAAAAGAGAGATCTCTTTTCAGTTATAGGACCGGGAACCTGTAAATTTTAATGATTTTCACAAATTGACCTAAATAATAATAATAATATTTCTCATATAAAATTTCTGTTCTTTTTGAATTGCCCAACTCATGAACTAGGTAGTAAAACAGTGATACAATAAAGAAATACCCGGCAGAGTTTGTTGTGTGGTTCTTCTCAGAGCAGGCTGTTTGGAAAACTCGTAGACTTAACTTTAAGTTATAGTGTCTTTACAGGACTTATTATGATGAGTATGGTATCAAAATAGTCCTGACACTTCCATTTGATATACACAAGTAATCACAGATATTGGGAAAGATATAAATAAATATACCAGGATTCAATTCCTTCCCAAACGAATGATAAGTTAATAACAGAATTATAATCTTAGTGGAAATATAATAAAAAGACAAATATATTTTAGTTATTTATGTTTTTTTAAATAAATAATCCAACCAACCTGATATGTAATGCCACCTCGTTTGATCGGCAAAAGTTGTAACAATGGCTTAGAATTCTCTACTGCCTTATGTAAAATATCCTTAGGGTTGAGCACAATCTTTGCCTTTTCTTCAGGTGTAGCGGCCAAGTGGTATCGCTCGATTTGCGTTCTCTTAATATTCTCAAATGACTTCTCAACAAGGCTACGAGCTAATTGTTTGTTTCCCATTTTCATTACATGATTGATTACTTTACTACAATTTTAATGACACAAGTTATTATTTATTAATGACTTATTTATTTCAAACACATTATTATACATTTCTTTATTGAAAATCGGTTATTACTCTCATATAAAGTGAATAAAACAAACTGCATTGTAATAAATAGTTCAATATAATGAATATTTTCCAATTCTCTTCAGAATTTTTATAGTGAGGTTGTGTGATATATCAAAATATAACATTAGGATTATTTACACAGTTAAAAGAATTTTCTTATAATAAAGGCAGTTTTGGAAATTATTTTTTATATAATTTAAAACAAATGACAAATAGTAAATATTCACAAACATTTATTAATAACGAGATCTGTTAAAATGACTAATAACTATAATAATACATGTAAGATGCATCGTGATCATGAGAGGTATTTTATTACTTACCTCACAAGAGGATCATGATACACCGAGGATGTCTCATGTGTCCCAGGTGGTTTGACGGGAACGGCAGCCAATTTACTCAACTCATTATTTTCTATTAGTTTTGCTTGATCCTCTTTTCTGAATATGGGATTTTGGAAGTAATCCGGAAAGCTCGTAGGTCGGGGATAAAATCGGTGTTGCATTAAATTTGGCAACCTATAAGGAGAATAAGGAATAAAGATAGGTTTCTACAAGTCAGATTATTATTTTTTATATTATACAGTAACAAATATAATTAAAATAACATTAAAAATTTCAATTTATATTTGTTTTTGGTTATATCTTGTGTAATATCATTACTTATGATTATATGTCGTCAGGAAACCACTGGTTGCGACTTCATGTAAAGCTTTCCTTAAATTATTCATTTTGTAAACTGAAATTACTACTTTAACTTAGTACTTATATTATATTATTATTATATTATATTTTCTCTTTTTGAAATCATATGTCATTTCTCAATAATAGACAGTAGACTGTATAATAATCTGTGCAGTAGACACAAGATAATATATCCTACTTATACAAAAAAATTATAATTATATTAATTAAAATAAATAATAATTATAAAACCTTTCTTCATTGATGGCTATTTCTTATTATAAGGTACAAAATATTTATATCATGATTTAGGAATAAGATATTCTTTACGAATTTAACAATTCAATAAAAATCAAATAATATTCATATGCCAGTTGCAACAGTCTTTTCGGTATTCTTTTATGAAAATGACAATTAATAAAGATTTGAAAGATTATTAATTTCACAAAATTACAAGTTGTACCGCCATGACCCATAAATTTATTGTTTTGGTTTGCTGTACCTATGTGTTTTTTGCTTAAGTCTACTCCAAAATAGTAAAATAGTAGTAGTGCTAATATTATAGTTTTTTAATGCCTTCTAAAATACAACATACTTGTACATGTAAATCGATAATTTTATAAAATAAGATCAAAATGAAAATATCTTTATTCAAGTTTCTTCAAGAATGTTAAATTATTACATTAAAAAGGTCAGTCAGTCCGTAAGAAAACTACCACCGACGCAAAATGCTCAAAATTTGATAAAAAGGGCTGGCAAGATTTTCAACAGTTACACTTTTTAAATGAAATTTAACATTGTTTGATGTATACATTATAATTTCAACACTGCAAATGAGTTAACAATCACACATTTCGATCGATTAAGAATTCTTGTAGTAAGATTTATTTAAAAATATACTTTTATAAGGATTTATATTTTGGCGTATAAATAATTCAGCACTATGGGTGCTTTCGTCACTCGGAGCTAGCTGACGCCCGCTTTGATATTTTATTAATAATGTATTGAATATAGAAGCGACCGTAAAAGCACCAATTTCTTTATATACATCTCTCTCCCCCTCTCGGGAATATTTAATTTTTAAATTATTAATCGCCCAGAGCTCTTTTTTTTTGTAAAATAAGAACAGAATTAATTTAAGCAAATAAATAGTTCAAAATAATGATTAAAAACCTAGAATCAACAACAGATCGATATGACTTTTGACAATTGTTCCTTAACTC
Organism: Melinaea marsaeus rileyi; assembly: GCA_918358865.1. NCBI lineage: Eukaryota > Metazoa > Arthropoda > Insecta > Lepidoptera > Nymphalidae > Melinaea > Melinaea marsaeus. Next base: position 1,669,096 of record OU911089.1, read on the forward strand.
TCAAGACAAATTCCGTATAAAACGTCAATTGAGATAAACATAATCAACAAAATGCTTTTTATTTCCTACTTGAGAATCAACAATTATAAATTAATATTTTAATAAGAGTTTAAGATGTCTACTATTATAAAGTTCGAATTAAAAGAACTCCGAAAGTTAGCTAATGACCAAAATTCTTGTGTAATTGAAAAAAAGGTTATACAGAACTTGGCGTTACAACCGTGGTGTTTGGGTAATTTACAGGATTCGATAAAAAACTTGTTAGATTATAAAATAGGGAAGTTTGACAAAGAGTAAGTATGGGCTGGCTTTAGTTAACAGTTACGGCTTTGGTTTATGGTCATGTGTTATTTAAAAGGTGTTAGTCTCTCCTTTCTATTAACATCAGTCTCAGTCCACATACTCTACTCGTACTCCAAGTACTACAGTAAATTAAAGTTTAGCCGTATTTCAAAGATACTTAATATTTTTTCTTTTGTAAATGCATAAAAAGTATTTAATATATTATTTTTAGATTTAATGGAATTCTAATAAGTTATAAAAATCTTCGAGTTCTACAAAATGTAGGCGCCATTCGTAATGACAATGCTGATATACATTTCCAAGTGCAAGCAGACTATTTCCTGTTCCGTCCATATGTGGGAGCCACATTAAAAGGCGTAGTTAATAAAAAGAGTGCCACACATCTTGCTATCCTGGTTCATAGGTAAATATAAAATAGTAACATTTGTAAAATAAATATCATCAATATTATCTGTTCATTTTCATTTTCAGAGTTTTTAATGTGGTAATACCACGACCAACTGAAGAACCAGGAAATTATTGGATAGGATCTAACATAGAAGAGGGACAAGAAGTTGTCTTTCAAATTGTTGTTTTAGATCTCTATGGAGCCTTACCTTATATCAGGGGAAAGTTGGACGAACAGTAAGATATAGAATTAATTTTAATTATCTGCTTTTTATTGAGCGAAGCGAACAAAGTGAGCGGGGCGTTTTATTGGAGACTTTTTACATTCTTTGTCGCGAATTGCCTCGAAAACTACTTGACGGAAAATTATGAAACTTTGCAATCAAAAAAATACACATTAGATGATGGTTTTTAAACAAAAAAATTATGAAAAATGTTGTAAAAAAAAATTATGTTTTTTATATCATGTATAAAAACTGATATCTCATTGAAGTCAATGGGAAACGATGAGTCAATACACTAGGCTCGCTTCGCTCAATATGCAAACAACACCCGAGATTTCGCGAGCGCAGCGAGTCGTAATTGAGGGTTTGTTGGCGCCCCTAGTATATATTATTAACAATATTTTGTGTATTATTCTATGCTAACATTGATTTATTTCAGGTGGATTAAAATGAGACAAGATGGTGATGATGAAGAGGAAACAAAAAAATCCAAACCATTAAATGTATCATATATAGATTTTGATAAAACTAAACCCAGTCACAAACAAACTGACAATATAAAGAAATCAAACTCTTCACCAGATAAAAATAATGCTGCAGTAAGCAATAATGATGACGAAGTAATAAACCATAATAAAAAAGATTTAAACAACACAGATAAAAAAATAAAAAGCAAAAGAAAAAGTAAATTATCTGACGCTGAAACGTATTCAGAGGATTCCCCGAGCAAACCTAAAAAACGTAAAAAAGATGTGTAGTCGGGGAATTTACATTATAGATAAATAAATAGAAGTAATTATAATTATATGATTTATATAAAATATATTCTATAACAACTAACAAAAATGTGTTTTACTGTTGTGGATAAAAAAGGTGGCAACTGAAAATAGATTCGTGATTAAGACAAGTTATTTTATTTTATTATTACTAACATAACACATATTTAATTTTTACCTATAATATCAAACCCTTTTATTCTGGATCCACACAATTTTTTTTTTTTTTATTTTTACTCTCCAAAGGTAAATTTTCTTACAGGATGGTTTTGAAGCTTTTTTTTTTTTTTTTTTTTTTATGTTAGAGGAGGGCAAACGAGCTTGCGGGTCACCGTTGGTATGTGATCACCGCCGCCCATGAACTCTTGCAACATCCGAGGATACACAAGAGCGTTGCCGGCCTTGGAGAAAGGAATATATGCCTTTTTTGAAGGTACCCATGTCGTATCGATCTGGAAATACCGCCGAAGGAAGTTCGTTCCACATTTGAGTGGTACGTGGGAAAAAAGTCCTTGAAAACCGCACAGTTGAAGATCGCCACGCGTCCAGGTGGTATGGATGATAAAGGAGGCGATGGCGAGCTGTGCGGTAGTGAAATTCGGCGGTAGGCATCAGATCGAATAGTTCTTCGGAACACTCCCCGTTGTAAATGCGGTAGAAGACGCACAAAGAAGCCACGTCTCTACGCAATGCCAAAGAGTCCAGCCGTTCACAGAGCACTGGGTTCCCGACAATCCGAACGGCTCTCCGTTGTACGCTGTCAAATGGTAGAAGCTGATATTGGGGTGATCCGGACCAGAGATGAGAACAGTACTCCATGTGAGGCCGGACCTGCGCCTTATAGAGCGCAAGTCTTTGGCCAGGTTTGAAATACTGCCTCGCTCTATTGATCACTCCCAATTTCATCGAGGCCAACTTGGCCTTGCTCTCCAGATGACCACGAAACTGACAATCGCTCGAAATGTCGAGACCCAGTATTCTGATACTTGGCGAGGCAATAAGAGGAGTGCTCTCGAAGAGCGGTGATACGACAAATGGGGTTTTCTTAGTGGTAAACGCGCAAACCTGTGTCTTTAGGGGATTGAACTGAACATGGTTCAGTTCACCCCACTCAGAGACCATCCCCAGGGAGGTCTCTATTGAAGACACAAGTTTCTTTCGGCACCCGTCGACGTTTTCCCGAGAGAGACCTGCACGACCGGAATATACTGCATCCCCAGTGCTGTCATCCGCATAACAATGTATGTTGGAAATATCCAACATATCATTGATATGCAGGAGGAACAGAGTTGGGGATAGCACGCAGCCTTGGGGTACACCAGCATTCACGGGCTTGGGGTCCGAGCAAAAACCGTCGAGAACGACTTGTATGCTCCGCCCAGTGAGAAAACTGGTGATCCACTTGCATAAACCCTCGGGAAGCCCATAGGAAGGTAGCTTCGAAAGAAGCCCCTTGTGCCATACACGATCAAAGGCTTTTGCCATATCCAGACTAACTGCCAGACCTTCTCCCTTGCTTTCAATAACCGCTGCCCAACGGTGCGTAAGGTATAACAGAAGATCACCAGCTGATCGACCATGGCGAAAGCCATACTGCCGGTCATTGATCAACTGGTGATCCTCTAGGTACGTTAGGAGCTACCCTGCGGCTAAGCTGCGGCCCTGTTTACAAAATTAAAAAATATAATTTAAATTGACAAAATGTACACAGATACAAATAACATTTATGGCCAGTCATTAAGGATTAAAAGCTTTTGAAGTGAAACTTCTTTAGAAATGTGATTTGAAACTCGATGTTAAAAAAATGCATCACGATAAAGAAACAAACACAAATGTATAGAAGAGAATGAGATAGAAGACATATAAATATATCTTATTGAATATATTAATGTGTTGAAGTTGTTATTTTTTAAAACTTACGATTAATGTCATTGATTTATTGGTTCGAAATTAATATTTTAGGTTTAAATACTAACAAAACTAAATGCATAGAGTTTACACTTCGTAATACAAAAGTAAAAATTTTTACTTGCTAACAATGAAGTGTTAGAACTGATTGACTCAACAAATTTCTTAGGTAAAACTTAAAATAAAAAGCTGCACTGGAACCCCCATCCTCAACACTCGCACACGAACGCAGCTCCGCCGTCCTTGCAGTTTGTGTTTATTTTAGTTATTTTCATAGTATTTTATCTTACGGTATTTTATTATGGGGCAGTACTGCTGAAATTAGTTCTATATTTATTTTACAAACAAGAGCTGTACGGGCTATTTATAACTTAAAAGCTAGAGATTCTCTGAGAGATGTTTTTAAAGAAATAGGTATTCTTACAGTCGCTTGGCAATACATATTTAATAATATATATATATATATATATATATATATATATATAGGTACGCCAAAATTTAAATAGTTATATGAAAAACAGTGACAGACACGCAATAAATACGAGAAATAAAAACAAATTCGTAATGCCAAAATTTCGTCTTCATAATTTCAAAATGTTCATAATTTGCCGTCAAATAGTTTTTGAGCCTATTCGTGACAAATAATGTGAAAAAGTGTCCAGTAGAGCGCTCCGCTCGCTTCGCTCAATAAATTTCCACAAGATATAGACTTAGACTTTCCTTTTCTTAGTTTTAAATCTAAAAACAAAAGTTTATTATTAAATAAATCTTATTATAACGTTCAAAAGTTTTTAGTGGATCGAAATATGTGGAAATTAAGTTGTTGATTCCTTTGCAGGATTTATTGACCTTTTTTATTGTAATAATTGACGATTCAAAAGTGAGTATGTCCGATATAAATTTGTTAATAGAAGTAAGCAGCTTTATAAAAAATATAAATTTTACATTAAATTATTAAATAATTTTTAAATTTGGTAAAAATTAAACAACCTTACATTTATCCTGTTACTCTATATTCATCTTAATTTCTCGTAAAGTCGTAATCTTCTGAAAAGTAGCCTTTTTTATTAACAAATGAAACCTAAAGAAACACCTTCCTTTTTAGAGGGGTACCGTAAAGTAAACTTTTAAAGACGAATTTTATAATATTTAACATTTTAAAATTGGTATTTCGTGGAATCGGACTAGAAGTACTGTATGTAGAGTTAAAAAAATAAAATATTATTACTTGTGGTCAACAAAAAAAAAAATTATAACCGTTAAATGTATCGACAAAATAAACCAGTAGTCGAAATGTTTATACGTTTCAACTATGGATTGTTGTTGAATGTTCTAAAGATATCTAGCTATATATAGATTATAGAACATTTACAAAATAAATTATCGACGTGAAAGCTCAGTTATCATATATTTGATTATATTATAAAAATACTACTGGCATAAAAGGTGGTAAAAAAGTTCAAGACAAAAAAAAGTTTAATCACAAAACATCGACTTGTAATATTGACTAATGGTAACATTACTTGTAAATGTCAAACTCCGTCTTGCGAGTTGCAAAGGTGAACGGTGTACAACCGTCAACATAGAGAATTATAGTCTTGGGCGTAATAGTTCGCAACTGAGATCGAACGACCTAGTTCGCCTTTTTTAAATGAACTAGTTCGCTCTTCTAGTTCGTTAGTTCGCGTTTAGTTCTGAGCTCTTTGCTCTTCGTAGCAGGATCAGTTTTAGAAAGAGCAAACGATTTTTCTTGTATTGAATTATTTTAAGGTAGTTCGTTCGGTCGTTTTGATACTGCGACAAGATTATTGAAAAAATTTTACTTTTACTTAAAATATTTAGACACTAAAAGTGGGACAAAACTATGAATTAATAAAATATATATTTTTATTATAAATAAATAGGTTTATTGTTTATGTTGTAAATTTTTGTCTTTATATATTAATTTAGTTTTGAAATTTATAAATACTTTATATATATTATACATATTCTATACAATAAGAAATAACATTATTAACAATCGCAATTTGAATAGGCAACCATTTTATTCATTACCGCATACTAAAAATGTCATCGTAAATTTGTTTGGTTTATTTTAAAGTCGCTAATACTATACCAATATGGATCAAAATAGTTTACATTGCTCACGGTAAGTAATATGAGCGAGAGGCAGATAGCGTTTCGTGCGATTGCGAGCGAGACGTCAGTAGTTCCTATGACACTTGATGTCTCCTTAACTCATCTGTCACGAACTAGTGAACTACGAAGCGAAAAATTTGGGATCCAGTTCGCGTAGTTCAGTTGTGGGAGCGATCTTTCGAACTAGTTCGTTCGCGAACTACACAAGACTAGAGAATTAGTATTGTCGTAAATCTGGCATCTACGATGCATTATTTGAATGTGAAGTTTTATTGTTTCTTGTTATGAAAACATAAATATATTTTAAATTGTTATCATCAAATGGAGAATTTGGCTCTTAATACTTAATAAAAAGCGCCGGAACACTTGCTGATTACTTTGCTTTTAATCGTTAAAAATGTCGAAGAATGGCGAAGTGTCGTCAAATCAAGGTAAAAGCAAATCGAATAAACACTAACATTGTAACTAAACAGATTTGTTACTTTGTAATTCAATTCACGTTTTTCCTATAATTTTAGGTCCAAGCAGACCAAATATGCCTAAACCTGATCTGAGCTTATTCAACACAGACAAACGTAAAGTATTAAATCTCCAACTTGGAGGTTCATCTAGCGAAAGCGCCGCATTTATGCCCTTTTCTCCGAACACATCAGCACAGAAATCGCGAATGCCATCAAGAACTATTAGAGATGTTTTACCAGAGAACCCAAGGTAACAACAGCAGCTTTACATAATTGGATAATCCTATGATGCTTAGATACTCTATCTGTTTTAGTCCCTAGATATACTCTTATTAGTAAACTTTAGATATATCTTTTATAATATAGTGGAGTGCCATTATTATATGCCATATATTATTTCTCTTAGAATATTTTAATTAGAATGACAAAATGTGTACCATATATACTTGATTGTCTTATTGTTTATATCTAAGTTTTAATTTTGGGATCTGAATGCTTTGTGGGAACATATTAAAATAATGGGAAAGACCATGCTTCTCTTCCTAATGAAAATGTGATTAAACATGAACTTACTATTTAAATATAAAAAAACTAAAATTGTCTTAAATAATGATAGATGAATGCTATAATTTATTTACTACCTAAATTATAAAGATTTTTATATGTTTTGTTAAGTTGTTAATATAAATTTATTTATTATGATAATCTTAACATGGCAAAACATCTTTCAGATAATTTGAAACAAATGTTACATTGCAAAAATATAATTTTTCTTTTAGAATCTTTGAAAGAAACCTTATAGATGTTGCCTCCATCCCAATTAAGAAAGTTACACAAATAGAATGTGTGAATTGGCACAGTTCAATAAAAGAGTATCCCACAGCTAGCAGATTTGAGTCTTGCCTTTTTAAATATTTTTTTAATTCTATATTTATGTAAAAGTATTTGTACTCTGCCACATTTCCCAGCGGCACATTCTGTTTGGATGAGAAATTGTTAGTCATTGTATGTTTCAAAAACAGTCAAACAAGACAATTCAAATTGATATGAGTGTTTAAAATGTTCAAATTTCAAAATTGTTGTCTGATATTGCAAAAGAAACATTACAGTTTTAAAATCTTCATCTAAATGCCTTGTGGAAGAGGGAAATGTGCAGTGAATCTATTACAGTTATAAAAAAGATATAGATAAGTTAGATAGATAGATAACAACCATCTCTGAAACAACTTATATACTGTGTCAAAAATTGAGTTCAATTGTTGTAGTTATTTTTTTGGTTCTGAGGTGTACACAAATCAACAGAACATTTATTGAGCGAAGCAAGCGGAGCGTTCTATTGGAGAGTTTTTCACATTCTTTGTTACGAATAGGCTCGAAAACTACTTGACGGAAAATGATGAAATTTTCCAATCAAAAATACATGCATGTGATGGTTTTAAAACAATTTTTGAAAAATGTCATGTTGTTGAGGAATAATCATCAAAAAACTGATATCCCATTGAAGTCAATAGGAAAAAAATTCGCGCATTACACTGGGCTCGCTTCGCTCAATATGCAAACGTCACCCGAGATTTCGAGAGCGCAGCGAGTCGAAATTGAGGGTCTGTTGGCGTCCCTGGTACATATAAATATATGGATTAATTTAAGATTTAATAATGCGAAACTGATACTTTAATTGGTCTTTTATTTTTCAGAGACAGATGTCGCATTTATCCTTCAATGCAATCATCAGGGAAGTTGCAATTGTCAGCAACCGAGGTGTATGATTTTACAGCTGATGATTTACAAGACCTCGGTGAAATAGGAAGAGGGGCATTTGGAGCAGTTAACAAAATGGTCCATAGAAAGTAAGTTTAGTAATTCTATGGATACATTAGCTAATGTCCACATCATTATACAATGCATCAAAATGTAATAAGATTTTCATATACCAAATCACTTTTAGAAGCAACAGAGTAATGGCTGTGAAACGTATTCGCTCTACCGTAGACGAGAAAGAGCAGAAGCAGTTGTTAATGGACCTAGAAGTGGTCATGAAGAGTAACGATTGTCCCTTCATTGTACAGTTCTATGGGGCGTTGTTCAAAGAGGTATGTATCTATGATATTCATAGATTTAGATAGATTTTACTTTAACCCAACAAGTCTTTATACTAAGAACCAAATTTCAATATTATACAACAATATAGAAAAAGATTACTTATACTCATTAAAAATTAACCAGAAAGTAAAAGGAAATATGTGTTTATCAACAAATCTTAAGATAAGGTTATAATATTTTTATTTAGTACACAAACCATAGTGAGTAGATTTTTAATTGATAATTACTTTCAGGGAGACTGCTGGATCTGTATGGAGTTAATGGATACTTCTTTAGATAAATTCTATAAGTTCATATGTGAAAGGATGCAAACCCGGATACCTGAAAACATAATGGCTAAAATAACATTAGCAACAGTTAAGGCATTAAATTATCTTAAAGAAAAACTGAAAATAATTCACAGGTAAATTTATTCATTTATGTCTGTTAATTTATTACTGTTAATATTTGTTTGTAATGAAAGTAGCCAAGTAACTCATTATAACATCAAATATCCGGCAGTTAAAGTTCTGTTAAAATCGGTCCTGCCATTTCAGAGGGTAGCCGGAATAAACTGATAAACAGACAAGGATATATTTATTTTTATATTTATTTTTATTTTAGTACCAATATATATTATCATATGCATTTAGTTTAAATTACAAACAGACACTTCCATTTTATATATAAGTATCACCAATTTTCTTTTAAACATTTTTATTTTCAGTATACCATATATATATATATACACCTAGTAATAAGTCTGTTTTTACACGGAAATTGGTTCCAGAAAAAACCGTGTAAAAAAAGACATTGATTGTATTCAAAAATAGGTGATTGGTTCCTAATCTTTAAAACCTATTAAAATTAGTGAAAAACAAGGATTTTTTAAGAACAAGTATTCATGTTTATTTAATTAAATCACATATACAATGTTTATTTTTACAAGCATACTTATTGAAGATTATTCACAAAATATTAACACATTTCAATTGCTCTGACCAGTAAATTTGCTTGTATGCACAAAAAGGGAATTTCCCTAAATTTGTAATATGAACATATTTCGCAGAAATTAAATATGACAAAAAAAATGAAGCCCAAAAAATTTTTAATCGTGCTAAATGGAATAAAATCGTGTAAAAAAATTTAAAATATTTTATTTTCAAACCGTGTTATTTCAAAACCGTGTAAAAACAGACTTAGGTGTATATATAAAAGTGTGTGTGATAAATAAATAAATAAATAGGATATATAGTAACATATTTATATTATTTACAGGGATGTTAAACCTTCAAACATATTATTAGACAGACGAGGCAATATCAAACTCTGCGACTTTGGTATATCCGGCAAGTTAGTTGATTCAATAGCTCGCACAAGGGATGCTGGATGTCGACCTTACATGGCTGTGAGGAAATTTAAATATTTTATTAATAAATAATTTTAATTTACCTTGATCAAATAATAATTCTTCTATTGTCATAACTTTTTAGATACTTATTCATATATGAAAGAAATGTATGTATGTTAAGAACAATTATAATAAATTTTCTATATTATATTGAATCATAAATTTTAATGTATACAATATATTATTTAGATTTGAAGAAACAAACAGTAATAAATAAGAAATAGTAACCCTAAGTCTCATAACCAGTCATAAATAACACAATCAATTGTTGAAGTTACAAATATAATAATACAAGTTATATCCTTATATGTTTTGTAGACTAAATAATTATCTAATTTCAGCCTGAACGTATTGACCCTGGCCGTGCTAGAGGTTATGATGTGAGGTCAGACGTCTGGTCGTTGGGGATTACATTGATGGAGGTGGCCACAGGATCCTTTCCATACCCTCGCTGGGGCTCGGTGTTCGAACAGCTCCAGCAGGTCGTTCAGGGTGACCCTCCACGTCTCACTAACAAGAATAATGTATTTTCAAACAATTTTGTCAATTTTGTTAATACTTGGTAAGTGTTGTTTATATGTGACTGCTTCTCACATTAATAAGATTTGCCAAACAGGTATATTAATATATTTGAGGATGTTAATTCTATTTTATTTAACGTAATAGTAAGTTTGTAACCAAGAAATTATTTAAATTGTGTGATATTGTTAATTTTTTTATTTTAGTCTAATAAAAGAAGAAACACAAAGGCCCAAATACAATAGACTATTGGAGCATCCCTTTATCAAGGGCACCGATCAGAGTAGAGTAGATGTGGCCGCATATGTATGTGAAATATTAGATGCAATGGAGCGCAACGGAGTCAGCCCCTTCACCACGGATCAGCCGGCTCAAGCCTGGATAGACTAATATCTAATGGACGAATAGAGTTGCAAGTTTGACTTGTCATTTCTTATATGCACTTTCAATCATCGTATTTATTATTCCATGTTTTAATTTAATAAAATTAGCTTGCCTTTAAAATGATCCACTATCGTAGCAAAGTTCAAATCTTGTATATTTTATACTTAGTAGTTTATTAACATTCTTAGGTGAAGTAGAACAATTATATAATATGCAATCTATAGAGCACTTTATATGGAACATTTCATGTTGGTAGACTACTGTCTTTATTGTGTAGTATACTCTTAACTATGTAATATGAACTCTGGGTTCCCGTTAAAAAATAAGTTACTCGGTAAAATAACTATAACATAATATACAAATTGTATTTTTATGTATAATTAATAAAAGAGGTTGTAAATTTAATTAGTAAAGATGCAGTCTTATGAATGTTTGTACATCTCTAGTAAAGTTTAATTCAGGATTATTAAGATTGGTTGGGGACCTGGTGTGTATGTTTAGTGATTGTACATTTTTTCTAGAATGTGTTTGTGAATGCTTGTAGTTAATTAACAGATATGTATAGGATGTAACTTTGTAATAAATTTGTATATACAGACAGATAATAACTATGTATAAGTAATTAATTACATAGCAACCATTTTTATATGGCAGCAGATCACTTAAAAATCATTTTTAATAGAAAAAAAAACATTAATTATTTTGCGAGAATCATCTTATTTGGCACATTCTAATAATGTAAAATTAAGATATAGAAGGATTAAAAACCAACATGCATTTTTATTTTATATATTTATATTCCTTAAGCTAATTTTAATATTATTTATATATTTTTTAGACACTATTTTACTACTACTAAAATTTGGAACCATCTTAGCTAATATTGTGGTTTCATTCCAAAACTTGACCCATTCTTGTGGCATTTCTTACAATACCATATCTTGTAAATAACTTATATTTTGTTCCATCTGTGAGTTGGGGTCTGAGGTAGAATGAATCTGTAACTTTTGGTTGTATATCTAATAAAGGAACCCACTCATCAACTTCCACTATCTTGTCTATTCTCTTTCCATAATAGTCAAGGGAAGATATTTTTATTTGTTTATTATCCTCGCTTATGTACAACTGGCCAATTATATTTCTAAACGGCATGGTAAATAATGATAAAACTGCTACACCTGTTAAACCTACAACATATAATTTGAATATTAATAAACAGAGTTAAACACATTCAGTATATTTAGTCACAATTTTCATATTACCTGTATAGGCAGCAATGTAAAATGTATTTTCAGGTATTATGTTTAACATTTCCATAATCCCACAGCTTGGTATAATGACACAAGAAGCCAAACTTTGATATACTTTCAGCCTGTTAATTAAAGCAAAATATCGTATTTGTGGAAAGGAAAAAACATTTTCAAATTTTACTTTTTCTTGGTTATTTTCTGAAGTTTTTATTGGCGTGTAGTTTTTGTTTATAGTCGATGAAAAGTGTCTAATGCGATTAACTAAACTTATAGATATCATATTATTTTTTACAACAATGCTAAAATTGTTATAAAAATTCTAAGAATGTTTTTAAGTAAAATAAAAACATTTAACATGACATTTGACATTTAATTATTAAAAGAAAAGAAAAAGAGACAGAAGTTCAAAATCATACAGCCTTTATTGTAATTTAGTTTATTTTATCCAAGATATTATTATGTTAAAAATTTTATTAACCTCCAGCATCAAGATTTCAATAAATTTGTGACAAATTTTAGAAATCATTATATAGGTAATCAACGTGACAAAACTGAGCGAAATAGAAAATTTTGGTTTCTATTATTATAACATAACATATAAATAACCCGAATTAAATTAATGACTTAAAAATTACATATTAAGATTGTTTGAGCCATCGCGTATTTGAAATCTTTACAATTGTTGAGATTTAATATTAATTAATGACAAAACTATGGTATGTAATATTTTACCTTAAGTTTATGTTAATTAGTTTATCTTTTTTTATTTTCATTTTACTTCACAGTGGCTTCATTTAATCGGGTTATTAAATTTTAATTCGGAAATCACAAAAGATGTAATTTTTTTTATGAATCTTATCTCTAATATACCCATTTACAATTTGTTATTTTGAGTAATGTCAAATTAGACATTTGACATCTTTAAACTGTTGTTTTGTTATGGTTATCCCACGTGTTTATTGTAATTTTTTTCTTAACATATAAAATTCGCATTAAAACAATAAATAATAAAATAGTGTTGAACGTCACACAATACATTTATATGTAAATTGGTACTGAAAACTCTTTAGAATAATGGCAAATCTCAAAGAATTGTAAGTAACGAATAGTATTTTAAATTTAAACAATATAAGTTATAAATAATTTTACTTTTACTAATTATACTTTTCTATGCAACTTTTTTAATGAAAAACTATTAGATGTAACAAATTAGAATTTTTATAATAGTCTATTATTTGCATAAAGTGGTTTTTCTAATGTTATAAAAACAATACCTTTACAGATATGAAAAAACAGCAGAGTTCAAAGCATTTTACACAGGAGGAGATATTCAATGGACAAATGATGGTGGGAACTTCCTTTGCCAGTGTGATGATGTTATAAAAGTTGTTGATATCAACACACTCTGTAATGTTCTAACTATTGGAGAGGCTGCGGAGGAGAAAGACGAAAGTGATATCATATATACCTTCCAGATGTCAAATGATAATCAAACAATAGTAACTGCGCATAAAAGTGGATTAATTAAGCTTTGGGATCGAGAAAATGGGAAGCAACTGAAAATGTGGAGGTCTGGACATAAAGGTGCAATTGCCAAACTAGCATTTGATGCTAATGGAGCCAATATCGCTTCTGGTAGTACAGACGGGAATATACGGCTCTGGGACATCACACATAACACTTGCACCAGTAGTCTGAAAGGAGCTTTAGGAGTGTTCACAGTACTTAAGTATCACTCTGATTATTCAAAGCAACTAGTATTTGGATCTGCAGATGATACTAAGATTAGATCGTGGGATTCTACAACTGGTAAGGACAGTGTTATATATTCAGGTCATTTTAGTAAAGTAACTGCCTTACTGTTTACACCAGACGGTGAACACATGGTAAGTTCAGGAAGAGATAGAGTTCTCATATTATGGAAGCTAGGCGAGAGCAAAGCAGTTAGAGTCCTACCGGTATATGAGAGCATCGAAACGATAGCGCTTCTACCGCCTTCTTTTAAAATTCCTAATTTCAAAAAGAAGGTAGAAACCGAAGGTATATATGTTGCCTGTGCCGGTGAAAAAGGTGTTGTTAAAGTATGGAATATACAAATGAGTCGTCTAATGTACGAACAAAGTAATAGCCTTGTGTCACCGGCAAATGAAGAAGGTGGTCTGGCCGTCACTCATTTATTGTTCAACAAAGCAAGAAACATGTTCTCCATTGTTACAGCCGACCATAACATAATAATTCATGATCTAGAGACTTTTAACAGCGTCAAACAATTGATTGGCTTTACAGATGAAATATTAGATATAATATTTGTTGGCAAGGATGAATTGCACGTCATTGTTGCCACTAACAGCAAAGATTTAAAGTATTATGAGCTCGGTAGTATGAATTGTAAATTGTTAAAAGGTCACACAGATATTGTTCTATCGTTGGCCGGTTTTCCGACGAGACCTGATCTATTTGTATCATCTGGTAAAGACAATACTGTCAGAATTTGGTTGCAAGATCTAAACAATGATATTAATTGTATAGGTGTTGGAACGAGACACACTGCTTCAGTTGGTTCCGTATTTACTTCTCAGACATCTGCTAACTTTTTTGCATCGGTTAGTCAAGACAACTGTTTGAAATTGTGGACCTTACCCAAAGAGTTAGACGATAAAGATATAAAAATTAATTCAACTCACACAGAATTAGCGCATAACATGGACATCAACTGCGTGTCCGTATCTCCAAATGATAAAATTATAGCAACCGGCTCACAAGATAAGACGGCGAAACTATGGACTGAAGATTTATTATTATTAGGGGTTTTAAAGGGACACAGGAGAGGTATATGGTGTGTTAGGTTTTCTCCAGTCGATCAGGTAGTTCTAACGTCTTCTGCTGATGCTACATTAAAACTGTGGTCAACAGCGGACCTCAACTGTCTCAAGACCTTCGAGGGTCACGAGAGTTCAGTCCTCAAAATAGATTTTCTAAGTAAAGGGCAGCAGATAATATCAAGTGGAGCGGACGGTCTTTTAAAACTTTGGACGATTAAAAACTCAGAGTGCAAAATGTCTTTAGATAACCATGACGGTAAAGTGTGGTCCATGACAGTGAGTAGAAATGAATCGATCATAATAACGGGCGGCTCAGACTCCAAGTTGGTAACACTGAAGGACGTGTCTGCTGAAAGAAGAGAAAATCTGGCCAAGGAAAGGGAAGAATTAATTTTACAGGAGCAAGAGCTGATGAATTTATTGCACGACAAAAAACTAGTAAAGGCCCTTAAACTAGCCTTACGAATGCAGAGACCCTTGAACGTGTTGAAAATTATAAACGAAGTTTTAAAATTCGGTCCCGACAAACTTTCTGACACCCTAAAAGAAATAAACGATACACAAAAGGAAACTCTACTCAAATTCGCTACGGAATGGAATACGAATAATAAAAACGCTCACGCCGCCCAATTCGTCTTTTACGTATTAACTCCAGAAATAATATCAGGTAAACTTAAAATATCGTCCATGGCAAGCTTCATAGAGGGCGCGTTGCCCTACACCGAGCGGCACTTCGAAAGACTTACAAATTTACTACAAGACCTTAATTTTCTAACATACACAGTGAATTGTATGCAACCTCATTCTGTTTAAAGTCAATAAAAAGTTTAACTATATAAAATATTTTTTATTTAACCGCCTATATCAGTGTAAATAGATTGTGTGACGCAAATTGGTAATAGAAACTTAATGCTAATTTACCCGAGGTGTATGCGAAAGCTCAGCCGCGACCGGCGCCCGCGCAGCCTGCGCCGATGTCAGTGTCGGCGGATCGATTGCGCAAAGCGGACGTGGATTATGTAACATGAAGATGAATATTGTAACTTTTTTATTAAGTGCAATTTTGTATATATTAAATAGTGCCAAGGGACAAAAGGCTGCTTCGTAAGTGAAGAATATCTTTTTTGTATATGTTTTTGTTATTTTTATTTAATAAAATTAAAAAATATTTTAATTAAATTATTTTAAACATTTTGAAAATTAATGCTTAGGAAATTTTTTTAATGTGTTTCTGTTGATATTTTCTTATTTTGGAAAAAAAATCTTTATAGTTTTTCGTATAAGAAAATTCGTAAATTTTCGATTTTTAAAAAAAAAAAATTAAATTATATAATACAATATATTATCGACATATAAATATTAGACAGAACAAAATAATTTTTGTGTATATATTTTTTAAATATATAGTTTCTTGTCATTTTCTCGGCACTTCCTAGTAATATAGTAGATAATAATTATATTTTCAACAAATTTTATTGCCGTGTCTTACTCGTGAGTCCTGTGCAAATATTGAACTATCAAAACAATGGGTAGTAGACGCATTTGGTCCGTACGTAGAGATCGCACGCAACGATCATACATATTACTTACATATCATACTGAATTGAAAATAACTAATTATATCTTAAAATTATTTAAACTAAGTTACATAATATTTAATGATTATTACTAATAAAACATTATATACAAACCGCAAACCACAGAGGCAGAAATATAGTCATTTATAAAATATTTGCTTGAAGATTGTATATTTTTTATATATCAAAATTTCGTAAAAAAGGGAAAGTAGGTTTTCAAAATTGATTAACTAAAACTTTTATTACATGTTATAGAATTAAAACCTAATTACAATAAAAAATATTAAGGGATAAAATACAAAAGTTTAATATCAGGCCACAGCGTTATTATATTCTCGATCCACTTCATAAAAAAAAACCAAAAAAAAAAGTCAAGAAAATTTGGTATTTTTGTTTTATTAAATAAATATACAACCTTTATTAATATGTATTAAAATATCACTGTGATCGGATTTTTATAAAAATCACGATTTTTTTATATTTGTATACATATATATATATATAACAATTTCCTCAGCCTTAGCATATATATACATAAAATGTATATGCATGTGTGTTTGTTTGGTGTATTGTGCTCATAATTAAGCATGGTCACGAGTTAACTTATTAACAGATAATAATTACTGTTCCTTGAATGTTACAATAAATATTTACTTTTAAACTTATAAATTAGTCGTAATTATCATAAATATAACTTCACGTGAGAATAATCTACATTATAAAAGAAAATATTATATTACATTTCTTGTAAAAACCTATGGGTTTCAAATCAAATGAACTTGGAATATGAACTCAAATATTTATTAAAGGAAAGATATGAAGTAGGTGAAGGAGGATAATATCCCATTGATCACACTTTCCCGAATAGGTATTGAATTATTACATGTCATGTTATATATTTCATAACTTTAAGTATATTTATGACATTAAAGAAACTCTCTGCATTCAAAATACAAAATATTTTTATTCAAAACATTTACACGCACTTTTGAATTATCATTTATTACACGAAAAAAAGAAGAAAAAAAAAGAAAAAAATCTGTTTCAGATATAGTTATAAAAGTAAATTGAGACATATTTAAAATTACAAATATATATTCAAAATTATATATATTTAACAAAGAACACTTTGGACCTATTATTATTACCTGTCTATACGACCTTGTGTGGAGTCAGAAAAATATGTAGCCATAACACGAAGTCACCTTTAAAAAATTTCATAGCATTATAAGACATTACAGAAGGATTAATTTCACATGAAAATAAACGGATTATCTTTGTAGAAACTAAGCTCTTAACGAGGTGATAGACATAGATAATTCATTGGAACGGATCGTAAACTGACATTTCTCATCTGCCAAAAATTACCGCGTTTAGGGAAAAAAGTATTTTTTAAGACCTAATATGAGCTGTAATACTTATAATATTATTATGATACTGTAAACTAATTATATTGATATTCTTATCATATTTCTGAAGTCTCAAAGTATTGTTTGATTTGTGTAAAACAAATATCGAAGCCTGAACGCTGATAACTCCTTATCTGCGTTCAGGCTTCGATGTTTTAGATACATGAAATGATGAAAATTTTCAAGGAAATATCTTTACACCTTTAAATATTTTTGTTCGTGACAGAACACTAAAAATACAAAAAAAAATTCAAGCAAATTCGAATAATTTTACGGAAATATACGTTCAAAAATCAAACAATATTTATTTTTTAATTATCATAATCGTCAAATTAATGTTTGTAATTAGTGTCCGATTACTTATACTGTAAAATTCTATGTATGTAATATAAAAAAAAAAGTAATTTTAATTCTAAGTGATCATGGGTGTTAAAAATCAGCTTAAATTATTTTTTCAGTACTTATGTATACAGAAGATTTTTTTTAACTATTCCGTTCTTTAAAACAGACTTCAGTATTTATAAGGTTAAATATATGATGGATGAAAAGCGTTTGCATGTAACGGAGATATGAATGTTAAGATGGATGTGTGGGTGACAAGAAGGGATAGAATAAGAAATGAGTATATTAGGGGAAGCTTACGAGTAGCGCCAGTGACATAAAAAATTAGAGGTAGCCGTCTGTCATGGCATGGGCATGTTATGATAAGGGATGAAAGGCACGTGACCAAAAGAGTGCTAGGTATGGTAGTGGAGGGATGGATAGGTAGAGGACGGCCGAAGAAAAGATGGATGGATTGCGTGAAAGACGATATGGAGAAGAAGGGAGTGTGCACAGAGATGACGAGTAACAGGAGAGTATGGAAGGAAAAAACATACTGTGCCGACCCCAAAATGGGATAAGGGCGGGAAGATGATGATGATGATATAAAATGTTAACTATTGCAAAAAAATAATATAAATGCACATTCCTTAAAGTTTTTGGATATGTTCGACGGGTTGAATTTTTTGATATTTTTGATCACTTTCATCACCAAATTGTACTTCTCCATAATATTATTATATCACCGTTCGTGTAGCTATTACTGATTAAAATAAAAAGTGTAAGTTTAATAGTAATTACAGCACATATTTCCTATAATATCGGATTTGTTAAGTATTGTTTTTTTGTACTTTTGGAAACCATTTGTTGTTTGAACCGATTGTTTTCATCGATTTTATTTCATTTATATATATTCTTCAACCCTTATTAATTGCCATTATACCATTTTTTTTAATATTAGCCAAAAAAACTGTCTTTCGACCTAAAACAGATTTTTTTTGCATGCTTGCATGAAACCTGTCCTATATTTTACCTTACATAACCCACACCGAATCGAGATTAGGATTTTTCACGTTTTTGATCCCGTTATTTTATAAAAATCAATGATTAGGTCGATTTTGATGAGATTCTTAAATATTCAGACAATGTGGCTAATCCACATTAAAATTTAAAACACTCACAAAACGACATATTTCATAAACTTATCTATATAAAATTTCAGACGTTATACGTTTGCGCATTCATTTTATTGATTCTGAATCTCTTCTGTCTTCTGCCTTCTGTCCTCTAATTAAAGTCTAATTAAACTAGGGTCGCGAACCGGACCTCGATTTTGACTCGCTGCGCACGTATAATCTCAGTAGAGTTCGGCGAATAGAGCGAAGCGAGTAATCCATTTTCAAAAAATATAGAATAATCAAATATCATTCATTATTGGCAAAAACTATAGAACAATCAAATATCACAAACCAATTTTTTTACATTGAAGTCTAATGGACTGTCATTTTTTGGTGATTATTCCTCAAGGACATGAGTTTTTTTTCACTTTTTTTTATAAACCATCCCAATAAGCATCGCTATAAATGTGCAAAATTTCATGAAGATCGGTAAAGCCGTTTTCATGCCAACCCCGGACGGGGGATGCAAAAAGTCTCACATAGAGCGCTACGCTCGCTTCGCTCAAATGCATATAAAGAAAACTAAATCTCTAACTCCTGTTATTTTATAATAAATATATATTTGTATGTAAATGTTCAATAAATGCCACCATTTGTCTTATTAATTAATAGAACAATAAGAATGTATTATAAACAAGTATTAGAAGTATTTATACCGTTTCGTTCGTTATATACATAATAATTAACAATTAATTGTTTTTAGTTAAAAAATCCGTCAAATTGTATGAATAATGAGTAGTTTATTACTAAATTAATTATATTAAACATATATTATTCAATTTTACAAGCGGTATGTCAATATGAGTACACTAGTATCGCATTCCGTAAATATAATGTATTTTTAATTAAACACAGAAAAATTCCAAAAGATGTTACTGTTACTACATTGTATTTAGTAAAGTAATGTTTGTATAAAAATGTATATAATGTATTAACCATTCCTGTTTGGATCTGGATCCTAATGTAGCGATAGGAGCGTGCCCATGTAACCAAATCACCGTAGAGAAGTATTATTGAGCTGAGCGTAAGCGAAGCTTTTAACCGTTTGGGAGACCTTTTTTTGTGTTTAGTTGTCTCCAGAATGCGACGAGATACTTAGTTAAAAATTTTCTCATGTATGTTTGAATCGAACGCGGATGTTATAGCGAGAAACAGATTGAAAAAATGTTTAGCCATTCAAAAGTTATCAAGAAAAGAGAAAAGGAGGAGGATTCAGGTCAACACCCGCCGCGCACGGTTGGCGGATCCTAGTAGTATAGATATTGGGCACTTACCTTATTTTTTGGAGTCAAGGAGTGCGCTGGTAATTGAGTAATGAGATACAACTATTACATTGTTTACTATATTACTGTGCCCTCGAATTAGTTAGCTCTAAATATTTTTTTTAAATAAAAGTAGCCTATATTACTCCTTATAATATTAGCTATTCATCAATGAAAGTTCTACTAAAATCAGTTTAGCCGTTTCAGTAATCAACCGGAAAAAATAGACAGAGAAAATGTTTTAAAATTTTGTTTTTTCTGTAAATAGCTATATACTTTCATATGCATTTAGTAAGAAGTCGAATTACAAACAGACACTTTTTATATATATATAGTTTGATAGTCATTACTAATGATAATGTTGAATTGAATTATACAAATAAAACAAAAATTCGTCTTTGTGATTGTTAAAAAAACGCCTTAAGTTTTGTGACGGTCTGTTAAACAGCTGATTTTCATTATCCGCTTTTAATTCCGCATTTTGTCTATAACGTCTATAATATAAAAATTTTTACATCACTTTACACGATGTAATATTTGTTGATTAGATAAACAATAATCTAAGACTATAAGAAAATAAAAAAAATATCAAGAAAAAGGTCAGGAAATGAAACCACTAAAATGTTAAACGTAAAAAGCAGAACTCATTAGCTTGTGCAAGAACATCCGTCTTTTAATAAGTACCTAATTCGAATTTTATACCAAAATACAAGAAACTTGACCTTATTTACCAGCTACTTTTTATCTCTCTTCAAGGTTCTGAAGTAGGGACGAAAGTCGTTACCAATTGTATGGTGTTTATCTCTCCTTAACACTAAACCTACCAAGTACCGGTCAAATTGACCGTTCTTAAACTTTTGTGAAACTTACACATTCTTAATCGTTATAATATCGTTATCAAACTACATGACAATTCTTAGAATATGCATATAATATTTTCTACACTCTTTACTTTTAGTTATTACCTGCGTTATATAATAAAATAACTTTTAATTACCGATCAATTTGACGGCGTGCGGTAGGAACAGGTATACAAGAATTGTCGGTAGGTTTAGTGTTAATGTCTCCGTCTCCATGTTTTGAATTCATATTCATAGTTAAAACAATAATAAAATTAAACTATTACTTCGCTTGGTATTTAAAATTATTCAAATCAAGTGTTTTACCTCATGTGTTGAATATATTATAGTAATTATAGCATAACCTAGTGCAACCTTAATGTTAGGTGATAACGACTCACAAAGTGCAAGGTTTAATTCTCCGTTGTTTATTAAACTAGCTGTGCCTACGACTTCGTTCAGAATGTTTTCTAAAAATAAAAGAAGTATAAGTTACTCCTTAACATCAGCTATCCATCAGTGAAAGTCCTGTTAAAATCGATCCAGCCGTTTCAAAGATTAGCCGAAGCAAACAGAGAGAAAAATTTCAAAAAATATTTTTTATGCATATATACATTTATTTACATGTATCAGTTAATTTGTAATTACAAACAGACATTAAAATTATATTTATATGTATAGATAAGAATAACAAAGTAATTATTTAATTAGTTGATTCAGTCAACATGTTGAAAAAGTAATACGGATTTCGCGCCATTAATGGGAAAGTCGATTAGCTTGACCTTCGTGATTGGGTCGGCTTAGTATTGTCTAGCGCTCCTCGCTCTTCGCTCCTCGCTCCTCAGTCACATGACCGAGGTGCTCAGGGTCAACTTATTGACACACAGATCAACCGACACTTCATTTTTATTATCCAGTTTAATTAAGATATATGTATAGGATATCTATTTATTTATATCACCAGTCAATTGTGAATCAAATTTCGTACTTATTATTTATTATTTATTTATTTATCTTCACGCCATATCCCTTGCGGGGTAGCCAGAGACTACGGAGCGCCAAACGCTACGCTCCCTGCATACCTCTTTCGCCTCGGCCACAGACATTAACCTCTTCATACATGCCCTCCGGGGGGTCCTCGTGCTTTTTACGTGACCTTCCTCTAGTATCATAGATACTGTGTTTTCGAAGGTCACTCGAGGCCTCCCCCTTATCCAATTAAGATATAAAAATACTGTACTCATTTTGTCATAAATATTATGTTTAATGATTAACCATAACAACATTGTTAATATTTTATTATATATTATCGTGAACTGTCACAAGATAATTGTCATTATGTATACATGTAGTATGTCAAATGTTTATTTACATAGAAACATGTCAGTATATTGTGTGTACAAAGAAAGGACTATTGAAATGTAAATGCAGGTCACGATCGTATGTATGTAATGAGACATTCGCGTCTACCAAAATCAATTTCCTGACGACCTAGCGTTTGAGGTAAAACATTATCCTCTATGTGTCAGGAATACGATGTGTTCGTACTTGATACCCGATTGTCACTTGTAATTAGTTTCATATCTTACATAAATATGAACTTTAACAAAAAAACAACGCAAATTAATAATAATAATATCTGTAAATATATAATTTTAACGAATGTATCCATCGCATTAGTGTTTATTATCGTGGCACGTTCTGTCAGTCGCGCTAATATTATATCAATTTGCAAATCAAACTCGAATTAATGGACGTCGTTTAATATTGGGATTTTGTAACATCAACATTATAATATAGCTCGGACCTCGTTTTAACTCTGCGCTCGCTAAATCTCGGTAGAGTTTCGCGAATTGAGCGAAGCGAGTGATCCATCTTCAATTCAGCGTTCAAAGCATAAACCGACTGGTGAAAAATATAGAATAATCAAATATCACATAGCGAAATGATTTTACATTGAAGTTTATGGGATTGTAATTTTTTGGTGATTATTCCTAAACGATATGAGTTTTTTTTTCACTTTTTTTTTACAAACCATCGCAATAACCATCGCTACAAATGTGCAAAATTTCATGAAGATCGGTAAAGCCGTTTTCATGTCAATCCCGGACATGGGATGCAAAGAGTCTCACATAGAGCGTTCCGCTTAATAAAGTTATTTATATAATAATTATTATTGAATTAGGAAGAAATAGACATAGTATGGTTTTTTACATATAATATATCTAATTGTGATATCATTAACATTTTGCTTACTTTGATAACAGCTGGTTACTAAATATTTTCTTAATATCGTGTGTAAAAAAGTAAATTTGCTTTTCCAGCTAAGACGGATTATCTATAAACATAATGAGGACATCAAAACTTTATTTAAACATAATATAAATGTATAAGTTACTTTAAAGTCACTATAAAAAATCGTCTTTTTTATCCCTTCCGTTCCTTGATGATTGAAATTCTATTCCCGGATTAATATTTACGAAATATATCTTATATGAAAGGTTATAATTTTTAGTATCCATTTATTTATGATATAATTTGCGGGTTTATATAATATATAAAAAAATTATCACAATATATTTCAAAATGTCTTCCACCATATTTATTTTTCGGGTGATTCATTAATTTCGTTGAATATGAGTCAAAATTTACGTAAGAATTGTTAATAATTATTTGTTTTCAGTCATTTTATATTTAGATGCTTGTTCAGATTAGACGATGTGTGTTTACGATTTAAATAAGATAAAATGATAACATGACAATGAAGCAGATCATTACAGTTCCACGGTAGTGTCTATTGTTGTATTTAATGGTAATTAGCTAATTAATCATTAACACTAAACCTACCGACAATTCTTGTATACCTGTTCCTACCGCACTCTGTCAAAGTGACCGGTAATTAAAAGTTATTTTATTATATAACGCAGGTAATAATGGAAATAACTAAAAGTATAGAATGTAGAAAATATTATATGCATATTATAATAATTGTCATGTAGTTTGATAACGATATTATAACGTTTGAAAATGTGTAAGTTTTACAAAAGTTTAAGAATGGTCAATTTGACCGGTACTTGGTAGGTTTAGTGTTAAACAATGTTCTATTAGATAGTTTTTAAGTATAACAATTTATAACTTACAATTAGTATGTAACAGTAATATTACAATATATTATTTATTCTCATTAAATTTTATTCATAACTAGTTTTTGTAACCGCTTCGCTCGCATTTGACTCATTAAATAAGTATTAGAGATCATTGCGATAGAAATAACTATATTTTATTGCTTGGCTGGGATTGTCAATTTTTTAAAATTACAACACACAATGTAGTTATTTTTCTTCGGTTGAGTAGTTTTTGCGTGAAAGCGTAACAAACAAACTTACATTCGCATTTATAATATTATTAGGGATTAATGAAGTTAAATAAAATAATTTTTATTTTTTACATAAATATCTGTCCCCATCAATTCGTTCGCGCTTAATACATATGTTGTTTTAAATAATAATAGCCCAAGTTACTCCATATAACATCAGCTGTATCAAAAAATAATATTAATCGCTTAAAATTGTCTAAGAACTTCGTTTACTTTTTATGGAGTATGATCATTTATTCTTGTGTGCTCAGTGCAGACGTAGCCAGCGGCTTAACGATTAATCTTAGAGCAAATCTCGTTGATATCTCGGCGAATTGGTTCATAATGTTATCGGGAACAACAAATATTAGCATAGTTGCCGCCAGCAGCTCCCAAGGCGACCTTGCACCATCGCGGAGACATATATTATCTGAAATATCGTCTCCCTTTAAACACTTATTATACTAAATGTGAAATCCGGTTACTAATTAGTGTCACAAAGAAAATACGTCATGTACAATTTGAAGTAATGAGCGAGCGATATGTAACGTGCACTGATTTAAATGCTATCATTTACAACGCTGAATATTTACATTTTGATGAGATACTAACTCGTAAATAAGAAACAAAAGATACAATTTGTTACAATTATTGTTTCAGTTTGTGCAATATAAGAAATTTCTTTATATTTCAGACAAAATGCGGCCATGGAGTGCCCGTCCCTCGATAAGGGAGATAGTTACACTCAATCAGAGTTCCTCTGGCGACTAACCCATGAATGCCGCTACGACCGTCTTTTGCTGCCAACGTATAAGACTGGCGAGGTTGTGTACGTCCACGCCAGCGCTTATGTGTATTTTATACAACCAGCTGAAGCACACGATTTGGTAAGATTAAGGATAATCGAATATATCATGTTAGATTTACAAGTTCTCATTCTAAAACAGGACAATGCGGGTACCAACTATATTGAGTTAAATATGCATCTTTTTATTTTTAACAGAATTTCAAATTGCATTTTCTTCTCCAACTGCGCTGGAC
This sequence comes from Melinaea marsaeus rileyi, assembly GCA_918358865.1. NCBI lineage: Eukaryota > Metazoa > Arthropoda > Insecta > Lepidoptera > Nymphalidae > Melinaea > Melinaea marsaeus. The sequence goes on from OU911089.1 coordinate 1,694,741, forward strand.
AGACGCACGACTCGCCTACACGTTGTATTCGCCTGAACGTACTAAGATTATAGGGGAGAGTGACCTTCGACAGAGGATTTGGGTCCCTCATTTGTACATGTCAAATGAACAGTCCTCCAGTCTCATGGGGACGGACAGTAAGGATGTTCTGATATCCATCGCACCGGATGGTGAAGTTCTGTTTAGCCGAAGAATGCAAGCGGTACTTTACTGTTGGATGAATCTTCAAAAATTTCCATTTGATGATCAAAAATGCTCAATGAATCTAGAAAGTTGTGAGTATGATGGCCAAATTGATTATTAAATAAAATCAGGTCCATTCTGTTTATTTTATCACTTAGTATGTTTTATGGTTACAAGTTAAGATTAAGCACGTATGCTCAGACCCTGGCACGTATGTTGGCAAGAGTTCAATATACAGAGATAATAAATACCTAGGGCCGGGGCCGGATTTAGGGGAGGGTAGGCGGGCAACTTCCTTGGGCCATCATAGAATAAGGGTCAATAAAGATAAAGAAATAACGATCATTTTACGGATTTTTATGTTTTTAATATTCAATAATTTGTATTTGAGTTTAACAAAATACTACATTTTTTGTTGAAATAATTTTATTTGCTGACAATATTTTTGAGAGGCCTGACAGAAAAATATTTCTTTTATATAGAAAATAATTAGTAAATACAGACACCTATCGTTGCCCAGGGCTATCAGACTTCCAAATTCGGCCCTGCTAAAGTCAAAACTTTAATAATTTTACAGGGAAGTATAACGCGTCAATATTACGTTTAATGTGGGAAAAGGAGGACCCCGTCCGTCTCTCCAGTGAGTTGCACCTCACCGAGTACTCGCTCCTCGACTATTGGACAAATGAATCCGTCGTGAAGGGCGATATTGTTAATATGCGCCAGGCCGGAGGTAGATGTAATGTCATTTTGTGTTTGTCCCCTCTTTGTCGAATTGTTTAAAATTATATCTTCATTATTAATTATTTTGTTTATTTCAGCTGGAAATTACAGCGCGCTTAAATTTACGTTTAAACTCGGCCGTGAAGTCGGTTACTACCTCATGGATTACTTTATCCCTTCGATGATGATTGTTGCGATGTCTTGGGTTACGTTCTGGCTGCAAGCTGACGCTTCAGCACCAAGAATCACATTAGGTGAGATAAATAAATATAAATTAATACTTTCACTGCTCATCACTCGGATCCGAGTGTGATATGGCTATAGTACAGTGCCTCCCACTCGGATCCGTTCATTTCGTAATCAATAAAGTGCCAGAGTTTGTGGTAGAGCTTTGTTTGGCGAAGCAGTGAGTATGAAATCAGTAAAATGCTAAAACAATAACATATTTGAAATATTTTACAGGAACCAGTACGATGTTGTCGTTCATTACTCTCGCGTCATCTCAAGCAAAAACACTGCCGAAGGTCTCCTACATCAAGGCCAGCGAGATTTGGTTCTTGGGTTGCATCGGATTCATTTTCTCTGCCCTCGTTGAATTCGCATTTGTCAATACAATTTGGCGTAGAAAGTAAGAATTTAATTTTATATTAAATACTAGTGAGGGACTTAATATTAAGCAATATCTTAGAATGTATTAGATCCAAAGACTACGTTAATGATAAGTAATTAAAATTAGAGAATGAATGTAAATTAATTATATTGTAAAAGAGTCAATTAATAGTAATATAGTAACTGTGGCAAACTCTATAAACACAGTAATACATAATATATAACTCTTACAAGTATATTATATTGGAAATGAAACAATACTCTATTCTGTATATGAATAAGAAAAGTCAAGAAAAAACTCTCGAATTGTTCACTCGGGTTCCTGTTTTTTACAAATATCTAAATAATAAAAAAATCTATTAAAAATAATTAAATGAACTGGACTGAATCGATACTGTTAATTTGTTTAATACTAATTTTAATTAAGAAACATGTATGAATATTTATTTATTTATATATATATTTTTTTCTTTGAATCAATACTTATCACTTGGGTATCAAATATGAGTGCCAGAAGACCTATTTTGATAGCATACTTAGCGAAATAATTGTCACTGTAAAATGTTACTTCTTATATAGTAAGTACATACTCTCAGGCACGGAAAATTTTATGTCAGATAGTAGCGCCACCTAGCAGATCCTGTTGTGAAATAACTGCTGTCAAGATGTTGTATATCAATAATTATTCACAGGAAGGTTGTGAACCTCAAGAAGGTGAACAGCAAGTACATCCTGAAGAGCACCCTCACCCCCCGCCTGGCGCGAAGGGAGTTGCAGAAGGAGCTGCAGTCGTCTCCTCAACTCAGCAAGTCGCGCTCCTGCTCCTCGCTCCAGCAGGAGACCTCCAACGACCCCAACGGGCCTGGATACAACAACTATCTCACTGTACATGTCAGTACACTTTAAAATAGTTTCTTTTTCAATAATCTCATTGTTTAAAAGATTCCCTTATATAATTATTACCGGTCGTATGCAATTTGATTTATATTTTATACTAGCTGTGGCCACCTCGTTAGTTAAGATAGAAATAGCCAAGTTACTCCTTATAACATCAGCTATCCGCCAGTGACAGTCTTATTAAAATCGATCCAGCAGTTTAAAAGATTAGTCGGAACAGACAGACAGACAAAAAAAAAGAAAAAATATTTATTTACAAATATAAATTATGCTTTTAGTGAAAAGTTGGTAATTTGTTGTGGTATCACTTCAATTTCATTTATATGTATAGATTAAGTAATTTACAATTAAACTATTGCTTTTTTTTGCTAACGGTCTAAAGGATTAAGGTAACCTGTTTAATTTATATATTTAATTAAATTACTGCGTATAAAATTGTAATATTATTAACATATATTTCCAGAGTTACCCATCGGCACTGAACTTGCCAACGATCACGACTCAGAGCTACGACGAGCTGATGTCGGGGTCCCGGGCTCGGCCCAGCAGCGAGGGGTCCGACGAGCCCCCACAACCCCACACCTGGACGCAAATGACCCCACAGGAGATCGCCACGTGGATAGACAAACGCTCCAGACTCCTATTCCCACTTCTATTTATCTTCTTCAACATCATTTATTGGACTTTTGTGTATTGCCTGTGATTTTTCCATAGTGTGAAATGATGACAGTTCCTACATATGAGGTGTCAGTTGGTTCATCTTTTATACTTTAAGATACATCGAATCTTTTTCCTAATTACTCATTTACTTTAACGGTCTGGTTAACACTAAAAGTATTGTAAGATTCATTCATAGTTTTTACTTGGCTTCTCACAGATTATCAGGAAATAATCAATTTTATTAAAGTCAATGATTTGCTGTCATTATTGTATATATATTTTAGGAAGTTAAGGTACTTCAAGTATTGAGTATGTTATAGTCATGTTTTATAGAATAGTTATTTATATAATATTAAGTTGAAAAGTTAAAAGTATTAATTGTAGTCGAATTACGATAATATTAATCAATGAATGGAATCATTGTGATGTACATACAACATTATATATATATATATATATATATATGGTAGTCACTAGTGTATCATTGAAGAGATTATAAATAAGCAGATGTTGAATCTAAAATCCTTTTTATTAATAATAAAACTATTTAATTTCAACACTTTTTATTTACTATACAAACTCGTTTAACAAATGTATGGACATGCACACAAGTACAACGCTGCGAATAAAATAAATGTATGGGTTTGAATCCAAATTTAAAATTAATTGGGATGCAAGCTGGACAAATTATCAAATATACAAACACAATGTTAAAATTTATTAAATCGAGGCATTAAAAATGTCAATACGACGAATTTTCGTACTTTTTTCTTGCTCTAGTTTAGGTTCTAAAAAATTTGTTACCCGTATGGAATTATTAGGAGTATCCCAAATGAACATATCATGCAGGAGTTTGTGGGATCGACTGAAGGATTCAGGGTACGATCATTAAGGCCCATACATCTAAAATCCACAACTTTTATTTGTCTATATACATACTTACCTAAAGATATTGGTTTTGCTACAAAAATAATTGTAAGCTTGTCAATGTCAAACAATTAAATTTTCAAAACATTGTACAAACCAACACACAATTCTTTACTACGTGAAATAAATTACAGTATCACAAGCTTTAAACTTAACAAAAGTATTAGAGTTTACATTTAATAAATAATTTAATTTGATTTTATAAGCTTAATTCTACGTTATCTGAATACATTACGATAAATTTGACTAATTACATCAGGCCAACGCCATTGTGATGTTTCAAGAATCGTCTTCTCAAGACCACCTTACGTGGTCTTTCTATAAAGATGCATTAAATGCAGGAAGTTTAATCAAACAGATCTCTATTGTGTTGGTTCAAGGAGCTGGTCGGTCGTTGGCGCGGGGCGCCGTGATCACCAGGCTGTCGTCACTGGAGTACCGCTTAAGAGTAGTAGCGCTTGCGTGGCTAGAATATGTTTAATAAAAAATAATACAAAAAATACATGAATCCACATAAAATTAAATCAAAACACTTAAAAAGCACAAATATATATTTAATTGTCATACTATATAATTTAATAGAAATATGAAAATTCATGAAAGCAGACTAAGATAATTTGACTCTAAATTGGTACATCATATAAAGATTTTTGACCCACCTGTACCGTGTCCGCGGTCGTGGAGTTGGAAGATGCGGGAGGCGCTCGAGCGCAACCGTCCCTCCCGACCCCGAGCTCGAGCCACGCCCCGACCCACTCGAGCTCTCAGACCACGTCAGCTCCGACATGCTGATAACTCTCAACTTAAGTTAACTAGTTTAACACGACGTAAGAATATGGACCGAGCACGACATTTAAAATGAGCATTTTTAATAATGATTGTTTTACCCAGACATAATAAAGTTTAATGAGTGTCATTTGTAAATATCACACTCGAGTAATAATTTTTTAATTACCGGGGATCGAACCCATTACGGTGAAGTCAAGGACGTGCATTGGCACTGGTACCATACGCAGATGTGATGTAAGGTCCAGATTCTTTATATGTATATAATTAGAATTTTGTCGATATTATTTTAACGCTTATTCTACCCACTAGTAATAGTAAATTATAACTTAATTTAACAGACATTACACCACATCATGCAATATTATATGTACTAAAAGAATATATCAACAAAAATGTATTACAGTAAGAATAAATAAGTCAAAAAACTTAAAAACGGGTGTTTAATTAGCATATATAAAAGCAATGTTTGTCGGAAATGCTAATGACATACAATTTACAACTACAATGATATTACCATAAATAAATACCTGGAAGATATCGGCGGTAACCGATACGGAGAATAGTATTCATTACTCTCCGTGTAGGTCGACGCGTGGATCTCCTGCTGGTATAGCTCATAAAGTTGTGCAAGATCTGTCTGAACACCGGCTCCAAACTCTACAATATAAAAATTATTATAATAAAGATACAAATAGATGTATTTTATTTATTAAATTTTTTTATTCCACTGTATAAAATAATATAACAAGCCAAAAAAACGAAAATAAAAGCGGTGATACGAAAATGGGGGTTCTATTAATGGTAAACGCATTAACTTTTGGGGATTAAAATGAACGAGATTCAGTTCAACCCATTCTGAGATCATCTCCAGGGAAATCTAGTGGACACAAGTTTCTTTCGGCATTTGTCGACATTTTCTCGAGAGAGACTTGCACGGACGGAATATACCGCATCAACAGTGATGTCATGCGCAGAACAATGTATGTTGGATATATCTAATATATCATTTATATGCAGGAGCAATAGTGTTGGGGATAGCGAGCAGCCTTGGGATACACCAGCGTTCACGGACTTGCGATCCGAGCAAAAACCGTTAAGAACGACCTGTATGCTACGCTACAGTGAGAAAGCTGGTGATCTACTTGCATAAGCTCTTGGCAAGCCCATATGAAGGAAGTTTGGAAAGCCCTTTGTGACATATACGATTGAAGGCTTTTGCCATATGCGAATTCTCTCACTTACTAATGGAACTTAACCAAATGAATTCGGTAATACGAGCTGCAGTCATATGATTACCGTTAGGCTCTACCACTAAAAGATCTCTCATCATCAACACTTACAGACAACCTTTGAAGATGTGCAAATAGTAATATCCTATTCATATCCTTAGGTAATAAACATAAAAATACAAGAAACATATACTTATATTCCTACATATTTTATTATATGTATATATAATATATATACTTTATACTTTATACAGATAGATAATATTGCTACAAACAATTTCTAAAAACAGATAAAGTGGAAGATTTTCTAACTGCCAAGAGACGAGCATTCCAGTGACTTGCAGAAAAATATGCAATAAGAGCGTGTGCTATATGTCGGTAATTTCAATTTCAATTCATTAAGAGAAATTGACCGAGAACCAAAGTAAGTTCAGTGCTCTTTAAGGTAAGAAGGAGTTAGATAGTGAAAGAGGATGATATATAAAGCGGACAGGAGATGCATATTTCGTCGTTCTCTCATAAATATCCCCGGTTGCGCATAGTGTCGAATTTCCTTAAATTTAAGTATCTGTGTTACGAATGTCTAAGTGGGTACCGACCCTCGAGCGCTCGTCGTTGCCTGGTGATGATCTCGTCGGTGAGCCTCCTCTGTGCGTCCCGTCGCTGCAGCGCGAGGTCCCTCCGGCGCAGCTCGTGCACCCTGGCAGCCCTCTCCCCCTGCAGCGCCAGCTTGTCGGCCTCCAGCTCGTGCACGCGGCACACCAGCGCCAGCACCTCGCGCTCGGGGCCGCTCGATATGTGCGCCGGCAGCTCCTACCACGGTAAAGTCAGCTTGAGGAAGATTCAAATTGTTGTTTTCGTATTATTTGTACTAGGCTTATATTATAATAGTTTACTTTATTGGCTTATTGTTACATTGTATAACATGCAGTGGATATTTAGTGGTATGTAAAATGTTTATAATAAATGCAGTGTATTTTTTCGGACAGTTGTTCTATTATTCGGAAGTCCCTGTTTCATATATATTTGCTTTTATATATAGCAATATTTCAGAAGTCAAATAAATGAGTTATCAATTCAACACCCCTCTATCGTCCAACAGTGCGTTTGTAATATTTTTTCAATTATTATTATATAATATCAGTAGTATTTTCGAGGCCCGACCTGTTCGAGCTGCGCCCCCCTGAGCCGCACTTGCTCGAGGTGCCTCTCAACGCGCAGTCTTTCTGCGCGTGCGCTCTCCTGCTCTCTCTCCACGGCCGCCAGCTCCGTCCAGGCCTGCTCGACCGCCACCTCGGCCTCCGCCCTCTCCCCGCCCGACCCGCCCGTGCCGCCTCTAAGTTACATGACATGACATGACATTAAATTGAAGACAATAATAGTAGAAATGAAGAGCTTAAAGTTAAAGATTTTTTTTTTATATTTTATTGCATAAATTTACAACAAAAAAGGTACCAAATGCGGCTTTAATACTCAATAGGAATTCTTGCCAGCCAACCTTAGGATGTTCTGGAAGTATGTAGGGGTGCAAATATATATATATATTTATATTATTGCAATTAATATTTTTACCTATAACTCTGTTGTGTGCTCATCCTAGAGCCGGTAAAGTTGATGGGCTTGTAGAGTCTGTTGAATCGTGCCTCCCAGTGGGAAATGGCGGCGTGCTGTCTCTCGGCGTCCAGCGCGAGACCTAGCAAATGGCTGTCCAGCTCCATCAGCCGTCTCCGCAACCTCATCTGCTGCTTGAACGTGGATACTATAGCCTCCCGAAGAGTCTTTAAGTGAGCCGTGTTCTCTTCTGATTCCTCTTTAGTTATAGTTTCTTCTATTATCTGCTGCTCTTCTCTGCTTCTATTGTTAAAAAAGATATTTAATTATCAGTTATAATTTATAATATGTCCTTAGCAAGTGAAGTGGAAAAAATAATTTACTAAATTTCGTGATACAAATCAATTATTACATCACAATAATATTAAAATAGAATCTGTTTTATAATACTATATGAATAAAATGTTCATTACATGATAATAAAGGAAGCTTCTCATCAAATACCAAATTATTTTAAGATAAAACACTAGTATTATATAAAGATTTAAACAGAATACAGTTATAATTATTTACTTAGAACGGTCATCTTTCATTTTAGTCTTAAGACGCGCTATTTCTTCTCTCAGTTCACTGATCACTGTCCGATATTGAGACAGGTGCATCGGAGTCTCAATCACCTCACGTTCCACCTGAAATATAATAAAATAATTGATTTATCAAATTGATTGATTAGTTCTAGTTCGTAAATTGCTCACGTTTGTTAAACATTGATCACTAAAGAAATTCTCTTCTGTATTTGTTGTGTGGTTCTTCTCAGAGTAGCGTTTGTAACACTCGTAGACTTAATTTAAGTTGAAGTATCTTTACAGAAAGCCTTATTTTGATAAGCATGGAATCCAATAGTCCTGACACTCCCATTTGATCACGGGAATGTCATTGGTATTTATTCAAAGTGTCAAAGATATAAATAAACAATATTTATCTAACATTTCTAGAAAACAAAGCGATTTTTTGAGCTTTATTGAAGTATATTTTTATGGAAATTATAAATTTTCATATTGTTTGTATATTTTCAAAATCAAATCCAAATATGTATTTCACCCTATACCTTACCTTACCTTATCGTAATATTTACTAATGGCAGCTAAGAAGACAATATTAAGTTCCCCTATACCTTGTTGGTGATGGCACCAGCCCGCTGTGCGTAGTGCAGCGTAGAGCGCGTGGTGTCCCTGTGGGGTGCTGCGGGTGACACGTGCGCGACCATCGCCGTGCGGCACCGCCCCCCCAGCACCTCGCGCAGCAGACGAGTCAACTTCGAGTCCCGGTAGTTCACGTATCTGATCAGGAAGGGAACACTGGACATTCACAGGCTAATTCTTCACTTTAAAACGTAAACATCATTGACTAGATCTGATAGTCCAAAGATCACAATCACTTGATGTTCACAGGACAATTCTGGCTTCACTTTGAAACATAATCCAAAATGAAATCTGACAGTCCAAATACTGCTTCAAATGTCTTCGAAAAAGAAAATGGGTGGTCGTTTTTCAATCCAACACACTGATTATCAGGGACATTATTACAAACATAACAATACATTACTTATATAATTAATTTGTTTATTGAAAAAGTTTAGAATTGTATCCGAATCTGCCCAAAATAGATAGTTCTTTATGCTGTTATTTTTCTAATACATTCATCTAGACAAAGTTGGTCAAGGTAGATATAGATCTCATCTAGAATACCTTGCACCTCCAGACAGCGCCATGATACAATTCCCGAGCGCGAGCAGGGAGCGGTTGATATGAGCGCCCTCGAGGCGTCGCGCTCGGAGTCCTGCGCGCTCAGACCCCGCCAGGTCGATCAGGAAGAGGCGACCTCGCTGAACACCTTGTGCTACCGTCTTGCTCACCGATACACTATGATAATGATTTTATAAATACCATTAAACAGCTCTTATAGTTATATACTCAAAAAAGTAAGTAATTTGAATAAAAAAAGTGAGTAACTTGACTCAAAAAGTGACTTTATGGTGCAATGTATACACTTTTTACCCTTACCCTTTAATATATTTTTAAAAAACTGTTAAGGAACGTTTGTGTTAACGGATACTACATTATTTCCGAATATCTAAAACATGATGCATGGGTATGAAGCTAGGCTACTACAAGATATTATAAATGTAATTTAGGTCTTAGGGCTTCAAAAAAACAAGACAAGCTGAGTTTCTGTCAACTCTTCTTATGTCAAATAACTTTCCTATCTGGTAACTTTGACAAGAATGACCTCAGACCTAAGTAAGGCGTGACCTCTAGAAGAGTGTTGGTTCGCGTAAGTGGATTCCGCAGTCCGAGCGCGATCACCCTTCGCCAGGAGTTCCGCTACATGAGACGCATTTTCGGCTCGGACCTTAGGAGGAATAAATAAAATATCCTATTGTATGGTAATTATGAATGTCAAACCATTATAGTAAATACATACACACGTTTAAAATTAGTGTTAGCAAAATTAATAGTAAAAGTTTATCAATATTGTTCGAAATTTTAAGGCTTTTTTATTAACTAGCTATTCCCACGACTTCGTTCGCTTGGAATACGTTTTAAAAATAAAAGTTTAAATTATAATTATAACATCAAATATCTACAAGTAAAATCCTGTTAAAATCGGGCTAGTCGTTTCAGAGCTTAGCCAGACCAAACAGATCGACAAACAAAATAATATATTTTTCATATAAGTATCATGTATATACATTTAGTAAAAAGCTATTAATATGGAATTACAAACAAACAATTCATTATATATATATACATATATATATATATATATATATATATATATATGTCGGCAAAAGGTTGTTATGATTGTTCTCGGACATGTTGTTGAGCGTGCGGGCAATGGATACGAGCAGATAAATAAAAGTCACTTTAATTAATAACGATAATTTACTGTTGATAATAATTTTTATTCAATTGTTATGATCACTTTTAAAAACGCGTTAATTACAAAGGAACGCAGTACAGTTCCTGGGAGACTAGCTATCACCGAGACGATCCAACGATTACTGATTCTACCCTCTCGGTGTTTGTCCCTCCCAGACTCTGTATAGCGCCACCAGATGGCGCTGGCATTCCAATTTGACTTCAATTGATTCGTTTTCTAACTTTTATCCGACACGGCCATCCTACAGGTCACACGTCCCAGTGTGATAATCTGTAACAAAATAAAGCACAGCACAAGATCACCGTCGTTCGATCACTCCTGACCAACTTAACTCTTCTTTAATAAAAAGACTTCGAAAATTTTCAAACTCAATTTTTATTATTTTTTTTTAATTAATTCTATTCTAAAAATTCTAATTAACAATTAAGTCAAGGAAACTATTAACAACGACGTAACTTACATTTTCTAATTACTACATTGCATAACTTAGCTTACAATTAGAGCCCAGACGAGCCCAGAGAAGTACCCATTACGATCCAATAAATATCAAATCAAACAAAATTCAAGTGTGTGTGTCCCTTTTGTCCGGCTATCCCAGTAGCCCCAAAATAAAGTCATCCCTGTGACTATCTGTGATCATCCCAGTGATCATCTATACTCTTTGTTATCCCTGTGACTTCCTATGATCATCCCAGTGATCAAATTACCCATGGTCATCCCAGTGACCAACCGTGATCATCCCTGTGACCACCCGTGACCATCCCTGTGACCACCCGTGATCATCCCTGTGACCACCCGTGATCATCCCTGTGACCACCCGTGATCATCCCTGTGACCACCCGTGATCATCCCTGTGACCACCCGAATGTATGACTCAAGCGGACACTCACAACTCACACAAACTTGATTATCATAAATCGACTAAATGTCACCCTCACAAGGTTCAGAATCACTAACATCAATGGGTACTTGTCCTTCAGGCATTTTTCTTAGCCTATCGTGAGCGTACTTGTACGTGCGCCGCGAGTTAAGTGCTTTTATAGTATAGCGGTCTCCATCAAGTACCTCAGTAATTTGAAATGGTCCTTTAAATTTAGGGTCCAACTTTGTCTGATTGCGCTCTTCATTCTCAATCAGAACAAAGTCACCCAAAGAAAACTTGTTTAGCTTTGCCTTCTTTCTATCGAATCTCTGTTTGTCGTATTGAGCTGATTTTTCTATTTCCTCCGCCGCTTTACCTCTAACTTCATCTAATTCTACATCTAACTCTACCTCACTAGCCATTAACGACAGCGGTCTTGTCACTTTACCTATCATCAACTCGAGTGGAGAACATTTTGTTACTCTATTCAGCGTACAATTAAGAGCTAGTTGAACATCACCTAACGAATCTTGCCAGGATTTTTCACTAGTTTCAACCGCGGTAAGCATGGACTTCAATACACCCATTACTCGCTCTACCTGCCCATTTGCGCGAGACGAACCCGTAGCGATTAAATGAAGTTCAATGTTTTTAATCTGACAAAACTCGCGAAATTCCTTACTGGCAAAGCATCTACCTTGATCAGCAATTATGCGGGAGGGAGTACCAAAAAGAGCTACACTGTTTATTACCGCCTGAATACTACTTTTGGTATCAATATTCTTTGTGTGATGAAGTAAAACGTATTTTGTGAAAGCGTCTATTAAAACAAATACATACTCTCTAGTGTCATTCTTTCCACTTAGTTTTCCAGTAGCATCGATGTGAATCGTGTGCCATGGAGTAGTTACTTTCGGAATAGGGTGTAGCTCTGCTTGAACTTTACCCGAGTGTGACTTAGAAATTTTACATGTCACGCAATTATCTACAAACTTTCTAACGTAACGAGACATACCTTCGAACCAATAAAAGTCATATACCTTCTCTAATGTCTTTTCAAACCCTAAATGGACTATGGACTCATGGATATTGTTAATAACTGACCATTTTAAAGCATGTGGCACAATTGGGAGACATTTTGTCCTACCGTTACGCTGAACCTTACGATGTAAAACCCCCGACCGAAGGACATAAGTATGTGCGATATTCCTATCTAGCATCCCGTTATTTAAATTCTCAACAATTTTAACAATATCATTATCGCGTTGTTGTTCAGCAAGAAGCCAATTAGTAGAAAGTTCTGCAATATCTACGCGCTTATGTCGAATTTGTTCAACGAGTGGTTTCTTACAAGGCCTTAACATTAATGGATTCCGGGAAAGAAAATCTACATGGGGCATATGTTTACCTTCCCTGTACTCTACAGTAAAATCAAAGGACTGAAGAAATGCCCACCATCTATGGACTCTCGGTGTTAAATCAACTTTGTTACGAGATGCTTTTAGAGAGTTACAGTCGGTAACAACTCGAAATTTGCGACCATGTAAATATTGTCGGAAATGTTTAATTGCGTTCACCACTGCGAGAGTCTCCAATTCATAAGAATGGTACTTTGCTTCAGCAGGGGAAGTGCGCTTACTAAAATAAGCTACAACTCGTCGTTTGTTCTCAACGATCTGGAGTAATATAGCACCATATCCTTCAGAACTCGCGTCAGTATGTAATTCGGTCGGATATTGTGGGTCAAAAATCGTAAGGACGGGGTCCTTTGTTAAAATGGAAATAACTTTTTGACGTACTTGTTCATGGTCAGATTTCCAAATGAAAGTACCCTTAAGGGATGTTAGTTTATAAAGCGGTGCCATGATACAAGAAAATTGCGTAATAAACTGACGAAAATATGACGCTAAGCCAATAAACTGCCTCAACTGGGTAACGGATTCGGGAGGTGGCAGTGCAGTGAGTGACTCTATCTTACGTTTGTTAGGTCTTATTTCGCCCTTTTCTACTTCATAACCGAGAAATTCTATCTTCGTTTTAAGGAAGGAGCATTTCTTCGGGTTTAGAGAGAAACCGGCTTTAGTCAGTACGTCAAGTACGGTGTTCAGACGTTGAAGTCCTTGCTCTATATCTTTTGAAGTTATTAACACGTCATCGACATAGACTATAACGTAATCATGTGCAATATCACCTAACGCTTTTATAATGGCTCTTTGGAATACGGAAATTGCATTACGAAGACCAAATGGCATGGTTAAATATTCGAACTGGCCATCGGGTGTTATGAATGCCGTTCGCTCAATAGAGTCGCGTCTGACGGGGATCAAATGGAAACCACTTGCACAGTCAAGTTTTGTGAAATAATTTGCACCATTAAGTCGCGAAATCTGATCCTGAATCAAGGGAAGTGGGAATCTATCGGGAACCGTGTTGTCGTTTAAGTCTCTATAATCAATGCACATCCTATACGATCCGTCCACTTTTTTAACTAATAAAGCTGGGCTTGCATAAGGCGAGCAACTAGGCCGAATTATGTTTGCACGCAAAAGCTCATTCACCCTATCACGCATTGCCTTACGTTCTTCCACAGACAGCCTATAGGGGCGTCTCTGAACGGTACGATTCGGGTCTACAAGTCGTATTTCAAGCTCACCGGAAGTAACACGTGTAGTAGGCATACTAGTTGTAAAATATTCTGAATATTGTTGTAATATTTCTAAAAGTTTCGGTTTTTCATGTAAAGGAATGTCGGTATTGATTTGATCAAAATTAAAAGAACTGTTTTCGATTGTGCAGCTATTAACGAGGCTATTTTTTGTCAAAAAAAACTTAGTAGCGGTCATATTTACGGAAAACCCTTGAACCAAAATTTCACGTCCTAACATGATTTGACTACGTAAGTAGAAATTAGGCAAAACATGAAACAAGATCTCCAAAACGTGGTCATTAATTTTTACAACACTTAAAATCTGTTCGGTCGATTTAACATTACTTTGTCCTATACCAGTCAAAGAAACTATGTTGTGTATTCGTTTTCCTCTGAACCTCGCGGCTACGGTCTCTTTAATAAGTGAGCACTCGGCTCCCGAGTCATAGTGAAAGTGAAACGACTCACCATGATGTTCAAGTGTCCCCGACGGAGGCTCCACCACACAAAGGTCAACGCGGCGCTCTGTTTGCGAACCGCCGGCCCCGGCCGGCCGCACACCGCTGGTACAGCGACTGGCGACGTGTCCCGGCTCGCCACATTTTTGTCGACATTCCGATTGCCTGTGACCAATTTTGCCACAGTGGAAACATTTGAGATTCATTGACGTAGATAATTTCGGTCGTTTAACATCAGGAACAGATTTTGCGTCATTTGTACTGGTAAATTTCCGTTTCAAGAATGAAAATGCTTGCAGTTCTTTTTGTAGTTGTTGGCGCGAAGAAATTTCGGTAGTAAAAGCAAGCCGTTGCAAACGTGAATCAAACTGAGCTATGTGCGCAAGAACTGTCGATACTGCAATCTGTTCTTTACTTGCATCTCTCCAGCGAGTCAATAACGACGAGATTAAGCGACTTGCGTAAACGGGCAATGATTCATTGTCGCTTGGTTTATTATTATAAAAATTAATGAGGGTACCTGCGTTTGTCTCAGTACAGACAAACCGAGCGATAAATAGATCCTTAAACTCCAACCAGGTCATGCCAGGATAAGTAACCTGACTCAGCCAAGCCGAGGCCGCTCCCTTGAGCGCTTTGCTGATCACCATGATAAGCTGTCCTCCTTGTATTGGGTTGTCGGCAAAACAAAGGTCAGCGGTCGCGCACCACGAGCTCGCGTCCACCTCCATGTTATCGGGGTTAAATTCAGGCAGCACCACATTGTTTCTAGACGAACTGGATGCCGATAATGCTTGAATCAATGCTTTCACGTTTTCATTTTGTTGTTCAAATAATTCACGCCACTGGTCGTTGTTACGTGTATCACTCGCGGATTTATCTGCTCGCTCGTATCCCACTTCTGATGTCGGCAAAAGGTTGTTATGATTGTTCTCGGACATGTTGTTGAGCGTGCGGGCAATGGATACGAGCAGATAAATAAAAGTCACTTTAATTAATAACGATAATTTACTGTTGATAATAATTTTTATTCAATTGTTATGATCACTTTTAAAAACGCGTTAATTACAAAGGAACGCAGTACAGTTCCTGGGAGACTAGCTATCACCGAGACGATCCAACGATTACTGATTCTACCCTCTCGGTGTTTGTCCCTCCCAGACTCTGTATAGCGCCACCAGATGGCGCTGGCATTCCAATTTGACTTCAATTGATTCGTTTTCTAACTTTTATCCGACATATATATATATATATATATATATATATATATATATATATCCCTAAATTTAATAGGGTCAATTAATAAAATCTGTTTAATGTAGATAGATAAAGGCTGAAATGTAAAATCGAATGTCCTAACGTGTTGTAGCGCGCTGCGTCACGCTAATCACTAACACGCTAACTTTGTATACCTTCTGTTAAAGCATAACATATTTAACATTCACTGCTTTAAAAAGATAATAAATAATAAGGGACAAACATTTTTAAGGTGAATTTTGTTTAATTATAAATGAATGTTTGAAAATGTGTGAATATATGTATTAATATAAAATACGGGTATAAATTACGGATCCGAGTGAGCGGCACTTTTACTATGGCCCCGTCCGACTCGGATCCGAGTGGAGAGCAGTGAATGTATTAAGAACACGATTGCTCAACAATTTTAATAAATTTATAATTAATTCCTTGAACAAATAAAATGCTTTGACACTTGATCTTTCAGTAATAGGTTCGACCTTTGGTACCTTTGGTAATATTTATAAAGTAGGAGTAATTTAGTGTTCATAGAATTATATTTACATAACAGATTCTGAAAAATATATTTAGTAATATATTTAGTATAGTATATTATTAATTTCGTCAAAGAGCACCGTAGACTCGATTGTTACCTTACCTAAATAATAAAACATAAAAAAATAATGATTTCGAGTCGACAGCATATATCCGCAAAATTCAGATTGTCGAGTATTTTGTTAAATTCTAAGGGTGCTGACAGACAAATCGCAGTCGCCATATTGGACACTAGCGAAACGTCACTGACACTCCGCCATCTTGACTTTATTAACATACACACGTATCAGTGAAGGCATAGTTCAATTAAAAATATTGAATAATAATAATATTCGTTGAAAACCGGTAAAAAACATCTACCAAAATTTTGTTAAAAATGTGTATTATGATCCAAATGTCACTCAACCGAAGCTGGGTTTTCATCTAGTATAATTTGTGATACAGTCATAAAAGCTTTAAAATTAAAATATTTTATAAAACATTCATTGCTAAATCCTTTGTTTTATAAATAATCCTTTTAAGGGTTTCATAATTCACTGGGAAACTTTGTTTAAGCTTTAAGGCGTTTGCATTTAAATCAACCCCCAACGATGAAGAAGTGTTTACATGATTTTTTTCTAGAAATTTACCATTTTTTTTCCTAGTTTACTTGTTCCACACGTTTGATCAGCTAAAGCATCTTCATCATAGACTGCCACTAAAAATCGATTACTTTCCGCAGCACTTTTATTCTTATAAAATAATGTAGTGAAATACTTTATATGCAAATAATTTTGACATATTGAAATAGCTGCAACTTGTTATTATTAACAATTCAGAATAAGATCGTACAGCTGATTCAATATAAATTTGTTTCTGAATGTAAAAACAAAATACTGTAATAAGCACGCCATTACTTATCAAACGCTACGAAGTAATTCCAACACAAAATATTTTTGTTAATGCAAATAAGGCACTATAATATTAAAAAGATTTACAAAAAGTCCGCTAATGTATTTATCTATCCGGTTTTTATAAAAAACCTAAGCTATTGAAATGTACGAATCAATATACAAACTCATTTTAAACTAGCAAGAAAATAAAAACCTTTACCTCACTCAAGCCAGAGACCACTGGAGGTCCGCTGCCACCTTCATCACGGAGCTCCAATGATCCAGCGCCAGGGTTCAGGAGATCTCTGATGTTCTCATTATAGATCTCTATGTACGACATCTTCACCTAAAAACAGATTGTATGTGTATATGTTCGTTTGTATTATTCAAAATGTTATATGTTTACTCTCTTTACCCACAACACCGTTCGCACTGAATTACCTACTACCCAGTCAGAAATTACCTTCTTCTTATAACATCAGCTATTCGCCAGGGAAAGTTTTTTTTAAATCGGTCCACCGTATCAGAGATTGGCCGGAACAGACAGATAGACAACAATTTTAAAATGTTTTTCTAACCAAGTATCGTGTATAAAGAACATTTAGTGAAAAGATGTTAATTTGCAATTAAAAACAAACACTTCAATTTTATGTATAGATTAATGATAGGAGCGAGCGGAACGAGCGGAGCGCTATGTGAGACTTTTTGCATTCCATGTCCGGGGTTGACATGAAAACGGCTTTTCTGATCTTCATGAATTTTTGCACATTTATAACGATGGTTATAGCAATGGTTTAAAAAAAAGTGGAATAATCACCAAAAAATTACAATCCCATAGATTGCAATGTTAAAAAATTTCGCTATGTGATATTTGATTCTTCTATATTTATTGCGAGTAACCCATCTTCGCTGAATTGAAAATGGGTTACTCGCTTCGCTCCATTCAACTCTACCGAGATTTTGCGAGCACAGCGATTCAAAATCGAGGTCCGGTTCGCGCCCCTAGTATATTATATAAAATATTCTTAAATTTATTATCAAATGTATTAATAAATTAATATAATAATTGATTATTAATAAATCCATAATGGCATTAAAAATGACATAACGACTTTGTATAGAAATACTCCGTTTGGTACACATCTAGGGGCGTTTGAAATTCAAGGAATGGATGACTGTTTGCTTTTGTGTATAAATCAATAAAAGTTGGTGTTTTTATTATTAAAATATTGACATGACTAATGATCTGTCTATCCTTGTCATTTGGTATATTAAAAATGCTTCTTTTTTTTATTATTATGCTATTTTCGTTGATGTAATTTAAACTATTTTTATTACATACATATAAATATAATTGAAGTGTTCGTTTGTAAATCCAAATAATGCGTATGGAAGTATATACAGTACTCAAATAAATAAATATTTATTCTTTTATTTTCTCTGTCTGTTCGTTTGTTCCGGCTAATATCTGAAACGACTGCACCGATTTTAATAGGACTTTCACTGGCGGATAGCCAATGTTATAAGGAGTAACTAGGGCTACTTTATTTTAATAATATATAAATAGGTTGACGCGACAGAGCGTGTTACGTATTATTAGTAAAAAAACTATTTATTAATTTATTCACAATAAAAAACTCTTCTATTTATCTAAAAAATCTTATAGGTGTAAAATATAAACATTTTAAAAATAAATTATAATATTAATAATTAATTTATAAAGAATTATAGTGTATAAATGTAAAATATTAATGTTAGGCCGCGGTCGTTTATAAGGTATGTCAAGATATGCCGACGCAAGCCGGCTAAGTGTTATCAGATTGAAGATAAAATGGCTGCACTGGCCGCATTGCAACTCACTTGTTAGTCTTTATACTGAACGATATAACAAAATGAATCAAATAATTTACTTTATTTTCATCGTTTTTATTGCCATCTCATACATTTTTAGTTTGTCTATGTTAGTTTACAGTTTATGTAAAAATAATCTTATATATCATTGCTCTGATAAAATAGAAAACAGTATTTCATATTGTTTTTTCCATATAAAAAAGGCTACATAAAATACAATATCAAAAAAGGAACAAAAGGAAAAACCAAAATAGCTTCACGTACTAAAAGTATACTTTTTTTAAACAAAAGTTTCTGAAACAACTAACAATTATCATAATGCCTTGAATGTGTTTCTTTGATGCAATTTTCTAAAATGTTTCAAATTATTACGTAATGAAAATTTATAATTCAATGATATGAAAAAAAATACATCTGTATTATCGAAAAGCACTTTTCTCTACTATTATTATCAAATTATAGTATCATTTGATAAAATCGATTTCTGTCCTAATCGATTCTAATGCCGCTAGCACATTAACTTTATATATATTTAATAATTCGACATGTGTCAAAAGAGCATCCTTATAAACACTAAAAAACATGGCGGCGTTTGCGTCCTGTCAAAATTTTGATTGTCGCATGACCCTTAAAGAAAAATGGAGGAACAGAATAATGTTTCTTCCATACGATGAATATTTGATTATTTTGCTAGAAAATTATATAGATGTTTAATATACGTTATTGTTCAGTGTCGACAATTATAACGTCCGATGTCCATACTTAGAAAATTCCTACTGTCATTAATATTACTTCAATATGATATATCTATGTATGTGTTTTTGTATTATTTATATCTTTTGAACTTTAAATCAATAACCATTTGTTTACGACAAGTGTAAGTATCGGGAGGTCCTATTTTAATACTACACTTATTGAAATAAGACCTGTAAAACTCCAACCTGAAAATAAGGCTACGAATGTTCCAAACGCTCTGCACTGAGAGGAACCACACAACAAACTCAGTCTTTATTGTGATCACTGTTGCACAAACCTTAAAATTTTGTGAGCAGTTTGTGAACAATTAGAACCGATAATCCGACCTACTTAAATATAAGTATAATATGTGTTATATATGTTATATATGTATATATTAAAAGGCACGAAGCAGTGACGTTCGTGTTAAATACTAATGGACTGTTTCGTGTGAAGAAAATGACCATGAATATTTAACGAGACCGCTGGCTGTGCTTAGCCTTCATGACGTCACAAGATTTAAGTGTATCAAGGCGTTTACTTCACCCATGCCTCTATTTGGTTCAAACGACGCTATCCAAACCCTTTACATAATACTTCATACCTACATATGCTTTATTGGCTTATCAAATTTGTTTCCTTAAAATAAAATAGCGTATTAAGGAATATAAATTGTCTATAAAATAAAAATTATTATATTTTTTTCAAGATAAAAACAATAGAAAAAATGTAATTTTACAATCAAATTAGCTTTTGGAGACTCAAATTTCATTATAAAGTTTTGAAAATTGCAATTTTCTAACCTCTTTCAGTGATTTATCAACTCCGTATAGAAACCCATTATAGAATCATTTTTTTAAATATTATATTACCTGTATATAATAATCCGATGAGTGATTTTTTTCATTTTAATATATTTTTTTTAAGTGTCTCAATTATTATTTGAATGTTTCACCAAAAGTCAATCACGCGATGTAGCAATGACCTTGTAGGCGGTGACTCCACAACAGATTGACACGTTTTTGAGGTTAAATGTTTTATATCTTTATAAAAATAAAAGGAACTGCAATATCTATACTTATAATAAATCTGTAGAGAGGTCAATTCTGTACATGAAATATATTTACAAAATAAGTAGCAGGGGGTGATTAGTGTTCGATACTGATGCCAAAAATGCAGTTAAAAAAATTTTTGTCTGTCTGTCTGTCTGTCTGTCTGTCTGTTTGTATGTTATTTATAGAAAAAAAAACTACTCGACGGATTTTAACGAAACTTAGTACAATTATTCTTTATACTCCTGGGCAGGTAATAGTATACTTTTCATCACACTACAATGAATAGGAGCAGAGCAGTGAAAGGAAATGTTGAGAAAATGGGAGAAGTTGCTTGATTTTTTAAGCTTCCGTCGCGTGTGCAGCCTTAATGGTTAGAGCTACATAGAAACTATGTATAACGGAAATATTCTTCATAAAAATACACGAAAAATATTCCAAGACAGCATATATCTACCTTTTATAGTTAACTCACAATAACACGCATAACTCTCGATAGCTTAGCAGTTCGGAGATTTCTTATTATATTTGTTTACTTTTACGTTTATAAAACCAATAATGCTCACCATCATTCCTAATTAAAAAAAAAATAAACATTAGCACCAATTCAATAAAAAAAGAATCATTGAAATCGGTATAGAAACACCAAACTTATACTTACTTACATGAAATACGCCAACAAGACATCGCGCGTGAATAGTGAATCAAGCTATAAGGATTATTTTTGCGTAACGGTTGCCGCGCTCGACGGGGCTCGCGGCGGCAGAGTATAAAAGGGGCGGGAGGCGAGCGCAAGCGTCATTCAATATTTGGCTGTTGATGCGTTCAGAGTGTTGAACTTTATTGACAGACAATAATTGTTATTTTATAAACCGTGCTTATCAGCGCGACTTTTTGTCTTTAAATAGTTTATTTTAATTTCTTTTGTTGTTATTTTCTAAATTAGTTTTAGTTTTGTTTAAATTCTTAACTATTAATAGTTCCTATTTTATTTCTTTTTAAGTAGATTTAGATTCGATTTTTAGATTAGATAATAGATAGATAGATTAGATTATTGTTAGATTTTTAGTTACTGATAGGTTAGTTTTGGGCATTTTATGTTTAGTTTTTTTTGTATTGAGTAGATAAAAGCGTAGGTAGGTACTTTTATTAATTATAGTATTCATAGGTATTTTTTATTTATTTTTAAGTGAAGTAGGTATAGGTAGATATTGCCTACTATCTACCTATACTGCACACGTGTTTTAGCTTTATTTTCATTTCTTTTTTTTTTGTACCTAAGTTGTAGGTAGGTAGGTACATATTTCTTAGTTTAATTCTATTAGAATATTAGGTATTTAAGTTTAAATAGGCACTTAGATTTATATTTTTTTATTATATAGCAGCTGTACTTAGAACATCTAAGGTTTTTTTTGTATTAGCATAGGTACTTTGATTAATTACAGTAGTTGTAGGTATTTCTTATTATTCATTTTTAAGTGAAGTAGGTAAGTGTAGATAGTATTGCACACGCATTAAGTATAGCTTTATTTTCATTTTTTATTCTTTTGTAATTTGTAGGTACCTACGTACATATTTATAATTCGATTAGAATATTATTTTAGTTTTAATAGGCACTTAGATTTATATTCTATTTATTATATACTTAGCTATAGTTAGGACCTCTGACGTAAGTTTTTTGTTGGGTAACTAAATAGAATTTAAGTTACCGTCGATTAAAAATAAAATAAACGATGCCACCTAAAAAACGACCATCTTTATCTCGAACTTCGAGTCAAGCTAGGAGAATGAGAATGACGCGTTCTCAAGAATCGGAAGAGGAAAGAGCACATCGGTTAAACTCTATGAGAGTTAGTGCCTCAACATCTCGAGCTAATGAAAGCTCTCCAGAAAGAGAGATGCGATTAGCAGCTGAAAGAGCGAGACGAGCTACAACACGGGCTTCTCAAAGCTCTTCTCAACGAGAGCTAAGGCGTTCCATTGACCGGGAACAACATGCGTTATCCCGAGAAGCTGAAACTGCTTTACAACGAGAATTGCGACTCACAGCTGACCGCGAACGGCATACATTATCTCGCGAGTCTGAAACCTTCACTGAGAGGGAATTACGGCTTACAGCTGACCGCGAACGTCATATTTTATCTCGCGAGTCCGAAACCTTCACTGAGAGGGAATTACGGCTTACAGCTGACCGCGAACGTCATATTTTATCTCGCGAGTCCGAAACCTTCACTGAGAGGGAATTACGGCTTACAGCTGACCACGAACGTCATATTTTATCTCGCGAGTCCGAAACCTTCACTGAGAGGGAATTACGGCTTACAGCTGATCGCGAACGTCATATTTTGTCTCGAGAATCTGAAACTTTTACTCAATATCAAGACCGTTTGACAAATGATAGGGCGCACCATAACATGATTCGATCTCTTGAAGATGAACATGAGCATGAACAACGACTAGAGTCGGGACGCGATTATTACAATTCTTTGAGACAAGAACAATTGATTACTTTATCTAATGAAAGATTAAGAATTGAAAATATTCGGTCGCTTGAAACAGAAGAACAGCGAGAGGCCCGTCTTACTGCAGATAGATTTCGACATGGTCTTAATGACTTAGATATACACGTGGTAGATCAATCTACAAATTCGGTGGCGTGGTCCGATAAATATAAAAGTGGGTTTGCTTATAACCTCACAATTGATTACAGATCATCTTCTGAAATAGGCGATATGAAC
Organism: Melinaea marsaeus rileyi; assembly: GCA_918358865.1. Taxonomy (NCBI): domain Eukaryota; kingdom Metazoa; phylum Arthropoda; class Insecta; order Lepidoptera; family Nymphalidae; genus Melinaea; species Melinaea marsaeus. The sequence continues at coordinate 1,718,258 of OU911089.1, forward strand.
GTAGTATGTTTCTTTTGTAATGCTTCGAAGTGGAGGAAGGAGTCTGCTGGTTTCTGTTGTTCTGGAGGTAAAATAAATTTGCCTTCGTTCGAAGACCCACCGGAACCTTTAAAATCTCTACTTTTAGGGGAACATTTCCAATCCAAACAGTTTTTAGATAATATTCGCACTTATAATAGTGCATTCCAAATGACATCCTTTGGTGCTAAACAAATCTCAGAAGGCCCTTTCATGCCTACTTTTAAAGTACAAGGTCAGGTTTACCATTTGATAGGGTCCCTTTTGCCTGAAGAACAACCTAAATTTCTTCAAATATATTTTGTATCCGATTACAACGAACAGTCGAATATAAGAAATCAATATTTTCCGAATTTAAATACTGAACTCATTTCACAACTTCAGAACATGTTACATCAGGTTAATTCGTACGTATGCAGTTTTAAATCGGCATTAGAAGCCCTTTCCCAAGATGGTAATAACAATTATAAAATTGTTATAAATGCCGATAAGCGTCCAACTCAGGAACACCCTGGGCGTCATAACGTTCCATCCACGAATGAAGTTGCTGTAGTACTGGTCGACCAGGAATGTGATAGGCGTGATATCGTTATACGTTCCAGAGACAATCGTTTGCAACGTATTTTCGAAACCCACAGGGCTTACGACAGTTTGCAATATCCTATGATATACTGTCGAGGGGAAGATGGTTATAATTTCGCTGTATACCAAACCGATCCGCGCACAGGCGCACCTAATTATAATAAAAAGGTGTCATGCCTTCAATTTTATTGTTACCACCTGCAAGTGAGACGGAATAGATTGGTATACTTTCAACGTTTTCGTGGCTTATTTAATCAGTTTATTGTTGACATGTACGCAAAAATTGAAACCGAAAGATTAGTTTATATACGATCTAATCAAAGGCAGCTGCGCGCTGAAGAATACGTGCACCTTCGCGATGCCATGCAGCAAGATAACGATACTGTGAATATGGGTCGTTTAGTTATTTTACCCTCTTCTTTTACTGGTGGTCCACGCTACATGCATGAACGTACTCAAGACGCTTTTTGTTACGTAAGAAAATATGGACGTCCCGACTTATTTGTTACTGTAACTACCAATCCCAAGTGGGATGAAATCACTCGGGAGCTTCTTGAGGGTCAGGCACCGCATGACCGCCATGATATTATTGCAAGAGTGTTTCATTTAAAATTAAAATCAATGATAGATCTTCTTACCAAAGATAACATTTTTGGAGAAGTATTGTGTTATATGTATAGTGTTGAGTGGCAAAAACGCGGCTTACCTCACGCACATATCTTGCTTTGGTTAAAAGATAAGGTTCGACCTAATGATGTAGTCAGATTAATCAGTGCTGAAATTCCAGATCCGACTGCAGATCCCCTGTTATACGACATTGTTAAAACTCATATGATACATGGTCCATGTGGTGCATTTAACGCAAATGCTCCTTGCATGCAAGACGGTCGTTGCACTAAAAGGTATCCAAAAGCATTAGTGGATGAAACTGTAACAGGACATGATGGATACCCATTATATCGTCGCCGTTCAAGAGACAATGGTGGTTTTACTGTTGAAAAGCGAATGTCTGGACAACAGGTTACTTTAGATAATAGGTGGGTCGTTCCGTATTCGCCTGTATTGTCCAGAGCATTTCAAGCTCACATAAATGTAGAAATGTGTAATAGTGTAGAGTCAATTAAATATATTTGTAAGTACATTAACAAGGGCAGTGACCAAGCTACGTTTGCGTTAAGAAATGAACATGATGAAGTTACTAGATTTCAGTCAGGCAGATATATCAGCTCTTCAGAAGCTGTGTGGCGGATCTTAAGTTTTAATATTCACGAAAGATATCCACCTGTGACCCATCTGGATGTTCATCTGGAAGGCGGTCAACGTATATATTTTAACGCCGAAAATGTTACAGAACGATTAGAGAACCCTAGACAAACAACTTTATTGGCATTCTTTCGACTTTGCCAAACTGATAATTTCGCAAAGTCTCTTTTGTATGAAGAAGTTCCATCGTATTATACCTACGATAAACAACGAGGTGTCTTTAACCGTAGACGCCGAGGCAGGCCTGTAGATGGCGAGACAGGTATTTTCAAAGAACATGTTCTTGGTAGAGTGTATACTGTTCATCCTAACAACGCAGAGTGTTTTTATTTGAGATTATTATTACATACAGTGCGAGGACCAACATCATTTATAGATTTGAGAAAAGTAGACGATGTTGTTTATCCAACTTATCATGCAGCTTGCCAAGCGCGTCATTTGCTTGAAAATGATCAACATTGGGATGACGCTTTAGCAGAATCCTGTGTTAGTGATAATCCACGACGGTTACGCCATTTATTTGTAACATTACTCACATTTTGTAATTTATCTGATCCTGTCCAATTATGGGAAAAATATAAAGAAAAATTTGCAGAAGACTTTCTTCGGAATATATCTCACAATAATGAAGGCGCAACTAATGATAATTTTCGAGATCTGGCTATAAATCAGTGCTTATTAGCTCTTCAGGAAGACTTAACAGCAGTAGGCGGTAAATCACTTTGTGAATATGGTTTGCCAACGCCAACCTCAGTCGGAGAGGTTACCAATGGGGAATATTCCGCAGAGATTGGTTACAACCCAATGGAACTGCTGGTAACATTAGAAAACGGTGTCCCAATGATGACTGCAGAACAACGCTTAGTCTATGATCGCGTGTGCGAGAGTGTGCAGAATAATTTAGGAACAATATGGTTTTTAGATGCACCTGGAGGAACTGGGAAAACTTTTTTGACTAAATTAATATTAGCTTATGTTCGAAATCAGCGTAAAATCGCTCTTGCCGTGGCTTCATCAGGTATAGCTGCAACATTGCTACCAGGAGGTAAGACTGCTCACACTATGTTTAAAATACCAATTAATTTAGATCGCACGGAAAGTCCAACCTGTAGTATTTCAAGAAATAGCGACAAAGCTAAGGTATTGCGTGAGTGTAATTTAATCGTATGGGATGAATGTACGATGGCCCATCGAAAAGGAGTAGAAGCAGTAGACAGAACTCTAAGGGACATAAGACAAAATGATCGACCAATGGGCGGTATTACGGTTTTATTTTGTGGTGATTTCCGACAAACCTTACCGGTAATACCACGGGGAACCCGAGCTGATGAGATTAGGGCTTGCCTGAAAAGCTCTTATTTGTGGCGTGATATACAATCGGTGCATTTGACTATAAATATGCGAGTGAGAACTGGAGACAACGCAGATAATCGTGAATTTTCTGATACATTATTGAAGATTGGTGAAGGTACCTATCCACAACTACACCAAGGAAAACTTATTCTGACACCTGAGTTATGTTGTATAGTGCAATCCCAACAACATCTTATATCTTCGGTTTACGGTGACATAACAATTATATTAAATAGGGACAATTCTTGGCTTTGCGAAAGGTCCATTTTGACTCCTCGCAATGACCAGGCATCTGAAATTAATAATAAAATACTGTCTAATATACAGGGAGAAAGCAAAGTTTATAGTTCAATAAATAGAATGGTTGATGAACAAGAAGCCACTAATTACCCGATAGAATTTTTAAATTCTTTAAGTATGCCTGGACTACCTTCTCATATAATTTGTTTAAAAATTGGCATACCGATAATTCTGCTCCGAAATTTAAGACCACCTCAACTTTGCAATGGAACTCGGCTAAAAGTAACCCAGTTGCAACAAAATGTAATCGAGGCTCAAATTTTAACAGGTTGCGGTGCAGGAGAAACTGTCTTTATTCCCAGAATTCCCATAATACCAAATAATTTTCCATTCCAATTTAAAAGAACGCAATTCCCAGTATCGGTGTGCTATGCCATGACTATCAATAAAGCTCAAGGGCAGACTTTTCGTGTTGCTGGAGTAGATCTCGGTGTTAGCTGTTTCTCGCATGGTCAATTATACGTCGCTCTTTCCCGGGTTAGCAATTCTAGGAATCTTTACGTTCACGTGCCGGACGGGTCGACTCTTAACATAGTCTACCCAGAAGCTTTGCGCTGAAACATTTTAATTTGATCTAAAAATATTAGCAATATATTATCTTAATAAAAAACAAGGAGTTACACGCTGACCGAGTCGTGGGTATAGCGTGGGTATATTATAATATTCTGCGGTTACTTATATTTTTCAACAGTTTTGTGGATTGGCATATTATATTACTATTGCCCTTCTAAAATACGAAAGTGAATCTGACTGTTACGTCAAAACTATGAGGGAGGACATCTGCTAATTTTTTTTCGAAAAACGACGGAAACGCGGACGAAGTCGCGGGCAAAAGCTAGTTATCAATATTATTATATATGTACATAATGTTGTTAATGTTTAGTTTAAATAATAATATATAATGACTAAAACAATAATTGTCTTTAAATATCATTGCAAAATAAATTTTCTGTATTAATTAGAACCAGCGGAAAACTAAATAAGAGAAATATAAGAGCTAGAATAATATGAATTTCCGTAGGGTCAAGGCTTTGGTGATTTACATGAAGAGAATAATTTCGTTATTAATCAGCATTCTCAGTATGAAACTACTTAATTCACTTGTATGATATAGCTTTTATTAGGATACATTAAAAAATACTCAGAAAAATAATTTTCTTGTTTTATTAAACAAAAATAACAATAACTTTCTTATTAATAAAACCTAGTACGCGAATTGAATTGGTATTTTTGTTAATTTCAAGTAATTGTTTAAACAGTTTAATTACTTTTGTAAACTGTTGGGTTTTTGTACTGAACTGAAAATGTAATATTTATTTTACAAATAGTATATAAATTTTCAAATCACGACATATGAGTCAAATGTAAATATGACTTTATTAGTATTCATTTGCTAACAAATATTAACCCTTTGCACTCGAGGTCGTTCTGAACTAAACTAACTCGTGTGTACTTAAAATGTTATGCAGCTCTCCATTATGTATGTACGGACAAACGGACATATCATCACATAAAATAATATAAAATCATCACTGTATTGAAATATCTTGAAATATTCGACTTGTATAAAATTATGTGAGCGAATCACCCCGAGTGCAAAGGGTTAGTAATTCTCAGTAATACATATATTACCAATTTTATGAAATACAACCTACAACCAAACAAGAAATAAGTTTAAAGTGAATTAAAAACGTCAGAATGAAAACAAAAATGTTAGGCTTCCATTATTCAGTACCTCATAAATTCCTGACGAAAAGCTATTAAACTACAAAATATATTTAATTAAATATGATTTATCACCTCTCAAACTAATTTATTACACGCAATTATATTAGAAATTTAATTGTAAGTTTGTTTGTCGGATTCTGTATTATATAATAGATGATAGATTGATTATTTTTGTGTCAAGAACCGTGGCACCGATTAGAACGGCCTCGTCTATAAAAGTATGCGAAAAATTCACACACACTATCGTAAAATTGTGCTGTGTGTGTCTATTTATCTATCACTTTGAATCAGTGATCACTTGTGTATCAAATGGGAGTGTTAGGACTATTTTGATACTTATATAAATAAGTCCTGTAAAGATACTCCAAATTGTAATCTGTCTACGAGTGTTCAAACGTACTCTGAGAAGAAGTACACAACAAACTCACTTGGGTATTTCTTTATTATGATTTCAGAGATCAATATTTAGCGATTTACGACAGCTAGAACCGAAATTAATTCGATAAGCCAATCAAAATTAATTGTTACTTCCTTTAGTATTATTTTGATACCATTCCTTGCTCGAATTCTAAATTGTTCACAAAGTTTCTTGCCGAATCTTCAAATTATGAGTGAATGTACAACAAAAACATCATATAACATACAAAAAATATTATAATTACGTGTTTTGAATATCGATTTTAGTGATGAATGGATAATTATCGTAAAGCCAATGGGTAATATTCTTTCAGTTAACGTTACGACTTTACCGCAGCGGTTGTCTTCACACAAACGTGTTCATTATTTTATTTAACACTAAACCTACCAAGTACCGGTCAAATTGACCGTTTTTAAACTTTTGTAAAACTTACACATTTTTAAATGTTATAATATCGTTATCAAACTACATGAAAATTCTTAGAATATGCATATAATATTTTCTACACTCTTTACTTTTAGTTATTTCCTTTATTACCTGCGTTATATAATAAAATAACTTTTAATTACCGGTCAATTTGACGGCGTGCGGTAGGAACAGGTACACAAGAATTGTCGGTAGATTTAGTGTTAATGTCTGTAATAAATATGTCGCTTTTCTTTCTGTAACATGACTGGTTTTGATTGATTGATTGCTTGCAATTTCGTTGGTTATTCCAAGTTTCGTTATCAAGTATATAGCTATGTTACACTTGCTTCTAATTACCCATTAGATATTCTGTTCAAACAGACATCCATGGTAACGATAGCGATAAAATATAATGTAAATATGTTAAGCGTATATAAACAATGTTGACAAGGTCGAGCGATCTATTAATCACCTACCTCAAAGGACTCCGGTGCCCCACTTTCGGTAATGGATGTGAAGAGATGATTCAACGCCCGTGACATGAGACCTGTCATGGTGTGGGTTTTCCCAGCTCCTGTGGCTCCGTACGCGAAGATTGCTCCCGCTATGCCCTTCAAGGTGTCGCCCACGAGAGGAGAGCAAACAGCCTCGTATACCTCCTCCTGGTACATACATTAGCGTTAAAAAATTTAAGTTTTGTTACAATTGATTATTATAAGTATATAAGTGATTACTGAAGACCAAGTCAATGTTAAGCTACGTTAGTTATCTGTTTATATTTTTTTTTATTTAGTTTTTTTTTCTCTCTCACTCCCTCTCCCTCAATTTAATTCGTTTTCATAAAGAAGCGGAGACTGCATCTATTAAACACTTCTTATCTTTAAACCTATGCTATTCGAGTTCAAGCTTCAAGTGAATAAATATTTAAATTGATTTAAATATTTTAATCACTTGAAGCTTGAAGTAGGATATATTTTAATAATAACTTAATAATTATAAGACAGTCATTTAATATTTTTATGACATTTTACCAAACATTATTAAGATTTTAGATAACTGTAGTTCTAACCATTTCTTAACACGATATTTAGAATACCGTGTGTACAATGTAGTTATATATTTTAGTAGGAAATTATTTCATATTTTGTTATTCGTATGTAGATTGATTATTATCCAACATGATATTAAGTAAGGATCCTCTAATTTTATATAATCACAATATAGATACTTCGCTTAAAAATAACTATTTTAAATGCAAGAAGATATTAGCAGACATAATAACGGAATTTCAAATATGTAGTGTGTTTCAATAAACTAATTTATTTTTTTTATAAATTCGTTAAGATTGGCATTCATTATTTGCCATTTTGCCTATTTTGGGGTCGGCGCCGTATTTTATTACTTTATTTTTTTTTATTTAAGAGGAGGGCAAACGAGCTGGCGGGTCACAGATGGTCGTGATCACCGCCACCCATGAACTCTTGCAACATCCGAGGATTTACAAGAGTGTTGCCGGCCTTGTAGGTAGGAGTAAACGCCTTTTTTGAAGGTACCCATGTCATACCGATCTGGAAATACCGCCGAAGGGAGTTCGTTCCACAAGCGAGTGGAACGTGGAAAAAAGGTCCTTGAGAACCGCATAGTGGAGGATCGCCACACATCCAGATGATAGGGATGGTAAAGAAGTCGATGGCGCGTTGTACGGTGGTGAAATTCGGCGGTAGGCATCAGATCGAATAGTTCTTCGGAACACTCCTCTTTGTAAATGCGGTAGAAGACGCACAAAGAAGCCCCGTCTTTACGCAATGCCAAAGAGTCCAGCCGTTTGCAGAGCTCCGGGTCCCCGACAATCTGAACGGCTCTCCGTTGTACGGGGTCAAATGGTAGAAGCTGATATTGGGGTGATCCGGACCAGAGATGTCTCTGGCCAGGTTTGAAATACTGCCTCGCTCTATTGATCACTCCCAATTTCTTCGAGGCCAAATTGGCCTTGATCTCCAGATGACCACGAAACTGACACTCTCTCGAAATGTCCAGACCCAGTATTCTGATACTTGGCGAGGCAATGAGGGGAGTGCTCTCGAAGAGCGGTGATACGACAAATGGGGTTTCTTTGTGGTAAACGCGCAAACTTGTGTCTTGCCAGGATTGAATTGAACGTGGTTCAGTTCACCCCACTCAGAGACCATCCCCAAGCAAGACTCTATAGAAGACACAAGTTTCTTTCGGCACTCGTTAACTTTTTCCCGAGAAAGACCTGCACGGCCGGAATATACCGCATCCCCAGTACTGTCATCCGCATAACAATGTATGTTGGAGATATTCAACATATGATTGATGTGCAGGAGGAACAGAGTTGAGGATAGCTCGCAGCCTTGTGGTACACCAGCTTTCACGGGTTTGGGGTCCGAGCAAAAAGCGTCGAGAACGACCTGTATGCTCTGCCCAGATCCACTTGCATAAACTCTCGGGAAGGGAAGGGAAGGAATAGGAAGGTAGCTTCGAAAGAAGCCCCTTGTGATATACACGATCGAAGGCTTTCGCCATATCCAGACTAACTGCCAGACCCTCTCCCTTGCTTTCAATAACAGCTGCCCAACGGTGCGTAAGATATAACAGAAGATCACCAGCCGATCGTGTGAGCCAAAGAGTCGTTCCTAGTGTGCAATGGCGGTAGGGATGGCTGACAGAAGTTTCCCAGACTGGCCTTGGAAAGCGCCCAGAACTTGCGCGTGCCAGGTGGGTACTTTGTCAGCTGATCCCCAATTTTGACGATATGCTTGAACTTTGCTTTAGCAATTTTCCGTTTGAAGAATCTGAAGGCACGATTATATTACCTCTTCAGAACTCTAGAGTTCGGATCCTTAGTGAATAACGCATTAGCTCAAGGTTGATAAGCTTGCCGTTCGCCAGCTGCTGCAGCCCTGACAGACGCATCAAACCAAGGCCACGATCCGCGAACCACCAAATGCTACCACAGAGCTCGGTACAAATAGTTCCATGTCCTGAAGTATAAGACTAGCGCAGTCACTAGGATCATTGGAAGGGAAACAAATCGGCCCCCATGGGTAGAATACAAAAAACGACCGCATTCCATCTCAATCCGCTGACTTGTAGTGCCAAACGCGTCGAGTCGCAGGTTTTGTGCGAGCTGGGCGTTCAATGAGCACTACACTCCGTACCAAGCAATGATCAGAGGACCCTAAGGGAGCCTCGACAGTGACTTGGTACTTTCCGGAATGTGTAGTCAGCAGAAGATCCAACAAAGAGGGCATATGACTGTCCACGTCCGGTAGACGAGTGTGCGTCTTGACCAATTGGGACAGACCATTTGCCAGAGCAAAGTCAAACACAGATCTGCCCACGTAGTCGGTGGCAGGTGACCCTAGCCAATCGGCATTGTGCGCATTGAAGTCCCCGAGGACTACGACTTTGGCGGAGGGAGTCTGTGAAAGCAGATCGTCAATCTTCGCCTGAACATGGCCTAAGAGTTGATCCGTTTCTGCATTACCACTATGGGACCTATAGAGGCACGCGTAGACTCTGACATGGCCGTCCATGTCCACGCGCAGCCAGAGTACAGAGAGCCAGAGTACAGCCGACCTTCAAAAACCGGAAGGCGACGGTAGCAGATATCCTCCCTTACGAACACAGATACCCCGGCGTGTGGTATAAAATGGTGTTCTAGTTTATACCCGGGGTATGACAGGTACGCTGTGTCGCTAGGTCGCTAGGCTACGCCGTCTCTAGATGATAGTGGACGGCGTTCAAGTTGTAATGAAGTCCCCGGATGTAGCAAAAGTCCACATTTAGAGTGGGTCGGGCTGCCGCTGCGTTGACTCGTCGTTTCCCCTCAAAAAACACAAAAGGCGATACTTTGTCCGCCCCAGATACGACGGGAAGGCCGAGCAAAATCCGAGAATAATTTCCCCGATTTTGCTCGGGGAGGGGGTCCCCGGCTTCATCAAAGCCGGTACTTTCCTGGGGTATACTTTTTTGAGGTATCGCTATCATGTTTGGCGCGGAGGGGGGAGGGGTTGCGCTTCCGGATTCTCTCACTCACCGACGGAACATAACCAAATGAATTTGGTTACTACACGTCGGTATTCTGTGAGAGGTTGGTCCTTCCCCGGTCGAGCCAGCCCAATACGAGCTACAGTCAGATAACTACAGCTGGGCTCTACCACCTAAAGTATATTTTTTCCTTCCATATTCTCCTGTGACTCGTCATCTCTATACACAATCTCTTCTTTTACGTATCGTGTTTCAGCCGTCCTCTACCTGTCCATCGCTCCACTTCTATACCCAGTACTCTCATCAAGAGAGTGTATGACATGCCTCTCATCTCTCCTCATAATATGTTATGATGACATGACAGACCTCTAATTTAAATTGACTTTTCTAAATATTGAAGAGAAAACTCACAGAATATCTTTCATTTTTACAGGTCTTTACTAAAATTAAAAAAATAAATATAAATTTTAATAAAATTATTATGTAAACAGAGTCAACCTAATTAATCAATTAATAGAATATAATAAGCTTTAAATAAGATAAGGAAAGGCCGTTTATATTTTGTGTTTACTGTTAATATAATTGGTGTGTCTGTTAATGTGTGAATGTAATTTAAAACTAAAATAATTTTCTCTTTGAGTTGAGAGTAAGTTCAGTCTTTGAAAAAGTTTTATATCTATTTACTCGCGAATATACAGTTTCTTTTTTACAACAATATATTTTACATGTAGATATATTTTAAAGAAACATAATATTAAAACTATTTAATAATGACAATTAAATTATTAACATTTTCTAATCTTTAATTAGTTTATTGTGCCAATTTTGTTCAAGTTTGTAATAATAAGTTTTAATAATTAATATAACGACAACAAACTTTGTGAATAAAAAATTGTAGTAAAAAAGAATAAAAGTAGTATATAATGTATATGTATATATATTTATTTTGTACATACTTGCGTGCTTTCCTCCGCGAAGACTCGGTCGTAGACATAGTGCTTGTCATTGGCGCGCCGCTGACGCAGCACGTCTCTGCGAATGTCAGCTTCCTCCTCCAGAACCAACATCTGAATAATTACCATACATATAATAAAGTACTATTATATTTACTACTAGCTGTGCCCACAACTTCACACGAATTTTTAAAATAGCCTAAGTTCTTATAACATTAGCTATCCGCCAGTGAAAGTCCTGCTAAAATTGGTCTAGTCGTTTCAGAGCCGGAACAAGCAGACATACAAAAATTTTTAAATTTGTTTTTTTTTTATATCAGTACTTTCATTAGCACTTAAATTTAATTTATATGGATGATAGATGTAGGATTTATTTTTATCTTCAAAAATTCCTCAATCTTAAAAACTGAATTGGACTTCAATTTCTATAAAATTAGGCATATCTTATGTTAGAGATAAAAAATCGAAAAGTAGAAACAATATATATAATAAGTTATTACTTAGAACTGCATTTAACTTAAATTTGCTCTTAATTATATCTAATGTTAAAATGTACAAACATACGGACAATTTCAATTGTATTCTATTTTAAATATAAAATTTATAGTACCTTAGAGCGGTTGTATCTAAAACGGCTTTAAATAATAATTTATAATGTCAAAATTACTCAAATATTTACTGATAAATCCATAAATATTACTGTATATTTGTTTTATTCTGTTTTGTAATTGTATATTTTTTTTATCTTGTTCTGAAAGCATCCTAAATGGCGCATAAGCGAGTCGTGTAGCGACGACCTCGAGTGCAAAGGGTTAAGATGAAAATATAATAATTACCTTATCACTGACCACGTGGACGATACGAGGACCTTCATCAGCTCGCAGCGGACGAACACGCACCGCCACCTGACATCATATATATATATATATTAGCTTAACTATAAATGCAAATATTATCCATGACACAAAAGATCAAGACTAGCCACATGCGTACATATCTAAGGTCAGTGTAGATTATAATTAACAATACTCAATTAACAATACTTTCGTTCAAAGTTTTTTATTATAATAAAGTTGTGGAAATAGGCTATTAAGTATAAAATATAAAATAAAATATAAATAGTGCAAGCTTTATGATTTTTCAGGGAGTTATAAAATATTCGTTATATTAAATAATTTGTTATACGAAAGAAAGAGCTATGATTCGTTTTAGCAACAAGAAATATTGTTAACTATTAATCTTAATTTTACGTAGGTAATCTACTTAATCTGATAAGGAAACAATTTTCATTAATAATAAATAGGTATATATGTATATAAGTATTTATATTCATTGTAACTGTTTGTATAAGCTTGTTTTATCGTAATCTTTTACTAAAATGATATTACAACACCAACACTTATATTATAATAGATAAACAAATCTTGGATTAATATAAGATTTATCCGTTTTTGACAGAAACTAAAAATAATATTCGTATATAATATTATTCGGCATCTATGTTGTTTTTATAAAGATAATATGCTCTTATCGTTATCAGTCTTATCACACGATGAATCGATTATCGATATGTATGATGGATAAATTCTAAGTAGTTAAATCTCAAGTAAAATGTACCTATAAGTATTAATCAGGAATACTTAACGAGAGTGGTAGATTTAATATAAAATTCAGTTCAGAAATTATTTTCAAATCCACAGTTAAATTATTTTACCTAATTAGTGAACAAATATATATTACCATTAACTTTTCTTCACTAACAGATCGTCCGCTGCCATAAAACTTATCTGAACTAGAGCTTTGACTCATTATAACGTATTGAAATAAGCAACACAAATATCACAGTGTTCTGAAAAAGATGGCTACTAGATTTATAATCAAAATTTATTACAGATCACTCAAGATAATATAAACGTTTATTAAACTACTTTTTAATTACATTATTTGTCAAATTTTGCTACACACGTGCGGCCTTCACTCGTGACTCCACGTGGACTGAATATTCAAAATACAGCCTTCAGGGCTATAAGTGGTCGCTGGGGTAACAGCTAATAACCACAAATGAAACTTTAATGCGCCTTCAGCCCTATTTGAATGTATGATGGCTGTATGTTAATTCATCCAATTTTAGTGTGAACTTAAAAACATGTTGCGACACGAAACTTTGCATTATTTATTTTGTTTAAATTTTAATAACTTTTTGGTAATTTCTTTTTAATTTGTATGCATTTTAATGTTATGGGGTAGATACATAATAACGAAAATACTATGAAATACTTAGTTTAGTTTTAAAGAGATTAATAATATATATGTATATATATATTCTTATGCAATTTAGGAATAAAACAATTTTGTATCAAAAACATTTATTTATATATATTATATATTAAAATATTACACTGTTCCCGGAGCAAGAAGTTTGACTCCTCGGTCGAATAATTTAAAAAGATATTGTGAAGACTTCGGTTCAAAGGTATATAGGTTTTCTTTTTTAAATTTTCTACTGAGATACCTAATTGTTAAACGGCCAGAAACATCTGCACTATATCCTGAAGGCAAGTTCTCCACTTCCACTAGTATATCAGATTTATGTGAGAGAAGGTTCGCCAAAACATTAGTACAGTCATCAACACTTGAAACATTGCAGTGGATTATTAAAAATGAATTGTAACTTCTCACTAAATCAATTATATCCTTACAAAATTTATTAACCTCTTTTAAAGTTAAACTTAAATCAAATAAATGGGATACTCCATCAAACGTAACATTGACTGAACCAAATTGATTATACATAGATATTACTTGATCCCTAATTTTATTAAAGAAATCTACTTTAAGATGCTTATGCTCTAATAGATTGGAGACCAGCTCATTGCCTAAATCGTAAAAACCAACAAGACCAGAGTCTATGGATTTTTGTAAATTATAGTTCATCTTTAGACCGATATTGTGATAGTGAAGCAGAGAATTGTGTGTAGATATTACAAGAATAGCATTTTTATTTTTTATACAGTGCCCCAGAACACAACTTGTGATAAATGTGCTATCACAGCCATTTATTTCTTTAACAACTACAACTTTTGTGGATTCTAATTGTTTATCCAATTCAAGACTCGTGAGTATATCTGCCGACATCTGAAATAAATTATTTATATAAATAAGATATTTTTGCACTATCTGATATACCGCGTTGGTAATCTTAAAGGTTATTTTGTCATTAGCAAAAAGAACGATAAGCGTTAGGTAAAACGAGCGATTGGCTCAGTTTATGTTTATAGCTAACAGAGTGAGAGACAAATATGCACAGTGACGCGAACTATCACAGTGTTACGCAACATAGTTATTACAAGTTTGTTAATTATTAAAATAAAAGGTCATTTTGTTGACCTGTGTTAAATTTCGGAAAAAAATTGATAACCGGCTTCTTTTACAATATTGACATTTTAAAACCTAAAGTAAGTACCTTAATAATATTTTGTAAATATATAAATATCAAATCAGAGTTACGAAATGTAAAATATGTACTTTAAAAAATAATCAAGTTACGTTACAAACTTGTTTGGGATATTCAATTTGTTTTTGGTTGACAGTTGACATCTTGACAGTTGATACTTGACACTGAAAATTGGATTCTCTTAATAAAAAATAATAAAATATAAAATTACGAATATTAAAAAGATTAGTATTTAAAAAATATATATTATTAGAATGTAATGTATAGATGTAAGAGATTTTAAACTTTAAATAAATAAATTCTATAAATTAAATAACTATTTTAAAAGATATTAATGCACTTTGTTAAATTTAAAAAATACCAATTATTACACACATTAAAATGTGTCGAGTATTAAGTTTATTTAACAAACCTACTAGAAGTTAAGTAACTTTGGTAAACGGCTATATTTTATCAACGTGTTCATTATAAATGCAATTTTAAGCTGGTGTAACAGATAGGTTAACGACATGAATATTTTTTTTTAATTTTCTTAAGATGGAAGACAAAAATTATAAAACCAATTACCCTGATTGTGAGATGTTTTCATTGATCGATTGATTGATTGATAAATCAGAAATAAATAACATAAACACATAATATTTTAAAAGCAAAGTTTATTAATTTATAAGTGATACAATATAACAACCAATTTAAGTGATACAATATAACAAATTATGTATAACACAACAAAAACAAAAACAACATACATTAAAGATAATATTCTTTTTGCTATGTTTCTGACACATACACAAAATTAAAATAATCATATTGAAATTCTTAAAACCCAAAAATTATTATGCTATGAATATGAATCCCATAATTATTATTAAATAAAACACTCACAACAAAAACATCCACTGCCAATTTTTAAATAAATCTTATTACCTTTAATTGATAGTTACTTTGTCATCATGTTACTAAAACCTTAGGCGTATGTTCCTTGCGCTTTTTACTTTTATTGAAGGTCCATTTTTAAACTATTCTTGGCCTTAGAAACACAATAACCCGTTTATAATATATTATGTAGATTATTTTACTTTTTCGTTCTTTTTCTCTACACTTCAACCAATTTAGGTAATTCTTTTAAAGCTGCTATAATGCTTATTTTGAAAAACAAACTTCATAAAAGTCTTCTTAATTGAAATGTGGTCTGTAATTTCATTATCAGTAAAGTGTCAACTGTCAAATGATATGAATTGAAACTGTTTTTTTTAAGCTCATACAAATGTATTCATATTTCATACGTGTTACACTTCGGCGTAACGAAGTGTTAATGAAAAGCATAATGTTGTATTTATAATTACACTCTAGTGGAAACGTTACGCAACACGCACAAGTTTCCACATAATAGCTGAATTTACTTTTAACCCCAAATCATGATAGGTTGAAGAGGAAGTTTCAAATCAAGGAAGTAACTAATATCTAAAAGGGGCTTACAACATGGGTCAGGGAAAGGAAAATAGAGTTTCACAATGGTACTTTGGCGGCCTGGCATCAGCTGGAGCTGCCTGTGTCACCCATCCCTTGGACCTTCTCAAGGTTCAGATGCAGACTCAAAAAGGGAAAAATATATCAATGTTCCAGCTTACAAAAATAGTCCTGAAAAATCAAGGTAGATATGTGGTTCAGATTTCATATATAATCATAACTCAAGTAATTCTTGAAGCTAATTAATATAAAAAATTTAATCAATAGTATATTTTTATTTTTCCTTTTATTAATAAATTGTCCTCGTTTTAAGGAATAATGGGTCTTTACAATGGAATATCAGCATCACTGTTAAGACAACTTACTTATTCAACAGCAAGATTTGGTATTTATGAAATGGCTAAGCAGCATCTAACTCCAAAAGATGTATGTATTCTATAATTTTAATTAAGTTTTTTAATTAGATACTTTTAATCTATATTATATAATGTTAATTTATTACAGGGTACTCCAATACCATTCTATATGTCAGCATTCTTAGCTGGTTTGGGTGGTTTTGCTGGGGGCTTCGTTGGCAATCCTGCTGACTTAGTAAATGTAAGGATGCAAAATGATGTTAAACTACCACCTGAGCAAAGGAGAAAGTAAGTTATATTAAATGAAATATTAATATGTAACTAATTTTTATTTTATAAGAAATTTTGAAACAATTATTCAACCAATAATATTAATAATTTATTTATTAACATAATTGCTTTATGTTCTTAGTTACAAAAATGCAATCCACGGATTGTATCGTGTTGCGGCACAGGAAGGTATTGTGCGTCTGTGGGCTGGAGCATCTATGACTTGTAGCAGAGCTGCTTTAATGACCATTGGACAACTTTCCTTTTATGACCAGATCAAGTCTATACTGCTTGCTTCACCATACTTTTCGGATAATGTTGTGACTCATGTTACTTCTAGTTTAGCCGCTGTAAGTGCATTACAACCATATTAAGCCTTGCACCCGAGAAGTGATTCTCACCACA
Organism: Melinaea marsaeus rileyi; assembly: GCA_918358865.1. Lineage (NCBI taxonomy): Eukaryota > Metazoa > Arthropoda > Insecta > Lepidoptera > Nymphalidae > Melinaea > Melinaea marsaeus. The sequence continues at coordinate 1,735,250 of OU911089.1, forward strand.
TGATTTAATACAGCAACTCCATTTTTTAAAGACATGTCAATGTGTGTTATAATATTTCCTTTTTATTATCCGGTGATATTTGTATTTTTGCTCTTGTTCCAAAAGAATCTGTCTAGTGAATTTGAAAAATACACGCTTCGAGTATGCGTTCAATCAGTGGAAACGACCTCAAGTGCAAAGTATTATTACAATTTTAATCAGATGTATATAAACATTTATATAATATGATTTTTCATACTTTTAAGGGAGCGATTGCAACTACATTAACCCAGCCGGTAGATGTGTTAAAGACGAGAGCAATGAATGCGAAGCCAGGTGAAGTGAAGAGCATGATTAAGCTGATACAAAACACTGCTATGGAGGGACCACTAACATTCTTCAAAGGTTACATTCCAGCGTTTGTCCGTCTTGCCCCACATACTATATTAACATTTGTATTTTTAGAACAACTAAGAATTAATTTTGGTATTATTAAACAGTAATACCAACAGACAAAATGTCTAGTTGTTCTACGTTCACTAGTAGAATTATTATATACAATAGTTATAATAGAGATTATAATTGGTACGAGGGATTTTGCTTGAATAGAACGGCTTTTAAATAGAATGCATTTTAGTGTTTTTAATTTGCATTTAGATTTATTTTATATGTATATATGTTGTGATAAAATAGTTGTATTATCTAAATGTTCATATTTTTTTATATAATTTTAATTATTTTAATATTTCGTTACCTGAACGTAATGCCATATAATGGTACTCATAGCTATTGTATTGACAACCGTACAAGCAATCTTAATTATTGAATCTGGTAATTAATTAAAATTTTTGTGATGTAATAGTATTGGAAATAACAATTTTTTTTAATATTATTAATGTTTTAACATTGTATAAGTCAAAAATAATGATTATTTTACATTATAATGGGACATATATATATTTGTTATCTTACTCTGGTATATAACTAATTATTGCACAAATATTTATCATTACTGCCTTTTAGAATATACATTTTACGCACAAATGCCAAGATAATTAATATATTTTGAGCACCAAAAGATCTAAAGTAAACATTTTTTGTCGGGTGCCAAAAAACTGTGACAAAAAAAATATTGAAGAGTGATGAATGTTTTACATTTACATTTGTTATTATTTTAGGACATTATATTTTTGACATTTTATTATATAACATTGACATTCCTGTTGTTTTGTATAAGTACAGTTGCCAAAAAAAGTACAATTTATGTAAACGTGTTGTTTAAATCTCTGCCGGTATATAAGCTGCCTAGTGTTGTCAAATAACTCGGTGAAAATATGTTAAATACTTAATATTGATGAAATATCTTCCATTATTCCGGTTGAGAATATTTTTTTATAGTTTTATACTAGTGTTACTAGTCCGTTTTGTTCCTTGAATATTCATGTCATTGATATTAATGTTTGTTAATCGTTGTGAATTAAAATGTATAAAAAATTATTAATATTTTATTTAAACAACACAACTGACAAAATATCAAAGTAATTATAATGAAATATTAACGGTTAAATGAAGCAAATTGTATATTTTATCAATTTAATACACATTTTCCTTTAGAATGACCGTTAAAACTAAATTGAACAATCTTGTGGTTAATATATATGCAAATGTAATTTAGGTTACTCGTTACACATGATAAATAAGTTTACAATAATTTACCACACCACTCTATAAACAAACATTATTATATATAACGATGGAGATTATTTTTATCACAAATGTAGGAAGTTTTGTATATTACATATTTAATGATTAATATAGTGACAGACAAACATTTAATTAGTATTACATAACATTCACAAAAGAACATATATAAAAACTATTTTAACGGAATGTTTTTTTTTAAATAGTTGTTTTACAATAACCATATTGTTTTAAGGTAATACCCTAAATGCAATATTTTAGGTAACTTGATGCTTACTCAATATTATAAATATAACAATTCCCACAATAGTAATGAACCAAAATTTACTTTATATACAAGTAGTAAATTATTCAACCGATATAGTTTAAATATATATATAGAACCTTAGCGGGAGTGTGTGTCTGTGTGTCTCAGCATGAGTGATCGTCCCGCTGGCTCCAGTCTGATGTTAGCGGAGCCCTGCATCCAGGGCTCCCCGTCCACTTGCATAGCCACGCACCCCTCCAGATCCATCTGAAACATATATATATATATATATACACGAGTGAGACTCGAACCCGCGACCACCGAGAATCATACTAAGTAACAAATTTTTTTTTAATCTAAAATACAATATAATGAATATTTATTTGTATAGATAGTACAAAATTGTGGAGGTTACTTCGACATATCCGGTCTGTGCGAAGCGATAGGGCTCCGCCAGACCGCACTGCAGCCTCGCAATGTGGATGGACGACGATATACCGACCACCTGAGAAGACATTATATATTATATGACTTAAGTATGGCTTTTAAAAAAAAGAAACAAGACGAACACGCGACAAATGAGTTCCCGGGCAGGTGGTAGACTTAACAGTCAAAAAAAGTCAAAAAACTTACTTTCAATGAAGAGTTTTGATTTTTTTCTTATTTTTCTAAATACATATAACCAGTAAATTTTTAATATAATTTTATATTATGAGGGTTAAAAATTTTTGAAACACCTACTTCAAGCTTTCCGTCATCCATCAACTGTTCCCCAACGTCTTCTTCACTTCCGAGACCTGAACCAAAACATTGATATCATCAGACAGAGAACTCAAATATCTTAAAGAATATTATACAGCATACATACTCCAGAGATCGACACCGGCGCCCCACGACGGTATATTGAGCAGCACCAGGGCCTGCAGGGGGGGCAGGTCCAGCGTCTCCGAGTGACCTCCGTGACCCTCGCGACCCCCGTGCACCACTCGCACCCGCAAGCGGCGCTCCAGGCCTCCGCACCCGCCGTCGTCAAGCGCGCGCCCCACGCCCAGAAGTGCATAGGCTATCTGCACGACACATATATATCTATATATATAAGCGATTTATCACTCACGGACTCATCACGAAATCTTCGAAACTATCTGTCCGACTAACTTTAAATTTTACATAGTTACTTCTTGTGTGACGTAGACGTCCACTAAGAACGGATTTTACGGAATTCCTATCACAACGGATTTCAACGTTTTGCAATTTGCCAAGTTATAAACCTGTAGGAGCTATACACTTAACGCGGTTACCATAGCAACGGATACTATAACAACGGTTACCATAGCAACCTAATTTCACATCCAAATTAATAGTGTGCCCAGCGAAGCGGGAGGGAATCAGCCAGTATGTATATATGCCAGCTTATCGAATTGATTGCGATGGTTCTAGTTCGTGTAAACTAAATATTGACATTTGTGTAACAGTGAACACAGTAAAAATAAAATACCCGACTGAGTTTGTTGTGTGGTTTTTTTGGAGCAGTTTGGAACACTCGTAGATTTAAGGTATAAGGTAAGGTAAGGTAAGGTAAGGTAAGGTAGGTATTGATTCAAAGTGGAAAATGTATAAATAAATAAATAAAGATATTTCTAGTATCTTTGAGGTGATTTCAATGAAATCAAATAATAGTAACTAATTATCCTAACAGTCATGGTGGACAGATATATATATATATATAAATATGATAGGTAATGTATTCTCACGTAGTTGATATATCTGCTGGCGCATCTGGTGAGCAGGTGGGCACGCGCGCGGTGGAAGTCCAGCGCCACCTGCGCGTCAACGCCCACGCTGGCGTAGTTGTGGGCGAACAGCACGCGCTCACCGCCCACCATCAGCCCGCGACGCCCACGGATACACACCCGCCACCTGACAAACCAATATTACCTTTATTGCCTCAAAGATATTAGGAATACCTTTATTTATTAATATCCACTTTGTTTTAATATTTTCCACTTTGTGTATCAACTCAGTCAGTCACTCAGTCAGTCAGTCAGTCACTCAGTCAGTCAGTCAGTCAGTCACTCAGTCACTCAGTCAGTCAGTCATTCAGTCAGTACTATTGATACCATACTTATATAAATAAATCATGTAAGGACACTCTCCAACTAAATAAATCTTAATAATAAGAAGAAAAACCACAAAACAAACTCAGTTTATTTTTTTAATGTGATTATTTCACAAACGTCAATATTTGTGAACAATTTACATCAACTAGAACCATCGCAATCAATACTATAAGACGTAATAATTAACACTAAACCTATCAAGTACCGGTCAAATTGACCGTTCTTAAACTTTTGTAAAACTTACACATTTTTAAACGTTATAAAATCGTTATCAAACTACATGACAATTCTTAGAATATGCATATAATATTGTCTTCACTCTTTACTTTTCGTTATTTCCATTATTACCTGCGTTATATAATAAAATAACTTTTAATTACCGGTCAATTTGACGGCGTGCGGTAGGAACAGGTATACAAGAATTGTCGGTAGGTTTAGTGTTAAATAATACTTAAAAGAGTCACTTTGAGGAACATCGTTACTATTCTAACAATGAATTATTGATAAATATCTGATACCTGTCTAGTCCTTGTATTTCTGCGTGTTTTATGGATTCAATGATGGAGTGAGCGTCCAGGGTGGAGCAGCCTCCCCCCCACCCGAGGGCTCGGGACAAGTCATTGCCAGTGCCCGTTGGCAAAATACCAACCGCCGCCTGAAACAAAGTAAATATATATTTAATAAAAGAGAATTAATATCATCTAATATATTGAGCTTAGTAAGTGATGACATGTTGAATATGAATTATTAATACAGTAATCCCCCCTATAACACGGTACTCTTATAACGCGATTTTAGTCTCTCATACAACACGCGTTTCCCCCCTATAACACGGTAGATTTGTTCCGCATTATAGGAAAACACGTTGTAGTGATATTCTTGTATAACGTGCTCATAAATTAAATTATAATTTAATTTTATAACAACACAATGTGCAAAGGTAAGTGAAATTAATTATAATTTTCATAGTATAGAAATATAAAGTGGGAAATCACCGCGTTATATGGGGGAGAACACGGGTTATACGAGGGACTGAAATCACGTTATATGTAAACGCGTTATAAGAGTACCGTGTTATAGAGGGGGATTACTGTATATATGCTTAACCGATCTTATTAAAATAATATAAAAAGCAGTCACGTTATAAATACAACAAGGACATTACAGTAACTGTATTATAATGAGACCTCTATTTAAAAACTATTATAATAATTATACATTAATATGTAAAATTTTGTCAACAATTCATTTTTTAACTAATATTACATGTACATGTTTTTTCAGAAGTATAAAATCTGTTAATACATACGTAAATAAATGGAAACATGATGCCTGAAATAAATTAATAAATAGTTCAAAGACCATTACAATCAGACCTCCATTTAAAGATTTTGAATACTGATTGATATACATTAATATGTAGATTCATATATACATACATATATCCATACATACATACTGTATGTATGTATGGATATACATAAATGTAGACATACTCTGATATGTGGTGCTGTGTGCAGAGTGTTGAGGATCCACGCCACAGTGCCGTCCCCTCCAGCCACTATGATGCGACACCGCTCCGGAAGCCACTTCACTGCCTTCTCCGGTGACATGGAGCATATGTCTATTATCTGGAAGATGTTATTAACAAAAATATAAAAACAGCTTATAATTTCATAATAATAAACTTATAATGTCTAGATTCATTTATATGTAATAAAAAAATTATATGTAAGTGTTTAATTTTCAACAACCTAGGAGTTTTAGGAGGGTTGCATTTAAATTAGGTAAGGCCTTTAGGGATAAGGGTTGTAGACTAAGTATTATCAATTCTTACTACAGGTAGGAGCTGAAAATCTGATTTACATAAAATTTTTATTTGAAAATTTTAATATTTATTGTCTATGTTTCTTCAATACCTTCGGGTAAAGTGATTGGGGTCAGAAGTGATAAGTTAATGGAATTAATATTATTGCAATAAGTAATAACATTTGCAGTAGTAAGGTAATAATTCTTTATTAATAAAGAATATTTGATTTTGTGGAGAAAGCAAATCAAATTGCCTCCAAATATATATATTAAGTCCCTTACAGACCTCTGTAATGTAGGCAAACCCCAACAGAGGAGAGGTCTTAGGGGGAGGTAGAACCTTTCCCCCTGAGTTGATTTCTGATTCCAGATTTGTGGGAGACCCAGCCCCTAACAACCATGTTAAAAATTTAAAAATCTATTTTGACCCTATTTTTTTACAAAACTCGACATTCTTTTTCAAGGGGCCAACCCTCTGGAGGGTTACTGACCGACCCTACAACCAATCTCTGACTTAGCATAATATTAATTCACATATAACAAACCTGCATGGGATTAAGAAGACCTCTAAAAAGTGAAAGCACTTCATCACTCCTGTTACTTCCGGATTTTCTATTGGCTAAAAGTAAAAATATAATATTATTTATGATTTGTAGAATTTGCTTGTTATTTAATCACATTATAAGTTATAATAAGAGTGGAAATACCAAATATTATAATCGGCTCCCAATTATCATCGGGTACTGGCTCAATTTTAATGATTTTTCCTTTAGCCATTTGTACATTCATTGGAGGTATAATAACATCTTTATACTTTTGGAAATCGCATTGCTGAAAATATAACATATTTTTACGGAGTATAATATTACCCAATAATATCCTACACTAGACATTTTTATTACCTCCGTATTTGGTATAATATTTTCTTGACTAAGCCTTACTCTTTGGCACCATGAACAAAAGAATTTCTTAAGATTATCACCTTCTTCAATTTGATCGGGGTTTTCTCTAGTAACGGTTCCAACTGATAACAAAATATTAAAATAATGAGTATCTCAGAGTTTGTTTAGAATATGTATATATTTAAAGTATGTACCATTAACCCAAAGATGATAGAATGGCTTCTCCCTTGGCCAGGATATTTGTTTACATCTATACTTTTTGTCAATAATACGATGACACTTTTTACATGCACTTATACCACAGCATTCACAAAACAGGCCCACTAGAGACAACATTAGTTTACCACACACTGTACACTGTAATTTGGGTAAACATTAAAATTATAGATTTACATTCATTAAACAAAAAAACAGAATTGCATAAAAGGTAACTTACATATATGTTATAGGGTATAGATTTATTACAATCAATACTTCTCCATGTATGTCCTCGTAACTTGTATTTTATTTGTATAAAATTATTATCCCCCAAAAGTGAATGAAAAATACGGTAAACGAGGTAACTTATAAAAAATCCACCAATTATAAAATAATAATTAAAATTTATATGATTTATTATTGCGATTGTTTCCATTATTTCAATATTACTCAAAAATATTAAAAACATTATGTATGACGAACAATACTTCCTTAATTTTGAGTTTAATTATCGAACACATTAACTTAATAGCTTTTATTTAAAAATAAATATCATTTTATCGATTTAAGAACATTCATAGTTCAACATCACTCTTCATAATATTTACATAATTCATGTAAACATTGCAATTTTGAATTTGATTGATTTTGCTTTGAAATTTTGTAGTTGTAATGTTGCCTTTTATAAAAAATGTATGTTAATGTTGAAAATTAAAGCTTTTTTACATTAATGGAAACACTTCGGTATTTAATCTATCAAGCGCTAGGTCAAGTAGCCTACTCGGATTGCATAGAGAGTTTTTAGCTCTTATTGAGCTAAATAGCAATTAGTACGATGGTATAGACACTATTATGCTTGCTAATTTATATAGTTAGTGTGATAGAGCGCATCGTGAATACTAAGGGTATTGGGGATTAAGGTTCCATCCAAGATTGAGACGCTAGTTAATTTATTTGGCTCTATTTAAGTAGTTATTATTTTTCAAGATTTTAACATTTTTAAAAACTTTTATTTTAACTATACCTCTCGAATGCTTCTCGGACTCTGAAGTTAATATTTTTTTAAGAAAATATGCTTCAGGATATACCCGTTTCAAATTGTCTAATAAATCGATTATGTAATCTATACGTATTAGAAGTTTATATCTGTTTTATAAATAAACTATAATAGCTTATGAATGATGCAGGTAGGTGGGAAATGTAGATTTGAAACAGATATTTATTCATCTATTCTCAATTTTTTTGGCCTGTAATATTCATTTAAATATAATAGTTTTACATTAAAGTTTTTCCTTGTCCTCGCTGAATAAGAAATATCTTGACTCTTATGTCTTCTTAGGTATGTCGAAAGGCCCTCTAACATGTATTATTCGTGGCACCCTATGTCCGATTCTGTATTGCTGTTAACATGTGTTAAAATTTTTTAGATAATCGTATGAATAGTAAAGTATCATAAGGTAGAGTTGTAATAATAGCTCCCGTTTAAGCCGCAACCAGTACGACTCACAGCGTTTACTTTAACGACTTGGTGGATGGCGATTCAAATAGTATTGACTTTAAAGTACATGAAAGAGGCTAGATAAGTCGCATTATCTGTATTCAAAAATAAGTAAGTACACAATAAAATAATTTTAAATTCATGCATTTAAATAGAATAAGCAACGAATACTCGCCATTTTTCTATAGACTGTATTGAACTGAATGTGATTGGCAATTTTATTGTGCGCTGACGGCGATTTGTTTATTTATTTCCTCGCCATAAATATAAAAATATTTTGTTTTCTTATTTGTAATAGCCGTCAATAACCTACAATGCGTTGTATTTGAATTTTATCGAATTACGTTAGGAAATATATATTATCATAGAAGTGACAAATAAAAGTTAAAATTAAATATATAGTTATTTTATTTTATAACAAAATTTATGTACTTAAATTAATTAATAATTGCTTTAACTTATTTGAACAAAGGTCTAAAGGTGTGTTCTTTTCTTTGTTTTTTATATCCAAAGCTGCTCCAGATTTAACCAACATGCTGGCCACGGCTTCTCGATCTTCTTCACAGGACAAGTGCCTGCAAAAACAAAGAGTTCTTGCTACATATATATTATCATAATATAAGCTTTTACATACAGAACATATTCAGTCAATAAACTGACAAATATTGGTGAAAAAAAATTTATATTATAAAATGAGTTGTCACACCAACATAGCAGTAATGTAGAATATTAAAAAATATATTTTTAGGTAATAACTACTTGTAAACTAAGTATTTTATATAAAAGAAATATTAACAATACTAACAGTGCAGTATTGCCCATAGAGTCACAAGCATCAACTTTTATTTGCGGACACTTTAAAAGTATTTCAACTATATCTGCTCTGCCTTGAGATGCAGCTCTGTGAAGTGGAGTAGCACCCAGTACATCTGGCTGGGACACAGTAGCGTCTGATTCTATTAACAATTTCACTACCTGCAATACCAATTATTATTATTATTATTTATCTTATTTAGTGTAGTAGTGTAGTTATTATTTAACTTATATTTGCCTACCTCTTTGTGTCCTTTAGAACAGGCATAATGCAGAGATGTTTGGCCGCGGTTTGTTTTATGATTCACATTAGCACCTTTGCCAATTAAGAGCCTCACTGATTCTACACGTCCAGCTGAAGCAGCTAATATTAATGGACTACTGCCAGTATCATCTACAGGGTCAACTACACTACCCAAATCAATCAAATAATCCACTAAATTCTCATTTCCACCAAGGGCGGCCCAATGTATGAGGAGACGATTATTCTGAAATCATATCATTCAAATAAAAATAAAGAATATACAGGATATAAAAATTTTAACACTTACTTCATCAGGTGTTGATATTAAGGATGAGTCAACATCTATTTTGACTTTTACTTGGTTAAAATCACCTCTATATGCTGTTTCATACACACTTCCAATAGACATTGTCAGAAATAAATTTAACTAGTAACAGAAGTAAAGACTAAATTTACAATGTAAGTAATGTGTATATAACATATCCCTTGGTGAACCGGTTATTATGCAAATTATATCAATATCAAGTATGAAGTAGTATAAAACCCTGTATAAATCAATATCAAATCTATTACAGATATCAAAAATTGCAAATTCACTAAGTTACACTACGAAGTTTCAATACATGTAGAGTTTAGAGCAGTTATAATAATTGTAAAAATCACTATTCACTAAGAATTACGAAAATTATAAAACCATGACTTGTTGTGTTAATAATAAGATTGAAATTCGAAAAGCTGATTGATAAAATACGCGAGTGACAAGTGACAATTTTATAATAGTCTATGCTGACAGCTGACAAGAGAAACTGACCAGCAAGTTTTTACTACAATTTAATTAATTGCACATTTTATAAATAATGTCAAAAACCTTAAAAATAAACGTATATTTTTTATAAAATATAATATAACTACTAAACCTCATAAAAATTAAGTCTTGATGGTAAATAGAATTTCTAATAACTTACAAATTTCATAATTAGGATAATGTTAATTAGTACATTAAATTTTGACCCATTTCAGGCAACATTGGTTTAAAAGTGTTGACGTCAGGACATTTAAACTTCAAATATGTTATTTCACAAATATGAAGAAGCTGTATGATATAAAGGCCTTTGCCTTTCCCCATGGGAAGAGTTTATACACAACAACATCAAATGTTTGTTGTTGACACTTGACACTTGACAGTCGACAATGCTGAACGACTCGAAAGTTTCGTACATTTATGTTATGTATTTTGTATTTGTATAGTTCGGGTAGCTGTGATTGTGAATTGAGATCGGCTGTTATTGTGTATTGTGTTCAATTGGCAAAGTCGTTAATAAATGAAGCATTGCTAATATTATTCAATTCTGATTCAACGCATGTACCGTTTGACGAAAAAACCTTTTCGTGTTGTTCTATTAAATTCACTAACCAAAACAAACAATTATACCTGCTATAGTTTATACTTCTTAAATATTTAAAGCGAGTTAATATTTAAAATAATATTATTATTACCGTTTTCGGTATACATGATTTATTTGTTGTGACAAAATATTTTCAATAATGACTGCAGAATACTACGATTATTATGATGGCAGCAAGTTATTCTTGTTTTTATCCAACCGATTGGGTCTGCCTATTGATTTGGTGAGTTATAAATTGTGTAACAATAGATTATGCTTTAGTAGTTACAAATGTAATTTATACATATAGCTTCTCAATTCATTACTCACATGCTATTGCTAGATTTTTCTTATGGTAAAAAAATTATTGTATGAAAAATATTATGAAACTCTTTAATGATCCAATTAGAATATTTATTTCTTATTGTCTACTAGAAATGATGTCAGAGTTATTGGCAATCACATGAATCATGGTATAAAATTATTAATTTCAATGTATAGAGGTAACATATCAATTGAATATGTTAATTGAGGTCTTAATTTACAAATAATAGATGTTTAACATAATTTGTGTAGAAATTTAGTGCACTTCTAGAAATATTATTAAAGTGAAATTAAAACCTTTTTAGTTTGCCTTATATATATATATATTTTTTTTTAATAAGTTATAGGATTTTTAAAATTTCCTAGTAATGCTTAAACATTATTTTGAATAAATCAAACAAGTTTTTATGAGTGTTTATAAAATTTTAATTAATTCTCATCTTATTTTTTTTTTGTATATTTATTGTTGCATGTAAACTATTCACAAATTTAGCTCAATTATTAAGTTTCACATGAGCACATGTTCACGATTTATTTTTCTCATTAGGTTAATTTTTTGATCGCACAATTTGCTGCATTATGCGTGGCCAGACTTTTTCGGAAACCATTAAAACTAGCTTCGCCAGAATTTCGACATTCATTATGCCTTCTTGTAGGGTTGCTAATGGGATATTTCTGCTTTGGAAAGTAAGTTTTAAACAAAAATTTGTTTTCTTATAACTTATAACTTTTTTTATTATATTTTTAAATAATTACGATTTTTCAGACAAGCAGTTCATTTATCGGTGTTACCGATGCTGGGATATATTCTTATGAGAATTTTACCACATCATTTATTGGGAAAGTAAGTTTTAAATGAATAAACAATACATTATTATTTATTTATGCCTTTTCCCACTTCCCACTTTTTTGGGAGTGTCACAACTATTTTGATACCATACTTAAAAATAATGTTCTGTATAGACACTCCAACTTAATAAGGCTACGAGTTAATTAATGGTAAAAATAAAAATAAAGTTATACAATTATATTTTCAGTGTCATTCTGGCAGCTTCAATGATATATTTGTCATGTCTCCATTTGCATCGTCAGATTTATCACACGGCTGACTATTCACTTGATATTACAGGTTTGTTTTATTTACCAAAGACTTTCTCAACAGTAACCCTTTGCACTTGGGCTTGTTACTAGATGGAATAAATAGTAACTCGAATGTGTATTGTTAACACTAAACCTACCAAGTACCGGTCAAATTGACCGTTTTTAAACTTTTGTTAAACTTACACATTTTTAAACGTTATAATATCGTTATCAAACTACATGACAATTCCTAGAATATGCATATAATATTTTCTTCACTCTTTACTTTTAGTTATTTCCATTTTTACTTGCGTTATATAATAAAATAACTTTTAATTACCGGTCAATTTGACGGCGTGCAGTAGGAACAGGTATACAAGAATTGTCGGTAGGTTTAGTGTTAAAATGTTATGCAGCTCGCCTTTAGACGGGTATGGAACAAGATCAAATATACTAGATAAGAAAATATAAATAGTTACTATAAAAATTTCTTGATAAAATTACATTGTTTTAAATCATGTGAGCGAGTGACCAAGTGCAAAGCGTTAATTTAAGATTATACCAGGGAATCAATTTGTTATTTATAGTTTCTTTTAATGAGCCCTTTCAAAATATAAAAGTTATTTAAGACAAAGAGATAAGTAAATAAAATTTTCCATATAAAATCTAAATAACCTTTTTATAACACAGCAACTTTACTCGTATTTAAGAAGGACTTTTCACCTATGGCTTGTACTTGTTGACTTGTGACTTGTACTTGTTCACTTGTGACTTGTACTTGTGGAATTGTGACTTGGACTTGTCAAATTGTGACTTGTACTTGTGGAATTGTGACTTGGACTTGTCAAATTGTGACTTATATTTGTTGATATATGACTTGTACTTGTTGACTTATGACTTGTACATAGAACTACAAATATAATTACACAACAGTTTTACATAATTGCCTATATAAGTAAGACAATAATAATATATATCAAATTAATTCTTTTACAGGTCCTCTAATGGTGATCACTCAGAGAGTGACATCATTAGCATATTCATTGCAAGATAAATTGACAACAAAGGAAATAAACTCAAATGCATCGAGCAATAAGGATAATAGTGATTTAAAATCAGAGAAAATACCATCACCGCTGGAATATTTTGCATACACGCTTGCATTTCAAACTCTCATGTGCGGTCCTGTTGTTTTTTATTCTGATTATATAAGTTTCATTGAAGGTGATAGGATCAATGGAGTTAGTATATATATTTTATTAAATAATTGATATGTTGTATGTGTGTTAATGAAGGAATATTGTTTTAGGAATGTAAAAATGAAGTGGACAGAGAACCGTCCCCCCGTTTGGCTGTTTTTTACAAGGTTGCCGGATCTGTTGCCGCTGCAGTTTTGTATTTGTCCTTGGCTAAGAAGTATCCTCTAGCGGTACTTGAAGGTAAAGAAAACTCATGTGTCTTACTTCCTATATATTTTACGCCTGAGTAACTAATACTTTAACAAACATAATAATATTATTATCAAAAAGATCTGATTTCAAGTTATTAATGTAAATTATGATTTCGCGTAATTTAGTTTTTGTTTTTAACTATTTGTGTTTAACTTTTAAAATCACTTATAATTTTTTTTAAAGAGTTGACAAAAAAAATCCATTTTTTTGGAAAATATTTAATAATTAGGGCTTTCACACTTTTAACTCCGGCCCCGCTTTCTATGTTTATTTCTTCATTGAGACATATCTGGTATATAGCTTTGAAAATATTTTAATTATTTTCTTATATTATAAATATAGTAGTTTATTTTGAGAATCTTACAATAGTTACTATGAATTTATAATCGTTTTAAATGAGAAGCATTCAAAAGATATATATATATATATATAGCTAGCTATGCAGAATATAATTCAAGGAAAACTCGTAAGATAATTTCAATGAAGTATCCATTTATAATTGTGTACTTTTTATAATCAATACTACTATATAATAGGTTGTATGAACGACGCTATAAATATTTGATCATTGAAGCGATACGATACCGGTCTACTGTTAAATTAAACATTTAGTTGAAATTGTTAATTTACATTGTCTTAATTTAATTATAAAGAAAATAGTTTTTTTATGTAAATAATTTGTATATATATAAATAAAATTGTAGTGTCTGGTTGTAATTACTAATTAACATTTTAGTAAATGCATTTAAAAGTATATATGGTACTTACATTTTTTTTTATATTTTTGTCCGTCTGTCTGTCTGTCTGTTACGGCTAAATCAGAAACGGTTAGATCGATTTTTTTCAACTTACTGATAGATGATAACATCTATCAGTATAATAAATCTATCTTTATAATAAAGAGTAACTTGGCTTGCTTTTATTAAAACATTCAGCGCGAACGTAGTTGCGACTATAACTAGTATTAATATATTTTAACTAATACGAATGACCCTAATGACTTGGACAATGTAATAAAATTTAAATCTAAATACGCATTTAATATACTGAGGTTGATTGTCACTTCAACTTACGAGTTAATTAATAATAATGACATGAAAAAGTAAACTAATTATGCGTATTACGATGTGGCGTGTTCGAAGACGTGACATTTTATTTATTGTTTTATTGGATATTCACACTTACGTGTTGTTTGAACATTTTTGTTACTATACCAGCTGTCAGCGCCTTCTCTCCCCCGCCTCTTATCTGTTTAATGTAAAATTATTAGTAAACTAACAATTATGACAATGTTGGATAGCTGCCGATTAAATGCCGGATGAAACGTTTTGGTTTAGATTGGATTTAATTACGGCGTTGTGATACTAGGCGTTCCTTTACTATCATCACTTTAACACTAAACCTACCAACAATTCTTGTATACCTGTTCCTACCGCACGCCGTCAAATTGAACGGTAATGAAAAGTTATTTTATTATATAACGCAGGTAATAATGAAAATAACTAAAAGTGAAGAGTGTAGGAAATATTATATGCATATTCTAAGAATTGTCCTGTAGTTTGATAACGATATTATAACGTTTAAAAATGTGTAAGTTTTACAAAAGTTTAAGAACGGTCAATTTCACCGGTACTTGGTAGGTTTAGTGTTAATTGAATAAAGATTCATACTGTACGGTTAAAAATATGTAAAAGCAAAAATGGTTGTTGTGAGTTATCCTTGGAAGATAGATATACACCATCGCGGACTTATTTGTAGATCTATTAAAGAGGTACAATCCTTCCATACATTGTTTTGCTATAACTCAAAAGGTTTTGGCAGCGTTTTCGAGGAAAGTTCGCGGTCGGTTTAATTTTTTCCGACATGTTGAAATAATATTGTCATTTTACTCAAAACCTAAATTTATTATACACTAAAACCTTCCTCAGGGATCACTCTCTGAAAATAGTATGAAAATTAGTTCAGTACTTTTCAAGTTTATCGCCAACAGACAGACAGACGTGGCGGGGACTGTTTTATAATTGAGCGAAGCGAACGAAGTGAGCGGAGCGTTTTACTGGAGACTTTTTACATTCTTTGTCACGAATTGGCTCGAAAACTACTTGACGGAAAATTATGAAACTTTGCAATCAAAAAGACAAACATTAAAAAAAAAATAAATAAATAATGTACCCAAAAAAAAAAAAAAAAATTTTCTTTCAATATGTTAAAAAACTGATATCCCATTGAAGTCAATGGGAAACGATGAGTCAATATACTAGGCTCGCTTCGCTCAATATGCAAACGGCAAACAAGATTTCGCGAGAGCAGAGAGTCGAAATTGAGGGTTTGTTGACGCCCCTAGTATGTATAGATGTAGAAATTTTACCTCTTTACTATTATAATTATATGTAAATATTTCCTACCATTGTAATTATGTATTTGACACATCAAGTCTACTGCCTCAATGTTAAATTTCTATTTTTATTGTCTATTGTTCCGTTTTTTTACAATAATGTATAAATAAATAAGTTAATACGAGGGCCAAACTGAAAGTTTTTAGAACTGGCCACTTAAAAGCTTTATATTAAAAAAAATAGTTTAAATTTTGAAAATAGAACTCTTTACCAATATTATTGAGTGTACATTTCATTCATTTGTCATTTGTTTTACGATTTGGCGGCAAATTGAAAATTGTCTGTGCACGTCAGAATGAATTTAAGCCGAGAAAATTTTCGTGCAATGATTTTTTATGACTTTCGATGTCATTTAAGTCAAGAAGAAAGTTATGATAGACTTTGATTGGCTTTTCACGATGAAGCCCCATCTCGTGCCACAGTTTACAACTGGTTTAATGAATTCAAACGTGGTCGAACTAATCTCACCGATGATTTGCGTGAGGGACGGCCTTCTACAGCGACGACTGAAGATAACATCAGTGTTGTGCGGCGTATGATAGAGACTGACAAAAGAGTGACCTATCAGCAGATTCGGACAAGTCTAGGCATAGGTATGAGTCAAGTGCACAAAATCCTCCATGAACATTTGTGCTTTGTGCCCGCTGGATACCGCATAATTTGACCGAGGCTCAAAAACTCCGCCGTGTTGATTGGTGCCGAGAAATGATCCAAAAATTTAACGGAGGTGACTCAAATGCTGTGTTCGACATACTAACGGGTGACGAAAGCTGGATTTACTGTTATGGTCCGGAAACCAGAAGACAGTCTGCTCAGTGGGTGTTTCCTTCCGAAGAGTTGCCAACTAAAGTGAAGAGAGGTCGAAGTGTTGGAAAAAAGATGGTGGCCTCGTTCTTCGGAAAGACAGGTCATTACGCGACAGTAGTCTTAGAGGATCAGAAAACGGTTAATGCAGAGTGGTATACTAACAATTGTTTGCCACTTGTCTTGGAAAAAGTTCGAGAGAAACGACCTCGCAGCAGGATCCTCCTTCATCACGACAATGCCTCGTCGCACACCGCCAGGCAAACGATCGACTATTTGGTGACCTCAGACGTGGAATTACCGGGTCACCCGCGTATAGCCCCGACCTCGCACCCTGCGATTTTTATTTATTTCCGAAAATAAAAGAAAAACTTCGAGGAAAACGTTTTATAGACGCCGAAGTAGCAGTGGCTGCGTTTCAAAACGCCGTCGAAGAGACCCCTAAGGCCGAGTGCTTTTCTCAATGGTTCCATCGAATGCAGCGATGTATTGATGTAAATGGACGCTATTTTGAAAAGTTACAATAAAACTAATAACTTGCTAGAATGCTTAGTTTTTGATTTTCTAAGAACTTTCAGTTTGACCCTCGTACTATTAACACTCTTTGCGGTATCACGACATTTGTGTCATTTATAATACAACACGGGTGATGATCAAACAATGATGCGGCTTAAAACACTGCTTGTGTTTTTTGCTGTAATTCACATTCACTTGCACACTTTTGTATGAATTTTGTACTAAAGCGCAGTTCGGCATATGATTTAGTTTTTAATGCTTCATATTTATAATAAAAAAGATAAAGACTTATAATAATAATATTTCAATTTTGGTTTTTAACATTTTGATAATTTTTTTGTTTGTTATAATGAATAATATTTACTTATTTAAGATATAAAAAAAATCGGTAACGGCTTCTGAAGGTCGCAAAATTGAATAGATTTTTCACTCTATATATATATATATATATATATATATATATTTAAATACCTTCTATATTATAAACAAAATACTTTTATGATAACTTTGAAAAGCGATAAGAACATTTTAACTACACGAGGTGTTTTATTACTTATTGTCAAAGCATTCCATTGTTTTATTAATTTAGTCTTATCCGATTAAGTTTAAATTAAAGTTAACTAGGTTTAACATCTTGCATTGACTGTGTAAGACAGAAAATAACTACTAAGTACCAGTAAACCCTTTTTTATTATAACACCACTTGTTTTATATATATTGTAAACATTTAATTAAAAGCAAAGATAAGATTTTGATCATAATCAATCAATCAATCAATCAATGCAAGTAATACTTGTATTAAGTGCGTGTTTGTTAAATTATATCTTCATATTATATAATATTTATTGAAAACTGGTGATAAATATTATGATAGGTGTAGGTATTAAGAGTTCCCACTTAACAGATTACGTAAATACCTTTAGTGGTGTGTATTCAATATCACAATAGATATATTATATGTTTTTTTACATCGCATTTAATTAAATATAATTGAGCGAAGCGAACGAAGTGAGCGGAGCGTTTTACGGGAGACTTTTTATATTCTTGCCTCGAAAACTACTTTACGGAAAATTATGAAACTTTGCAATCAAAAAGACACACATTAGATGATGGTTCTTAAAAAAATTGAAAAATGTCCTCAAAAAAAAATTTTTTTTATATGAAGTCAAAAAACTGATATCCCATTGAAGTCAATTGACTTCAATGGGATATCAGTTTTTTGACACAGTTTTTTGACACAGCACAGTGTATTGACACATCGTTTCAAATTTGAAACGATGTGTCAATACACTGTGCTCGCTTCGCTCAATATGCAAACAGTGCCCGAGATTTCGCGAACGTATCGAGTCGAAATTGAGGGTTTGTTGGCGCCCCTAGTATTACTTCATAATATATCAATATAGTTTCTATATCAGTTCGTTTACACATTTTTTTTTAAATATAATAATCAATTATATCGGTAAGTTATTTTCAAAAATTACACTAATGCATTGAAAGGTCCACACGACCGATGCAATATACTATCCACAATCTGTGTTAAGCCGCATCCACGTTACTTTGCGGTCCACACGACCCGCGCGTTGGAGCCGCATCGGTGTCGTTTCAACGTATTCTACGGAGCGGGCACTTTCGAACATTTTTGAGCAAACGCCCACATATATCTATAGCTTACACAACTAAATGTTTGGTGTGTGAATGAAAATTTGTTCTCAATTTTCAATAATTAAAAAATATTTAACTTTTATTAATATGCTTCTGATAATTTGGATTCTCTTTTCAAGGAAATAAGGTTTGAAAAGAAGTAATGAATTGGTTCATGAGTTCATATTAATGTCCGAATTTTTGGTACCTGCACCTAAAAATTATTAGTTATTATCAATACAAATTCCGCAGTCATACCGTATATTCTGAAACTATTTTTACAATATACCTAGCCCACAACTTTGTTGCAATTTTAGCATACACATGCAAATTCTAGATTTCACACGACTGTTGTGTTCGGACGTGATAAAATCTTTACACACCAACTGTGTAAATTTAAACGTATTAAATGTTTCACAAAATATCCTTTAAATCTTTGACGTGTGTTTATTTTAACATATTTACATGTTATTAGAATTAACGGATCCCACATCCGAAGTATCACGGACGTGGTCGGCGTTGTATCTCTTGTGGTACGCGTATCTATCCACGCTCGTGGTCCGTTGCAAGTACTACCACGCGTGGCTTCTCTCCGAGGCCATTTGCAATAACTCCGGAATGGGATTCAACGGATACGACAACAACGGCAGTCCCAAGTGGGATAAGATGTCAAATATCGATGTTCTCGGATTCGAGGTAGGATTATTATTAATTTCAAAATATCTTTATTTAAGTAGGTATTTATATGAGTTTTGAATCAATTATTATATTAAAAAGGTCAGTGTAGTAAGTCTGTGAGTAAGCTTGGAAGCTTGGAGCTAAGGCTTGGAATGCTCTGTTAAAAAGACAATGCAAATAGGTCAACAAAAAAATATTTAGAATAACGAACGAATTATAATTCCATGGCCGCAGCTGGCTCAGAACTTCCGGTCGGCTGTATCGAGCTGGAACAAGAACACCAACGCGTGGCTCAGGCTGGTGGCGTATAGTCGCGGAGGAGGAAGAATAGCTCGCGTCTACGCGCTCTCCGCCCTGTGGCACGGATTCCATCCCGGGTATTATCTCACCTTCTTCGCGGGGGGTATCTTCACCGTGGCCGCCAAAAAGGTATTATGGTTATATGGTTATTATAAAGGTATTATGGTTAATGCTATATCTATGGTAGAATTGGTGTGACCGTTCGTTCTTGTAGGTGCGAGCGTTCGCTCGTCCCATGTTTGTGGACAGCAAGCCCAAGAAAATGTTGTACGACGCCCTGACCTTCATGACGACCAGGATAGCGAT
The DNA here is from genome assembly GCA_918358865.1 of Melinaea marsaeus rileyi. NCBI lineage: Eukaryota > Metazoa > Arthropoda > Insecta > Lepidoptera > Nymphalidae > Melinaea > Melinaea marsaeus. The sequence goes on from OU911089.1 coordinate 1,755,639, forward strand.
GACGTACGCCACTGTCCCGTTCATCCTCCTCAACCTATCTCCCAGCCTCGCCTTTTATGGGTAAGTCAAGACATCTTAAGTTTTTATCAGTGTTCATAAATTAATAAAATTTTGTTTTCAGAAAATTCTACTACTCCCTACACTTTATTGCACTGGGTGCGTTGTTTTTACCTAAAAACTTAAAATCTAGAAGCAATACCAACACGTCTTCCAAGTTAAAAGAGATACCAGTGATGGAGTCCAACGGTGAGGTGAACGGTAAAATGAAGATGCACTGATAACAAATACATGGTGGGTTATCAAAATGATAAAATTTTAAATATATACCTCTAAAATACTTTATGAAATACCTATTTTAGGATAAAAAATACTAATATGCATTTATATACCAGCATATGCCATATACAAGTATTATAGAGTACCTCTATTTTTGAATGTTTTATACCGAGTTAGTTGTTTTTATTGTATTGAACGGTTTGCAACGTAATTGTTAATTTAAAATATAATTTATTTTTTATTTAACTCCATATTTATACTTTTAAAGAGAATATATTTTAAAATTAGAATAATATTTCCGTTATTGTTGGACTCGAGGAGCATCTATTAGTTTTCTTTTTTTATTTATATAATTTAACAAAGTAGGTTGTAATTGTGTTTTATAAGAGTAATATTATTTTCAATAAAATATTAAAGACATGATCCAAATTTTAAAAATCTTTGAGGGTTTATAGAAAAGTCCAGACTTTGTTTACACTAAGGCAAAATGTCTTCCATTATGTTAACATACAACACACACGCACACAAAGGCACAAACATTTTCTACACACACACCAAACACATTCAACACAGAAAAACACTACACACACACTCACACATACACACACACAAATCTTATACATACATACGCAAACACAAAAACAGTCTACGCATACTCTACGCGCGCGCGCGCGCGCGCGCGCACACACACACACACACACACACACAACACGCGCACAAACACACACACACACACAACACAACACGCGCGCGCCCACACACACGCACACATACACACGCCCAAACACAACCATTCTGTTTTGTAACCTTATATGAAAGCTACATTTACAAATATTACTATGTTTAGGCAAAGTTTTAGTGGATATTTATTTAATGGTTTATTTTAATTAGTGGTACAATGTCAATGATTGAATCTACGAATCTAAGATATATAACATACAAATATTATTTTGATCTATCTTAGTAATTTATTATAATGTTATATTTTTTATGTTAACAGAAAGAAAGGAAAAACATTTTGCTACTTATTATTTATTACTCGAATAAATGGCATTCCGTATTGAAATGCAATGCTCTTACGCTCAGTGACTGCTGATTATTAACCCATTGCACTCGAGGTGACTCACTCACACACCACTCGATTTTCTAAAGAAATTTTGATATAGTGATGACTATTTGTATTATCTTATCTGGTTATAATTGTTTGTTTGTATTGTTCCATACATCCTTAATAACATATTAACAGTATACACTTCAAGTTGCTGTTTAGTCTGCATAGAAACGACCTCAAGTGCAAAGGGTTAATTTGGTACAACGGCATCTATTTGGAATATCTATTAATTTAATTATTTTATTTAAGTTAAATTCTTCATAATGTGTACGTTTCAAATTAGATTAATTTTAATAAATAAATATATAGTTTATGTTCAGAGTTATACATACTTTCACTTTACTGATAACTGTATGAGTAATTTGAGTTATACATTATACATTCATATTATTAATATACATTTGTTATCAGAATGTTATAATTAAAGTCTCAAAATAGAAACACTGTAATGAATCCATTACTTGGCAGTGTATAAATGTACATTTATTTATCAGAATACAATATATTTTTGTATATTTAGTTGATTATCTTGAGTAATCTTACCTCGATTCATGGTATTTTATTGTATTTGACTATGGTTGTTATAATTTGTTCAGAATAAAAGTTTATTTTACTTATTGCAAATGATTTTTATTTATATTTTATGTTTTTTTCTTCTCCCTTATTTTTAGAAATGCTTGTCGTATGGAGCACAAGACGCCCGGCACGTTATTAGAATCATTTAATTCTTTTTGAAGCTCTTTAAAGGTTTTCAACTTTGGATTGAGACTATGCACTGAAATAATGTTTAATATTTAGTTATTGTTTTAATTTTCTAAATATCTGATATGATTTACATACTTACACTCATATTGCCCAGTTTTTATGTTTCTTAATAAACGAACTGAGTAAATATCATTATCTTTCTTGACTTCAGTGAAAAATTGTACAAATACAACTTGAGTTTCATTTTTCTTGGATTCAATTGAGAAATACATTTTTAAAATCTTTTTGTAACATTTTTTAGCCATCAAAAATGCCTCATGTGTTTCCTTTATTTCCTGTGCAAGAAGCTTTTGATCTAAAATAAATAATAGTACATCATTAAAAAAAATATTTAGCACTGTTTTTATTATTTTACTTTCAAACAGTTTTTTCTATCTGTAAGATGAAGAAGAATCTAAGAAGAATTCTATAAGTATATTTTGTTTAAATAACAACTTTTTAACATAAGATGTTTATTTTTAGAAATTAGGGGAGACTTACCTCTTTTAAATGTTTCATATTGTGTTTTATGTTGCGTCAATTCTTTCACTTTTAGATCGATGTTTTGCCTTAACACTTTATTTCCTTCAACAAGAGTTTTTAATTCTTCTTCATAAGTTTGAGCCAAATTTGCTTGGTAGTTGACATCCGTACTCAATAAACCATCTTCAAGTGAAATAAGAACATTTTTGCATAAATTATTTATTTCCAATTCAAAATTACTGAACAAACTTTCATCGATTTCATTGAAATCAATGTTGTAATTCCAATTTTCTTCAATTATACTCATTGTGCATTACTTTATAAGCTTTAAAAACAGCAAGGTTGTTTGACACTTTAGTTCTTGTTCGTAATTAATCTAATAAATGAAAAATTTACTTCAATAAAGTTGTAATAATACAGAAATATAACACAAAACAACAATCAAATAAGTAACGGAACACTTATTTTTGAATTTTGACACTATTTTTTTTGTTTGGTAAGAGACAGGCTAAAGTCTTACCAACTGTAGTTTTTTACAGATTATAAAGTTAATTATTATTTTATTTAGACTACTTTTTTATGGTTTTGTAGTTGGATTTTTTTTACAAACTTCTAATAACAATAATATCCTTAATTAAAATACTTTTTATTATTTATTTTTATTATTAAATCAACACTGTTTTCAATTGATTCAAGGATATTAGGTGGAATAAAAGTATACAATTATTTTAAAAAAGTATATGTTTTCTAGTCTTGATTCTAGTTGCCAAAATTATTGTTAAATCATAGTTTGTTTGAAAATTTATATACAATATTATAAGAATTTTTAAATAATTAAATTATTTATGAACGTACCTTAATATTTATACTGACAGTCGGACATTACTGAGCTGCATTATCTGTTTTGGTTTTTGATTCTATTCTTGTAATGTAAGAAATAAAAAATAATATACATACCGTTTAGAAGTATAATTTTAAAGTTTTCCAAGATTAAATATAAAATTCACATACTTTTACACTGAATTCTCAGTTAAAATTGACTATGTGTAGGAAGGATTCTTTGTTGTATTTTAGGATTCATACCTGACCTCTCCTGTCTGAAGAAAGAAGAGGATGGTTAGTTGGATATTTTGCATTATTAAGATTTTATTAAATAAGAACTTTCTCCGTATCCAGTTTTTGTAAAATCTCATATTTGATTGCATACTTCTTTTTAGGTTTCAAAGAGACGATTACAATATCATAAGAAACCTAATTGTGATCATTATGTTGCATAGGACACATCGTGAAATATTAAATAAGGTTGCTGGTGTATTATACAAAGGTTTTATGTTTTGGAAGATTTTGTATCATAATTTATCAAATGGGCCATTGTCTTAGCTGCTTAGGAAACCAACCTAATACTAATGTGGTTACTTCTCCCCAAAGGAAGAAAGATGGTGAGAATGGTCAAACTATACATATGTGAATTGTATACGCATATTTAATTCAGAAATATAAAATGAGGTAAGTCTTATAATAATAACTGTTTACTGTTTTCAGAGATGACAGAAATTGTCCCGTCTAATCAGGTACCGACTGTAATGATTTCTGATTACCCACAAGAAGAGCCGCTTTTGCATAATAATGAGAACAGTATTAACTGTTACACAAACAGTACTCACATATCAAATGCTAACGCATTGACATCTATCAATGAACATTGTTCTGGTGATGTGCTTTCCACGCCAAAAGTACACATTAGTAATGAGAAGACGCCTAAACCTTTCTTCACTAAATTACCATCAATACCTCGAAGCATGTCATCTATAGGCTCAAGTGAACATCGTGTCTCAGAATCAAAGATTAACCATTTATTTGATCAGTACAAAGATAATCTAGAAGAAGCAATTTTTGCTGAAGGTATTGAGAATTTATGTAATGATCTCCAGTTAAATCCCGATGACTTCAAAGTTCTAGTACTTGCATGGAAGTTAAATGCTAGTCAAATGTGTAGATTTACTAAACAAGAATTTGTTCAGGGTTTAAAAAGTATGAAAACAGATTCCATCAAGGGAATACAACAAAAGTTGAATGATATTACAAGCGAATTGAATAGAGATTCAGAGCAATTTAAAGACTTGTACAGATTTACATTTAAATTTGGTCTAGATGTGAGTACGGGGCAAAGAATCCTGCCGGCCGATATAGCTGTTTTGTTGTGGCGTCTAGTCTTCACAAGCGACGAACCTCCAATATTGGACAGATGGTTGGGTTACCTGGAAAAGAATCCCCATATCAGAGGGATTCCCAAGGACACTTGGTATATGTTTCTTAACTTCTGCGAGTTTGTGGGCGATGACCTCAGCAGTTACGACGACACAGAAGCCTGGCCTAGTTTGTTTGACGATTTCGTCGAATACGAAAACGATCAGATGAATCAAAACATAACTAAAAATGACATAAAAGTTCAGGATTGAATTTCTTGCCAAATACTACTATAGGTACTTAAAAAATTGAGACTGATCTGATAATGACTGCTTCGTCAAATATTATAAGAACTTCATTGTTTAATATCACTTCAGACGTCTACGGCTAATGAGATTTGAATTTATTTGTAAATATGTTACATTCTATAATTGTATAAGTGTGGGACTATTTAAGCTTAGTATAATTGACATTCCAGAAATGGAATTAGCCAAAATTTGTAAATACATAGCTCGTAATTAGACTGGTTTATATTATAGCTTAATCATTACAGCGACAGGTCCCGAAATTGTGATGTCTTCATAAAGAAACCAATTTATCCACGGCTCATGCATAATACAAAGTATCTAATAAATATATTTCTTATTACATAATATCTTTTACACTACGTATTCGATGCCCAAATATATTACTATAAGGATATAATTTATATAAATAAATACAATTTATATTTAATAACAAGGAAAATTGTTTGGCTTCAAAATTAAAAATTGACCTACTTTAAAGAGACTCAAGGATTAAAAAAATCCTAATTAAAAAAAAACAAATTTTTCGTTGTAAAATTCTATTTATATCGCAATTTGTTCTGCATTACCTTACAATATATTAAGCTTTGATAAAAAAAAAAAAACTAAATCATGTGATGAAATTCGTTGTAAGTTAAAAAGCACCACCTACCGACAACTATAGTAAAATCTAAAAAACTAAACAATTTATTGGTAAATATATATATATATATGTAGTGAAAGAACAAAAATATGCAGTTATAATAAAATTTTATTTTATTTTAAACAAATATATTTGCAGACAGCGGTGCGCTGTCGACTGAGACGGGCGCAGTCCCGGGAGGTAACTGAAAGGCACTACAAGCACTCCAACTATAGAACCCCGGCGGAGACCGCGCACGTCTCGCGTTTCGTCCACGATATACACAAAATTATAATAACATTATAATATATTCGCCTCGTAAAAAGAAAATACATTAAGCTGATACTTCACTCCACCACACAGGATCCATGTTATTTTCAATATTTTCATTCTGTAAGTACTGTTTATATTGAAATACAAATGAAAAGAAATAAAGATACTTCAAGTTCTATCGACTCGGTGATAACTCCTCACGGCTCCGCCCGAGTATTGCAATAATTATCTATTAGAGTAATTAAATAAAAATATTGCAAAGTAACTATTATAATGATACATACATAACTTGAGTTTTGATCTATGAGTTACTTTCAGTAAAAAGCTGAAATAAACATTCATTTATATTATAAGTATAGCAAATTATTATTATAAAACATAATCTTGCTCTAAAATAGGGACCAGTAATATAATTATTACTTAAAATTCATAACATTTGAATATATTCATATTATTAGGATGACCACACTCGCAGAGCACGGCTCTCATGGAAAACTTTCAGTGCAACGTATAAATACAAATGGGTAGTATAATATAGTCTGTTACAGTACTCTATGGTCACCCTAACAATTGATACATGAGAGCTTCCTTCGTACAAAGACATCCTTTCCTCGCTCGGAATCATTCGGTGCACTTTCTTCATATAATTCAAATGTCCAAATTATAAAGATACATACATATGTAAATACATACAAATATATTTCCCATATCATGAATCGAGTTGGTCCAGTTGTCCTTTAAAGATCCCGTGGCTCGGATTTCACCAAAACCATTTCATCAAAGTTAACAAGTCGGTATATTACTGTATAAAAATATCTTCAATATAAGTGTTTTATTATCGTGACGTGAACCGATATACAATAAGAGCACAGACGGGGGGCGGTGTATAGCTAGTGCCGGAATCAATTATACAATATTATGTCCTTAGATATAGCAACGCTAATTCTGTTTAACTCAACTTAAAAATCAGTCCTTTTATATTAAACATATATAATTTATATAAAAATTTATAATTGAAAATTAGACAAAATATTAAACAGAATCCGTTTACCAAAACATAACCATTTATTACAATGAAATCACAAATGCTATATTGTTGTTGTTGGTTTAAGCCGAATTATACAGTAAAAAAATTAAAAAAAAGAGCTCTATGGTACAAATGAAATTTAAGCGCCAAATGTTATAAGAATTAAAAATATAATATTAAACAGTATTCAACGTTGCCAGCGAAGAGGTGATAATAGTTTAATTTCAAATTATATAAGCACAGAACGTCCATAGTAACTGCAGTTATCCGTTGTAAAAACAGCACATATCATCTGCAAGGAGTAGCTCTTCTAATAAACACCGAAGCCTTACATCCAACAAACAGCTCTCACATAAATCCAAATTTTTAAATACATATTACATGCATTCTCCGATGATACAGGTTTTGGAAAGGCCTAACCTAACTAAAATACAAATCGTAGTGCCGAGTTACTCAATTACTTTTAGGACTTTGCCGATTGCAATTGTTTTATCTGAAAACAAAAATATATATATTTATTTATTTATATCACTTTGAATAAAAAGCAATCACTCATGTACCAAATGGGAGAGTCAGGGCTATACTATAATTATCAAATGTCCGTCTGTAAAAACACTCCAATTTAAGTCTACGAGTGTCCCAAACTGCTCTGAGAAGAACCACACAATTATTTGATATAATCTACTAGTATACAGTAAAATGACTCACTTTCGTCCCTCAAGGTGAACCTTCCCATTTGGGCAAACTTCTTGAAGGGCTCTAAGCATATAATACCGGCGCACTCTATCCTCATGATGGCCACCTGGTCCTGCTTAACGAATCGCGGCCGCGTCTTTGACTTGTCGCCGGTTTTCTTGTCTACCAAACAGATTAGCGCCTGCGGACCAATACGTTTATGTGTTGTAGTTTTAATAAATATAAATCAATGTTTTCTGTCAAACACACATTTATACATATAAATAAAATTGAAGTGTCCGTTTTTAAATTCAAATAAAAGGTTTTTACTAACTGCATATTTAAGTATATATGGTAAGTATACTTGAATAACAAGATCAATTTATTAAAAATTGTCTTTGTCTGTTGGTCTGTTTGTTCTGGCTAATTTCTGATACGGCTGGACCGATTTTAACAGAACTTTCAATAACGGAAAACTGATGTTATAAAGAGTAACCTAGGTTACTTTTATTTAAAAAAAACATTACGTGCGTACCAAGTCAAAGGTACAGCTAGTGATATTGGAATATGTATTAATAACTAAAAATAAAACCAGTATTTACCTTAACAGTAACTTCCTCGGCTGCACAGTGTATGTGCATCACAGCAGAGTATCCTGCACAAATAATGGATTTGTGCTCCAAAATTACCACTTGAGCGTCGAAAACCTGAAAATAATAAAAATTTTATTTAAATTTGAAAATATCTTTATTCAAGTAGACATTTACATTCAGTTTTGTATCAATTATTACATTATAAAGGTCAGTGTAGTCAGTCCGTGATTAAGCTACCAACTCGTAATGCTCTGAAAAGTGTCGGTCAGAAACTCAACAGTTGTTCTTTCTGAATCAATGTTGATGTTAATGAATACTGGTCACAGTTATAAAATACAAGTCTAAGAGAATAAATAAATGCATACATTAAAATATATAATACAAATATTAATATTAAAGATATCTTACTCGTCCGGTGGTGATTGGTTCCACCGTGTCACAGAGAACAAAGCCCGGAGACACATCCTCCTCTTCAATGCCTTTGAGTTTCACTTTCACGTTCTCTCCGGGACCAATGGATGTTACTTCAATATCATCAGACCATAACTGATCCACTGTCACATTTGCCTGTGCATTTATAATGATTAATAAAAATATATATGTATTTAATATTTTATATATATATATATATATATATATATATATTAGGGTACATCGAAAAAACTGAAAAATGGTGGCTACCCCCTAAAATGAAAGTACTTTTGAAATAAAAATTTTCTATGGATATCAAAAAAATTTTAAAAAATATCTAGAGGGCGCGCGGGTCACTCAAAAATGCCATTTTTTCGTGTTTTTTTAGATTTCACCCTGGTAAAACCTATTGAAATGTATCAAAAATTCCCATATTTGGATATGTTGTGCCCAGATAGACACTCTTTCGAAAACTATAATGGTTGACCATATTTTATTGGCCATTTCGTCGAGAATAATCGTCGAATGTCGTTTATTTAAATTAAATAATTATATTATTTTTGATTATTAATTGCTAATTATAAAATTTAAGAAAAAAAAACAAGTATGACACATGAAATCTATTGGAAATTTTGCGTAAAACACGAAAATAGTGGGTAAATTGGTCAGGAATAAAAGGCAAACGATAAATAATGTGTTTTTCTAAATGGTTATATCAACGATATCAACAGTATAAACAGTATAAATCTGGGCACAACATATCCGAATATGGGAATTTTTGATACATTTCAATAGGTTTTACCAGGGTGAAATCTAAAAAAACACGAAAAAATGGCATTTTTGAGTGACCCGCGCGCCCTCTAGATATTTTTTAAAAATTTTTTGATATCCATAGAAAATTTTTATTTCAAAAGTACTTTCATTTTAGGGGGTAGCCACCATTTTTCAGTTTTTTCGATGTACCCTAATATATATATATATATATATATATGTACATATCATTTGTAAACTCAAATTCATAATATCTTTATTGAAATAGTGATTTGCATTTAAGAATTGTAAATTACTATATAAAAAAGTGTGTCAAATAAATCAGTGTAGTCAATCCGTGAGTAAGCTACCACTGGCTTAATACTGTGTTGAGAGGAGCTGGCTAGAAACTCAATTGAAATATATATATATATATAATAAAAATATATATAAATAAATAGATATGTATTAAGTAAATAACTGCTCACTCTATTAGGCATAAGGAACAGGGTGCTCCCCTTCCTAGTGGTGCCGGCTTCAACCTTCCCCATGAGTACCGTGCCCATGTCCTTGTACTTATCCACCACTGGCATGATGAAGGGACCATCCATCTTCCGGTTGAGGGACGGCAGCTCATCGATCAGTTGTATGAACGACGGCCCGCGGTACCACGTGCATATTTCCTCCGATACCTGAGAAATTACATGCTCGGTATATTTCGTTGTTTATTACTTAGTAAAAATTTAAAGACAGTTTAATTAACATCCGAAAAATGCAAGCTTTGTTTGATATATTACAACACTGTTAGTGACAAATGATCCATTTTAGTGAAGATGGATCATTTGTTTATTATTACAATTTGGTACTATGTACATACATCTTCCGATACTTTAGAGATGACAAGCTGGGTAAGAATTATAATTTTTTTTTTGTATATTTGTTATTTATATACGTACTCTTTCCAATAATCCTTGACCAGTTTGTCCGGACACCGGCAGGAAGGACAAGTCCTTGGCTGGATTAAAACCTAACTTCTTAAGGTAGGGCAGAATTTTATCTCTACATTCATTGTATCTGAAAAAAAATTAATAAAATTAAGCACCCAATTATCAGTAATTAATGAAATGAATAGGTTTTAATATTAGCAATTGTTATTATTATTAAATTTTATTTATTTAAAAAATATATATATTTTATGTAATATAAATTTGGACTTGAATTGGGTAAAAGCCCTCTTCCATTGACTTCAATCTCTTGAAGCTTTCAACCAGTTATTACCAACGAAATTATGTCTTCAATATTACAAAATTCCATAATAAGTTATTCAGTCGTGTTGATTATTTTACATTATCAATAAAATCACCTCTTCTCATCCCAGTTGACGGTGGGGTCGTCCATCTTGTTGACTAGCGCCACCAGGTGTTTGACTCCGGCCGTCTTGGCCAACATGGCGTGCTCCCTGGTCTGTCCCCCCCTATCGAAACCAGTCTCGAATTCGCCTTTCCTAGCCGATATTACCTGAAAATTATTATTTTTTTTATTATCATTACACGGTACTATGGATATAAGTAATAACCTTTTGCACACTTTTATTTTTACTAAACTAACTTGAAGTGTGTACTTAAAATGTTATTCAACTCTCCATTTAGGATGTACGCAACAAGACAAACAAACATATCACCAGATAAGATAATATTAATAGTCATCACTGTAAAAACATTTTTGAAAACATTAAATTTTATTAAATTATTGTACAATATTGTGAAATATATTAATTAATTCTAATATCAAGCATCAACTTCGATTATAATGAAGTTAAAAATTACTATGACAATGGAAAGATGGCTTATTAAATGATTTCTCTAATCATCACTAATTGTATATAATAATCAATCAAGGTACCAGCACGGCGAGGTCGGCCTGCGCGGCGCCCCCTATCATGTTCGGTACGAAACTCTTGTGTCCGGGGGCATCGAGTATCGTGAAATGCTTCTTTTCAGTCTCAAAGTACGCCCTACCGACTTCCACCGTCTTACCCTTGTCTCTCTCTGAAATTATAATATATTTATCATGTAATTTATGTAGCGAAAGCTTTATAAAATCTTTCTGCCTGTCCATCTGTACCTCATAATCAATTGAGTTATGAATTTGAATGTCTATATACGATTCTTAATAAGATTTGATGCTAATACTTCCGCTACTTGATAGTATCATTTGCGGCCATTTTTTTAAATAAATTGATAAGTCATTAATATTACTCACCTTCCTGGTTAGTATCGAGGGCCCAGGATAAGTACCACGACTCTCTCGACTTCTCTCTCGCCTCTCTCTCGTATTTGTCTAGCGTCCTCTTATCTACCATTCCCGTTAGTGACATTATTTGACCGCCGATTGTAGATTTGCCGGCATCTGTAAATATATATCAAAAATATTATATATACAATACACATAAATAAAATTAAATTGTCTGTTCGTGTGTACAAATTGCAATCTTTTCAATAAATTTTTAAGATATATATTTTTTTTAATTTATATATATATATATTATATTTTAATCTAGTTATATTTCTGTCGGTTTGTTTGTTACGGTTCATCTCTGAAACCGCTCGATTTTAACATTACTTTCACAGGCGGATTTTTTAAAATGTCATTAACTTACTCCTTATAAGCATAAGGAGTAAGTTAAGTGACATTTAAAAAAATATATTAACGAATCAAGTCGAGGGCACAGCTAGTATTTATAAATAGTAAAGGGCGCTCCACTCACCTACGTGGCCGATGAACACAACATTGACGTGTTCTTTTTTGCTGCGAGTGTCTTCAACTCGGACCGGCTTTTTCTTAGGAATTTTTTTAGACGCTTCACCGTCCTCCTTAATTAAATAATTTAAATAATTAACAACTGTAATATATATATATTCATAATATCGTCATTCAAATAGGCAGTTACACTTTTGAATTGTAAAGGTCAGTGTAGTCAGTCAGAAAGTAAGCTATCAACTCGGAATGTTGCTCCGCTGAGAACAGCCGGCCAGGTTAACCAACAGTTAAATTCAAATATATATATATATAAAATAAACAAAACTTATTTTCACTATTAAAATAATGACAATATTTATTTTATCTTAATTTAAATAATAAAAATATAATAAAAAAATATTAATATAATGCCGCTAGAATGCTACTACTGCTTTATAGACGAAAAATTATGAAGATTAAGATATTAAAGATTAAGATATATTTCAATATACATGTATTTAGAGATAAAGTCTAATACACACTGAGGTAATTCGATGTAAATATTAAAATATTATGACAATTATTGTTTATAAATTATCAATTATTATGTTTTGTTCACAGAAATTATCATTTTTTAATTATAAAACTCCTATTTTAAAAAAATCTCCCATTTTTTTTATATATATATTTTTTAAATGTAGGTTATTAAAAATCATTTTTTTTTCTCTATCTGTCTGTTTGGCTAATCTCTGAAACGCCTGGACCGATTTTGACAGTACTTTCACTGGTTACAACTGATGTTACAAGGAGTTGGGCTGCTTTCATTTTAAAATCCACGCGAACGAGGTCGCGGGCACAGCTTGTATCCAAGTAATGACTTAATATAATAACTAGTAACTTCAAAATTAACGTAGTTGATAGATTTCGTCAAAATCGAATTATATTATTTATTTTGTAGAATATATATTTTTATTTGTTTTATTTGAATACTATATTTTATTTTTGTATCCTAACCACTATATATAAGGATACATTTACGCTAGAGATTCCCTGAAATGTTGTAAATGGGTATTCTTACCGCGATATCGCATTAAATACGAGAAATAAAAACAAACTCGTTACTCTTAACTACAAAAAGATATCAAATTCTTTTGATAGTTTAATTATATATAATAAAGTTCCACAAGATTATTAGATATCTCTTCATAGTTTAAAATCAAAAATCAAAAGTAATTTATTATAATATAAATAAATCTTATCATAGCATTCAAGAGTTTTTAGTAGATTGAAATGTATGGAACTTGGTTTCTTGGTTAATTTCCATTTGATATTATAATATACATCAAATAATGTTAAATTTCATTTAAAAATGAGCAACTGTTGAGTTACTAAGCGGCTCTTAGCAGAGCGCTCCGAGCTGATAGCTTACTTACGGACTACACTGACATTTTTAATGTTCAAAAGTGTGTGTAAATGCATACTTAAATAAAGATATTTAAGTATAACATTCTTTTATCCTGTAGTGTATATGACTAAGACTTTTATTTTAATATTATCACTTTATTTCTAAACTTATATTAAAGATATAATTTAATATTTAGTTGATAAATTAGATAAAATTATATTCATATCGTTCTTTAGTTATAATATCTCTAATATCATGCAAAAACAAAGATAGTGGAAGAATTGTTACCATGCAGGAAAGATTATTTCAGCAACACACATCAAGAATCCAAATATAGCAATGATGGAAAGAAATAGTTGTTGAAGAAGTAACAGTCGAAATGAAAGAAACATGCTAATTACAGTAAGCGGCACCTGTTGTTCAAGTTCCTCTTCCTCAGCATCATTGTTGTCTTCCGGTGTAAGTAATGCGTCGTCGGCTTCTGCCTCCCAACTGTCGGCTGTTGGGGACACGTCTGGGGGGACCGGCAGAGGGCTGGCAGATGCAGCCGGCGGCACGGGAGGGGGTTCCTCCACTCGTGGTGAAGCAGATGCTGCTCTTCCATCGCCACTTTCACCACTATCCCCACAACCTAGAAATAAAGAAGACAAATAAGACACTTGTTCTATAAAACAGCATGAACTATCAGACAATTTAAGTGGATTTTTTGCCATATAATTCCTTAATGTTACTACTAGCATTATTTTAATAAATATAATGGTTAATAAAAATGTTTGTATATAAATGCAAAAAAAAAATATTTAAACTAAAATATACAAATACACTCTTACTATTATGTTGTGTCATGTTATTACTCTTGAAGATACAACTTGGATGAGAGTATATTGAAATTGATGGTTGAATTATTACATCTACTTTTACGTAGAACAAAACTTCCAAATAGTTTCGCTTTAATATACGTATTGTAACCTTTAAATTATAAAGGTAACATTAAAAAATATACTTAAAAATACACTTAAACGGTCAGCACGATGAAGTTTCAATGAGTGCACCACTAGTTATTAAGAGAAAGTTATTTGCGATTAAGTATAGAATCATGCCGCGTGTCTTGACATAACCCGTTAGAACTGGATTTAGAATAAAAAGCTATAGCAACGTATGTATGTGAAATGTTCTTTACGACTTATACAGTAATATTCTTTAAATATGTTGTTTAATAATAAAGACCTATTACTGTTATAAGTTTTGAAACAGCTTTGAAAATTGGTAATGACAAGATACTGACTTACCGTTCAAGACAGGACTCTCAGCGGAGTTAGTAGACCCACTCTCAGATTTTTGTGGTGAAGTCGGTGAATCAGTACTGTCGTTACCTTGGGAAGGTACACAAAAAGAAGGCACGAACTCCATGGCATTTACATTCAACGTGGAAAATTTTGTAGACACATCATTAGAATCTTTTGCACCTTGTTCACCTATAACATCAGCTTGAGTTTCCCAAGAGTCCGGAGCACCGTTATTGGACATTTTAAAAACGAGGCAATGTAAAATTAATAAATAAGTCTTCTTTTTCCAGATATAATATAATTATTCGCGTTCTTTTCTCGATAGATCCGCGTGTGTCTTTATCTTGCACCGGAAGTTCATGGCAATTTGCCAAATATGTAATGATATAAAATTATTACTTAATAACTTTAAAAGATGTTTTGACTTAATAAATCTGATTATAAATAATGATAAATGTTTTTTTTATAATAATTTCTGAAGAAAAATTAGATTATTGTAAAGAATATCTCCACTTTTTTAAATAATGTAATAATTTTGAATGATCACTTCCTGATATAAAATTGCCATGTAAAAAAATTAAAGAAAATTGTTTTTAATCTAAAAAAAATGAGGATTGAGCTACCAATTAGACGTATATTGAATATTCGGTACTTTTAATAAGCTGATGTAAATATAAAATAAATAATATTTTCCGTAAACTTGTGTTTACACAATACATCTAGTTTTAACTATTATATTGGACTGCAAATGATTCCGCGAGTTAAAATGATAGTGATACGCTTATATACTTAAATTAATTTCCTTATGAAATAAAAAGAAAAAACATAAAAATATCCTGCACACACCTTTCCAAATGTAATAACAATTTAATAGGCTTCATTGCCATTTCTAGACTATTTACCTATCCTACGGTTTTGTTTTATTTTATTTTACCGAATATAACAATTACTACCGTAAAAATATAAATATTAAAATTTCTAAGCAAGTTATAATATTCTTGGATACTAAGATTATTTAAATGAAACGTAAAACATAGTTTTACAACTATTAGTTTTTCTATTGTTAATCATAATAAATATATTACCATATTTTATAGTTATCATAGTAATGTTTTAAGTTAGTTATTATACAAATATCTTGTTGCTCATGATCTATTATGTATGTATTATCTCGAATGTAAGTATCGCTATACCAGGTAACAGTAATTCAACATATTTGTTCCAAATAATTTTATTATGGTAACATGTATAACATTTTTTCGGAATTTTGTTAGTCTGTGACTGCGAATAGTTGTAATTTGTAAATGGCCGTGTGAGCATTTTTTAGGATAAGTTAATCTTTGACTAAATGTAATATCTAGTTATTAAAAACAGGGATGTTCTTTGGTTGTTAAATAAAATATTGTACGTGTAGTTTTTAAGTGAATTGTGCTCTGGAAATTCGTGACAAAATCTTATTTTCTTTATCAATGGAACCTTACCTCGAAAACTCTTAAGCTTCGATAATAAACGGTTGAAATTATACTATTAAACAGTTTCTGGACATGTTACATAAAGTAATACTTATCGGCTCTTTACGGAAATGTCTGTGCACTATAAATTTAAAAGCGCGTTGGATTATGACACAGTTACATTTGATGGCTTACATATATCTATAGGCGATTTGAAAGCCGCTATTTCTCAGCAAAAGCGAATAGGAAAAACTTCTGACTTCGATCTTCAAATTACTAACGCCCAGACTAAAGAAGGTTGTATAGCTTTACCTTACAGTTTATACTTTAGCTTAAAATGTAGAATTAAGCAAATATTATGAATAAATATAATAAATTAATTTAAAATGTAATTTTAATATAAACGTTTAATAATTTTGAATTGTTAACTTGAATTAAATAGTGCTTCTATTGTAATTAAAATCTTATTTACAGTATATGTTGATGACCATACATTGATTCCAAAGAACACTTCACTTCTTGTGGCTAGAGTCCCACTCGCTCAGCAACCAAAGAAACAGTGGGAAGGTTCGAACAACAGTCAATCTAATCCACATAAAGATGTTGCTGTTAATAAGGGATTGGCAGACTTATCTCGCATGGAAGGCAGCGAGCAGGATAAAATTAATGCTATGATATCGCAGTCTACATTTGATTATGATCCAAGCAAGTAAGAAATTTATGTTTAATAATAGAATATTTTTAATTAATAAAACTTTTATTATCTGTTAACCAAATAGTTGCTAGTTATAACTTGTAAAAAATATTTTTATGCTATTATTATTATTTTTTTTTTTTTTAGTTATCAAAAAATCAGAGGACAGAATCAAAGAGGAGCTGTTCCATCCAATTATATTTGTTACAAGTGCCAGAAACGAGGTCACTGGATTAAGGATTGCCCAGCGGCTATATCAGTATGTCACTATATGTATAATAGACAAAATTGTTTAACATTATGTATTAATACTTCTACAAGAGCTCACAGAAGGAAAAAACTTTTACATAATTACAAAATAAATAATTATTTGGATATGCTTTTAGGGTGATCCAGTAGAGATAAGACGGAGCACTGGTATTCCCCGTAGTTTTATGGTGCCAGTTGATGGGCCTAAGGCACCAGGAGCCATGATGACCCCGAGTGGAACGTTTGCTGTACCGGCAGTTGATCAGTTAATATTTAATAATATTTCTTAATACTTTACATATAATCTTTTATTGCATGCTGTGCTGCATTGAACATTGTGTAATATTAAATTTTAATCCTGTAGTTGTGCCTTATAATATATATAAGTTAATAAGGTCAATAAAAATTATTCCAGTGAGGCGTACCTAGCTTCAGAGAGTGCAGGTGGAGCTGATACTCCCACTAACGCACCGGTGGCCCCTGAGCCGACCATACCTGATGAGTTGATATGCAGCCTCTGCAGGGACCTGCTCACTGATGCCGTCATGATACCATGCTGTGGGAACTCGTTCTGTGATGAATGTAAGTAATGCTTTGAAAGTCCCATGTATGTTACTATTTTAGAACAATAGTCAGTACTAATAAATAAGTGTTAAGTTTTATTTAAGTCTCACTTAATATTATAGATACTTTTACGTTTCACTTAATGTTATAGATACTTTTACGTTTCACTTAATGTTATAGATACTTTTACGTTTCACTTAATGTTATAGATACTTTTACGTTTCACTTAATGTTATCGGTGCTTTTACATTTCACTTAATGTTATAGGTGCTTTTACGTTTCACTTAATGTTATAGGTACTTTTACGTTTCACTTAAGGGGGTATTCTACTCTAGAGGCCCGAATTTCGAGCATTTTTTGACGGTGAATAAAAAAAAAGCTATTGATATTTTTATTATCCATTTTTTTATCATTTATTTATTTATATATTAAGAGCACACAAAATAAATTTTAAAAAAATAATAATAATTTTCATGGAATTATGCGTCCTTGAAGTGGAGGGGGAAAACAAAAGGCAGTGTCCTCGTGGTCACGATTTCTACCCTTGTGGTCATCTGAAAAAAAAAACGATGACAAATTCTTAATTAATATGAATGTCATTATCGCATGAACCAGAAAAAAAGGGAAAAATTTATTTTTTCATAAAATGGCGGCTTCTCAAAAATTGAGGTCGATTTTTCACTAATTTTTAAGCTTTTTTCGAATTGTTTACACATATTAAAAAATTGAAATTTCCAGTTTATCGAGGTTCATGCGATAGTGATATATTTAAAGAATATTCATGATAAACTTCAAGCAAATCAATTCATTAGAACTTGAGATATCATGCCCACCGTATTGAAAGAAGTAGTTTCGAGAAAAACACGTTTAAAGTTTTACGTTATAGTTTCTGGCAGCATAACTGATAGAATAGTACATATAACTTACGTTCTGTTAATCTGCTATCCCAGCTTCATACAATGGACCTTCCTCTACTTCATATTGACTGTTTTCAGCAGTTCTCTCCTCATAACGAGCATAAATCTTCTTCCAGAATATGTTGATTTCCAGTAAACCTCCGTTTTCTTGATCTGTCTGGACGATATTTGCTGTTTCTCCTACTTTTTCCGATCCATATTAAAAACACTAACAAAATACTCACTTGAAATTTAAATTAAAAGAGTTCACAAAGAATTTTTCACTTTTTCGTACGTCTTAACAGCTTCGAGGTTAACATGAAACTAACTCAAACTAAAAGCAAATTAAATAAAGATATTTTTAGAAATGGGCTAAATGTACTATAATGGGAAATATCATTTCTAAGAAAAAGGGAGAGTTAGTCATACTCAGGTAGCCCGAGCGTGCACTTGCCTATTGTTACAGTCGTCCCCGTTCAAACCAGTCTCGCTGTCGCGCCACTAAAAGAGTTGTAACTTCGAAAATAATTCGAATTTTGAAAAATCCTTTTAGGGAGATATTTTTGAATACTTAAACTATCGAGTTTTGAAAAAAAAAAATTTTAGATTTTTTCAAATTTCTAGACTAGAATACCCCCTTAATGTTATAGGTACTTTTACGTTTCACTTAATGTTATAGGTACTTTTACGTTTCACTTAATGTTATAGGTACTTTTACGTTTCACTTAATGTTATAGGTATTAGAGGAGCATTGTTGGAGTCCGAAGATCACGAATGTCCAGATTGTCGCGAGAAAGAAATCGCACCTACCACTTTGATACCTAATAGGTGAATATAAATACATATATAGAATTATTAGTGCATAATTATATAGTATATAAAATTTTAACATGATAACAATGAATTTACAGATTTTTAAGAAATTCCGTGTCGTCCTTTCGCAACCAGACCGGATATAGTCGACGCGCTCCGCATAGACCCTCGGCTGCACCTCAAGTTGTTGGTAAATATTATTAATATTAAATTTATATATAAATATAACTTTGATTTATATTCCAACCTCAATACAACGATACTGAAGGCAATTATATAATATTGGTTAAATCAAATAATTTGATACCACGTTTGTTATATACATATATATATATATATATAGGTTAAGTTGGTCTACTATTCGTTTTAAAAAATAATAAAATATTAATTATATTAATATCAACTGTACGTACTAATCTACTCACTCTGCTACAAGAACCATTCACTGATGATAATACACATTGTAACAAACACTTTGTGTTGTATATTTACAGTAGTAACACATTAGTGTGTCTCAAAGTGAGTCTGTGTTGATAATCATGATAACACACATTATGTAAAGTTACAAGTTGACTAAATAACTTAATTTGAGGTACTATTTATTATACTTTGTCATTGTAAATTCATTATGTTTTTGACAAATATATTTGTAATGTAACTCTTGTTTGTTGTTTGAAAAATTGGCTAAATATAGAATGTAAGAGAGAGAGAAAGACAGTTGTATTAAGATTACTTGTCACCAATTTACCTAAATATATTTAATTTATATTAATTTTCTTTTCAGAACCACCACCAGTGCAGATCAATGGTCCCGTACAACAACCACCAATCAATAATGGTAAATTATATATATACAAATTTGGTACGGCTTCGTGCTTTTAGGGTTCTCTAAAACCGTCGTATCGCCTACAGTTAGTAAGTCTATGTGAATAAAAATGGTGGTGCGAATGTAATACGTGTAGGGTTGTCACCCGTACATTATATTATTTCAAACTCTATACTTTATGGGGACAATAGAGTACGCAAAAATATTTTATTTTGTGTCCCTTGATATCTCTGATATTAAAGAGGTTCGATGGTATGCATTTCAAAAGAAACGTTCAAAATTTAAAATATCTTTATTCCATAGGCATTTACACTTTTGAATCGTCAATTATAACATTATAAAGGTCACTGCAGTTAGTCCGCGAGTAAGCTGCCTACTAAGGTCTAAAATATCTTGTACAACTTTATCATATACGCGTATACTCAAGCCAATGAAGGATTTGTTAACTTGTACAAAAAAATAATAGATAATAGTACTTTATTTTGTTGCGATGTACTTTATTTTTTTACGCTCCACATAACAAATGTACTTTAATTACAAGAAAAAGAAGTGGCAACCCTACATACGTGGCTTGTAGATTCTGGCGTGTCGGGGAGGGGGAGTGGAGGTGCGAGGAGAGGTAGGGGGGAGGAGTCGGACGGGTCGGCGGACGACAATGTGACTATCACCGTACCGCCCGCACACTCCCACTGCCCTCCGCACTCGCCACAGGGACCACGCGCGCCACAACGGTCCCGCTCATCCCGCTCATCCCGCCGCGACTCGAACCACAGATCCCGTTACGGTACCACCGACGCACAGCTTTGCATGAAGAATTATGTAGAATATATATATATATATATATATATTGAAATTATTGTAGACTCTATCACTTTCTAACTGTAGGCGGTCGTATTCCGTTAAACTAGACATTAAAGCCGGGTTGTGGTACAATTGCTGGCATGCACTCTATTATCATATAAACAATTTTTTGAATTAATAATTAATTAATTTTCATCGTTCCAGGACCGGCCCCGGCGTTGAAGCCTCCCGGGATGGAAACTCCACCTGTTATTGTATGTATATATGATAAATAAATAACTATGTTTTGATGTTAAGTCGACCGCGCCATTGTGAACTATTTGAATAGAAAGTCTGAAAATGATTTAATTAAAGAACTTTAAAATTATATATATTTATTATTGTATTATATTTACGGTCAGTTATATTTCATTTAAGGATTTTATTATTTATACAAAATTAAAAATATATAGTAAAAAATTAAAAAAATCCTTTTTAACACTAAACCCACCAAGTACAGGTCAAATTGACCGTTCTTAAACTTTTGTAAAACTTCCACATTTTTAAATGTTATAATATTGTTATCAAACTACATGACAATTCTTAGAATATGCATATAATATTTTCTACACTCTTTACTTTTAGTTATTTCCATTATTACCTGCGTTATATAATAAAATAACTTTTAATTACCGGTCAATTTGACCGTGTGCGGTAGGAACAGGTATACAAGAATTGTCGGTAGGTTTAGTGTTAATATTTTTATAAAGTATGGAATGTTATAATATTCGCAATCGATTCGGTCGGCCGAGTGTTAATATTATGATATATTTGTATAATTATAAATATTCCTAACTCAAGATGCCGAGGATGGAGGAGCAGCGCGCGAGCACGCCCACCATCGATGAGCGGAGGGACCTCATGACGTCACAAGTTAGTAGAATATATATATATATATATATATATATATATATATATTTATACATATATAAATATACTGCCAGTGCTGTCTGTATATTGATTTTTTTTTACTTTGTTTATATATATATATATTTGATATTGATATGATTTATAGAAATGTATGTTAAGTTATATTTTGTTTGTATTTGTTGTATTGTATGTATTTTTGTTATGTTTGTATATAAAGTTACATATGTTAATATTACGCACCACTATTCTGTATGTAAGTCATCTTAAACATAAGTATAAGGTTGTGTGGAAGAGATCGCTACCTAGCGATAAGACAGCCTTATTCTAAACACATACATAGTTAAAAATGTTTTTTTTATCTGTGCTGCAATAAATTATATTATTATTATTATTATTATTATTATTATTATTATTATTATTATTATTATTATTATTATTATTATTATTATTATTTAGTTTTTATATATTTATGATGTATTTTTGTTCCAGGTTGTATATAACCGGGGTCCGCCGCCGTACATGCCGGTCGTGCAGCCTCCAGCTCAACATTATTCCAAGTGAGACTAACATTTGTTATGACTTGAAATAAATAAACATTGTGCGGTCGTTGACCCCATTAGGAACGAAGTTCCCTTACACTTTACGTCAACTATGAATTTAATTCGAATTGAAATCTGAAATATATAATTTTTTATTTTATGTATTTTTTTCAATGCTAATAATTTAAAGGAACAGAAAGTTTCGTTCAATATTTCAAGAAAAAAATATTTATTCATATACATTATATACAAATTATACATTATATGAAGATAAAAACATTATCTCTCTGTAGTTTAAATAGTAAAATAAACATTAAATACTTGTATCAAGTTATACAATGTCATCAACCTACTTTTTCTAAATCTTTATTACAGACATTTGATGTAGTTTATATTTGTCAAAACTTAATTGCAATAATAAAACAATACAAAAAACAAATAACAAGCCTTTTCACTAAATTTTCACGACCTGTGTTGAGGTTATATAATAAAAAGAGACACACACAGAGAGAGAGAGATAGAGATACACGCACACACACAAAATATTTAAAATATAACTCGATATTAACAAAACAGTGGTTAACTTGTGCAGGTGTACAATTTCCTGCGAAGTTACTATCACAGTAAAATTCATGACAATCTTGGTTCAAAATTACAATGAAAGGTATGGACTAATGTCTGTGGATATTAATTTATTATATTAATAAAAACCATCTGTCCGTCAGTCCGTCGTACGGTCGTGCGGGAGGTTCTTTCGATCGTCGCTTCCCCCCGGAGCCCTACCAGCCCCCGCCGCCCGGCATCAAGGATTCCCCCAACAGGTAATAATAAACTATTATATGTATATACTATGTATAAATCACTTAAATTTGTACACACATACACATTTGTACAAATACGCACACGCACTGCACACACACGAGTATACGCTTTTGCGTACACGTGCACGAATGCGTGAACTTCCACTTTGAACCAATACCAATCACTTGTGTATCAAGTGGGATCAATGGGAGTGTCAGAACTATTACCATACCATACGTATTTATACTAGGGGCGCCAACCGCTGCGCTCGCGAAATCTCGGCTTCCGTTTGCATATTGAACGAAGCGAGCCCAGTGTAATGACTCATCGTTTCCCATTGACTTCAATGGGTTATCAGTTTTTTGACGATTATTCCTCAACGACATAACATTTATCAAAATTTTTTAAAACCATCACCAAATTTGTGTCTTTTTGATTGCAAAATTTCATAATCTTCCGTCAAGTAGTTTTCGAGCCTATTCGTGACAAAGACTGTGAAAAAGTCTCCAGTAGAACGCTCCGCTCGCTACGCTCGTTTTGCTCGCTTCGCTCAATAAGCCCCAATAATTAGTTCTTTTAAATATATTATTTAATTTAATGTTTTATTTTTTACATCAATAGAATCTTCTTTAAATGGAGAATAATATAAAGAGAAATAATGGAGTCAGATTAGAAATTTAATATTTTATACTATGGTAGATTTATTTAAAAATGAGTGATTTTAGGATTGACAACAGTTAAATGCAATAGATAGAAAAAAATTCTTTGTCATTAAATACTACAAATATATATATTTATATATAGGACTGTTAAGTCGGTCTCCTGTAAATTTTCCGTATGAGAAAACGGCTCAATCTTGACATAATGTCTGATTATCAAAAATTGAATGGATTTTTTTCTCGACCACAGAATATAATAATTCTATCGTCACAGGCAGGAGGATCCGTTGGAGGCGTTCAACAGAATGATCAGAGAGAAGGAGATGCGCGCTAAGAGGAGGGAGGAGGAGCGACGACGAGCGCACTCCGCCTCGCGCAGCCCCCAGCGCTCACGGACGCCGCGATCGCCGCGCTCCCCTCGCTCACCGCGCTCAAGACTCAGATACTCCAGGTACAACTATTAAGTAACCGCGCTAAGGGCTCAGATACTCAACGTACAATTATTATGTAACCGCGCTAACTGATTTCAAGCCTGAGACATTCGAGCTGCATTTACCTATTAATACCTTTTACACTTTGATTCAATGTCAATCATTTGTGTATGACGTAGGACTGTCAGGACTATTTTGATGCCATATTTATCAAAAGCCCATCTGACAAACTCTCCAACTTAAAATAAGGCTACGAGGTTTCCAAACGCGCTATTTATCGAAATTAGCCCTTCTCTAAAGACACTCTCCAACTTAAAATAAGGCTACGAGGTTTCCAAACGCGCTATTTATCGAAATTAGCCCTTCTCTAAAGACACTCTCCAACTTAAAATAAGGCTACGAGGTATCCAAACTTCATTCAAACCTCGAGGGGAAGGTAATTCCTTTGTTTCATCAATCGAGTCATACTTCAATGTAACATAAACGCGTTGTCATCGCGAGGCGAATATCTATTAAAGTGTTGATTCAATTCCAGGTCTCGTTCAGTGTCTCGGGGCCGCGTGCGACGCTCGCCTTGGTCCCCGCGACGACGACGCACTCGCGAGAGGACTCTGTCGCTCACGAGGTGATTATTATCATTTATACTGCAACATAAACATTATATATATATATAGCAAGAATAAACTGTAACAAAAATGTATGTCTATGCCAGGTCGCCGTCGCCTCGGAGGCGCCACCGTTCCCCGCTGCGCTACCGCTCCCCGTTGCGCTCCCCTCCCCGCTCCCCAGCGCGCTCCCCACCCCGCTCCCCGCTCCGGTCTCCTCCTCGCTCTCCTCTCCGCTCTCCGCTCCGCTCCCTCCCCCCGCACTCCCCGGTCCGCACCCCGCGCCGCTCAGCCATCCGATCGCCGCCGCGACCGCTCTCGCCTCACAGGTAACGACCACTCACTACACTATTGTAAATATACATATGGAACATTGCAAGAATTGTAATTTAATTCCATATAATATAACTTATGTAACTTTTCACTGTTCTACGAATAATATTAGATTCCTATACTGTTACATTAAGTACGATGTCTAAAAATGCAAGACATCAGACAAAAAAATATTTTAAAGTATCTCACCACATATGTTAAAATATTATAAAATTTTATCCTTTAGTCCAGGTTTTTAGGGTCTTTATTTTTAAAAACATTAGAATTAGGACACTTCCTTCTATTGTAATTGGCAAGCTATTTACGAATTTTAATTTTATCTTTAACAGTGGCAAGTTTATTTCATTTATTTATTATTTGATTTGCCATTTCACTCTGAATTACCTAAAACCATTCCTCAGGGAACAGTTAGGGCTAGACGGGGATATGTTAATGTAGTACTTTATGGTGCCTCTAGAGAAGATGTTCTGATCTGATCTATTCCTTAATCTGTATTGACCCACTTTCATAGTTTTTGAAGTGAAACTTCTTCAGAATAGTTGTGATTTGAAACTCGATGTAACGAAAAATGCGTCACGTTAAAGAAACGTACATATAAATGTATAGGAGAGAGTGAGATACAACATATTGACCACTGCTGTTGTGGCGCCATCTATTGAACATTAAACGAAAGTGAGGCATATATTGAAGTTGTTATTTTTTATATATCAAACTAAATTTCTTTGTTATTTTTTTTTTTTAAGGGGAAAATTATTTGTACTGTAATTGTTTTAGAACTACCCTCCAATTTTGGTTGCATTTATTTAATTTATTTTTCTATATTGTTATTTGTGTAAGTAAATATAAATGATGAATAACAATTTTAATAATGTTTTTACTTTCTTGTAGATGTACTATTTAAAATTTACTTTTAAATAAAAAGGTACATTAAAAAAAAATGCCTTTATTCCTTTTTTTTTCTATTGTTTTATCAAACCTGCGACAAATAACAATAATAATATTTAGATTTTCTCAAATTTCTACTACTTAAAACTTTCTATGAATAAGATTTTACCTAAATTATCATTTTTTTTTCCAGATTCTCCGGTGTTTACGACGAACTGTTGTCTCCGCCTCGTCGTAGTGTAGAGCCGCCGTTCGGAGCCAGGTACGATTGTAAACGTTTAAATAGTCTCTACAGTCTCTGTACGTACACAGTACAGTACCTTACCGAGTATGCCGAGCGGATTGAACCCGACCTCCACGCTATCGTTATAGTTTATAAGTATTTATTACAGGATAGAGACGATTTTTTAAAAATTTATCGATTAAAAATCGATCGAATAAATAATCGATTAAAATCGATATTAATAAATAATCGATTGAAAATCGATCGAATAAATTATCGATTTAAAATCGATTGAATATGTTGTCGATTAAAAATCGATCGAATAAATTGTCGATTAAAAATCGATCGAATATGTTATTGATTAAAAATCGATTATCGATTAAATAGTCGATTTGGTTGAGTCGGAATTGTTACGAATGCAGCGGTAAGTACAAATCGGCGTGTTAAGAGAATGTAACCTTCACCTCCGAACGGCAAGTCCACAGAGCTGTGTCTACCGAAGGCGTTCAAAATTATATTATACTGTGATATACATAAGACTGAACATATTATATATATAAATATAGATAATTGTTAATGTTCTACACAGATTAAAAATTATATAATTTTTTTTGTCCTGCATATTGTATTTTTTAAATTTTACTTTACCGCGATCTTATTTTGTTAAAATAATATTGTATTTGTTTTTATAATTGTTACAAGAATGCATCGAAATGTCAAATTTTTATATTCTACACAGATTAAAAATGTTTAAAAAAAGAGAAATTAAATAAATATTTTTTTTTAATGCATTCTGTTGTTTGTGAAAATAATAATCAATTAATATGATGTAAATTAAAATAATATTGTATTTTTTTTCCTTAAGGATAAAAAAATATTAATGTGCTTTTATGGATTTAATTTAACTGCAAATAATTCTTATATATAGGTTGTGTTAGATAAGTAATGAGACTCAGTCTAGAAAAACCAACTTATTGAACCGATCCTCAATATGGTCCTCGACACAACGTTGCTAGCGTGTTTTTCAAGCTTCATAGGCCCCACTGTAGTCCGTTGCCTTCGTGACAGCAGGTTGGATGTTCGCAATATCGTCGAAATGATGACCCTTCAGGCATCTTTTTACCTTCGGAAGTAGGAAGAAATCAGGAGGACTCATGTCAGGGCTGTATGGTGGCTGTGGCAGAACTTCTTTTTAGAATTTCGCATTAATAGTTATAAGTTTCCCCTGAAGGACAAACTCTTTGTGAATTAACCCCCGCTTGTCGACAAACACAATCAGCATTGTCTTGACGCGGGACTTTGACATTGTTGCTTTCTTCGGCCGCGGGGATGCCGGTGTGTGCCACTCCGAGCTCTGGGCTTTCGTCTCCGGGTTGTATTGGAATGTCCACGATTCGTCGCCTGTTACTAAGTTGTCTAAAAAGTCTAATTATTTTCCAATTCATTCAACATCTCACGGCAAACGTCCACTCATCGTTGCTTTTGTTCGGCGGTGAACACTCGGGGTACCAATTTTGCGTAAACTTTCCTCAATTTGGTGAACCATAAATTTATTTACGGAGACTTCATCGGCGATCATTTTGAGACTTAAACGACGGTCGGAGATCAGGATTTCTTTCACTTTGGCCACCGTTTCATCCACACGAGTCGTTGAAGGGCGTCCAGATCGTTCCATGTCTTCAACGGATTCCCTCCCGTTTTTAAATTCATTAAACCACCGTAACACTTGAGCTCTTATTAGGGCGTCCTTTTTGTAGGCTTCCGTAATCATAGCAAAAGTTTCCAAAGTAGTTTTGCCCAAGCGAAAGCAAAATTTGATTGCATACATACAACGTAATACGCGAAGCTCGACCCTCACTGCGCCAGAGCTACGACGCGACTGCGAACCGGTTCTATTGTTTGCTCAGATCCCCCACCACGTGACCTGCAGGTGGAGACCGCACTGCGAGCGACTGGCGCGCCGCGCGGCGGCCAGTCTCATTACTTATCTACCACACCCTGTATATACCCAATGCCTACTAAAACTGGTCTATTCAAGGTTTATAATCGATGGATTGATCTTGAAGTCTTGAAGTATTTTCAGAATTCGAAAGTAGAAGTAGAAATTAGTTTAACCAGAGTTGTAAGGGTTTTGAGAACTTCAATCGAATTGATGCAGATTTTATAATAAATTTAGTGCAAAAACATTATAGGGACGTGCTTTAGGCAGCCATTTTTATGAACCATGACATTTAAATGAAAAGGTGACTAGAATTTTCAAAGTAGACTTCTACTTCTAGGCAATTAGATTATAAGCCTTAAATTAATTTTGGTAAGCACGGGGTCGTTTGTTGAATAAAAATTATATATATATATATATATATATATATATATATATATATATATATAAATATACACATTTGTATGTCTTGTTGTATGTAATATGACCCAATCAGTAGTTATACTATTCTAATTGTTTTAAATTTTAACTTTAATTAAAATATTATTGTGTAATATAAAAATTTTTTAGGCCATTACAATTATTTCTTACTTCAATTCCATACATTATTGTTACAAATGTTCTATTTTTTATTTTTCCATTATAAGAACACTATCAGTTATCAGTTAGCTAAGCCATATATATATATATATATATATATATATGTATATATATATATATATATATGTATAATTTAGTTTTTTTTTGTATTACAAATATTATTTTAAGTGTTGTAATTAATTTGTTTTGTAGTTTCTGACAAATCTCATAATGGTTGCCGATTATATAAAAATCTTTAATTTCACTATTCTATAAGTTGTCTTATTAGTACAATATGGAATGTTTTATTACATGTCTTTCTGTCTGTCATTTATATATTTTATTATAGCTATGTCCACGACTTTTTGCGTTGAATATGTTTGTTTAAATAAAATTAGCCTAAGTTAATTCTTATAACATCAGCTATCAGTGAGAGTTGTGTTAAAATTGATCCAGCCGTTTTATAGATTAACGGCACAAACAGACAGACAAAATTAAAAAAACGATTTTTTACGTATGTAACGTATATAGTGAAAATCTGTTTTTTGGAATTACAAACGGACACTTTTATTTTTTTATATGTATAGATTATATTGATTGATTTATGTTATTAAGTCTTGTTTTATATAGCAGATTCGTATATAAATTTTATATTAAATGCTGATTTAATTAAGATTACCATCAGATTATGTTTTGTATAAAGCGAGTTCATTTGTGCTATCCTTGATCTTTTCTCATATGTCAGGATTACTTTGGGTTAATTTTTATATTTTATTTGTAAAAACTTATATACTTAATTCAGCTTGTTTATATTCATAGGATATATTTATTATTCGACTTGCCACTTGAAGGTCCGGCTTGAACAGACGTGTGCGATTCAGATTTTGTTATTCCTTTATCTACCCCCATTTTTTTATTTTTTGATTAATTTCTTTGTTTGTCCATCTCTGTGACATTTCTTTTATGATTGTCATTGATGTCGAATGAATGCAGAGGAGTTGTAAGACATTGTCGGGTGTTGTGCTACCTCGATCATTCGTGCTGATCAAGGTTAGTCAGAAATCTACTAGCTTTAAGGGCACGAAGATTAAGGCTTTAAAAAGCAGGTTGCCCATGGATTAGTTGAAGTGGTAGAGACCTTGGTTGGTCGATGTTGTCTTTCTCGAGGAGTTGAACCGTTCGGTTATATCATCAGTGGGCGTTACGTTAAATGACCGCTTTGCAGCAATCGAGGTGTCCCTACTCCTCCTCCTCCTTCTCTCCTCCGCCCGACCCTTGCCGCGGACAGGAGGAATGAGACTAACGCGGTTGCACGTACCAGCCAAGATGATTGTGTCACTAGACCACCCGATTCTCCTATCCTGCCGATAAGGACTTGGGTTTCATTCGTGTCGCTTCGGCAAGGGCATGTTCCGATTTAGACTTTTCTTGACTCCGCCAGAGCGACGGTTAGTAAACAGGCGTCGGAGAAAACCATGTTCATCGGCGACCCGAACGCCAAATTCGGGGCCTGGGGGAATCACGCCACGAACGCCAAGGCCGTCCAGGTCTAGTCACTTTTTTCTGATCTGTCCTTCTTTAATAGGTCGACCAAATCGACTTGCGTGCGGCAAAAAGGCAATTCAGTGGTGGTCGTTTCGTTCGCTATCCTAGCTGTCGCTCATACGATCGTAGGCTGGAGAGTTGAGACTGAGTCAAAGACTGTCGGACCATTTTTTTGTCCGATTTGAGATCTCCGCTGCCCGCTCGGACTTGGTCGGGCCCCTGCGGGAGGAGGCAAATTACTTTCCCCGCTGGACACACAAGCGCCTGGATCGAGAAATGGCCAAGAACGCGGCCAGTCTAGGGCTCTGCTTTTCCTCTTCTGCCCAACGAGGCGACTAACGTGGAGGTATTGGAGACTAGGCCAGACCAATCATTTTGCTGGTTGAGACGCGTAAAGTCTTTGAGAAGATTCGCTCAGCTTATCTCATCTGCCACCTCGAGGAAATAGGTTGAGATCTCTCTGGGGAGTCAGTTCAGCTTCAGAACAAGTCGATCAACTGTTGATGCCCTGAGAGTTCTGAGAGACTTGAGCCAAGGGGCTGTCCACGAAGGGGACGTTGTCCTGGCGGTCTCGCTGGACCTCGCCAACGTCTTCAATAGTCTACTGTTTGAGATTTTGGGTGAGATGCTTCGGTTCCAAGGAATGCCCCCCCAATCTTTAGATGCTGTTCAGGTCTTACCTGCAGAGCAGGTCCTGTGGAAGTACGACGATCGGCGGTTTTGGTGGCGTAGTGTTAACCGTGGGATTCCATAAGGCTCAGTGCTAGGACCTGTTTTGGAGAATCTGGATTATGACTGGCTGCTTTGATGTCCACTTCTGCCCGAGATGAGAGTATTCTATTATGCTGATGACACCATCGTCGGGGAAGAAGCTTTGCGGAGGCGGCCCGTCTAGATACAGTCAGCGATACGCTGTTAGTAGGCCACTTAGAACTGGAGATCTCCGTCACTAAGGCAGAGGCTATCTTGTTTTATGGCCCTAGGCGAGGTTCCCCTTGTCGGACATCTGTCTCCGTCCAGGGTTTGAAGATGGTGATGAAGGTCTAGATGAAGTATCTGAGCTTTACCCAGAACAGAAGATGGTACTTTCGGACTCAGTTATCTGTTCTGACGGTGATCCGGTGGTACCGAATGGTGTCATTCACTGTGGCTACACTTCTGGCGAGCGATTCGCCTTGGACCCTAAATGCGGAGATGGTCGCCAGGGTGTATTGGCACCGAGCAGAAGCCAGGGCTAGGAGGGTAAGGCTTGAGGCAGTTCAAGTCAGGGCTCTAGCACAACGAACCCTGATCTGACGGTGGAAAAGACACCTAGGGTCCCCTGCCGCCGGTCTAACGACAGGGGGGCGATCTGTCCCCACCTGGAATTCAGGATCAACCGATGGCACAGAACACTTACGTTCCGTCTCGTGCAGGTACTTTGCATGGTTGCTTCAGGACATATCTCCTTGATGGAGCGCGCAGCTTAGGACCACCAGCGTACTGAGCTAATGATGGACAGGGACCTCTCGCTGCCGCGCCTTGTTGGCGCGATGGTCCGCAGCGAGAGGCGTTGGGTTCTAACGGCCTCCTTCTACGAGCAGGTTATTCGCAGCCGCGAGGGACGCTGCGGAGTGTGTCAAAAAGCTAGATTCTACCGCTGACCTGCACCATGGGCGGCGATGGGAAGGCAGACGCGGGAGTATGATCGCCGCTTATTTCTCAAAGCTTTTTCATCTAGCATAGGCTTATGCCAAAAGGGGGCTCTAAGTCGCAAAGGGCACTCTTATTTGGGTTACGGTGAGTGCGAAAGTGATCCCATGGCATCCCATTAGGGCGATGAGGGCAATCGTTGGTATTTTAGTGGGAAGCCTTAAAAAAAATGGCAGCGTACCTATAGTTATATTGCATTTGGAAGAATTTTGCTAACTATAATAGATTCGAATGATATATAATTGGGCAGGAAATCTGTGAACAAGATAACTTCAAAATATAAGGGATTCTATATTACTGTGATATATTCCTTTGTATGCGAGAATGCCTACTTTTGTGCCTAATAAGCGTCATTTGCGGGAACTTTTCATTTATTTCTTTATTACTCGATATCTACTGTACTATACTCTGTATTGGATGGATAGTATCGATTAATTATCTGTATTCACTCGCATCGTTTTATCCCTAACTTTATAAAATTTTGAGCGTCTTTTACCAATTTATTCTCACCAGCCTGAACTGGGACATGATTTGGTCACCTGGTGATGTTACATCTCTATACATCCTCCTTGTGTTTTTATCTTTGCATCTTTGGTAATCTTATTGTGGTTTTCGTTAATTTAAAAGGTCAAATGGGATGACAAGGTCAAAGAGTCCAGACAGTTTACGTAAATAATTCTAAATCGTCTGGTTCTCACCTAAAGATGGGTGTTCCACAAGGATCTATTCTGGGCCCCTTTTTGTTTTCACTTTATATTAATGACTTGCTCTTTTTTGTTGAGGGTCTGTGTAACATTGTACTCTGCTGATGACACCTCGCTTATTTTTAAAGTTGAGCGTGATAGGATTAATTATAACGAAGTAAACATTATTTTGTCACGAGTCCTTCATTGGTTCGAAATTAATAATTTAGTCTTAAATGCTAAGAAAACTAAATGCATAGATTTTACATTTCCTAATGTAAAAAAATAAAAATTTTAACTTGCTCCTTAACAATGAAGTGTTAGAATTGATTGACTCAACAAATTTCTTAGGTATAACATTGGATAAAAAGCTCCAGTGGAACCCCCATCTCTCAACACTCGCAGCCAAACTCAACTCCGCCGTCTTTGCAATTAGAACAGTTAGACAATTAACGGACATTAATACGGCTCGACTTGTTTATTTTAGTTATTTTCACAGTATTTTATCTTACGGTATTTTATTATGGAGCAGTGCTGTCGAAATTAATTCTCTATTTATTTTACAAAAAAGAGCTGTGCGGTCTATTTATAACTTAAAAGTTAGAGATTCTCTGAGAGATGTTTTTAAAGAAATAGGTATTCTTACAGTCGCTTCGCAATATATATTTAATAACATATTATATATACGACAGACACGCGATAAATACGAGAAATAAAAACAAACTCGTAACGCCAAACTTTCGGCTTTAAAAAGTTAATAAATCCTTCATGGGTTTGAGTATACGAATATAGAATAAAGTTACAAGTTATCTTAGACCTTCCTTTTCTTGGTTTTAAATCTAAAATCAAAAGTTTATTATTAAATAAATCTTATTATAACGATCAAGAGTTTTTAGTGGATCGAAATTAGAGGAACTTAAGTTGTTGAATGATTTGCAGGATTTATATTATAATGTACATCACCTAGGATTGTTATATTTCTTTTGAAAGGAGCAACTGTTGAGTTTCTGGCCCGTTCTTCTCAACAGAGCAGCATTCCGAGCCGGTGGTAGCTTACTTATGGGCTGACTACACTGACCTTTTTTTTGTATTGTAATAAATGACGATTCAAAAGTGCGTGTAAAAGCCTACTTGAATAAAGATATTTTGAATTTTTTTAAGGTTAAACTTTGAACTAATTTTGCATTTTTTGATCTTTATATCTAATGTATATATAGATATATATAAATAAAATTGTGTCCATTTGTAATTTCAAATTAACAGCTCTTCACTAAATGCGTATAAAGTATATAATAATTGTCTGTCTGTTAGTTCTCTGTAAATGCTGGATTTTAACAGCAATATCACTGGCGGATAGCTGACGTTGTAATGAAACATTTAGGCTACTTTCATATTAATAAACCAATTCCGCAGTATGCAATAAGTGTTGACATTATTTTAATTGTATATTTTTTTAATATCTCGCGTGTTGATACTAAAATTTGTGTTATTTTTGATTCGGACCAATTGTTACATGTATAAAATGTAAATGAAATGAAATGAAGAGTATTACTCTTCATTATACATATATATATATATATATATATATATATATATACTTTCTCTCTATTTATCTTTATAAATATAAGATATCCATATTCGTATATTATCAATACTTTTGTAAATTAAATTTGTCTAAGGCGTCCGAGGTTAATTTGTATGTCGGATTGTAGATTAATTATTAGTTACTACTTGTAGTCTATCCTTAAAGGGGAGCGCTTATTTTTTTATGGTACAGTTGATCATCACGATCTTAAAACATTCGCGACTGCTGACGTGAATTCACGTCATTTCAAATTCTATTCCTGATTGCCGCTGATGTGAATTCACGTCACTTTCATCAAACAAATTTTATACTTTTCGTCCTCCCCATAATGATACAATTTGGGGTAACCAGCTTCAGAATTTCATTATATTAGCCGGTATTAGCCGGGCTCGGATGTGTTTAGAGTCGCCCGTGAACATTTTCTTTCTTTTAAAGACTGGGGAGAGATGGTTTCTTTTAAGGATACGATAAGGCGGTTAGGAGGGTGTTTGGCGTGACTGCTTTCTCCCACACTGACACGTGAAATTTATTCTTCGTTATGTCTTTAGAAATTGTTGTATATACTAAACAGCGAGTTTGTTTGTTGAAAATTATTATTATGAATCCATACAAAAATTCAGTATATGCAGATATTCATAGTTTTATATACCCATAGGTATTTATATACCCTCTTTCTCTCACCACCGATGTCGCTCACTATATTTATATGACCTAGTCATCTTGTTAGCAACAGATCTTTTTCTTATTATGAACTAATCATTGTTCTAGTTGTTCGCACATTGCTCATTAAACATTTTCGTTTGTGAAACAGTAGTCACAATAAAGTAAATTTAGTCATCCTCAGAGTGAAAGTACTATTAAAATCCGTCCAGCCGTTTCAGAGATTAACCAGAACAAACACAGACAGACAGACGGAAATTAATATATTTTTTTAATTTTAATACCATATATACTTTTGTTTCTTTCGTTGTATTTTTATAGAGATAATACCAAACTATTGAAAACGATGTTTAATATGTTTTAGGGGTCATATTTAAGAATTCTTCTCTTGCCTTCTAAGATTCTTTTATTTTTGCTCCTGTTTGTCTGTATTGACATTTATCATAAGTTCCATGATAATAATGTCTTATGGACATTGTCTATTGGGGTTAAAAATGGCAGCAGTAATCATTTTTAGTAGTTTCGTCCGCTGCTTCTATGGGTGCATATTTGTAGTATAGTAAACTTGTTTGTTATTTATTATTTTTATTTATTTTTAAACATTATTACACATATTCACTATATGAGAATAAAGAATAATATAAAGAATATTACAGCACTTGACATAAACACGTAGCCCGGAGATAAAACTGTTTATTGGGCAGTACCTCAGAACAATGTTGTAACAATCGTTTGCGTAGTCCAAATAGGTAAGAACCTTAGCTAAACAGATTTTAGTTGCATTACCACCCGTGTACTAACATCCGTACCACCTGGATGCGTTTCTCTTCTCTCTCTGGATCTTCTACTGCACCTGTTTCTAAAACTTTATACGTACCACTGAGATGTGGAATGAAATTCCTTCGGCGGTATTTCCGGATCGATACGACTAGCCTATTTTCAAAAAAGACGTATACTCCCACTTCCAAGACCGGCAACGCTCTTGCTATTCCCCGGATGTTGTAAGACTTGGTGGGCGGCGGTGATTACTTATCAACAGTGACCTGCACACTCGGTATGTCCTAAAAAAAGAAAAAATATTTCTACAGTTTTTTTCATTTACTTTGCTAAGATTTCAATTTACTTACGGTTAGACTCAATTCGACGAGATTTTCCGTGGTGGCTGTTCTTAAAGAGTGTGTTTAGGGTTGCTGTGTAGATATACTTTGCTTTTTGTTTGAGAGTTTGGTTTGCTAAAGGGTACTTTTCGACAAACCAGCTTGGGGCTACATTTTTCGACTGATTTGTATGAAGTTATGATATTTGTTTTGATATGGTTTAGTGTGGCCGTTGCTGTGGTCGCCGTGGTGGCTGTGGTCGTGGTCATAAAATTTTGCCACGTCTAATGTACCTACATTATAGGTTGGATATAATTGCATGGATGTCTGTTAATGCTATTATATTTTAACTCGTTAATAAAATAAAGTATTTAATATTTATATGATGTAATTGATAATATCCATTTAATTTAAGAAAGTAGCCATATTTATTACATGTGATAAGGAATGTGATAAGACTAAGACTGTACTGTTTATAAAATATAAAATTCTGTGTATAAAAAATAGATTGTAAATGAAATGTATAATTCTATTTTATAAGTGTATTATTACAAAGATCTTATATTATAAACTGTTGTAAAATAATTATTTGTTTTTGTAATCCTTATACTTATGTTATTTTATCATATTGCTAAAAAAAAAATTGATTTTTGTATTGTATGTACTTAACACTCTAGTAGAGTAATGATTATATATAAACCTTGATTAAACATTTATTAGGTTTTATCAATATAATATCAATAAATATCAATGAAACGTCCGGATACTTGTACGAGTATGTATGTATTGTAAATAAATTATCCGAGTCTTAGTTGATAATGGGCTCGGATAATTTATTCAACTGGATACTTTAATAATATTTTCTACCATTTAAATGGTGTAGTCATATGTTTTCTAAAATGTAATGTATTATATGTTTTTAATTTTGGTATAAATTAACTTCAATTATATATTTTTTTTATATAAAAAATATAATATATGTAATTTTCTCTTACACCAAAGTAACTATCAGAAATTTAATTTCGTATGATGTAGGATGTATATATTGTTCAGTATTAATATTGTATACTCGTTCAAGTAAAGTACTGTTCTAAATTAATACACTTTGAATTAGCAAGTTACAAGGAAACATTTCTAAAATTTGTATATCAAATGAATCATTACTTTCTGAAAGTTATTGCAATTGATGTTTTCCTAAATTTGCTAAACTATTTTGCCACATTCAGGAGACAGCCGTCGAAAGAAAGTCACCCCGTGTGTTTTTATTATTTTATCTATATATATATATTAGACTGGTTCAAAAAAAGTGACTATTTTTTTTTTTGAAACAATTTCATTTATACCTTCGAGGAGGTGTAGAAAGATGCCTGTTAAAAGGAGAGCTCTTAATATTAATATTTAGAGGTCGCTCATCGCAGATTTCTATTTCCCATTGAAATAACATTGGAAAAAAAATTTTTAAAGTTTGGAATTTTATATTTCGGTCTAGAAGCAAAATGCCGAGATGAACGATATGTATTTTTATAGAAAATTTGTTGCTCTACAAAAAAGGTTTCTTATCATTTTTCGACAAATTCACTCCTTCAAAAGTTATTCAAGGTTAAAGTTTAATTTAAAGTAAATTCAAATTTTTTTTCTTGATATCTGACAAAATGTTAAAACTTATCACTTAAAATCATAAAATCATTCGTGAAAATTTAATGAATGATTATCTAAAGAAAAGTAGAGCCAGTTTAAAATTCTAGATTTAGAAATCTCTAGTTAAAATCATAAATAACCCCAATTGAAGTTTAGTTCCATGTTAATTCATATTAATTCCACTTTCAATGGTAAAATTTTTTTGAAACAGTTACCAACAGTAGTTTATGGAGAATATCGGTCACTTTCTTATCGGTGGACCAAAAATGAAGCATGTTATTACTTTGTTCGTTATCGTTTTAAGTTGCTGAGAAGTTTTCTTTTAAATTCCGACTCGTATGTTATTGTTTAAGATTTCAATTAATAGAAATTTATAATTTTCGTTTTGAGTAGTTTAAAATTTTACTATTAATATTATGGAAAAGAAAGTATATTTAATTGGTGAATTGAGTGATAATTTCACTGGACGTAAACTTCCGACCAATGGAGAAGTTATGTCTGTGTTCTTGTATCAGCATAACCAACTCAAGTTGCTTAACTCAAGTTACTTTAAATTAAACTTTAACCTTGAATAACTTTTGAAGGAGTGAATTTGTCGAAAAATGATAAGAAACCTTTTTTGTAGAGCAACAAATTTTCTATAAAAATACATATCGCTCATCTCGGCATTTTGCTTCTAGACCGAAATATAAAATTCCAAAGTTTAAAAATTTTTTCTCCAATGTTATTTCAATGGGAAATAGAAATCTGCGATGAGCGACCTCTAAATATTAATATTAAGAGCTCTCCTTTTAACAGGCATCTTTCTACACCTCCTCGAAGGTATAAATGAAATTGTTTCAAAAAAAAAAAATAGTCACTTTTTTTGAACCAGTCTAATATATATATATATATATATATATATATATATATATACACGTGGTAATAACCAACACGCCATGTTCCGAACGGCGGGAGGTGGAGGACGGAGCTACAAATGACGTGGAATGTAAGAGGAGGAATGGAACAGAAGATGAATGAATTATTAGATGTGATGGATGACAAAGATTTGGATGTTATTTGTGTGTCTGAGACCAAGCGAAAAGGCAATGATACGACCGATTTACCTGGCAACCGGGTCGCTTTCTGGGCTGGGGTTCCAGAGGGTGAGCGAGGTTGCCAAGGTGTAGGCTTATTATTGTCCTCTCGAATGGTTAATGCAATGATAGAGTACAAGGCGATCAATCCGAGGCTTCTTTGGGTTCGCTTTAAGCTGGGGATAACAAGAGTATTCTTGTTAGCCGTGTATGCGCCAGTATCCTCAGCTCAAATGAGCGAGCTCGAGGAGTTTTGGGAGAGTGTCAGGGATGTTCTAAGTAGTGTCAGAGATAATGAAAAGTTAATAGTATGTGGAGATATGAATGGATGGGTTGGAACCACGTGAACTGGTTACGAAAGCGTGCTAGGCAAATAATACGGTGATAGGAGAGTAAATGAGGCTGGCAAGCTTATTTTGGAATTTTGTAAGGAGAAAAATTTGTTTGTGGCAAACAATGTTTGATCACAAACAAATTCATGTGTACCCATGGGAGCGCGCGGAATTATATTTATTCGTATGCGTATTCGAAGTCAAGTTATGTATGAACGTGAAGACGCCTCGGTCTTGACTACCAGCGTAATGCTGAGTCCAAATGTAGTCGATAGTGAAATCAGTTTGGACGAAGTAGAGAGCGTGATTCGAAGTCTGAAATGTGGTAAGACTGCGGGAGCAGATGAAGTTACTGCCGAGATGATCAAATATTTTGGGCCACGCGTCTTGGACTTTTACTGGTTTTTGTGCAATTTATGCTGGAAATCGGGGGAGGTCCCAGACAATTGGCGAAGTGCAGTCATCGTACCTTTGTATAAAGGCAAAGGTTCACAGATAGACTGTGCAAGCTATAGGGTTATCAGTTTGATTAGCTTGGGCGGTAAGGTTTATTCTAAAATATTAGCCAGAAGAATGCGAGAGAGATCTGAAAGGCTGTTGTGGGAGGCCCAAGGAGGTTTTAGACCTGGAAGAGGGTGCATAGGTCAGATCTTTTCCCTCCGCATGATCACGGAAAAGTTTTTGGACCTAAACGAAAAGGTTTTCTGTGCTTTAGTGGATTTGGAAAAGGCGTTTGACAGAGTTGTGAGAAAGAAGTTATGGGAGATACTGCCCCGATACAATGTGAACGGACCCTTGCTACAGGCAGTAAAGTCTCTTTACAGAGATCACTCGGCTGTGTGCGAGTAGGAGCTGACATGTCGCCTTGGTTTGACATCCAATCGGGTGTTAAGCAAGGTTGCGCTATGTCAGCTTGGTTGTTCAATTTGTATTTGGATAGTTGTCTCCAAGGCGTGAAAGACAGTGACATGGGAGTGAAAATAGGTGACCTTAAGGTCAATTGCTTGCTATATGCAGATGATGCAGTGCTCATTGCATCATCAGAATACAATTTGCAGGCATTGGTCATCACTCTGAAAGATGGGTGTGAAATTAATGGTCTAAACCTGAATGTAGACAAGACGAAGGTTCTGATATTTGAAAGAAATGAAGAAAGAACAGAATGTAAAATCAACGTGAATGGTAAGATAAGAGAACAAGTGAATGAAGTGGTATATTTGGGAAGTATGTTTAGCAGAGACGGAAGATACGAAATAGATGTGGAAGGGCGTATTGCTGCCGGTAACAGAGTCAACGGTGCTTTGACTGCATTGCTGAGATGGCAGAACGTCAGCATAGCTGCACGTTTGGCTGTACACAATGCAGTTTTGCTACCGACGCTGTTATACGGCAGCCAAACGTGGGTAACATAGAAGAAGAATGTAAGAAAGATGAATGCTGTGGAGATGCGATCTCTTCGCAGAATATGTGGAGTCAGTTTAGCTGATCGAATCCGCAATGAAGAGATCCACAGAATGGCAGGTACTAGCGAAGATGTCACGGTGAGAATGAAGAAGAACGTGGTCAGGTGGTTTGGGCACGTCGAACGAACGAGTGATGAAAGAATGGTAAAAAAGATTTATATAGGAGTGGATGTGGCCGAGGCGAAAGAGGTATGCAGAGACCGTAGCGTTTGGCGCTCCGTTGTCTCTGGCTACCCCGCAAGGGATATGGCGTGAAGATAAATAAATAAATATAAACCAACACTATAGTAAATCTCGAATAATTAATTAATTAGATTACTATATTAATTTATCAATACTCCCACACCTCGCTTTGCGTCGCGGTTACGTTCCAAAAAAACACGGCGCAAAGTAAAACGACGCAAAAGTAAATTAAGGTTTTCTACAGAAAACCATATGAAGATCGAAATACTACTTTAAAAAAAAAAACCTTTTTCGTAAACTGAAACAACACGTAAATATTACGCAACGCGCGTAACGCAACTCTAAAAAAAAACCGCGAAACGACGCAAAGCGAGGTATGGAAGTATTATAATATATGGACAAACAGATACATTATATTTCTATATTCTAATACTATACCATGACTTGGTTCGCGCGGAATATGTTTGTTAAAATAAGATAGCCTAAGTTATGACTTATGACATCAGCCTTCTGCTTGTGAAAGTCCTGTTGAAATAGGTCCAGTCGTTTTAAAGATAAGCGGAAACAAAAACAACGCTAAAAATTGTTTTGTGAAAAGCTGTTAATTTGGAATTACAAACGGACACTTCAATTTTATTTATATGTATGTATATGTTGAAATAAACGATAATTATTGTTACTTTTTTGATGTAACTTAAGTAAAAGAGTTGTTTATATTCAGATGTATTTTTGATATTAATGTGAAAAGAAACTAATTATATTAAAACTGTATTATCTTTACTTAATAATATAATATATTACCAAAATAATATTTCCAAATAAAAGTTTATGTAATATTACAATAATTTTGTAAAAAATAATAAAATTCTTACAATAAAATTTGCTTTTTATTTTTAATAATATTTAATAATTACGGTGTTATTATTTTATAAGTATTGTATATTTATATTATTGTTGTTTATATTTTATTAACAAGTCAACAGGAAGTCAAGATTTGGTATTATGGAGGAAGCAGTAGGTATGACTTTTTTTTATTTGCAGCGTCAATTCGTCCGGAATGAATGTGCATTTTGAAGACTTCATTGTATAGTGACAATATAAATTTTGGGTGTCCACGAGCCAAATTATTTGCTAACCTTTAAGTATATATTATATATGTTAGTTATTCTAAATTACTTCTCACCTAGCTTGAGATTTTAGGTCGCTGTTAGGTTTCTTCCGTGAGGCAATACTCTGTCAATATATATATATATATATATATATTAACAGTAACATTCCTTCTAACGAGCTAATGAAATAAAATATATAAAGGTTTAGAAAATATTTTATTTCATCAGTTAGTATACACGAAAACTATAGTATATATATTATATTATAAAGGCGGCGATCGTGTGCTGAAGCTAAACCGTGGAATGGAGGACTACTGGATGGAGGAGAATTCTAAAATCCCTTATTATTTTATAATAACACTATGAAATTAGCTATAAATTTTATATGATTGCTCGTTTATTTGTTGTAATTGTTTTAGTACTATAATTTGTTTGTGAAACAGTGATCGCAATACAAAAATACCTTTTTTTAGGACGCTTTTGAATTCGTATATTTAATTTTAAGTTTACAGAGACTCAACTTTATAGAAGGACTTATTTTGAAAAGTGTGGTATGAATATAGGTCCTCCCATGTGACACACAAGTAATCACTACTATTGATTTAAAGTGGAAAAGATAAAAATAAATAATTAAAGTTCAATCTTTAAGATTTGATATAATATATAACAATCTTATCTCGTTAAATTAACCGAACCTAACGTTCAATATAAAATTATTTCTTTTATATTGTACTGAGGATTTTCCCATAAATGTAATAAAAGTAAAATGAAATTCATTTTATATATTAGAGCTAATTTGTTTTTTTTTTCGCAGGTACCCTTCTCGAAATAATATTCCGCCACCTGGATACCCTCCCATCACTGGCAAACCAATGCCCCTGATGGCAAATTTAGTCTTACCTAACGAACCTCCACCTGGATATCGTGGACGATACGATGGTCCACAATTTGAAGATATTCCTCCTGGTGTCGAACCTACGGTTCCGGGTTTTGAGCCGTCTCCATTTGAGAAACCTGTGTTTGGACCACCGGGTCCTATGGAAAGAGATAGATTGCCATCGTCGAACTATAGAGATCCCTATAGAGCACCGTATGTTGAAGCACCAAGTGGCTATAGGGATGGTCCAATACCTCCACTTCAAAGTGATTTGCAAGGCCATATGGGAGAACACCCGCAGCGGTATCGAGATAATTTTAGACCGACCGGACATCCTTATCGCGACCAAGGACCAGTTAGTTATAGAGATGGACAAACATACAGAGAAACGGGGTCGCAACCCCCATATCGTGAAGGCAATTTTAGGAATGGCCCACCCCCACTTTTTAGAGATAATAATTACAGAAACAATCCATTTAGAGATGGTAATTTCCGCGAAAATGTACCCCATAATTTCCGTGATGGATCTGCACCATTTAGACCTCCAAGTGCTGATCCTCGAGAACCAAATCCTGCGACTTATCATGATCCAAATTATAGAGAAGGTTTTCGTGAGGAAAGCAATGCGAATAGAGAAGGGCGATCAGGATATCGGTCTAGTACTCGTAATAGAGGTGGGTCCAGGCGTAATCCAAATGAGCACGAAAGACATCGAGACAGAGATGGCAGAGACCGAGAACGTTGTAACGATAATCGGGAAGCCCCAGATCGACAACGTGACGTCGATAAAAGAACCGGTTATGAAAAAAATAGAGAAAATCGAGAAGAGCGCCCCAGGGATTATGACAGAAATCGAGATTATGAAAAAGAAAAAGATCGTGGCCATGACAAACAATCTCCAGATAGAAAACAACGTGTTTCCCCAAAGCGTAGTAGAGATACTCGTGAAACCAAACAAACTGAATCAAGAGGTCGTTCCCGTGACCGAGAAAGTAGAAAAGAAAAAAAGGAAGAGAGGACACGCGATAAATCATCCGCCGAGAGAAGTAGAGAACATAAAGAAAAGGATAAGAAGATTAAGGATAGAAAGAAGAAGAAGAGAGAAAAAGAAAAAGAAGTTGATAAGAAAAAGAAACGCGATAAAAAAGACAAAAAAGATAAGGATGGACCTAAAAAAGAGGATGACGATCAGGAAAAATCTGATGCGAAACA
This sequence comes from Melinaea marsaeus rileyi, assembly GCA_918358865.1. NCBI lineage: Eukaryota > Metazoa > Arthropoda > Insecta > Lepidoptera > Nymphalidae > Melinaea > Melinaea marsaeus. The sequence continues at coordinate 1,799,875 of OU911089.1, forward strand.
AGAGTCTCATGAGTTGCATAAAGAAACAACCGATCATCCTGCGGAAGTCAAAGAAGCCAAATCAGAAATTGAAACTAATCTTCCAAATGAGAATGCTGAAAAATTAGATTCGAATGAAAAAGTTAAGGATGATTTATATGGTGACGAAGCTGCTGAAGCGATTGATAAGGAAATAATACAAAACTATATAAAAACCGAAGGAAAGGAGGAGGTAATAGAAAATAAGGTTACAGATGGTATTTCCAAAGAAGAACCGTTTGATGGTATAGAACTTCAAGTCCCGGCCGATGAATTGGAAGTAGACATTGAGCAACCTAATAATAATAATAATAATAATAATAAGGAAATGCTAGCTCCATTGCCGGCATTATCTAAATGGGAAGTCGAAGATGATTCCATTGAAAAATCTAAAGAACCAGGTGAAATAACTTCTCCAGAAGAAGAAGAAGATGGTGGTAAGGTGACATCAGAAGTTATAAAGCGTGCAGAAAACGCTATATTTGCTAAGGCTATTAATTCTTTGAGACCAATTGAAATAAAAAAGATCAGCAGCGATCGTTTGAAATTGTATGGTGATGACGCTCAAGCTAAGAGTTCCTTAGATAATATACAAATTACCGTTCCTGTCATCAATGCAGAGCAACAGCAGCATATAGATTCCAACAATAAGAAGAGAAGATATTCCAAGACACCTCCACCTCGGTTGTCTGTGAAAGAAAGACTTGGCGGAAAAGTTGATGAAGTTCGGAGGACTAGAGAACCTCGGATTGTTCAAAGTACTGTTGAAAGGGTTAAATCAAGATCAAAAACTCCGAAACATGAACAAGTACCTTATCGCCGAGTTACTGTTGAAAGGGACAGAGGGCGTAAGCCCGAAAGTTTAGCTAGGATAGAGGCAGTAAAAGGTGACAGAAGAGTCATTGATGTAGGAAAATCTGAAGAAAACTATCGATCTAATAATGAAACTGAATATAAAAAGAGACATTATGGTAAAATTAAAGAAGAAATGAAGACTTCAAGTGATAGACGTGAAGCAAATTCTCATATTTCAGAGAAGAGTACAATTACACCAGATGTGAAATCTTCAAATGAACGGGAACGAAAAAAATCGGTTTTAGATGAAGCTCATTTCGAACCTGACTATGACGAAAATGTGGAGTCCGATACAGAAGCAAAAGCGGATCCCGGGAAGAAACGTGAACATTCCCGTGATAACACTTTTGCTGGCGCCAATGAACCGAAGAAGGCCAAATTCGACACTGAAACTATTAAATTAGATCTGACAAATGTTAAAAAGAAGCCAGATTCTGACAGCGAATCATCAAGCGATTCTGAATATTCTTCATCTTCTTCCTCGTCTGATGCTCGCAAGCGTAAGAAGAAGAAGAAGAAAAATAAGAAGAAAAAGAAGCGAGCTGCCAGCGAAAGTGACAGTGAGTCAGACTCCAGTTCTGATGATCACAAGAAAAAGAAGAAGAAACGTAAACATAAGAAAAAGTCAAGCAAGAAGAAGAAGAAGTCTAAGCATAAGTAATAGTTTGACTTACTTGAACTTTAAATTTTCTTTCTTTTAATGGTTTCTGCTTTTTTCCTTACAATATTGTTGTAATTAATATTAACATGCTACATGTAGGCGAGGGGAGTTTTATCGTTCTGTATAATTGCATATTCTAGAAAAGTATTTACTTAATAAATACATACAAAAATGTTATTTTTTATTTATCCCTTAATGTTATAAAAGATCTATGTTCGATTTACCGCTTTAACGATATAAAAATCTAGACATAAATAAAATTGAAGTGTCTGTTTCTAATTTCAAATTAACAACTTTCCACTAAACGCATATGGGAAGTATCGTATATACTTCCCATATACGGTACTTCATAAAAGAAAAACAGGCTAATCTCTGAAAATACTAGACCGATTTGAACAGGATTTTCACTGACGAATAGCCGATGTTATAAGAAGTAAATTAGGCTACTTTCATTAAAAAAAAAATATTTTGCGCGAACGAAGTAAAAAAGAAATATACTTAAATCATTTTATTTACATATAATTTTAGTGATATTCATAAAATAAGATCAATACATTATCTGTTATAACCTTTAAACAGTATAACTACAAAGTGATGGAACCAATTCTTGCGCTTCATTTGTCTCTTTATCTTAGCTTCGTGTCTGAACTTCAGCCATCCCTCTCGCAATTCCTCCTCTTGAGGACCGTATGTAGGTTTCTTGCGGAAAGCCGTTTTGATTGTCTAGAAATCAAAGTTGCATACATTAAAAGAAAACAGCTACAGTAAAATTATATAATTAAATCCATGTGGAGGGCCCGAAGCAACGAAGGAGTGGAGACCCCTTATCAAAGAAATATTTTTTTGTTAGTAAATTTAAACTTGCAATCCGGGCTTTCTGATATATTGGTATAATATTATTATGTTTGTGCAAGTATTAGAAAAAATGCAAAAATAAAATTGAGAAGAAAAACGTTTTATTTTTTAAATTTTATTTTGGGGGCCCTCCCCTGTGGAATCCTCAGGGCAGTAACCCCGCCTCCCCATCCCTAAATTCAGCCCTGTCTGTATCTATACATGACACTACAGTAATTACTTAATTAGTTTTTACCTTTCGGTTTATTACATACCTCAAAAACATTCCTGTTCCTGTACTTTACTAAGGCTATCGCTATGAATAAAGGAACCATGGCCATTCCAATGTACTGCATCAAATTACCAGCAACTGAAAAAAATATGAATTAAAAACGGATAGTCTATATTGAGAATAATATCCAGAACTTTATAACACTTACGATAAGCAGATTCAGGATACTCATAATCGTCACCATACACCAGTCTCTCGGTGGTGACAATGGCGTAAAAGAATACAAATATCATGAGCAAGGGTGTCACAATCATCCAACAAATTCTCCAATAGAAGGACGTTTTATGACCGAGCATATATTCAATATCATTGCATATATTTTCCAAACCTGTTGCGATAAAATATATATTATAGCTACTCAGAAAATATGCTATTAAATTGTCTGTTAAATAATTTTTTTAAATGCATTTTTGGGAAAAAAATTACCATAAATCCAGAAGACTCCTATAGATTCAGCTATAGCTGAAAATAATCTCATAAATGTACCACCATAATGGTCTACTAGTTCTAGTACAAATTGACCACCCTGGAATTATACAATAGATAAATAAGTGAAATAATTTAAAGTGCCAACAATTTTAACATCTCCGACTTAAGAGTGTGATTAAACAAGTGATTTATTAGAAATAATAAATTCTATCTAAAATATCATACTAGATTTATGAGTGAGAATAAAAAACATCTTTAAGTGCTGAATTGATTATTAGGGTCCTCCTTATTCAAAACATACTTCACCAAGTAACTATGCAACTACTTAGTTTTTAATTAAATAATAAGAGTATCAATAGTTACTGATACGTATTTTGTAAACTTGTTTTGTAACAAGTCAAGACGCATCTTGCTGCATCATTATCATAACGCATACATATAGACTTTATTTTGAAATGCAATGAATCTCAAGATTGGTGATGGTGAGGTTTACAGAAGATAAATCTCACATACCGGTGTAACATAAATCAACCCGATGAGGAAAATGGCGGAGCAGACGAGAGCTGACATTATCTGCGTGGGCACCCGCGGGAAGGCGTCCAACAGCACTGTGTTGATGACTGACACCAGAGCTACTCCCGATCCCACTCCCAGGGTGGCCATCATCAAGAAGAACAGCACCGCGAATAACTACAATAACAATATGTAATTTTATTAGTGTGGTCCCAAGATAAAAATTAAATGTATCATTATAAAAAGCATCGCAAACTTCTTTTATTAATGTAAAGTAATACTAGGGAGATGTAATATCTCAAATTCGAATATCTCAAAGTAGATAAAGACAATACACAAACCTGAGGAACGAATGGTGTTTTAGCGATGGCATCCGGGTAGGATACAAAGGCAAGACTGGCGCCTCCCGAGCCAATCACGTTGCTGACATCTTCGATATTTAACTCATAAGCTAAGTTACCTAGCACACCAAAAATGGTGATACCAGAGATCAAACTCGTCAGAGTATCCAGAGTGGTGACTATCATTGAGTCCCTGGAAATTAAACCATTCGGTAATTAGGCGTGAATTTTAAATTCTAATATAAATAGCAGGATATTTGTTATAAAGATATTGTATCCACAATATTTAACTGTCTAGTCTAAATAAATATTACATGCTAGTAGGTATAACAGTATAAAATACAGTAAATAAAATAATGTTGGCCTAATTTTTTCCAGTTATATTGACTTAATATTATAATTCGGAATATTGTACCAATCTACAAAAATATTTAAGATATTTAGGTCTTACACCAAATTCTTTGATTGAAATTCTATGTTGAAAATCAATGAACAATACCAAATCATTGTTGTTGTTTATTTACTTATTAAATAATCTATTTTAATTGCCACTTTGTATAAACCGTACTTTTTAAATAAGACAAATATTAAGTCAAAACACCAATAAACAAACTAATTTTATTACACTGTAACAACATTGATAATAGCCTATTCTATAAATGTCGATTAATATTAAAATTTTAAATGTATACCTGTAGACATTTTGTCTGAATCCGTTATATGAAGAAAACATGATGAGTGTTCCCGAACATACGGCCAGGGAAAAGAAAACTTGAGTGACTGCAGCGTACCACACCTAGAAGAAATAAATACATATTTTATACTAGTTGTTATTGTTATAGTGATTGTACGTTCTTACACTCACAATTCAAACAGTAAGTCATTTATAATTACAATGTCGTGTATCACAGTTAGTTGTATGATAGTAATAACAATAATAAAGGGAAGAGTGATGTCGAATAACGCTATGGTTCTTAAAAGTATTTTAAAATGTCTCTGCAATATTGGTATTTGTTCATTTATTTAAAATTATTCCGCAGCATATATTGTACGCGTTTCATTTTAAAAAAGCTACTACATATAATGTTCTCAGAGATGTGATATGTATGTGTTTATGTGTGTATGGGTAAAACTGAACTCTTACCCGAATTTCCAGAATTTTGGACCATACTGGCGTTACAAAGAATAAAATTCCATTTACAGCACCCGGTAAAGTGACCGCCCTAAAATGAAATAAATCAACATTAGGAAGTATTCAATTTTTGTTTAAAATACGATAATGTATTAAATTATATGCATATACTACATGGCGTTATTAACTTTTTTGTTTTACATTGAAAAGGGGGAGAGGATAAACGAGCATGCGGGGCCTCTGGAGGAATGTCGGGGCCTGTACTCCGATACTTGGTGAGCCAGCTTTCAAAAAACGGCGATGTAATTTTAGGGATTAAACTGAATGAGATTTAATTCATTCCATCCAAAAACCTGCCATAGGGTGGCCTTAATTAAAAACACAGATTAAAATTATTTATCGTGAAGTAGAATTGTTTCTCAATACGTGCTAACTATATATACTATACTATACTATTTCATTTACCTGATTAAAAGGATAATGAGGACCACATAGGGAAAAAGTGCCAAGAAGTATGCAGCTTTGCCTGTACTTTTAACGCTTCGAGCCACAATTAAGTATATTATGACCCAAGAAATGAACAGGCATAGTGTAAGATCCCATAGAGGTACACCTGAAACAATAAAAAATATATTAGGAAGGTAATCTCAAAGAAAACTTTCGGTTAATAAAGTTTGGTATCTTAATATATACTTACCAATTCCATCATGGATTCCCTTTGATTGCCTCAATACTGTTTCTCTGTAAATTTAAATTACATTTCTTTAAACGAAAGGCAGAAAGGCACAAAAACCGAGCTGTAACTGAGATAAGCGATTTGTAATATCGAAGTCTTACATAAAAAGATCTACAACATTACAGATCCATCCAGATTACTATTTCTTCATGTTTACAAATTACATTATAACATTATTATAATATTCCTTAGCTAATGGAATGTAATGTATCTTTATTAGTAATCAGTAGATAATAACTTTTGTGTAGCTGCTAGTATTATTATTCATGATAGACAATAGTGCATTGAGGTCACGAGGTATAAAAATAAGAGAAATAACTTTTGTAACAATTGTAAATGGAGCAAATGAAAACTTTAGACTAAATTATAAACTAGTAAATAAAATAATTCTTAGATATAATCCGTAATTATCTTTGTAAATATCATCATTCACCACATGAGGAACGCTATACTGATAATTATTATTTATTTTGGACACAAATTCTCAAGTAACATATCTATTGTTTCTATTTTGTCTGAACACTTCCACAAGCATGTTACAGTTATACGAGTAAATGCTTTCACACTGTCACCGGCGAGGATCTCGATACAGACGAATAAATAAATAAATTAAATGATGTGTAGATAAATGGCATTTTATAAGCTTAGCTTAAGAAGACTTTAAGCTAAGCTTATAAAATATAAGCTTTAACTACATATTATTTTAAACCATAAACAAAAAAATAGATGACACTCACGTAAAGTACAACTCAGCGCTGCTGACTGGATCTCCTTCCATTTCTGTGATGTTGACGGATTCCCCTGATGGCACACAGTTCCTCCACTCCGAGGCGCACACCGCCCAGGGTAAAGGACTTTGAAAACTCATAGCAAGATAGTAGAAACATAGTGCTATAATGGATACGTAGTAGGATACCAGATATATTGCACCCAATGTCTGAGCGTATCCCGTACCTATAAATAGAAACAAAATTTAGGATATTTTCTTCATAATAAATATTAAACTGAACAAAATATAAATGAATAAAATATGAATAAGATTCATTTCATCACGCCAGAGTGAGAGCTCTCAAGATAAATCGTAGCTGCAGCAGTATGAAATATTACTGATTCATTTAAGTGAAATTAATAATTAATTGCATTGCTGAAAGACGACTACAAAATCACATCTAGGGGGCCTTAATCTATTGTATAAGAACAAGAGTGGGCTCCCTGAACAAAACTGTGCCCATAGGAATGTATAAGTGAAGTTTTGATTGTTTAATAAAGCCTCTTAAGATTGGCAATTACTGCTACAGAACATACATTCTCACAAGTAATACCGCTTGTATATACACTTCACGAAGAATGGCCTTCAAATTTTTTTTTCAATTCAGACATCGTCCTCGCCAGACTCGCCAGATTTAATAATAATTGAAATATCAAAAATGTATGAAAAAAATGTTCTAAATACATGTTCACCAAATTAAATTGGATTATTATTAAGTAAAGTAATCAATTAGATAATTACCATAATAATCTATAAAAACAGACAATGATCACAAATATTAATATAATAATAATTGAGATGATCTTCTAGAGATAAACAATGAATGATATTATCGCTGTGAACTTATGTTTGAAGATATAGTTTAATTTATATGCCTTATATATATTTTTTTATAGAATTGAGTAGCAGACGAGCAAAACGTTCATCTGATGGTAAGTAATACCCAGGGGGAGACTAGGACCAAAGAAGAATAATTAAGAAAAGTTCTGTTATTAGCTCTCACGCCCATATTCTTTAAATGGAAACGTCGTAAAAAAATAAAAAAAAAACACAAGTAAAAATACGAATTATTAAAAAAAAAAAATTATAAATATGTTATACATTATTATGTTGATAAAAATGTCATTGTTTTAATTACGAGATAGTGGATAATTATCGCAGAAACATAAAAATGCGAAAGTCATGTACGTAATATGCCGTCTAACATTCTTTAGATATACATTACTACGTATTCGATTTGGGTATTAATGATATAATCAATGTATAATCATTCCCAGTCACAATAGTCAGCACTATTGTATTTATTTGATACAGGATAAGAGCGCTATAATTACTTAATCTATCTTCATGATCCACAAAATCACTTGATAAGGTTCTTAATTACAACTGTTAACAAATTTGCACATCATTAGATAATATACACAATGACAGAATTTATTTATGTCACGTATTTGTCATGTCATTCTCTTAACAATGTAACTTCAACATCAGTGGCGTAGGTAGCTGTAGGCTCTCGCCTACGGTCTCACACTTAGAGGGGCCTCTTTACTTGACTCTTGACTCTTTACTTGACTTAGAGGGCCAAAAAATATTGGCCACACTTTTTACAGACTGCAATCTTACTGCACTTGATACGTGTTACGTGATCCAAAAAAACGTGACAATGCCATACAAATGACAGAAAAGGGCCCTCCCTCATTTGACTTCGTCTATATTAGCTCGCTACGCCACTATTCAACAGTTAGAAGTTCATGTTCTTAGCCTAATATTAATATAATTATTTTTTTATATTTTAGATTGGTTCTTACAAATATAATAACCAGGACCATTATTTGTTTCCAACTCAAAAAACGTAGTCTAATTTTAATCTTCAGTGACATGTACATGTCACTGAAGATTAAAAGTAGTAAAATTATTACTAGTTGTTGCCAGCGAGTTGTCTTTCCTCCCATCTCGAATCAATCTATAATCTCTCAAATTTATACAAATTGATAAATTGTAGATTTTGTTTTAATTACAGATTTTTTATAACTCAAACCATATGTTGAGATAATATTATCACTTAGATGATTTATCAAAATCACACCAAATTGCATTGAAATAAGTTCAGTAGCATTTTCAGATGAAAATGAGGGAATTGCATAGTAAAGCTACATGTTGACTGGGCCATAACTACTCGGAATTGTATCAAACAATTTGCTAAGTTTTGTTTTGAGATTTATGTCATGTATAGAACGCATAATTTTTTTAAAAATTTTAATTACATATTTTTCCCCTTTTTTAAATGAATAGTCGTGAATACATAGAATGGAGTAAAGGAGAGTTACCCCAAAATTAGTTTGTAGACAATTTTAAATTGCGTAGCAAATCATTTTTGGGATACTGTTGCCTCTGTAAAATAAACCAGTGTCCCAAGTCACCTCCTCACCTCACCTCACCTCCATTACACTTTCGATGACAATAAAAATATATAATAAGAAAATCACACTGATGTAAATAGTATCAAATATTATTATTATTTACTATTGTTTTATGTTTGAAGAAGTTTGCGATAATTATTCTCTTTCATCAAAGTCTATTTATGAAGCCAGTCAAAAGTATAATTTTTTTCAAGACAATCCGTGAAGTGGGTATATTGATAAAGATTTGATATTAAATTTAATTTAGGATCAGAACGTAATGTTAAATATGCACCTTAAATATGTCCTGAATGTAAGAACTTTATTATTGCGCTAATATGGTATCAAATTTAAAATTAATGACTAATATTTTCTTAAACTAAAAGACGATTAATGAAACCGGACCAAAGCTTATGTTATATGATGTATAATCTTACCTTTCATAGCCGGTGAGAGAGCCCACACTCTAACACAGTTACTGTTGCTGAACTGACCCAGCACTGTTTCCAGATAGTACATGGGCTTGCCGATGACAAACAGAACTATTAAATACGGGATCAGAAACGCTCCTCCTCCGTTATTATATGCCACAAATGGGAAACGCCACACGTTCCCGAGACCAACGGAAGTTGAGATACATGACATCAGGAACTCCAGCTGGTTGTCCCATTTCGGACGCTCCCTTATATTTTTCTTTTTCTATAAAAACGTGATCTATATTAATTTTAAAGAACATAATAAATAAAACAATTTCAATTACCAATTTCAGTATTTTTTTTTAAAGATCAAATTGTTACTAACAAATGTGAGTTTTATGTTACTTTAGATAAAAAAAATAAATAATAATTACCTCTACATCTTCTAAATTTGAATTTAAATCACTTTTTATATCTTTTTGGTCAAAATTGACTTTGACCTGATCTGGCTTTCCTGCCATTAGCTTATTAATTAATTATAAATTACAAAAAATGGTACTTAGTTATTATAAAAAGTTCTAAAGCACAGAACACTGTGAAGAGTGACTGACAATAAAATAGGATTTCATGGTGTCCGTCTGTTTTATTGCGTTTCTTTTATCATAAATACGTTGATTAAATAAATATAGATAATAGACACGGGATAATTATTTATCTATTTTATACGTCAATATGAAACAGTTTTTTAGCATGTATTTGTGAATACAAACGAATTATTTGGAGTCATTAAAAAGTTATACGATCGTCTGAACTATTCCGTTTCTGAGCTAAATTCAAATAAGTTATAAAAAAATTATTCTACAACCTTAATATCTATATATATTGAAACCAATTGCTGTATTTTGTAAGGTTAATGCTTGAGAACGGGTCTACCGTTTTCAGTGTGTTAGGTTCGCAATTGTAGCGACAAAACTAGTTCGGAAAAATATTTTTGGATAGATAAAACATATTTGATGTTCAGTTTCACTAACCTTTATTTTTAGTATACCAGTACTAATTACTCTATACTGTATAGCAAGGATATTATTTTCAAATATAAATTTTGTCTGTTTGTTATACTAAATGACACATTGTATTAACTATTACACTGACTGTTGGATTAGCGGTCCTACAAGTATATATTAAATAAATATTAGACCCTAAAGTATTCTTATGTTTGGTAATATATAGAATCCTATAGAAATAGGACTAAGATAAGAATACTTTGCCGTACACTTCGTAGATAATGGGCCATCAAGTTACTTCTTGTTAGGTTTCCATAGTCCACTAGGAACCTACTGACGATCGCACAGTATTTCAAGGGGCTCTCCAAAAGCTACTTTGACAATGCTGTGGGACACCCAAACCCGCTGGTGGTTAAGGCCACAGGATACACGGCCCGTAAGACTCCTAAAGTCAGAAAGAGAAGACCCAAGTCGGTACTTTTCGATCCGGACGACGCGATTACGTTAGGGAACGCTACGTAAAAGCGGCAAAGCGTACATAAATACTACACATACACACACAGACACACAGCGACTTCGCCGGCGTAGACGATGCCCCCATCCAAGCACGTTGCTCCGGCGTTCTGCCGTCGGAGGACGTTAGTGTCAAATCCTAACCCACATCCAACCCTCGCTTCCCACCTAACGGCGTCCTGAGCCGTGGTCCGAGCCTCACAGGAGGCGCCCTCAGGACGCGCGTTCCCCTGGGGCCCTTCAGGCCCCCCTTTTTCAAGGGCGGGTCTCTGCACCCGTCCATTCCACCGGTGACGCTGTCATGGCCAGTAGGACTAACACCAGAGACACACAAAAAAAAAAAAAATTGTCCACTAGGAACCCTTATATAACCCATGTCTATTTGCCAGTCTTCAGCCTTGCTTAACTAACTTAACTCTTGATACTATATGATACTATACTTGATGATAGTGTGCGGCGACTTCAATGTAGATATATTACAAGTAAGTTCGTGGAGTGTTCGTTTATTAAATTTGTTTAAATCCTATAACCTGTTAAACGTCTTTTCGGAACCTACTCGAATAACTAGTGTTTTCGCGACTTGTATTGATAATGTGTTCTGTCACTGTAACGTATATGAAGAGAGGATAATATCGAATTTAAGTTCAGACCACTGTGGTCAACAATATTCTCTCTTAATTAATCATGAAATTGAAAGACTCCAAAAATTTACTTGCAGACCGATTACAAAAAATAGAATGCAAAAAAATAGAGTGGTTAAAGAAAATGTAACCAATGATAATCCTAACAATTTGTATAATAAAGTTTTCAATTTATTGTTAAATGAATTTATAAATATTCTTAAGCCAAAAACGTTAACGAAGTACTTTAAAATTAAATTTTGTGATTGGGCTACCGTAGCAATATATAGAAGCAGAGAAAAATTATATGATTTATATGGTGAGAGGGAATGGAATCATGATCCGGTGTTCTTGAATAGAGTTAGAAATTTCTCTAAAATATTTAAGAATGTTTGCGTACCACCTAAGTTTATTTATATTAAAAATAAAATTTTAAATTCAAAAGATAAAATAAAAGCAACTTGGGATGTTTTATCTAGTTTTACTGGAAAATCTAGGTCTGCCAATGGACCTATAATGTTAAAAATTTATAACTTTGAAATAAATAAAGATACAAAGGTGGCGGCTGTTTTTGAGACCTTTTTTTTTACTGAAATTCCATTAATAGTCACACGTAATTAAAATTCTTCATCATCTGATGCAATCGCCGAATTGAGCAAAAATGTTAAAGTCCATAATAAATGTTTGAGTTTGTGTATAGCAGTGGGATCATGCATAGTGAACAATATGGTTTCATCAAAGGCAAATCAACGACTGATGCGGGTTCCGCGCTACTTAAGCACATTTATGACGCATGGGAGAAGTCGTAAAATGCAATTGGGGTGTTTTGCATTTTGTCCAAAGTCTTTGATTGCGTGGACCATCGGACGTTGCTATGCAAACTAAACCACTACGGTGTACGTAGTGCTGCGCTTGATCTTATTGCCTCTTACCTGAATCAAAGAGTGCAGACAGTTTATGTAAATAATTCTAAATCATCTGGTTCTACCTAAAGATGGGTGTTCCACAAGGATCTATTCTGGGCCCCTTTTTGCTTTAATTTTATGTTAATGACTTGCCCTTTTTTGTTGAGGGTCTGTGTGACATTGTACTCTTTGCTGATGACACCTCGCTTATTTTTAAAGTTGAGCGTGATAGGACTAATTATGACTAAGTAAACAGTACTTTGTCACGAGTCCTTCATTGGTTTTTGTGTCATTGTACTGAATTCCGAGCCGGTGGTAGCTTACTTACGGACTGACTATAGTGACCTTTTTTGTATTGTAATAATTGACCATTCAAAAGTGCGTGTAAATGCCTACTTGAATAAAGATATTATGAATTATAAATTTTATATAGCTGTAATTTGACAAACATATTAGCCTTAGCCACACCTATAAAGTGGATGAATTTTAAAATTGAAAGTTTTTTTAGGAAGCTGCATCTATAGTGGGGTTGTATTTTCTTTTAAGTAAACTGTGATGATATATCATTAGATAGGTCTTTAAAAATATGGTGGGTCTACCACAACCATTTTTCGATTAAGGAATTCGTTTGTGAAGTATGAAGCTTTTAATTTTTGTTAGATGCAAGTGATCCTCCCTATGCCAGCTGAATTGTTTATATTAGAGATATGAAAAAATATATAATAGTAGTACATATAACGAAATTAAAATTATCACAACTAAGTAGGTTTTAGTTTACGAGTAATAGTCAGTTATCTTAAATATATATTTTAGTGTACATAAGTTATAGTTATAGTTTCAGAAGATAGATGAAAATAATGTAGTATAGGATTTTTTATTTTAAAAAGATCTACAAAATGTCCGCTAGTGCATATGTCTATCTTTCTATCAAAGGCAACTATGGAACCCTCAATATTGCACGTTTCAGCAGATTGCCTAAATGAAAACATTTACTGTTCAGCTACATAAATGCTTCCTGGACATTGGTATGAACAACCAAATGGGCTTAATTTTGTGTTATACTCATTTAAGAATCCTTTTTTTAAGCCTCCACTTTTGAGATAAAGGGCTTAAGGATTCTATACATTCACTAAACGATTGACGAAGTCACGTAGCAGAGTAAGAGCTTATAGGAATAATTTCAGATATTCTGGTCACCACTATCCTAAAAAAACCTGAAGCATTTATACAAAGACTGGCAACCATAAGGAGAAAAGTGATATGAATGTGGCAAAGGCAGTTTTAGCAGTGGCACAATTTCGAAAAAAAGCACGGGTACTGTAATTATAATGAGAATCGTTCCCATAACGTCTCATATGGATCTTTCTCAGTGGCGTAGCGTAGTCTAATATAGACGTGAGCGAAGTAACATTAGCGAAGCCTCTTTTCTTTCGTTGGCATGGCTCTGTCGCGCATACTTAGACCATGTAACAGGTTTTTAGTGCAGTAATTTGCCAGTCTGCGAAGAGTGTCGATTTTGAATTCGGTGGCATCGCATTTTAAGAGGCTTTACGAGACCCTTCTAGGTGCGAGACCGTGAATGAAGTGGGCCTTCGCCAGTACCTAGCTACACTACTGACCTTTCTTATTGCCTAGCACTTTTCTTAGAGAAATAAATAGCTCATCATGAAAATTGATATTAAATAATAACAGGGAATGTTTATTGATAAAATAAAGTGAATTATTATTTTCAAAGTAAGTAATATGGACCAGAAACAAAAATACATCTGAAAATTTTCACATATGCATACCTATATATATATATATATATATATGCATGGTATGCATATACTACAAAATCTTAAATAAAATTTTATAATATCTACGGTTAACTATTACCTAAAATCTTCTAAAATTCTCTATAAGCTTTTTAAAGTACTATGATTATAAAATATCTCAGTCCTTATAAATTCTTCATATAAATTTATTAATCTTAACCTTTCATTTTGCTGTTTTACGACATCGGTAATTTTAAAACCTATAGATGTATTTTTTAGAATTTGGCACATGGCTAGATCTTTTACTAGAGATGTTCTGCAAAAAACAGAACAAAAAAAATTCAGTCTATAAAAAAATAAAAAAAAGTTGAGATTCGTTTAAAAGATAGATATATGGCTATAATTTTATTGACGATAAACTGATTTTCTTTTCAATTGAGATTCTAAACCGATAGTTGCTGAGCATATTATATGCTAAGTTTGTTAGCATTAAAGAAAGGGAGGCCCGCAGCTCAACTAGTTACTACTCAACTCAACTAGTTAAAATAACTTTTTTTAAAAGGAAAACTCAAATAAAACCAAATTATTATAGTCTTTTGTTTTTTTAATTATTTCTTAAATTAGATCTTATCTGTTATAACCTTTAAACAGTATGACTACAAAGTGATGGAACCAATTCTTGAACTTCATTTGTCTCTTTATCTTTGCTTCTTGTCTGAACTTCAGCCATCCCTCTCGCAATTCCTCTTCTTGAGGACCGTATGTAGGTTTCTTGCGGAAGGCCGTTTTGATTGTCTAAAAATAAGTTGCATACATTTATTAAACAACTACAGTAAAACTATATAACTCTGTACCTACCTTTCGAGTTAATACATACCTCTAAAACATTTTTATTTCTGTACTTCACTAAAGCTATCACTATGCATAAAGGAACCATGGCCATTCCAACGTATTGCATCAAATTACCAGCAACTGAAAATAATATGAATTAAAAACGGATATTCTCTATAGAAAATAAAACCCAGAACTTGATGGTACTTACGATAAGCAGATTCAGGATATTCATAATCGTCACCAAAGACCAGTCTTTCGGTTGTGATTATTGAGTAGAAAAATACAAATATCATGAGCACGGGTGTCACAATCATCCAACAAATTCTCCAATAGAAGGATGTTTTAACACCAAGCATATATTCGATGTCTATACATACATTTTCTAAACCTGTTACGGAATTAAATAATTGGGCAATATTAAAAAAAATATGTAAGTTAATACTTATTAAATGAAATTAGATAAAAAATCCTTCTTACCATAAATAAAGAAGACACCTATTGTTTCAGTTATAGCTGAGAAGAGTCTCATAAATGTACCACCATAGTGGTCTACTATTTCTAGTACATATTGTCCACCCTGGAATTATTACAATACATTTGTACATTGTTTTGTTAATATTATTTGGATCAACTCAGATTGATCAGATGCATACACAGATGTGATAAGATCAACTAATGTACTGTTTTTTTTTATAGTAAATAATGAGATTTTTAATCTGAATTGATAGCTTGTATATCCACGATATACCAATGAACACGATACACCAACATTTTATTAACATATTCACTGGTCATCACTCGCAGCCGAGCGGGGCAAGACCATAACAGCAGTGCCTTCCACTCGAACCCGAGCATTGCTTTCATTTTGTAGTAGTCAGTAAAGTGTCAGAGTTTGTGGCCAGTGAGCTTTGTTTTACGTGGCAGTGAAATAAATCCTACGCACCGGTGTTACATAAACGAGTCCGATAAGAAAGATTGCCGAACACACAGCAGCGGACATTAAGTGTGTTGGCACACGCGGGAAGGCGTCTAACAGCACGGTGTTGATGACGGACAGCAGCGCCACCCCTGACCCGACCCCCAACGTCGCCATCATCAGGAAAAAGAGCACCGCGAACAACTGTAATATTAACATGTATGTTATGTCATGTATTTTGCTTTAAAAGTTTATGGAGAGTATTAATAACCGTTTTTGCGTGAACTAAACAGTAACTCGATGTGTGCTCTTGTTTAAATATTATGCAGCCTTTCATTTAGGTGGAAAAAAAATATTAAGTTACTGTATTAAATTGAGTAGTAAGCGAGTCGCTTCTCGAGTGTAGAAGGTTAAAATTTTCACAAACCTGGGGCACAAACGGTGTTTTTGCGATGGCATCTGGGTATGATACAAAGGCAAGACTGGTGCCTCCCGAGCCGATAACGCGGCTGACATCATCGTAGTTTAATTCATAAGCTAAGTTACCTAACACACCAAAAATGGTGATACCAGAGATCAAACTTGTAAAGGTATCCAGAGTTGTGACGATCATTGAATCCCTGGAAATTAAAAAAACAATATTAAACCGTAAAGAAAAACATTCTAAACAGCAAATGCAACATATCTATACATTTTGGATATATTTTTACAAGGTTTTTAACTTCTAATGTTGATTTGTCCGAGTGGAAGCTTCCAACTGAATTTTAAATCTGCTATTAAACCGATTGAGCTGAAATTTACTATGTACATGCTTATTTTGGATTACAATATATGTTTTGCTATGTGACATCATTCTAATTCCAATATGGTGGATCATCCAAGATGGCGGACTAGCTATTTTTTCTGCACTACCACAGTATGGGTATCAAATGAAAGGGGCTGCTGAGGAGAACATAAAAACATTAAATCCAACCATTTCATAACTAAAAAATTAAATTAAATTAATGCTATTTTTTTATAAACTATTTTTTTTATACCATTCAATTACTTATTATTAAAGAAATGAGAACTTCTATGATAACACACTTTTTTTACAAATACCCATTACTCTTAATAAAGAGAGATAGCGTATTGTTTAATAGGAGAGCTTTATAGCTCTAACTATATCAAAAATCATTTAGAATTTCAAAAGCACATTATTTCTGATGGTAATAGGTTGTATAAAATATGACCCTTGCAACCAGTATACAAAGTGCCGTAAAATTGAACATTCGGATATGCGGACGGAATCGCTAAAAAACAACAAGTCGTTGCAATTACTGTATATTCTACACTTTGGTAATATTTACCTGTAAACGTTTTGCCTAAATCCGTTGTACGATGAAAACATGATGAGTGTTCCCGAACATACGGACAGTGAAAAGAATACTTGAGTGACTGCTGCGTACCACACCTGGAACAATTAAATACATATATTAACCACATTGTTAACTATACTTCTAAAAATGACGCGGAGATGGTTCAAAAATGTACCACTTGTTTCTTAAAAACTATTAAACTGGAGGATTGGAATTGGAGGAAAAGGATTGACCTAACAAAAAGAGGAAAGAGAGAGAGAGAGAGAGAGAGAGAGAGAGAGAGAAAGAGAGAGAGAGAGATATGAAGATATACAAAGTTACCTTAATCTCCAGAATCTTAGACCACACTGGCGTTACAAAGAATAAGATTCCGTTTACTGCTCCGGGCAGAGTCACGGCCCTGAAAAATGTTGAAATGAAAATTAAATCATGTTTTAATATTATTCAATTGAAATAGGATCTTTCTTTTATTTGTTACAGAAACGGTTTTGTATAATCGAATTAAAACCGAAGTTATTAGGGTTACCTGTACTGTGATATTTAATATTTTTTTATTACATTCCCACAATGAAACATAATCCACAGCAAATAAATATAGATGTAACTATTAAGAACATACAGTTTTGATATGTTTAGGTTTATTATAAACTAACTATGCTCACGATTTCACTTTCGTGAAATATGTTTTTTTAAAATAAAAGCTACTCTATAACATCGGCTATTCTCACCAATTATAGTGTTAAAATCGGTCCAGCTGTTTCAGAGATTAGCCGGAACAAACAGACAAAAAGGTTAAAAACTGTTTTTTTTTTTGTAAGTACCGTATATACTACTTATAGAAAAGCTGTCAATTTGGAATTACAGACAGACACTTTAGTTATTATGATTTATTTGTATTGATTTCCAACGTACCTAATCAGCAGAATAAACATGACCACATAGGGAAAAAGTGCCAAGAAATATGCAGCTTTGCCTGAACTTTTCACACTTCGAGCCACAATTAAGTATATTATGAGCCAAGATATGAACAGACATAGTGTGAGGTCCCAGAGGGGTACACCTGGACACAGCAAAATATGAATCAATTAAGTATAATACTCATTTACTCTTATTATAACAATGATTTATTGTTTATAACTGAATTTCATCAATTGTGTAACTTACCAATTCCATCATGGATGCCCTTATATTGTCTCAAAACAGTTTGTCTGTAAGGTACAAAATATTAAGGTTTATCGACACTTTAAAATAAAATATATCTATAACGTAATAAAAAAAACATTTATATAATTATTATCTTATGAAATTGCGATCTTTAATTAGCATAGTCGATATTGATATAATCTCAAGACCGACAAACGAAGATAATAAAGATAACCTAAAATCAGTAATATAACTCGATAAAAATTTATATAATGTGAATAGGTATTTACGTGAAATATAGCTCTGCGCTGCTGACTGGATCCCCCTCGAAGTCTGTGATGTTGACGGACTCCCCTGATGGCACACAGTTCTTCCATTCTGAGGCGCACACCGCCCAGGGCAAAGGACTTTGAAAACTCATAGCAAGATAGTAGAAACATAGCGCTATAATGGATACGTAGTAGGATACCAGATATATTGCACCCAATGTTTGAGCGTATCCCGTACCTGTAAAGTTAAGATAATTGAGCTGAGCGTAAGCGAAGCTCGTAACCGTTTGGGAGACCTAATTTTTGTGTTTAGTTGTCTCCAGAATGCAACGAGATAATTAGATAAAAATTTTCTCATGTATGTTTGAGCCGAACGTGGATGTTACAGCGAAAACAGATTGAAAAAATGTTAAGTCATTCAAAAGTTATCAAGAAAAGAAGAAAGGAGAGGGTTTCAGCTCAACACCCGCCGCGCACGGTTGGCGGATCCTAGTTTAGATCCTATATCGCGTTTTGTCTAAAAATAAATTGAAAGTAAAAAAGACTTCAACATCCGAGAATTGATATTAAATTACTTTGTATTTTGTTTATAATTAATTAATTCAGAATAATGTAACTGTTACATATACAATTATTACTTTGAAGGAAAATTACGTCCCATATTTTTTTATTATTATTGATAAATTAATCTTTATTATTATTTATGTATATGTTATAATACTTATAATAATCTCTTAATGATCATAATTGAATATTTGCGATATGCAGATAATTATTGCAAATTATTCTAGTCATGTGCTGCGTACTACAATGTCTATCGAAATCACGTTTTAATGATATGTATGATTAGTCAGTCATTATTAACACTAAACCTACCGACAATTCTTGTATACCTGTTCCTACCGCACGCCGTCAAATTGACCGGTAATTAAAAGTTATTTTATTATATAACGCAGGTAATAATAGAAATAACTAAAAGTATAGAGTGAAAAAAATATTATATGCATATTTTAAGAATTGTGATGTAGTTTGATAACGATATTATAACGTTTAAAAATGTGTAAGTTTTACAAAAGTTTAAGAACGGTCAATTTGACCGCTACTTGGTAGGTTTAGTGTTAATAATCAGCCAGAGTATATACCACTAGGTATATGGCATCAAACGACAAGAATTGTTTAATATTTTTTAATTTTACCTATTAATAGTATTACGTGAAAAACATATCAAAATTTTTTGTTTCTTAAATACTTAAAACAAAAAATAACGAATGCAATATGACAGCAGGATACTGTTATTATCATATTCTTAAATCGGTTAAATCCGAACATAAAGACATACTAAGCGTGTGGATGTTCTCACACCACAGGAGACTTAAGTATGAATGTGGATGGTGTGAAATATGGAGAAGAAGCAAGTCTCCACTGAAATTGACTGACTGACGCAAGGAAGAAGAGCGTGGAAGAGATATTGGAGAATCCCATAGTTGGGATAAGGGCAGGTGTATGATAATTACTGAATCAAGATATTTAATCAAGTAAATATATTTTAAATATTTATATATAAGTATAAAAATATTAATTATTTATCATTAACTAAATGATAACAAAAATATTCGATAATTTTGCAGCATTAGCTAGACTTAGCTTATTAGACTATTAACTGAGTATATTTAATCTATTTTTATGTACATAAGAAGACTGATAAGTATATAAAGCATATTGGTATATATAATATAAATGCGAGGAACAAACATGCTCACTTTACATGCAACTCGACTCAATAAAGTGATTTGTTTATTAAGCAATACACTTTTTCAATCTCAAAGTAAAGATTCAAATATTACCTTTTTATAAATTTTAAAAAGTTTTTTTTTCGCTTAAAAAATTCCGAGCTTTAAAAATTACTTCTAATAAAGATTAAAATGTTGTATTTAGATTGTATCAAAACATGTGACTCCTGACACTTGTGTACGTGGAATGCAAGTGTCAGGAGGACATATTTTAATACCATACTTATCTAAATAAGCCCTTAAAGACTCTCTTGACTTTGAGTAAACTGGCAATTGTAAATTGTTTAATATTTTACTATCAATTCGCAATAAAAAGATAAGAAGACTTATATTAAACTATAAAACTTTTAAAAGGATTGTAAATTATTTGCACTACACAGTTTATAAGTAGACAATAAAAGTAAATAAGTCGCAATTTGCTGATGTTAGATTATAATAATGTTTTAAACAATTATAATAACACTAGTTGTTCCCACGACTTCGCTCTTTAAAATAAAAATAGCCTAAGTTACGGCTTATAACATTAGCTATACGTCAATGAAAGTCCTGTTAATATTATGAGTCCTATTAATAGAGATCACTCTATAACGACTGCACCGATAAAAAGTAAAAGTAAAGTAAAAAAAAATGTAAGCTGTTTATACTGTCATATGCTGATCATTGTGGATTATAAACAGACACTTAAAATTTATATCTATATATATAGATAGCAACGAGACAAAGTATGTTCATGTATGTATAGATGTTCATGTAAGTATGATGTATTGATGTTCGTGTTCGATAATAGCTTCTTCATAATTTCTGAAGCATCTTGATAATCGATTTAATCATTTAAGCCACTAGTTTTATACAGGATATAATACACATAGCATTACGTATGGTTTTTACGATTTGTTTTAAACTTTAATCACGATAAATCTATGAATGAAAAGTCTTTATAAACATAATTTTATATTTTGCAACCTCTAGGAGGTACCACATTTTTGATGGCAAACAAACTACTTGCTTTCTGGTTTGTAATACTCCATATATATACCATATACGAGGTACTTGTACTTTTTAATATGGACCACTTACAGAATAATTTATTGAGCTGAGCGTAAGTGAAGCTCTTAACCGTTTGGGAGACCTTTGTTGTCTCCAGAATGAGACGAGATAATTAACTAAAAATTTTCTCATGTATGTCTGAGCCGAACGCGGATGTTATAGGAAAAACAGATTGAAAAAAGGTTTAGCCATTCAAAAGTTATCGACAAAAGAAGAAAGGAGAAGGGCTCAGCTCAACACCCGCCGCGCACGGTTGGCGGATCCTAGTAACAGATACTATTTCTGTAGTTTTGGCATAATGCCTAAATGTAGTAAATGAAAATTAAAACTAAATATATTTTTAAGGCGGTTATAAGAATAATAAAAATAACTTTTTTATTTTTTAAGATTAGAAAATGTGTTAATATTACATTTTATATTCATAACTTCGAAATTAGAGAAATTAGTTATGCGCAAAATAAAATATATGTTATTATCCACCGTACGGGTCGTCACATTTTATAGTACATAATACAATACATCTTACCTTTCATAGCCGGCGAGAGAGCCCACACTCTAACACAGTTGCTGTTGCTGAACTGACCCAGCACTGTTTCCAGATAGTACATGGGCTTGCCGATGACAAACAGAACTATTATATACGGGATCAGAAACGCTCCTCCTCCGTTATTATATGCCACAAATGGGAAACGCCACACGTTCCCGAGACCAACGGAAGTTGCGATACATGACATGAGGAACTCCAACTGATTGTCCCATTTTGGCCGCTCTCTTACAGGTTTCTTTTTCTGTTAAGAATTAATCCCCATTAATTTTAATAATTAAATTATATATATGCTTGAAATCGGAGCCAATTCTGTATTTAGGATTTGATTAGAAAGGTTGTAACTTACCTTTTCATCCTCATTAGATTTTGCGTTTAATTCACTTTTAGTATATTCTGGGGAAGGATCGAAAGCGACATTGACTTGTTCTTTTTTCCCGTCCATAATTAATGTTTAAATAATAAAAATGATAACATTAATATTGTTAGCTTTAGTAAATGTTTAAAGCTCAAGATGAACACTGCACCGCGTGCGTAGTATGCGCCAAATAACCAGGTGGACGCTCGCATCAATATTGCGGTGTATAATCATAAATACTTAGATAATATGTTTATAAATATATAATGTAAAATGCGTGTCGGTATATACTATTATTTTCACTTATATATCACGCTAAAAAAATAGATTTTTATAAATTCAAGATAATGCTGATAAATAAAGCTATCTTTGATCTTTCCAACTACATTTTCAAGGTGATCCAACTTCAAGCGAACATAATGCGTAAAATAATTGTAGGTGGTTGTTGGTTGGTATGTGATTTTAGTTTAAAAGCTTAATTTATAAAACATGATTTATGTAACAGAGTATGTGGAAATTTATCCAAAATAATACTAAATAATATTTTGCTAATACGAGTCACTTCTAGTTATGGGTATTTTAATATTTGGAAGACTATAAATTTGATAATTAACCTACCTATTTCCCTTAACTCCGTCTGCGTGGACTACGAGTTTTGTGAAATGGTCTTCACAAAAATGGCCTTTGATTCATTCGAAAGTTTGATAAAAAATTTGGTTTCATTATACACATATTCAATTATAATGGGAGATTTAAATATATGATTAAAATGAGATAATGTTCGCAGTAAAAATATATTAACTGTTACTGACTCCTGTAATTTAAGTATCTTGCTCCTAGCACCCACTACTTTTTGTCCCTGGCATATAGTCTCCTTGATCTGAATATTATATCTTCTCCGGACTTTTCGCAAAAGATGATCAATGTACCGCTGATGCATTTTCCTACCACTTAACATACCTCTCTTATAAGGCCGGTACTCCAAAATTTAAATTCAATGTACTTCTATTCTAGAAATTTTGAAGGAGTTGATGAAAATAGTCTCCGCGAGGATGCCCGTATGCTAGATTGGTTAGCTGTCACAAAATATGATTGTACTGATACCTAAGTTAAAACATTTAATAATTTATTAACTCAGCTTTACGATAAACATGGCCCTATTAAATCAATTAACATAAAATAATTTCCCGCACTGTCCTTATTAAATGAGCGAAAGATATTTATGAATAAACAATAAAGCTAAATGATACGGAAACTAATCGCATTATTCGAAATCGCTGCCACAGGGTAGAGATGCACAACGATGACACATTTACAAGTCTATCGCAAACAGCGATACTGGAACTTGACTTGGAAAATTCTATCAATATATAATATATATATTGGTTTTCTTAATAAACATTTTTTTCTTCGGTAACAATTGAAAGCTGTTTTAAAGATTACACCCCAAAATCTCTTTCATCTTTTCCAAGTCCAAATTTTGCACCAATCACTTAAGCAGAACGTGCTATGCATTCCCTCGAATGCTGTTGGTGCAGATAGCGTAGGCCGAATTATCATATTTTCCCCAAATTAACCCATATCCTAAATCATTCTATTTGTACTAATAAATTTCCTAAAGCTTGTAAAAAGGCCCAAATAATTCTATTTCTTAAAAAAGCAATCCTGTGACCTTGATCGACTTTCATGCTATTTAAATTTTACACTTCCTTTCTAAAATCCTTGAAAAAATTGTATATCAACAGTTAAACCTTTACAAAAATCTCCTTAACTCCTTTCAATCTGGATGTCATCCCTGTAATGGCAGTGTTTTCACGTTGGTCAAAGTCACTGATGACATACGCTTGGCAATGGATACTAAACCGCTTACAGTATTGACATCTACTTTGAAAATCTATATTCCTCTGTTTTATTCATGAATAATGACCTGAATGCTATTGCCAAATTTCAGGCAATTGGTAGTCCTGGAATGGTTGCAAGGGTTGTTGGCAAAACGTACCCCTTATTGTTTACATTACCTTTAAAATACCATATTGTTCTAATGTTGTGATTGTGATATTTTCTCCTAATTCCTACAAAAAATATGTTAGCACACTCTTCTCTTTATTTTAGATTATGCCTTTACAAGCTATCTAAATTTAAGCGAGGACCAACTTTAACTTTTTTTTAGCTTGCGCCAGTATGACCCTATTCCAAAAACTAAAGTGGCTCCCTATCGCTATCGCCGGAATTCACATGATCATTCTCTTCTATACTATGTATTACTTCACCCTCATATTTGAAGGAAAACTTAGTTTTAAAAAGTTTTTTAGGAGCATCAGTTGAAGAAGTACGATCATCAAAGTCCTTAATTATCAGAATGTCATGACATAGTACCAAATTTTACAAACAATTTTTCACAATACGTAATATTAGAAAATTTAAATTTTAATAATATTTTAAAAATCTGTCAAGGAATATTTTCTAAGCAAGAATATCTTATAGATATTTCTTAGTTTGTACCTTAATATGTATTGTAATATCTTTCTTTATATATTATATCTATGTATTCGTATGTATTAGGTCCTTATATATGAAATTGGCGTTTGGTAATGGAGGAACAAAAAGTCGATTTATTAAAAATATTTGTTTTACCAAAGTATAAACCATTGTTATCTATGCAATTTTACCATCTCATAAGTAGTTTATTGATCCCTTTACTAAAAAAACATTCGACCGGAATCAATAAAATCTTTAAAAGCGGTTTGGACTGCCCCATCGGAGTAGATTTTTTTTCCTTTGCAAGAAGTTATCCAAATTTCGAAAAAAATGGTAATCTCTTGGAGCAAGGTCCGGGGACAACAGTGGATGATTGTGACATTCCAATTGAAGTTCTCCTAATTTGGTAGCTGTCTGTTGTGCAGAGTGTGGTGTAGCGTAGCAGTGGCGTAGAGCGATTGACACATTCCACGGTGGAGCACGTTTAACACATGCTCGGCTTTGACAGCATTACTGGATAATAGGAGGAAACCGAGCCGTTAAGAAACGTCTTCGCAGATGTCTTATATGCAGACGTCAAGACCCTGTGAAACAAAAAAAGAAAGTTAGTTAGTAAAAAAGATAAGAAAAGGTGCAACAGAGATTATGATAGGCTTTTTCATGTATGCAAAATATTACCAGTAGATAAAAAGGTCGAATACTTAATAGGATTAGAATATTATTACAAGGATGAACATAAAATATTAGTAAAAAATAAATATAATACGCGAAGAGTAGCTGACAAAAAATTATTTCAGCCAAAAGTAAATAACTACTATGCGGAAAGAACATTTAAATATATGGTACCAAAATTATTCAATAGAATTGTAATGCTAAGACAGAAAAATGAAATAAGTAGAAAATAGTTAAAGTTAAAGTTAAGGGATTGGTTTCTCGATGAAGAAAAAAATGATCGTCATCGAGAAACAAACCTGTAATGTAGTGAGGTGATATTGGTAATTTAATATTTGTGTGAAGTGCATGTTATGTTATGTTATG
The DNA here is from genome assembly GCA_918358865.1 of Melinaea marsaeus rileyi. NCBI lineage: Eukaryota > Metazoa > Arthropoda > Insecta > Lepidoptera > Nymphalidae > Melinaea > Melinaea marsaeus. The sequence continues at coordinate 1,825,844 of OU911089.1, forward strand.
TTATGTTATGTTATGTTATGTTATGTTATGTTATGTTATGTTATGTTATGTTATGTTATGTTATGTTATGTTATGTTATGTTATGTTATGTTATGTTATGTTATGTTATGTTATGTTATGTTATGTTATGTTATGTTATGTTATGTTATGTTATGTTATGTTATGTTATGTTATGTTATGTTATGTTATGTTATGTTATGTTATGTTATGTTATGTTATGTTATGTTATGTTATGTTATGTTATGTTATGTTATGTTATGTTATGTTATGTTATGTTATGTTATGTTATGTTATGTTATGTTATGTTATGTTATGTTATGTTATGTTATGTTATGTTATGTTATGTTATGTTATGTTATGTTATGTTATGTTATGTTATGTTATGTTATGTTATGTTATGTTATGTTATGTTATGTTATGTTATGTTATGTTATGTTATGTTATGATATGCATTATTGTTATTTTTGTTAAAAACTTATTTTTTTGTTGTAATAACGAGCGCGTTTCGCCGTTAAGCATAACAGCTTGGCGAGAATAAATTGTTTTTTGTAAAATCTTTTTAAATAAATGAATAAATTAAAAAAAAAAAAAAAAAAACACAACTTATGGGGGATCTACCGACGGCACGCGTTAACCCCAGTCGACCATTCCACAGTAGTGGCGTGGACCTATGTGCTTACGTTGAGGTCAAGGCAAATAAGGGAAGAGGAATTAAGACTACAAAAGCATACGTTACAGTATTTGTCTGCATGGCAACAAAAGCAGTGCATTTGGAGCTTGTTACGGATCTCTCTTCATCAGCATTTCTAGCAGCACTACGACGAATGTCTGCTCGACGAGGAACACCAAGACATATCTATTGCGACAATGGTACAAACTTCGTGGGGGCCAATCGCATCTTAAAGTAAGAATACATGAACTTACAAGCAATATTAGACAATGAATTCCATTCCCAAGTATCTGACATGGGCATCGAGTTTCATTTCAACGCCCCAGCAAGGCCAAGCGCTGAGGGACTGTGGGAAGCAGCCGTAAAACACAAAAAATGGTTAATGACATTTGGAAGAGATGGCAGAATGAATATTTATGTAAATTATCATCACGGTGCAAATAGCAACAATATGAAAACAATCAGCGAGTTGGCGATATTGTGATTATTCAAGAAGCAAACTTACCACCAGGAAAGTGGGCTCTCGGCAGGGTAGTTGAGCTGCACCCTGGTAAAGATGGTCATGTACGAGTAGCAAGTGTGAAAACCAAGAGCGGCATCATCAAACGACCGATAGTAAAGCTATCACCGCTCCCGGTACACGACGAGATAAGCCACCACGTGCCATCAAACAAACAAAACAATGTATCAAATGTCATAACTTTGAAACCAAAACATACAACATCGTTCAAGAATATGTTTATCATATTACTTACCTTACTATTAATCTTGCCGGTACAGGGTGCATATAATATAGCACAACTGAAGCATAATCAATCAATCTATTTTGACAAAATCTCAGACATGTATATTAGCAGAGATGAATGGAAGTTAATAGTCTATTATGATATGGATCCATTCTGGCGTGGGTCTAAAATACTCACGGAGTACGTCGACAGTCTTGAAAGCATTTGCGAAAAATCAACAAAACCCTCGCTATGTGACATAGTACTGTTACAGCTGCATCATGCCTGCAGTGAACTTGAGCACTATAACCATATCTTACTCGGTCACCAGTTTACTGGACGCAATAGTCACCGTGTGCGTCGTGGTTATATAAATGTAGTCGGTAATCTTGCAAGTACACTATTTGGAGTACTTGATGATAATTTCGCAGAAAAATATGAAAAGGACATTGATCAGATTAGAGCAAACCAGAAACACTTATCACTGTTTTTGGAAAAATCAGACCTCGATCATCGAAGCACAGTACAATGTGTGGAATTATTACAACGAGTGGAAGATAACATGAATAAACAACATAAGCTTATCAACAACATCGAAAATACTCTGAATTTAGCCAAAGGGGAGGTTCAGAAATTATCAACTTGCAATGACTTCGCGTTATCTGCTATCGTAACACATGGACTACTTACCAATCTTCGAAACATACAGGAATACCTACTCGACACATTGGTTGATCTTAATCACGAAACGTTCAACTTCCATCTCACAAACCCTGAACAACTTAGACATGAATTGAATACGATATCTGGCCAATTACCAAAGGATTTGGACTTACTAATAATAATTTATTAATAAGGCTACGTCGCCTATCTGTCATATTCGTTTTAGTTATATTAGTTAAAATATTTAAGTCAATGACATGTAAATATTTAAGTATCATTCACCATCATAATTTGATTGTATTATCATTACCATCTTCATTACCCTACTAGCATCTCTTCCTCTCCGCTCCCGGAAGATATACGGTGCAACACCGCACATTTCGCCAAATCAGCTTTTTAATTGTTTCGCTATAAATCATAATTGACATACTTTTCAGTTCGCATTAAGCAAGCATCGCGTCATCATTATCATTTCTATCATTATTTTATAACCAAAATATATCAAATATTATCAAGCATAGTAATTATCATTTTCTATCATCAAAGACGTATGAAAACCCCATACAAACAGCCTAGGTTGTTTAGCAGCTAGCTTTTCCATCATGGTTCGCAATTGATGATAATAGACGTCTGTAGTAATCGTCTGGTCAAATTTAAGAAAATTGTAGTGAACGACACCAGCTCTAGTCCACCAAATGCTTACAAGTGACTTTTTTTGGGTCAATTTCGGCTGAGGGCAAAATTTGGCTGGCTTGCCAGGATCCAGCCATTGCGACGAGCGCTCCGATTACCGTAGAGAATGTATTTTTCATCACAGATAATAATTCGATTTAAAAACCCTTCATTATTGTGTCGGTTAAGTAATGTAATGCAGTAGTCGACGCTCGTTTGCTGGTTTGCTTCACTTAATTCGTGAGGTACTCGTCTTTCAAGCTTTCTAATCTTTCCAATTTGTTTCAAGTGGACTATAAAAGTTTTATTACTAACACTGCAGTCTGCAAGTAACTCGGACGTGGTTGGCGATGGATCCGCTTTCACAATAGCCTTCAATTCTTCATTATCAACTTGTGTCTTCGTTTTACAGGTCAAAATTTGAGAATTAAAACGTTGGAACTAAAAACGCACTGTGTTTTCTTTTGCGACACGACAGCCACACACATTTTTAACCCTTCGAGCCGTTTTTCACAGCACTAGTGCTACGGTGGAACTCGTACTCGTAAATAACGAGGTAATTCAAGTTTTCCATTTTGTAAACTGAGTGATGCAAACAGAAAAAATAGGAGAAAAAAAAAGAGTTTTTATGAATTTGTGATTAAAATAGCCAGTACGACAAAACGCCAGTTTCATATGTCAGGACCATATAGTTATTATTTATTAGTGTAGATATACGTCACTGCTCTATAGAAATTTTAACCTGTTGCTTTCATAACATTGGATATCCGGAAGAAATCGCCGTTAGGCATATGTTTCATATGCAATAAACAATATAAATAAATAGAATAGAAAAGGAAGAATGGTAAAAAAGCATAATTAAATAATCAGTTGATTTTCGCTTATTGTGTAATATTTTTAATGCCTATATAGGAAACAAACCTTATCAGATTTATTATGTTAATAAGTAGATGTTTAAATATTGATATGTTATCGATATATAAAATATATGTATTGTATAATATCTCCAAAACAAGGTCTCCATCGAGTTATTATATTATGACTTTATGGATATACTAAAATGTGTATTAAGATAAATTATATTATGCCGCTGATTACGTCACTTAGCCTGGACAATATATTTTATAACTAGTACACTATGTACGTATACAAATCTCTTTCCAGTGGCTTCCCGCGTTGAGAAAAAACACATTAAAAACGGTACCGACTGTTTTTAATACTATAATATTTTATTATAGTATTAAAGAAGGACTGACATGACTGAAAATTTTGGAGAATTTGATATGTGAAAATTTTGGAGAATTTGATATGTGTAGCTAGTCGTTGGCGAAGTGGGCCCTCGCCCACTTCCTCCCACGTAGAGGGGCCTAACGAAGAAATACAAAATAAAAATTAGTTTTACCACTAAGATCCAATTGAAATACCATTAAAATTGGATCACCTGTTTAGCCTTAATCTTAATATACTAGGGGCACCAACATACCCTCAATTTCGACTCGCTTTGCTCGCGAAATCTCGGGTGCCGTTTGCATATTGAGCGAAGCGAACCGAGTGTATTGACTCATCGTTTCCCATTGACTGGGATATCAGTTTTTGACATAATATTAAAAAAAAATTTTTTTTTTAGGACCTTTTTCAATTTTTTTTTTTTTAAACCATCACCTAAGGTGTGTCTTTTTGATTGCAAAATTTCATAATTTTCCATCAAGTAATTTTCGAGCCAATTCGTGACAAAGAATGTAAAAAGTCTCCAGTAAAACGCTCCGCTCACTTCGTTCGCTTCGCTCAATAAAGCACAAAGACACTCGCTCACTGACTCATTCGTCGCTCTACAACCCAAACCGTAATACCTAGTAAGCTGAAATTTGGACACAAGACTCCTGACATATTGAATAGGTGCAATAAGAAAGGATTTTGCAAAGGTCCAAACCGTTCCAAAGTTACAGCTAAAAAACTGCAAAGTTTAAGTATAATTTGATGATTATGAATCTATATAGATAAATAAAATTGAAGTGTCTGTTTGTAATTTCAAATTATCAGCTCATAAAATGCATTTGAAAATGATAGTAACATATGTATGTTTTTTTTTTGGCCAGTCTGACTGTCTGTCTATTTGTTCCGGCTAATTTTTGAACCGGCTGGACCTACTTTAACAGGACTTTTACTGAATTCTCTATGGTTTTGGTTAAGTTGCTTATATTTACTATTTTAAGATAGACGCCTTACTAATTGTAGGTATTTTATTTTGTTTGTAATGTGTATAATTATATATTGTTAATTCTCTATCTTAATTTCCTATATTGTTTCTTTCCTTTATAGGGTTTAACAGAATTATGGTTAATGTTATCTAAGCATCTGATATCAACTCTAAAGCATCTAAACCCTTGTAGCTTTAAGATGAATTTCATGAAACATGGCATTAAACATCCGGACAGATATAGTTGATAAGACAGTGATAGTTTTGGATAGTTCATAGTTGAAAAGTATTCTAACTCATAAATAATTTATTTGTTTTTGTAGTGTCTTGGAAATAATAATTTTATGATAATTAATTTTATTTAAAGTGAATTCTTACATTAAATATATCCAATTTTCAATGTACATTAGTTTTTCTAACATATTAAGTGAGGGAAGCCTATCAGCGTCTTTAAATGAAACTCTTCACACTCGAAGACTATGATATTGACATAATTACCCAATAAAAATATTCACGAATGTCCTCAGAGCTGAGTACCGTAATATTATGGATATATAAAGTAATTCAACTTAGCTAAGGTGGTATAATAAATATATAAATAAATATGCTTCATTATACATTCAGAATAAAAATTGAAATTAAACAAAAATAACAACAGTTAATCAATTATAATCACAGCCTATACTTCAATTTGTATTTATTATTATTTATTTATCTTCACGCCATATCCCTTGCGGGGTAGCCAGAGAGGACGGAGCGCCAAACGCTACGGTCCCTGCATACCTCTTTCGCCTCGGCCACAGACATCAACTTCTCTATTTAATTTGTTCTGGACTAATATTTTTTATCTATTTAATCTCTTAACTATTACTGTTACCATATCGATTTGAAACATATTTTAGAAACCACACCAGCTATAAATTACACCGGTAAGCAACGATTTTCATAATATTTATAATGTATTAATACACAGGATACAGTATGTTAAAATACTTATTAACATTTCTCATTAATTAAGTAATTTATTCCGTTGCAAATTAGTATTTACTATAATATTAGAAAAATAATTAAGCACTTAAATAATACTGGTGATTAAGGACGCTTATATCCTCCGATTAAACTTAAGCCGATGTGTTTAAACCAAGACGTTCCCAGTTTGAGTCGCTCCGTTTGTACGTTTTCCTTGTAGAATATCCACTCCCGCTTTGTGGAGGGAGATCGAGGTCCCCATGACGGTTTGGCACGGAAGGACTTCTTTACAGTCTGAAATTATTAATAATAAAATTTTATTAAATCTTTTTACTTTTAGTTTTGTTATTATGGGTACAAAGATTTATAATGTGTACGAGAACGCGCTATTTACGTATTTATTTATAACTTTTAAAATTTGAAAGAATACCTTGAATGCTCCCTTGTGTACGGTAAATGGAAGTATCAGAAAGAGATTATTTGATTCCATATTAATCGAAATAAAATCTTAGAAAATAATCCAATAAGTTAAAATTCATTTTTTCACATAATCAATCACACATGTTGTTGTTTTTGATACTTCAATATATTTAGTAATATTATTACTTTTAAATGTTTAATTAATACACTAGCTTATTTACCAAATGTAAAAAAAATATAAATAATAAAATAAAACAACGTGGAAAATAATTATTGAGGAAAATGGAGGGGCGACATCAAATTCAATATAAATAACAAATTTGTCAGTTTTGATCTTGAGATTGCAATAACTTTTGAAACTTTCTTTACCGATGTTCCAGTTTCCACTACTAAATATTTTAACCCCCTTTACTGTTACAGCACTGACATTATTTGCTGATAATGTAAAATTAATTTTAATTTAAAGTCCAAAAAAATATCAAATGTTTTTAAATTAATTGAAGTTAAAAATACAAGTGATTTATGAGAAATGTCGGTCAACTTACTTAGGCCGCCAATAGACATTGTTGCGCTAAAATTAAAATTAATTTCGTATAACTGAATACAGTTAAGTTATATAATCAATAGATTATGGTATATTTCTTAATCAAATGAAGCATAATAAAATAACACCATTATTTAAATCCGGCGGTACATTCGATCCAACTAACAACTGAAATGAGTATACCAATTTCAGTGTTAGCCACAGTTAATAAGATCTTTGAAAAACTTTTCTCACTAGACTAGTTACACATTTAAAAAAAAATAACCTTTTGCATAAAAATCAATCCTGGTCGCTCAAAAATAAGCAGGTGTTGAGTTATTGCTGAATATTTTCGATGCCTCGAAGGAATCACAAGATGTGCTTGGAATTTTCTGTGATTTATCGAAGACAATCGATTGTGTACAGCATGAAACTCTAATTGGAAAATTACATAATTATGGAATTAAAGGCCCTTATTTTATTAGATCACTAGCAGGTTACCCGTGCTTCGCAACGGACGGCGAAGGTGATCAAACATTTAGTTTGAATTTCCACACCACCTAGGAACTCTTTTTTTTCACATCGCAGCGTGTTGAGAATAAATATAGTGAATGGCCAAATTATTTTAATTTCTACTGCAATGCAATGGGAGGAGAGCGAGGGGTAAACTTTGCAGTTTTTTAGCTGTAACTTTGGAACGGTTAGGACTTTTGGAAAATCCTTTCTTATTGCAGCTATTAAATATGTCAGGAGTCTTGTGTCCAAATTTCACCTTTCTAGGTATTTCGGTTTGGGCTGTAGAACGATGAATGAGTCAGTGAGTCAGTCAGTGAGTGTTTTTGTGTTTTATATATTAAGATAATTAAATGAGAGAATCCAAAAAGTTGATGTAAATGGAAGGTTTTCCCCTGGTTCTATTTGAAAAAATGGACGTACCACAAGGCATATTAGGACCTTTCTTATTTCTTATTTACATAAATGGAAGATGGAACATGGAAAAACATACTTCTTTTACTTTTAAAATTAATAGACAGCATCTGTAATTGACTGATCTTATTTGTATTTGACTGATTGATCACTTCTATTCTCCTCATTACTCTCCCAGTTTTAACGCACATTTTTATTAAATTTAATTCTTTTTCTTGTTTTATTTTTTCATTGGCTAGGTCAGCGCCGCGTGTCATCCCTATTATCAGTTATCTTCATAGGTTTTCTAAATATCTTCTCTCTCCTTATCAGTCTGATTTTCGTTTTCGACATAGCATAGCAAAAGTTCTTTTAAAGGTTACGGAAGACGTACGCTTGAAAATGGAAGATAAATTTGCAACTATTTTAATATTATTGGAGATTAGAAAAGCTTTTAACTCTGTCGATTTTGATGTTGTCCTTAATGTTCTGAGATCCGTGAACTTAATCCGGACAAAACTTTGGCTTTGGTTACATGTACTCGACATCTATTTCATTCCTTATCTTCTCTTGATCCTTTATTTCTTGATGATACTCTGATCAATTATTCAAAATTTATAAAAAAATAGGTATCTTTCTGGATCCCTTTTTATCTTGAAAGTTAATGTTGTGAGTTGCAATGTGCACATTGTATTTCAACTTTAAAATTTTCTGAGTCATTAAAATTAAAATCTCCACAGAAACTTCATTATTTATTTTAATTTGATACTTTAATTATTACCTCATTAATAATTTGCACAAGTTGCTCAAAGTTAGAAAACGGTGGCTGATTAACACTTACAATAACGAATTGCTCTAAATTTACCGAGTTCAAATATCCATTCAAAAAAGGATTACTATGTATTTACGATCTTTGAATTTAAGTGGTTTAAATATTAATAAATAAAAAAAGATTCACCATGTATGGTATTAATATTTTGATAAACAAACTACCAACCTGATAATTATTGAAATTAAGCATTAATTTTTCCCTTCTAAGCCCGTGTTCAGTAACACAATTATTTACATCAAAAGTATTAAAAGTAACTCAGTTTCTAGCTCCTTATTTTTTATGCACTGAATACTGGGATGCAACAGGTCTTATGTTATATACCTGAATATACATATATATATAAGCGATTTACCACCCACTGACTCATCACGAAATCTCCGAAACTATCGGTCCGATTAACTAGAAATTATACATAGTTACTTCTTTTGTGACGTAGACGTCCACTAAGAACGGATTTTACGGAATTCTTGTCCCAACGGATTTCAACTTTTTACATTTCGCAAAGTTTTAAAACTGTAGGAGATATACACTTAACGCGGGGATATGAATTACTATGGCAACGGTTAGCATAGCAACGGTTACGATGACAACGGATAATATGACAAAAGTTACCATAGCAACCTAAGTTCACATCCAAATTATTGGTATGCTCAGTGAAGCGGGAGGGAATAAGCTAGTTCAGTATATGTGTTATATTTAATTCAACTATTATATTGTATATATTTGTAATCAATGTTGTTTAAATATAAAACAAGTAACTTTAAAATTGTACTCACCTCATAAAAGTTGCCAGTTCTGTTTTTGTACAATGTCAGTATTATGAAAACAGGAACAAACGATACTCCGGCGAACAGCATCATGTAGCCAGAAACTGTAAATTTTACAAAAATATTTTATAAAAATAGTATTCGTTAATTAAATTACATTCTCTGTTTAATAAAAGCGATTGTAATTAATAATGACATAAAATACTGTGTTTTAGAAAGTCCTATTATGTAACTTCAATTTGAATTAAAATAATACACACCATAACCAGCCACTGGATAAACATAATATCCTCCAAATAACAAGTTGTCAAATGACGTCAGAGCGTAGATGAAGACTACTATCATCATAACCGGAGTAATCAAACCCCAGCACAGTCGCCAGTAAATCGAAGTCTTTATGTTCAACATGAAATCTATATCTAAGCAGAGGTTTTCAAGACCTAGAAAACAATCACAATATAAATGAATATCAGGTTTATGTTAAACTGAAAAGTAATCCTTTATTCGGTAAGAACAATAACATGTCAAGAACTATACCATAGATCCAGAAAATGCCTATGACTTCGACGATAGCGCAGAAAAGGACTAGAAATGTTCCAGCATAATAATCAACAAGTTCCAATACGAACTGGCCACCCTAAAACCCGAAAATTGTCTATATATTTATTACATTAACAACGCCATGCTTTATTATTTTAAAAACGGGAAGAGTTCACTTTAAGAGTTGAATTGAATATTTACCGGAGTGACGTATATAAGACCAACGCCAAAACAGATGGTGCATGAGAAGGCTGCCATAAATATGGTTCTGACACGAGGAAAAGCATCCAACAATAACGTGTTGATAGACGACAAGAGAGCTACGGCTGATCCCACTCCCAAAACTGTCATCATTAAGAAGAACAGAACTGAGAACAACTGGAAAAAGATTATTTAATTTTTGTATATCCTCATTAAATAACGAGCCGAGAAATGTTGAGGTACACTAAAAATGTATAATGAGAAGGAAGAAAAATACAGGAAGTTAATATTATGTATGTTACATATAGATTATAAAATAATCGTTTACAATGTCAATGTCAAATATATAATAGTCCGTAGTCAAATTATCCCAAAAATTATCGTTTATCGTCTCACAGAATAAAGTTAAAATAAAATACACAATTCAATGATTACTAAAGAGGTGTACTTTTATAGAAATTGTCATAAACGTTCAAATATTGAGGTACGGTAGAATATCAGCCGCAAGGTGATAATGAAAATGCCACCACTTGAAAATTTTATATTGTTTAAGTACCTGGGGCTGAAAAGTCTTAGCGATGGCATCAGGGTAGGAAATGAAAGCCAGTCCGGTGCCTCCAGAGCCAACCACGTCCTTCAGTTCCCTACCCAGCACATGGGCCAAGTTACCCAGGATTCCGAAAATAGTAATGCCAGAAAGCAGACTTGTAAATGTATCCAAAGTGGTTACTATCATTGCATCTCTAAAAACAAGAAAATTTATTACAGTTTAAAATTTCTTTAAGAGTTATGAAATAAATTAGCTTTTTCGTTGTAAAGGTGATTTATTTCTTAACAGGAGGATCATAAAAAAGGGAATACGAACATCATTCAGGATATAATTGGGGATTGAAATTATATTCTTCTATCGATATGTGTTTATCATGTAAAGTAAATATACAAATGGAATAAAGAAAACGGTGCGTGTTTTTGTTGATCTGACTTTAATATAATAATCAAAACGTCATACATAAAAAATAAATATACCTACATATGAGTCATTTTACAACGAATGAACCGATGCTTTACCCCATAACAAGGTATCATATGAAAATCCTATCTTGTAGAACCTCACTTTACACCGTATCAATTGTAACAAGAGACGATAAATCTTCCATAAAGCAGTTGTCTCTGATACTCTTAAAAGAAATACAAAGTAATTATAGATAATGTAAATACCTGTACACGTTTTGTTTGAAAGAATTATAAGAAGAGAACATTATAATTGGTCCTGCGCATACACTCAATGAAAAAAATACTTGAGTCACCGCTGCATACCAAACCTGACAAAAGAAAAAAAAAAATGAACAAGAAAGTTTAGAAATGTTTTCAGTTTTATTATAAGTCTAATATTTAATAATACTGTAAACTTTTCAGTATTTTAGCCTTCATATTGTTGTTTTTACTGTGCCCTTAGAATTTACATAAAGGCTAAGGCTCAAACATCATGGGAATGAAGATAAAACTGTTTCATTAAAATTGGCATGCAGCAAGAAAAGTACTTACGTTAAGTTCCAATAGTTTACTCCACTGTGGCGTTACGAAAAATTTTATACCCTCACCAGATCCAGGGAGAAGGAGTGTACTAAAAATAACCGACATTATTAAATGTAAATACTGTATTACTATACTGTAATTTTTTTTTTACAAGATATCTAAACTCTAAAATGTAAAGTTTGACAAACTTTAACAATTTTATTTATATTTATTTATTTATCTTCCGCCATATCCCTTGCAGGGTAGTCAGAGAAGACGGAGCGCCAAACGCTACGGTCTCTGCATACCTCTTTCGCCTCGGCCACAGACATCAACCACTTCATTCATGCCCTCCGGGGGGTCCTCATGCTTTTTACGTGCCCTTCCTCCAGTATCATAGATACTGTGTTTTCGAAGGTCACTCGAGGCCTCCCCCTGTTTCTCTTACTGCTCACTTTTCCTATATAAATCTTTTTTACCATTCTTTCATCACTCTTTCGTTCGACGTGCCCAAACCACCTGAGCACTTTCTTCTTCATCCTCACCGTTTAATCTGAGAAAAAGACCGCAAAGTTTTGAATTACAATACTTGTACAATAGATGCATAACTTATATTATGGTATAAAATATTGTTATATAAACGTACCTAATAAGAAGTATAATCATGACTACGTAAGGAAAAAGCGCTAGAAAGTAGGATGCTTTGCCCGAACTTTTGACACCTCTTGAAATGATTACGAAAATAATTAGCCATGCTGAGAGCAAACATATGGTTAAGTACCAAATAGGAAGACCTATAAGTAAAATATAAATATAAGTTATCATTAATATAGATTACTTTTTTCCAGCAGTTTTTCCTGTAAAACTAAGAAAATATGCTTGCTAGTCGTCTGAAAGTAATTTTCTACGCTTTGTGCGCTTGTACTGCAAACGCTGGCTAAATCAGAGAAGTCAGAATCAGGCTAGAATTGTATGTCTATGTATATGTCTACCTATCTATCTATCATAAGGAACTACAAATCACTACACTACGCGTACACGCATTTGGTCGGGTTTAATATTAATATAGATAATTAGGATCAAAGTTAATGTAAAGTTAACACTTACCAAGACCCTCTTCAAGTTTGTCATGTCGTTGAAGAACAGTGCGACTGAAAGATTTTGTTTCCATAAATCCAAAAATTTCCTTTTCATTCTTTTAGTATTCTTAGTAAATATAAATAAAATCATATCTTACATAAAATATAATTCAGCGCTACTTGTTGAATTCGCTGTCACAGTGACATTATCCGTTAATGATGAAGGCACACAGTTTTTCCACGTGGGATCACACACTGCCCATGGCAACGTGGACTGGAAGCTCATGGCAAGGTAGTACAGGCAAAGAGCAATTATAGAAACATAGTAGGAGACCACTAAACCGCAAGCCAATGCCTGGGCATACCCTAAACCTGAAATATTCCATAAACATTTGTATCATATTCATTTTTAAAATATAAATTATGTATTATTATGTGTATGCCGTGTGGTGGCGGCGTAAGAATACCATTTCCACCACCCCTTCTCTTCTCGTGGGTGTCGTAAGAGGCGACAGAGAGAATATACCGGCTCAATTGCCGAGGGAGGAACGGGCAGCAGCGTTCCTTTTCATTTTATTACAGTCCATCTGTACTGCGCTCGCCAACCCGCCTGCCCAGCGTGGCGAGTACGGGCAATTCCCCTTAATGATACGTCTACTAAAAACCAGGCCCCTAGTCCCCGGCAGCCCTGCTATTCCTGGCTCCGGTAGCAGTCATGGTAACGGCGGGGCAGGGGGTGCTAAGAATCCCCGGAAGAGATTCGGCTACCACATCAAACGGAAACTGGCCCTGGTAACACACAACATCCGCACTTTGAGGACAGACGAGAAGCTTGTGGAGCTGGAAGAAGAACTGAGTAAGTTGAACTGGGACATAATTGGGTTATCGGAAGTCCGAAGAGAGGGTGAGGACACCGTGACCTTGAGTTCCGGCAACTTATTCTTCTACCGGGAGGGTGAACACCAATCTCAGGGTGGTGTCGGATTCATCGTCCATAAGTCCCTTGTAAAGAACATAGCGACCATCGGAAGTGTGTCGAGTAGGGTGGCATACCTGATACTCAGAATATCTGAAAGATATTCGTTGAAGGTCATCCAGGTATACGCACCGACCTCGTCACACACTGATGATGAAGTTGAGGTTATGTATGAGGACGTAAGTAGAGCCATACATACCTCCAAAACTCACTTCACTGTTGTTATGGGGGACTTTAATGCAAAACTCGGCAATAGAAGCGATTCAGAGATGAGAGTGGGGCAATTTGGATATGGACAAAGGAACCCAAGGGGCCAGAGGCTGGCCGAATTTCTGGAAAAGGAGGGACTCTTTATGATGAACTCCTTTTTCCAGAAGCCACCTCAGAGGAAGTGGACCTGGATGAGCCCCGACGGTGTGGTCAAAAACGAGATAGACTTCATCTTGACCAACAAGAGACACGTCTTCAATGATGTCTCCGTGATTCACAGGGTGAAAACCGGCAGTGATCACCGAATGGTAAGAGGCGTATTGAAGATCGATGTCAAGCTCGAAAGGGCTAAACTGATGAAGTCTACGCTCCGACCATCTAATGCTCATATCCAAAACCCCGAAAGCTTTCAACTCGAATTGCAGAATCGCTTCAGTTGCTTAGAAGATTGCGTTACAGTGGACGATGTAAACAACAGGTTTGTAGAAACTGTCCATGAAGTGGGGTCAAAGTTCTTTACACCACTTCGTAAAGGTAGACCTCAAAAACTTTCCACCCATACTCTCGAACTCATGGCAGGTCGACGCTCAATGGTGTTGCAGACATCCTATGACGCAGAGTCATATAGGCAGCTCAATAGAAAGATAAAAACTTCCTTGCGATACGACATCCGTGCTTTCAACACTAAATGTATTGAAGACACGATCGAGCGAAACCAAGGCTCCAAAGTATTCGCTAGGAATGTTTCTATTGGGCAAAGCCGGCTGACAAAGCTGAAGACGGAGGACGGCAATATAGCGTTGACTAAGGCCGACGTTCTGAGGGAGGTGGAAAGTTTCTATGGACAGTTATACACATCAGCTAAAAAACCTGTTGTTGCCTTGGAGAAAGAACCCAGAGCCCAGCTAACCCGACACTATACTGAAGACATCCCGGACATCAGCCTGTGCGAGATTGGGATGGCTCTAAAACAGCTAAAGAATAATAAGGCGCCGGGCGAGGACGGAATCACCTCGGAGCTTCTGAAAGCGGGTGGAAAACCAGTACTTAAAGCCCTTCAGAAGCTCTTCAACTCCGTCTTGCTCGAACAAGGGACCACGCCAGAAGCATGGAACAGGAGCATCGTCGTCTTGTTCTTCAAAAAGGGAGATAACACCCAATTGAAGAACTACAGACCGATATCGCTCCTGAACCATGTTTATAAGCTGTTTTCTAGAGTCATCACGAATCGTCTCACTCGCAGGTTCGATGACTTCCAGCCTCCCGAACAAGCCGGATTCCGAAAGGGCTTTTCTACCATAGACCACATTCATACGCTGCGGCAAGTTATACAGAAGACCGGTGAGTATAACTTGCCATTATGCTTAGCGTTTGTGGACTATGAAAAAGCCTTCGATTCGATCGAGACTTGGGCTGTGCTTCATTCTCTCCAGCGGTGCCATATTGACTATCGGTACATCGAAGTGTTGAAGTGTTTGTACAAAAACGCCACTATGTCGGTCCGAGTACAAGAAGAGCATACCAAGGCTATTCCGTTACAGCGCGGGGTAAGACAGGGAGATGTCATATCTCCGAAACTGTTTACCACCGCGCTTGAAGACGCCTTCAAGCTTCTAGAATGGAAAGGATTCGGCATCAATATCAACGGCGAGTACATCACTCACCTTCGATTTGCCGATGATATCGTAGTCATGGCAGAATCGCTGGAAGACTTAAGCACTATGCTCGTAGGCCTCAACAGAGTATCCCAAGAGGTGGGCCTTAAAATGAATATGGACAAGACAAAGGTCATGTCGAATGTCCATATTGTGCCCACCCCCATAACCATTGGGAACTCTGTTCTCGAAGTTGTTGACGAATACGTATACCTAGGCCAAATGGTTCAACTAGGTAAGTCCAACTTTGAGAAAGAGGTCAATCGACGAATCCAACTCGGTTGGGCAGCGTTCGGGAAACTTCGTCACATCTTCTCGTCCAAAATACCTCAGTGCCTCAAGACCAAAGTCTTCAATAAATGTGTGTTGCCAGTGATGACTTACGGGACTGAGACGTGGTCTCTAACTATGGGCCTCATAAGAAGGCTCAGAGTCACGCAACGAGCTATGGAGAGGGCTATGTTAGGTGTTTCTCTACGCGATCGAATCAGAAATGAGGAGATCCGTAAAAGAACTAAAGTCACTGACATAGCCCAGCGGATTAGCAAATTGAAGTGGCAATGGGCAGGGCACATAGCTCGACGAACCGATGGCCGTTGGGGCCGTAAGGTTCTAGAGTGGAGACCACGTACGGGAAGGCGCAGCGTGGGTCGGCCCCCCACTCGGTGGACGGACGACCTTGTAAAGGTTGCAGGGCGCCGTTGGACGTCAAGTGCACAAGACCGTCCGTTTTGGAGATCGTTGGGGGAGGCTTATGTCCAGCAGTGGACGTCGATTGACTTATGATGATTACTATCGTTGTCATCATAATTCAATCGGCATATATAGCCGTAATAATAATAATATCAAATTTTTATTTACGAGTACCTTTTATTGCAGGAGCTAAAGACCACACTCTAACAGAATTCCTAGAACTGAATTGCCCCAAAACACCTTCAAGGTAATACATTGGCTTTCCAATAAGAATGAGTACTATTATATAGGGTATAAGGAAAGCTCCACCGCCATTTTCATAAGCCACAAAAGGGAAGCGCCACACATTTCCGAGTCCGACCGAAGTGGCGATACATGACATGAGAAATTCGATTTGGTTCCCCCACATTGGCCGCTGATTCTCATCATCGTCCACGTTAATATCATTCTACAAATAATAAAATAATTAAGGTAAAATTATATAGTATATGGTATACCTACAGACACAAACCTCTTTTCCCCCTTTTCCATCTTTGGGTAATTTTGAAACCGCTTCACTAAACGACGGTGGTGGTTCAGTGACTTCAAACCGACGGTTCACGTTACCCTTGTTGGAGTCGTTCTGCAGAAAAAAAAATATCGTAGATGGACTATTATAAGATTAAATTTCTTTTTATAATCATAGATTTCTATTGTATTATATTCTATCCAATCATCTATTTTAGACGATAATATTATAAATACATAAACCTAAAGCGTGGTGTATTACCACGTGCTGGGTTTATAATTTATAACAGGTTAATCAGCGATAAACAGTAGTATAGGTTTTTGGAGATACGTTAGCATAATATTGGAAACGAGCATCTATCTATTTAGAGATAAGGTTTTATTTTGTATTTTACCAATATTTCTCAACACATTAAACTTACACTTATTTTGCGATGTGCAATGCCATGCTACAACTGCATGAACGATTTTTAAATACATTTTTTTTATAATATTTTTTTGTTTCGTTTATTATTAGTGTTATTCGTTATAACAGATTAAGTTAGTGACGACAAAAATTGTGATTAATAGAATTAATACATTTTATATCCTTTGTTATATCAAATAGTGGACCATCTTAACCTCTCAAATAGCACTATATCAAACTATTTGATATAACGAATATTTTTTCTAATTTGTTATTTCACTCTATAATGTATTCATTTTGAACTAAGTGTAGTAGACAATAATTCGGAACTGGTTAAACGGAAGAAACGTGCAGTTTCGTTAAGAAATTCATTATTTTCAGACTTCCATATCAACAACATAATTTTTATAATAAGATTTGAATACATTGCATGCATGCGTTAAATGCGTTCTTAAAATTTTATCGGTTATCAATGATAAATTACAATAATTTATTGTTGTGTTTTAGTACATCGAAATTCTTATTCTTTTATGAATTAATATAATCTTAATATTATGAAACTCTTTACTTTAAATACCTGTATTTGCCATCTTTTCGGGACGTTACATTAAATTTTCTTAAGATCCAGAGTGATGGAAGCCTAAATATGTTTAGCATCATGGAAAGCAGTTTGAAAGGACTATTAAGAACCGATGTATGAAGAGCAGTTGCTCTGTTTTGTAAAATGAAAATACTTTTCTACTTCTGTCTTTGAAGATTGTTATAAATATTTATTTATTTTATTTATCTTTACGCCATATCCAAGTCATCAAGTAGTCAGAGTCGGCGGAGCCTCAAACGCTATGGTGCCTGCATACCTCTTTCGCTTCGGCCATAGACATCAACCTCTTCATACATGTTATAAATAAATAGTATATATAGGACAAAGTTGACATTTAACTATAACTGACTTGAGTTTTGTTCTGCATAATCAATAACAATTTTGACAGGCGACATCTCATTTAACATATGTATTATTTTGCCTCATAAAGTCTTACTTTGACATCACATGTATAGCAGTACTTTTATTAAAACCTCCCAGAATTCGCATGCATTATTTTTGTACTCGCATCTAATTTTATTAAATAAGGTCTACTACAATTTCAGATCGAATCGAATCGAACCTTAGTTATACAAATTTGCCTGATATAAATCGACTGGAACCACAGAAAACATAAAATATGCAATAGTTTAATAGAATAAACTCTCAGATTCGTTATTATTATTTATTAACACACATGATTATTTCTTACTTAAATTAAAATAATTTGGTACGATTTGTCACTTTATAATTCGATTACCATGTGTGTTTGTATTATTAGCTCCCTATCTAATATTAATTAGTGCTTTTCATTTTCCTAATGCAGATAAAGATATTGATATATACATGTGTATAACTTATGTGAATATTTCTTTTCATTATTATAATTATTTTATCTAACCTAGTCTGTTGATAATATATATTGTAAAAAAATAAGAAATATAGATAACATATTATTTTAATTCCAAGATTTTATTTTCTTATAATATAATATTCAGACAAAAATATTAAAATTTTGCATAGTCACTATTTTTTTTATGTATAGACATAAGACATAAGACAATTTTTATGCATATACATAAAACAATATTAAACTATATAAGATGAAACTTTGCGGCACCAGCGAATATGTGACCACAGTATTCCACACACGACCGGATCTGAGCTTTGTATAATACAAGAAGCTGTCCCGGTGTGAAGTACTGACAGACCTTCGCAATAACGGCAAGCTTTCACTCTGGAACACTCACTACACTCTGGAAAGTAGGAGCCAAGGTGAAAGGGCTCCTTTTGACGGTGAACAGACACGTCTGCGTTTTGGTTGCGTTGAATTTGACAAGATTGTCATTGCCCCCTGGCGGAGACTGCCTGGAGTTTGTCACTCAAACGTTGCACCATGGCTTCTATTTCTGACTGTACGTGATCTCTACTGGCCCGACTACTCGGCACGTATCTTTCTACAACTGTGCTGTCGTCTGCATACCCATAGATACCGGGCTTCAGCAGATCGTTAATGTGCAGCAGAAAGAGAGTTGCAGAAAGAATGGATCCCTGAGGCACGCTGGCATTTATTGTCAAGGGTTCCAAGAAACCTCCGTTGACAACTACTCGGAGAGATCTTTGGTTCAGAAAGTCCATTACCCAGCCGATCAGACGAGATGTGCCGTACGCTGAAAGCTTGATTATAAGGCTCTCATGCCAGACCCTGTCAAATGCCTTCGAGACGCCCAGAGAGACGGCGACCGCTTCTTCGTTCTTCTCGATTGCCTCACCTAAAATGTGCGTAGCGTATAATAGAAGGTCCCCAGTCGACCTATTTCGGCGAAACCCGTACTGTCGGTTCGTGAGGAGATCGTTACCTTCAAGGTACGCTAGGAGGCGCGTGTTTAATACACGCTCCATAATCTTGCAGAGTATGGAGGTGATTGAAATAGGTCGATAATTGACCGGATCGTTACGACTGCATTTTTTGGGCACTGGTTACACGTTAGCAATCTCTCAAGATTTCGGCACTATTTCAGTCTTGAAACAGAGGCGATACAGACAGGCGATACAGATTAATAAAAAAAATATCCTCACACACAAATAAATTTAAAATTAAATGTTTACGTCCAGACAATCAATCTAAAATATATAATTTGACGCAAATATATATATATATATATATATATATATATATATATATATTTCACTTAATCCTAATCTTAAAATATACATTTATTACAAATGCAAATACATTACAAAGATAAAAATAATTGAAATAATAAAACAAAATGCCAAATACTTTTTTTTTGCAAAAGTCGGAAGAACCTTAATATCCGTTTGAGACGTCATTATAAAGTAATAGTACTTACCATATTGGCTGTTAACTTTTCAAAGTTTGTAATACCCACTAGCTATGATTAACCATTGTTCATTTTAATAAAATAACTTTTATTGATCCTCCAATATCTTAATTGACATTGACGATATCGTCTTTTATCACGTGTCGTAAATCTACTTTCTTTTATTGTGTTTATATTTAAATACTTCAAACCTAAATTATTATTTTTTACTAACTATTATTAAGAACACATCATGATAACAATGTGAAAAATTTAACATATTTATTAAGCTTTCCGACAATTCCCACATGTGCACAATTATGTACATTAGGTTCCTAGTGTTATCAACAAATAATAATATATTTTATATACATTTATTTTTTTATTATTATTTTCTGATACGCCACAAAACTTTTTTTGTATACATAGATGATAGATACATTACATTTATCACAATAACAATGAATTTTTTGATTGCATCTTTTTTTTTCCCTCTTTATTATCTTCCAAAAATGGCATATGACCTGTATTATCATATTGAACTTTAGGTATAGGTTTGACTTCTCTGTTGGGTCTTCTAGTTTTTTCTTTAGGTTCTTCACTGAATGACTTATTACTGGGACGTCCAGGTCTTTTTCTTTAAATCGTTTTGTAAGCTTTTGACCAACTCTTCTGCGAGTGTCATGTTAAAATCGAGTCTAATTGGTGTTTCTTTGCTATATTTATCTTTTCTGTACTCGAACCAACTATTTACTACAGCTAAATCTACACCATGGAGAAACTTTCAAAGTATCAATTTTTTAGACCTAATATATATTTTATTTGATCTAGAAGGTTAAGACCACTCATATTCTGACTATAAATTTTCAAAATTTTCAAGTCCCTCAAGGTTCACATATATTTTTTTAATTTTGTGCCATCTTTGTGCTTCTTCTGTTACCTTATCTGTTATCGGCCCTGTCCCTACAAAGTTACTCGTAGATGCTAGTGTGACCGATCTATTATCCATCCACTTTATTACAACAACGCCTTCATCCGAGCTTACTTCTTGGTCAGTAAAACCTCTGCCATGCTTTTTCATTTCTTTGTTAGATAGCAATAGCGGGTTTCAAAATAAGTTGATTCTATTAGGTTCCGCTCCAAAAAATTTTTTTGTTTTAATACTTGCAGTAGCTGATATGTAGAAAAATAATTATCGTTATTAAGTCGTTCGTCAAACAACACATGGGTGAATTCAAATTCAAATCCAATCACATCTTTATTCAAGTACTTTATTTATAAGCACTTTTGGTCATCGTCGACCATTACATTAAAAAGGACAATGTAATCAGTCCATGAAGCTTGGACTGCTACTCTGCTTAGAAGAGCTGGTTAGAAACTCAACAGTTGCTTTTTTTTCTATAAAATTTAATTTAATAATATTGTTTTGATTTTTTATTTAGAACTAAGAAAAGAAAGGTATAAAATATCTTGTGGAACTTTATTATATATGCGTATACTCAAACCCATGAAGGATTTATTTATTATTTAGAATAAGAAATTTTAGCGTTACGAGTATATTTTTTTAGGTCTTGTATTTATAGTGTGTCTCGCTGCTTTTATATCAGTATTAAAATTTTGGCATATAAATAATATGTTATTAACGTCCGTTAATTGTCTAATTTTTATAATTGCAAAGAGCTGTGTTAACCTACCGAGTGTTGAGAGACGGGAGTTCTACTTGAGCTTTGTATTTAAAGTTATAACTAAAAAAAAAAATTTGAGTCAGTCAGTTCTAATACTTCATTGATAAGGAGCAAGTTATAATTTGACTTTTTGCATTTGGAAGTGTAAATTCAAGGCATTTGATTTTCTTAGCATTTAAGACTAAATTAATATTTTCGTAACTTTAAAAATAAGCGAGATATCATCATTCAAAACTACAACGTCTCATAGATCTTTAATAAAAATGGGCAAGTCATTAATATATAATAAAAATAAAAAAGGGTCAAGAAAAAAATCCTTGTAGAACACCCATCTGAGAACCAGCCGATTTTAGGATTACTTACATCAACCGTCTGGACCTTTTAATTCAGAAAGTGGCAGTAAGATCAAGCGCAGCGGTACGTACACCTTTCTGGTTAAGTTTGCAAAGTAATGTTTGATGGTCTACGCAATCAAAGGCGTAAATCATTGGTTAATAGAGGAAATAAAATAAAATTTAAAACGAAATCACACTTTACTTACTTATATTACAACGCTTGCTTACCATTTTATTACGATTATCTACAAACGGGACATCTATTAACAAATTTTTCAGCACATACTTGTAAATGACATTTATTGCTGAGTAAAACTGATATAGAGAGATTAGTATTGTCATTTAGAAAATAAACAATACTTTATTAGTAAAATTTTTAGTTCGCGAAAAGAAAGGAATACAAAGAAAGACGCATTATCACATCTTCTGATTAACCGACCATAATTCATGAAAATTCATTCATCATTCATGAAGAATGTTTCTTAATATGGTTCTTCTGAATTTCATATCTGACGAGATTACTGAATAGTATGTAAAAATGTTTTCCCTGTATATAAATACTATAAAACTAAACATCCATGTAATTGCATCGATTTACATATATATATATATATATATATATATATATTTTCTGAAAATTATTATATGAACAAATTATATTTCACTAAAAACCATATTTAGAATATTATACAATACATTTCTAAGACTGATTCTCTATATCCTACTTTACCCATACTCTAAAAACTAAATAAAACATTGCTTTAAATAAATATATGTTGTCACAGATAATCAAGTGACAGGTAACAATAAAATTAGAAGATTTATAAAAAAAATAATACTTTTTTTTATTAACAAACGAATATTATAACATTTTTAAATATTCACTTAAATAAATAAATTGGTCTAATGAGTTTGTAAAAATAATATTATACAAAAAATTTACTCGAAAATTAAAGTAAATTTCATTAATTGTTATTTGTGTCATATTTGTTATCAACAAAATGCATCTTATATTGTATGTATGTATTTTAATATTAATTTGTAAACTTTTTATTTAAATAATAATAAAATGTTTCGCTTTCGTACTTAATAAATAATAATAACGAAATTAAATATGAAACTTAGTTTATAAATTTGAAGATTTTTGTGTCTATTACTAATTATTAATAATATTATTTGAGTAATATATTAAACTACTTAAATAATACTGGTAATTAAGGACGCTTATATCCTCCGATTAAACTTAAGCCGATGTGTTTAAACCAAGACGTTCCCAGTTTGAGTCGCTCCGTTTGTACGTTTTCCTTGTAGAGTATCCACTCCCGCCTTGTGGAGGCAGAGCGAGGCCCCCATGAGGGCTTGGCACGGAAGGACTTCATTACAGTCTGAAATTATAAATAAAGTGTTATTAAGTCTTTTATAGTTAAGTTAGGTATATAATTAAAATATGACTTCAAAACGGTACTTACGTCATAAAAGTTGCCAGTTCTGTTTTTGTACAGCGTCAGTATTATAAAAACAGGAACAAACAATACTCCAGCGAACAGCATAATGTAGCCAGAAACTATAAATGTTGCGAAAATATAAAAAATACTATTCATTAATTAAATCATTTTCACTGTGTAATAAATGCTATTTAAAGAAAATATGATATAAAATACTCTGTATTTAGAAAGTTCTATTTTGTAACTTCAATTTGAATTAAAATAATACACACCATAACCAGCCACTGGATAAACGTAATATCCTCCGAATAACAAGTTGTCAAATGACGTCAGAGCGTAGATAAAGACAACTATCATCATAACCGGAGTAATCAAACCCCAGCACAGTCGCCAGTAAATCGAAGTCTTTATGTTCAACATGAAATCTATATCTAAGCAGAGGTTTTCAAGACCTACAATATTTTGACAATATAAATTAGTACCACTTTTATTGCAACATACGAACGAAAAAAGAATCTCTCTTCATCAAGAACGGAAACATGCTAAGAATCGTACCGTAGATCCAGAAGACGCCTACGATTTCTGTGATACCGCAGAACAGTACTAGGAACGTTCCACCATAATAGTCAACAAGTTCTAATACGAATTGTCCACCCTAAAAACGGAAAATTGTATTTATATTTGTTACATCAACGTAATTTCAGACCAGAAAAAAAAATCTAGATGATTATAAACCTTTTACATGAAGCGGACAAAATTATGTGGAATACTTACCGGAGTGACGTATACAAGACCAACGCCAAAGCCGAGGGTGCATGAGAAGGCTGACATGAATATGGTTCTAACACGAGGAAAAGCATCTAACAACAACGTGTTGACAGACGACAAGAGAGCTACGGCTGATCCCACTCCCAAAACTGCCATCATTAAGAAGAACAGAACTGAGAACAACTGAAAAAAGTTGTAGATAAATAACGTAATAATTTTAAAGTTTTAAGAATGTTTACAGAAATCATGTTTATCATATACATTTTTAATATAAGTCTAAATTTTCATTCTGTTGACCGATATACGATGATAAAGAGTACATCATCTACATCTAAGATAAACTTTATGTCCCTTTTGAAATATTGTTTTAAAGTAATGCGCTCACGGAGCAATGTAAGAGCCTATTAAAAATATTATAGAGACCTTGGCCCCCACTTGTACAACTAATAAGGCCACCATAAGAATATTATATCGTGTAAGTACCTGGGGCTGAAAAGTCTTGGCAATTGCATCAGGGTAGGAGATGAAAGCGAGTCCTGTACCTCCAGAGCCGACCACGTCTTTCACGTGCCTATCCAGCACATAAGCTAAATTGCCCAGGATTCCAAAAATAGTGATTCCAGAAAGCAGACTTGTAAATGTATCCAAAGTGGTTACTATCATCGAATCCCTAAAGGACAGAAAATTCATGAATTACGTTTATTTTTACTGTTTGAAGATTAAGACTAAATACATACTACAGCTACAAACATACCCCTATAACCTTTAATCAAAAATATATATGATGTACATACCTGTATACGTTTTGTTTGAAAGAATTATATGAGGAGAACATTATAATTGGTCCGTTGCAAACGCTCAATGAAAAAAATACTTGAGTTACAGCTGCATACCAGACCTAAAAAAAGTTGATTAGATTGAAAGATGCACCTTCTACATCATGGAATAAAGATGAATAGGCATTCAGCCTTTGACCGATATTTACTCTTTCATATATTTTATAAAATAAATTACACACAAAACAATATATTTACGTCAAGTTCCAGTAGTTTGCTCCACTCTGGAGTAATGAAAAATTTTATACCCTCGCCGGATCCAGGGAGAAGGAGTGTACTGAAAATAATCTACATTATTAAATATAAAATACTTTAAATAAAAATATTTTCATATATATTTATATTGCAAACTAAAGTTTATGTGAAGTTCGATAAACAATTATATAAATATAAGAAAAAAAAACTAAAATGTTTGTACAATAGTAATATATAGTTTTATATAAACGTACCTGATAAGTAGAATAATCATGACAACGTAAGGGAAAAGCGCTAGGAAGTAGGACGCTTTGCCCGAACTTTTGACACCTCTTGAAACGATAATGAAAATAATTAACCAAGCCGAGAACAAACATACAGTTAAGTACCAAACAGGGAGACCTACAAATAAAATAAAAATATAAAGCTGCACTTATTGTACGTAGTTACTAACAATTTAATAAAATAAAAACTCTTTACCAAGACCCTCTTCAAGTTTGTCATGTCGTTGAAGAACAGTGCGACTGAAAGAATTTGTTTCCATAAATTGCAAATTTTTCGTTACATTCTTTTAGTATTCTTAGTACATGTAAATAAAATCATATCTTACACAAAATATAATTCAGCACTACTCGATGAATTCGCTGTCACAGTGACATTCTCCGTTAATGACGAAGGCACACAGTTTTTCCACGAAGGGTCACACACTGCCCATGGCAACGTGGACTGGAAGCTCATGACCAGGTAGTACAGACATAGAGCAATAATAGAGACGTAGTAGGAGAGGATGAAGCCACAAGCCAAGGCTTGTGCATATCCTACACCTGAAAATGGACACAGATTTACATTACATTCATATAAGGACGTATTACATAACTCTAATATAATTACTTACCTTTCATCGCGGGAGCTAAGGACCAGACTTTAACAGAATTCCTAGAACTGAACTGCCCCAAAACAGTTTCAAGGTAATACATTGGCTTTCCAATAAGAATGAGTACTATTATATAGGGTATAAGGAAAGCTCCACCGCCATTTTCATAAGCCACAAAAGGGAAGCGCCACACATTTCCGAGTCCGACCGAAGTGGCGATACATGACATGAGAAATTCGATTTGGTTCCCCCACATTGGCCGCTGATTCTCATCATCTTCGTTCTACAAATAAAACAAAATGTCAAAGTGAGGTTATACGGTTAGGAAATACTATCAGGAATATCTATATTATAAAATTTGTTTTCATCAAAATTGCATTTGATTTTCTCAAAAACTACTGAACGGATTTTTATGCGTTTTTCTAAAACTCACTGAAATATCGCGGTTACTGTGAAAAATTCAGACGGTCGTATAAAATCTCGCCCCCTGGGAGCTTTACCGGAATGCGCAATGTTAAACAGAAGGGTTATACTAAAGTAATATACTAGAGAACTGTAGATATATAAAAATACTACAAAGTAGTCAACGATAGGCTGTGCCTATCTTTTATGGTTAATTCACAGTAAGTGAGTTTTATTTTCTATTAAAAATATTTTTGAGGCGGTTTAAATAAATGCTATCTTCTTTCTTTGTTAGCTTTAATATAGAACAAAATTGTCCTTTACATCGCCACAAAAAAAATATTAGTTCCGTAAGCCAACGCTCTCTCCATGACATGCTAGGTACATATTTATATACAACACCAATGAAGTTATGAGTAAAAGGTAGTTATATTATAAAAAATACCTCATTTTCCTCTTTTATATCCTTGGGTAGTTTTGAAACCGCTTCACTAAACGACGGTGGTGGTTCAGTCACTTCAAATCCATGGTTCACATTACCCTTCTTGGAGTCGTTCTGAAAAAATATAATAATATATTTTTAACAAGGTCATATTAATTGGATGGATTTGTTATAATATATATTTGTATTGTAGTAATATATTTCTATTATGTACTTAATAAGACAGTAGTATATATCATAAACCTACCACGTGATGTATTAACAAGTTAATCGGAGTTAATC
Organism: Melinaea marsaeus rileyi; assembly: GCA_918358865.1. NCBI lineage: Eukaryota > Metazoa > Arthropoda > Insecta > Lepidoptera > Nymphalidae > Melinaea > Melinaea marsaeus. Next base: position 1,853,138 of record OU911089.1, read on the forward strand.
AGTAGGATTATGTTTCAGAGATACGCAGGAGTCGTACCGCAAACGAGTACCTACTTAAAGATTATTGATTCCATATAAATTAAACGGCAATAAAATGTTTTTTTTTTAGTATCTTCTGATAAGTATATATTACATTGTTGTTATCAGATTTCCTTTGTAAATAATAGTTTATTTTATTTTATTTATGCTTAATGATTCTAGCCTTCTTTTAGTACTACCTTAAATTGAATTGTACTAAATTTTGTTGCACATTAATTATGTTTGTGACTACATAGTAAAAAAACTTAATTAATAACAAGTGAAAATAGCACGCAGGGAATTTGTAGCCGGTTCTACTTTATGGAACCTTTGAAACCGTGTAATCTGATCTTGTAATGTATCCAAATAAGAAATGACTTTGACATTAATTATTATGAGTAAAAAATAACTTAGTTTATAATTTTGGTAGTCTAACATGTGTATCCTAGGGTAAATAATAACAAAAAGTAATATAGTTCCACTATAAAACGCAGCTCTTTATCTAACAATAAATAGTACCTTTTTCAGGGCCGGACTTAGGCAAGCTGGACTACTGACCCGAGGCACACAGAAGAGGAGCCCCCACAATAAAGATAAAAAATATCCAAATTTGTGCAACATTTACGGCTTGTATTTGACTATTATCGATATATCAAAAAGCCCTGATTGCAAAAAAAATACATTTACTATAAAGTTTTGCCCTTGTCGATCCGTGGCAATACTTTTTTTTGTAATTAGTTTGAGTTAAAGAGAAATAAAATATTTCTAAAACAACTATTAATTAGGGCCCTCCATTGGTCCTCCTGATAGCCCTTCAGATTACCTCCCGACTTACAAATCCGGCCCTGCATTTCCATTTCTTCATGTAGATAAAGAGATTCGTATGTACGTATACGCAATATAATTTAGGTGAATGCTTGTTTTGTTATGAATTTATCTAACCTTGTCGTCTGTTGATAATATGTGCCATAAAAAATATAAAGTGAAGATAATTTATTAATTGATTACCATTTCTAATATCTCCTTTTTAACTTATTAACACTAGCTGCGCCTACGACATCGTTCGTACGGAATATTTTTTTAAGTAGTAGTCAAGTTACTCCTTATAACATTAACTCTCCAACAGTGAAGCCTGTTAAAGTCAAGTCGTTTCAGAGATCAGACTGACAGACAAAAATATATATATTTAGTGAAAATATTACAAACAGATACTATTTTTTTATATGTATAGATTCAAAAGACTTATTTTGTCATGTGCCCATCACTCTTTTCGGCAAATATATATTTTTGCCAAGCTACAGAATTGCTAATATTGAGGTACTGCAACAGAATAGTTATAATATTCTTGTTGAGAGTAGTAGAGTAGTCTTGAGTAGAGTAGTTTATTAATTAACACAACTTTTTTATTTATTGATCGATTTAAATTAAAGTTTAATTTAAAGTGAAAGTAAACATACAAAAAATCTAAAAATCATTGTTTTGGGTTCTACTCATTACTAAGTAATGATTTCTCCCAAATATCTTCTATGTACATACAGTGATCAGATACAGATTATTATATGAATTAAAAAAATATACATGCTTGACTTGATAGTATGTTACAGATAAACAAAATAACATTAGAGAAATAACATTTTTTTGATTAACTGTATAAAACCATTGATCCATTACCAGTTGTTTTCCAACTGTGTTTATGTTTCGATATGAATAATAATAGGTAATTATTTTTGCTCGCTTATTTATTGTTGACCTCAAAGTCAAGCAATTAACTTCGCACTGATATAATTCTACTTTTTTTTTTAACTTCGTAAAATATTTATAACTACCTAATAAAAGTTATTTACTAAAACTACGTTTCGTTTTACCCTCCCTTCCTATTTCCTGACTAACTGTCTATCATCATTTAAAATTGAAATAAATCAATGAATAAGATATATATATATCTTATTGCTTGATTTATTTTATATATGTATATACACATATATAAATGTGGCAATAAGATTGTTTTGAGTTCACTTTGATATAAACAATGCTACTAATTACTATTGTTTTATACATAGAGAACAACGAACTTAACTATTATAATATATTTAAAGACATGTGATTATCCAGTACTAAATAACAACTTCTTTAATATAAATATAAATAAATGTAAGAAATTAAAACTGAAATGGATTTTACAATAGAGACCGAATAATAGTTTATTTTAATTCTTAGTTTATTTTTTCTTTAAAACGGAGGAGTTCGTTTGAAACGTGACGATAAAAGAAACGATAATAGATTTACTCACCATATTGTTGTTTCACTGCTTACTAACTAAATAATAGCCATGTGCTGCGAGGATGTCACGCCGGCTAGATACGAAATGAGAGTGCAATATGTTTTGTATTTCAATCATATATATTATTGATATCACATTATTTTTTTTCTTTTCCAGCGCAATCTACATTGGCTTAAAAGAATTTTCACAAGATAGTAGATTCATACACAGAAGTCTATAATATCTATAGTTTCTATATATTAAAATTTATTAACATCTAACAACACATATTAATTGAACATCTCATAAAATTTTATAAAAATCTGTCCAGTGACATTCTCTAAACAATTTCTATTTATTTTCGTAAAAATTATAGCATTTTCACGGATTTTCAAGGATGAAAAGAAACCTATTTGTTGTCTGTATTAGGTAAACTAAATACCAAATTAAAATTCAAACCGTTATTAATTTAGATATTTAAATTGCCGGAGTAAAAAGTATCATATATATAAGTTGTGTCCTCTCTTTGACTGCGTACAACTTGCTGCCGTGAAGGGCTGGAAACTTTAGCATTGCGAGACGTACCTTCTTTGTGCGTCTTCTACTGCATTTATAACAAAGAATGTTCTGAACAGTTATTTGTTCTGATGCCTGCGCCGATTTTTTTTACTTTTTACATCAGGAAATGTAAGTTCATACATTCAGTTTTCTTAGATTTTAAGGCTAAATTATAAATTTCCAAGCGATGAAGATCAAGTGACAAAGCACTGTTCACTTCGTCATGAGTTAAGTTCTATCACGTTCAACTTCAAAAGTAAAGGAGGTATCACCAGCAAAAAGTAAAATGTCACCTTTTACGTAAAAAGGTTAATCATTGATATAAAGTAGAAATAAAAAAGGGCCAAGAAAAGATCCTTGTGGAACCCTTGTCATGATATTTACATTTTTATTACAAAGTTTAGTATGTATAGTCGAATCCCCTACACCTCACAGTTTATTTTACTAACTACATTAAAATTTTCATTTACAATAATTATATGGTAAGGACTCGAACCATTCTAAGTTGCAAGTACACAAGTCAACTACAATAGATTACTTGTGGATTGAACATGTTCCTTAATTTGATTTTGTAAAGATTACTCTCAATAAATTCTTTATTATAAAGATTTATTTATTTTAAATAATTTTGAGCGTTCATTTATTAATTTATTTATTTTGTTTAGTGAAAACTTATTATTTATGACTTGCATTCGAGTTCTTCATAAAAACTAAGGATATGCTGACTGTAGAAAAAGTTAATTTGCAGGTTTACAGGACTGAAATTGACTTCCTACGCTGTATAATTCAGGCTTAAGTTCTGAAATGCGATCTGTTGCTCTCGCATGCTCATTGCTACACTGGTCAAATGTAAACTATATTTTTTAATTGATCTCGCTGAGCAACAACATCCTTATAATTTGTATGCAGCTCACCGAGCTGACCTTTAAAATAATTATTTCTCTTCACTACATTTTTTATTTTGATGAAAAGATTTATTTCGCTTAAGAAAGAGAAAACAAAAATTGTAGAACAAATAAAGATAAAACAAGAATAATAAATTAATAAAATGAGAAAGGTATTTTGAGGTTAATTATATAGAATAAATTTAACAATCAGAATCAGAATAATGGCATATATAATTCAAAAATTGTGGTAATTACCTAATTTTTCTACTTGAATAATAAGTAGGTTTTGTTGAATATGGCTGAAACTTATCTAAGTATAAGCAATTTTGAATTATGACGATTGAAACTCAGTCCACCATAAAAACAATATCCACGCGTTGGGAGTCTTGAATACAAGTAATGTTTATTAATCATCATAAAATCATGTGCAATTAGTGAAGAGCTTTTAATTTAAAATAACAAACAGATATTTTAATTTTATTTACATTTATATATATACATATACATCGCTTACACTTTTAATACAATATATTTTTAAAACGTAAAATAATAATTGTCTTTATCGTCTTCAATTGCTCGTCGTAAAACACTATGTATGTACAATAAAATTATATAAAATTTTATTACCCTCATATTTATCAAAAATACCAATTTTAAAATTTATGACAATAAAAATTTATTTCCTTTCTATAAATATTGTATTTATTATTAAACTGAAAAAAGTATAATACTTTACACAATTGACACTTATTATTTACACAATATTCTAATAATTATGAAAACCAAATGCGTGTGGGATATGCAGAATAAGGCTTCATCGTTACACAGGATGGATAGACATATAGATAGACATACTCGCGGTCTTTTTCTAGATATTTTTAAGATATACAATTCTATAGTACTCTATTTAGGTATATGTTCTAAGATTAAACGACTATTACTTGTAAAATTGTAAAGCCTATTTAGTTGTGATAGTTAACCTTCTAAATTAGATATGTAAGTCTCAGTTAGGTTGCATATAGACGGACAGACATTATGAAACTATAAGGATTGTTACTGCTGGTACTTCTCATAATACGCTATCAAAAATAAGCACTTACTAGCAATCTGATTTCCAGTAACAGATATAGAAGGACGGCTCGGAACAATAAAGTACGAAACATCTGTCGTTTGTTTAATATATAAGTATTTTACTAAGTCCCGAAACCTTTATAATACAACTAAGCATATTTTACACAAAACGCCTGAGCGTATTCTATTCGTTCTCTTAGCGCTCTACTACAAAAACGGTTGATTTTACAGAAAAAATGCATAATGCAGTTTTTGTTGACAATTGCAGGAGGAATAGTTTTTATAATAACCTCTATTGGCCTCCGAGTAGAAATATACATATATTCGTAGAAAACTAATTAAGGTAACTTTTTGACCTTTATTATTTTTTAACCGGCACAATATCAATGCCGACTTTTCATATCTTAATTAAAACGCAGTAATAAAGGTGTATACAGAAATGCAACTCACTTGAATTTTTTCTGCAGATTGGGGTTTAAAAGGCCTAAAATGGCTGAACTATAATTGATACCAGTAGCAGTAATTTATTTATTTGTATAAATAAATAAATAAAAATATAAAATAAAAAACCTTTTATTTCCTATAAATTGCCATCTCTTATAATCTATGTATGAATGAGTTAGTTTAATTTATTCTACGCCATTTAATTATTTCGTACTTAACACTAAACCTACCGACTTCTTGTGTACCTGTTCCTACCGCACGCCGTCAAATTGGCCGATAATTAAAAGTTATTTTATTATATAACGCAGGTAATAATGGAAATAACTAAAAGTAAAGAGTGTAGAAAATATTATATGTATATTCTAAGAAATGTCATGTAGTTCATTAACGATATTATAACGTTTAAAAATGTGTAAGTTTTACAAAAGTTTAAGAACGGTCAATTTGACCGGTACTTGGTAGGTTTAGTGTTAATATATATTTATCTGTAACTAAACTATTTGAACGTATATTTATAAAAAAAACTATTTAACTATAGTTATCTATGATTAATAACATATATATTATTTTGTTTAATCTCATTAACCTTTTAAAGTATTTATTTGCTTATTTTGGGGTAAAATGTATCATAGATTGAAATAATTAAAATGTAGGTTATTGAAGATTATCTACATAATTATATATGAAAATAGATAGTTTACTGAAAATCGTGTTATGTATTATCAATATTTATTACGTCTTCTATTCAAATAATCTTCACTTATCATGATTTAACATAATTGGGACGTATTTTCGATTTACATATACATACATGGTTAAACGCACGTCTTTTCTTTCTTCGGTATTTCTGGATCGATACGACATGCGTACCTTCAAAAAAGACGTATACTCACACCTCCAAGGCCGGCAATGCTGTTGCGATTCCCGGATGTAGCATGAGTTCGTTGGCGGACGTGATCACCTGACATATGTTTTTTTTTTTTTTTTTGTAAGAGGAGGGACAGATGGACGTGATCACCGCCACCCATGAACTCTTGCAACATCCATTACAACATTTTTACAAGAGTGTTGCCGGCCTTGTAGGTAGGAATAAACGACTTTTTTGAAGGTGTCGTACCGATCTGGAAATACCGCCGAAGGGAGTACTTTCCACAAACGAGTGGAACGTGGAAAAAATGTCCTTCAGAACCGCACAGTAGAGGATCGCCACGCATCCAGGCGGTAAGGATGGTATTGGAGGCGATGGCGCGCTGTGCGGTGATGAAATTCGGTGGCAGGCATCAGATCGAAAAGTTCTTCAGAACACTCCCCGTTGTAAATGCGGTAGAAGACGGACAAAGTTGCCACGTCTCTACCAGACCAGGTTTGAAATACTGCCTCGCTCTATTGATTACTCCCAATTTCTTCGAGGCCAACTTGACCTTGCTCTCCAGATGACCACGAAACTGACAACCGCTCGAAATGTTGAGACCCAGTATTCTGATAATTGGCGAGACAGTGAGGGGAGTGCTCTCGAAGAGCGGTGATACGACAAATGAGGTTCTCTTAGTGATAAACGCGCAAACTTGCGTCTTCTCGGGATTAATTAGAACGTGGTTCAGTTCACCCCACTCAGAGACCATCCCCAAGGAAGTCTCTATAGAAGACACAAGTTTCTTTCGGCACTCGTCAACGTTTTCTCGAGAGAGACCTGCACGGCCGGAATATACCGCATCCCAAGTGCTGTCATCCGCATAACAATGTATGTTGGATATATCAAATCATTGATGTGCAGGAGGAACAGAGTTGGGGATAGCACGCAGCCTTGGGGTACACCAGCGTTCAAGGGGTTGGGGTCCGAGCAAAAACCGTCGAGAACGACCTGTATGCTCCACCCAGTGAGGAAGCTGGTGATCCACTTGCATAAACTCTCGGGAAGCCCATAGGAAGGTAGCTTCGAAAGAAGCCCCTTGTGCCATACACGATCGAAGTCTTTCGCCATATCCAGACTAACTGCCAGACCCTCTCCCTTACTTTCAATAACAGCTGCCCAACGGTGCGTAAGATATAACAGAAGATCACCAGCCGATCGACCATGGCGAAAGCCACGTTGCCGGTCATTGATCAACTGGTGATCCTCGAGGTACGTTAGGAGCTGTTTATTGATAATGCTCTCCATTACTTTGGAGAGAAGGGAGGTAATGGCGATAGGTCTGTAGTTAGATGGGTCCGAGTTATCACCTTTTTAAGGGATCGGATGGACAAGGGCACACTTCCATGACATCGGGACTACGCCTTTAAGGTAGGAGTACCGAAAGAGACGCGTTAGCACTGGAGTCAACTCAGGGGCACACGTTCGTAGCACCAATGGAGAAATGCCATCCGGCCCACTCGACTTATGAACGTCCAAGGAAAATAGAGACGGCTTAATAGTTTTCTGCCGAAAAACTATTTCCGGAATTTAGGTCTGACACCGCGGGATGATAGGCGGTGTCTTCTCCTGGTCGTCCAAAGTCGAGTTGGAGGCGAAAAGAGTGCCCAAGAGGTCGGCTTTCTCTTTTGCCATGTGGGCCAGAAAGTCATTCCCTGTGTGCAACGGCGGTAGGGACGGCTGGCTAAAGTTGCCCAGAGTGGCCTTTGAAAGCGCTCAGAATTTGCGCGTGCCAGGCGGGTACTTTGCCAGCTGATCCCTAATTTTGACGACATGCTTGAACTTTGCTCTAGCCATTTGCCGTTTGAAGAATCTGGAGGCAAGATTATATAATATAAGCCTGCCGTTTCCCAGCTGCTGCAGCCCTGACAGAAGCATCAAACCAAGGCCGCGATCTGTCACCAAGTGGTACCACAGAGCTTGGTACAAATAGTTCCATGCCCTGTAGTATCACATCAGCTACAGCCGCAGCGCAGTCACTAGGATCATTGGAAGGGAAACAAATCGGTCCCCATGGGTAGGATGCAAAAAAGGACCGCATTCCATCCCAATCCGATGACTTGTAATGCCAAAAGCGTCGAATCTCAGGTGTTGTGCGAGCCGAAAGTTGAATGGGCACTACACTCCGTACCAGACAATGATCAGAGGACCCTAACGGCGCCTCGACAGTGACTTGATACTTTCAGGGATGTATAGTCAGCAGAAGATCCAACAAAGAGGGCATATAGCTGTCCACGTCCGGTAGACGTATGTGCCTCTTGACCAATTGGGACAGACCATTTGCCAGAGCAAAGTCAAACACAGATCTCCCCGCGTAGTCGATGGCACGTGACCCTAGCCAATCGGCATGGTGCGCATTCAAGTCCCCGAGGACTACGACTTCGGCGGAGGGAGTCTGAGAAAGCAGATCGTCAATCTTCGCCTGAACATGACCCAAGAGTTGATCCGTTTCTGCATTACCACTATGGGATCTGTAGAGGCATGCGTAGACTCTGACATAGTTGTCCATGTCCACGCGCAGCCAGAGTATAGACAGGTCCCGACCTTCAAAAACTTGAAGGCGACGGTAGCAGATATCCTCCCTTACGAACACAGATACCCCGGCGTGTGGTATAAAATGGTGATCTAGTTTATACCCGGGGAATGACAGGTACGCTGTGTCGCTAGGTTGAGATATCTGCGTCTCCGTCAGAAACAACAAGGCCGGCTGCGCCGTCTCTAGATGATAGTGGACGGCGTTCAAGTTGGAATGAAGTCCCCGGATGTTGCAAAAGTCCACATTTAAAGTGGGTCGGGGTGCCGCTGCGTTGACTCGTCGTTTGCCCTCAAAAAACACAAAAAGCGATACTTTGCCCGCCCCAGATACGACGGGCAGCCCGAGCAAAATCCGAGAGTCATTTCCCCGATTTTGCTCGGGGAGGGGGTCCCCGGCTTCATCAAAGCCGGTAGGTACCCTCCTGGGGTATTTTTCTTTATTTATCAGTGACCCGCGCGCTCGTTTACCCTCTTACATAAAAAAAGGACAAAAAATCCTAAAACTGAAGAAGTTAATAATAATAATTTGATACTACTATAATAATACATAATAACTATAGTTGAAAAAGAATTATATTTACATATGGCAATATGAAAAAAAATCAAACAAATGTAGTTATTGATTCTATCTTCAATTCCTAATGATACACATCATTAAACAAAGAATGAGATGATGTAACATCATTACATCATCTCTTTCATTGTAATATTGAAAACTACATTAAAAATGTATTTTAGATGCAAACAGTTCCTACGACGTCCCCTTCTTTGATAATAGCGAAATTATCTATTCATTTATTGTCTATTAAGCCTTTACCTAAGTATTATAGATAACTACATATTTCCTATCAAATTATAAAGCGAGTGATGTAATATAATAATTACAATAAATCGATAAATGCGTCATCGTGATAAATAACATTAAAGAGAGGAGATCTATCCTAACCACATTTTAACTATAATATATATAAATATATCATAAATATAAAGAAAATAAACAACACTTAGACGTGCTCTAGTACTACTCTCTTAGTTATTATAATGTCTAAGATAAGTAATATAATTCACAAACCGCGTTGTCAACGGCAAAAATATAAAATTCTGGACTCTGTGGGGCAAGTGTAGTGTATTTTCATATAATATAAAACTTTCGACACCTGTTTTAATTATTATGATTCTATATTAAATTAATTAATTTGCCTTTAATAAGGACGTATAGCAAACAATATTAAGTTCATCCTATACATAGCTCTAGTTCAATCTATCTTAGGTTAATATTGAGATAACAAAAATCATAAATTCTAAGAGTTGCATGACACTCACAGGATGACACACAACATTTAGGATTACAATTTTGGTGACCTGAATTATTATAACTAAGTATTAACTAAGGAAACCAGTTATTAGGTTTTTAATAGAGCGTTTCCTTACTTTTTAGTACGAACTATTTCTTTTCGACGAAGACGAAGAAGACGCAACCTGTAAACCTTGATTATATAATATATCACCGCACAACATACGCTTGAAAATTTAAAAGTATTTCTAAAAGCTGCCTGCCCCTTGAGGTCTTAAATACTTTTTAATACAAGATACACATTTTTCTATAATATTCCATTTCAGCATTTCACCAGGTTACAAACAAGAGTGAAAAATAACTCTACCATATAGAAAGTTGGTTATTAAGTTCACAATTGTTTACACAAATACCCAATTTATGTTTACATTTTTCTGTATCTCGTGTGAGTCTAACTTACTTATATTGTAACAGTTAAAATACATTGTTTTAAATAAATATAAGTCATAAAAAATAAAAGAAAAGATTAATAATAAAATAGAATAATAAAAATTATTGTTTATTTCATAAACAATCGGACATAGATGTCATTTATCATAGTTACTTAACTACTTATTTAAAATAAAAATGTATGCAAGTATGTAAACACAGCTGAAGTTTATTTTTATTTTATTTATTTATTTATTTTAGCTTCACGACATATCCCTTGCGGGGTAGCTAGAGACGACGGAGCGCCAAACGCTACGGTCCCTGCCTACCTCTTTCGCCTCGGCCACAAACATCAACCTCTTCATACATGCCCTCCGGGGGGTCCTCATGCTCAAGGTCATCAAGGTCACCTAAAACCTTCCTCAGTATCATAGATACTGTGTTTTCGAAGGTCACTCAAGGCCTCCCCCTGTCTCTCTTACCGCTCACTTTTCCTATATAATTTTTTTTTACCATTCTCTCATCACTCATTCGTTCGACGTGCCCAAACCATCTGAGCATTTTCTTCTTCATTCTCACCGTGACATCTTCGCTAGTACCTGCCATTCTGTAGATCTCTTCATTACGGATTCGATCAGCTAGACTAACTCCGCATATTCTGTGAAGAGATCGCATCTCCACAGCACTCATTTTTCTTACATTTGTCTTCTGTGTTGCCCACGTTTGGCTGTCGTATAACAGCGTCGGTAGCAAAACCGCATTGTGTACAGCCAAACGTGCAGCTATGCTGACGTTTCGCCGTCTCAAGAATGCAGCCAAAGCACCGTTGACTCTGTTACCGACAGCAAGACGCCTTTCCACATCAATTTCGTATCTTCCGTCTCTGGTAAACATACTTCCTAAATATACCACTTCATTCACTTGTTCTATTATCTTACTAAATATCAGAACCTTCATTTTTATCTGCATTCAGGTTTAGACCATTATTTTTACAATCATCTTTCAGAGTGGTGACCAATGCCTACAAATCGCATTCTGATTATGCAATGAGCACTGCATCATCTGCATATAGCAAGCAATTGACTTTAAGGTCACCTACTTTCACTCCCATGTCTGGCTGACATTTGTCACTGTCTTTCACGCCTTGGAGACAACTATCCAAATACAAATTGAACAACCAAGCTGATATAGCGCAACCTTGCTTAACACCCAATTGGATGTAAAACGAAGACGACATGCCAGCTCCTACTCGCACACAGACTGAGTCGTTTTAAGAATATAAACCCCCTAAAACACAAGTAACTTTGCATCAATTCTTATGCGCTTCGTTTTTATACACAGGGTTTTGAAATGATTTTCTGTTTTTTTTTATTTTTTTTTACTTTATAACTTTATTTTTGGTAGATATATTTTTACATAATTCATTATAATTACTAACTTATTATAAATTTTCTTTTCATACACACATTCATACAGTCCACTCATTTATATTTCTTATTAACAAGGCAAAAACTTAAAAGAGATTAATCTTATCACGGTGCTGTGATAAATTTAAAGCTAATTATTTTGCAGATTCTTTAACATATATTAGCAAAATAATTAAGCACTTAAATAATACTGGTAATTAATTAAGGACGCTTATATCCTCCGATTAAACTTAATCCGATGTGTTTAAACCAAGACGTTCCCAGTTTGAGTCGCTCCGTTTGTACGTTTTCCTTGTAGAGTACCCACTCCCGCTTTGTGGAGGGAGATCGAGGTCCCCAAGACGGTTTGGCGCGGAAGGACTTCATTAGAGTCTGTAATTATTAATATTAAAAAGTTATTAAGTCTATTAACTAGTTTTTCTTGCCCTGGTCTTAAAGTCAACTAAATGATCAAGTTTATTGTCGCATCGTTTCCCAGTAGTCAAAGATTTGTGATCTACTCATAGTTATATATTTTATTCAAATTCAAATTCAAAATATCTTTATTCAAGTAGACATTTACACGCACTTTTGAATCGTCAATTACTACAATACAAAAAAGGTCAGTGTAGTCAGTCCGTAAGTAAGCTACCACGGGCTCGGAATGGCTCTGTTGAGAAGAGCCGGCCAGAAACTCAACAGTTGCTCTTTTCAAAAGAAATATAACAATAGGTGATGTACATTATAATATAAATCCTGCAAATGATTCAACAACTTAAGTTCCACATATTTCGATCCACTAAAAACTCTTGTACGTTATAATAAGCTTCATTTAATAATAAACTTTTGATTTTAGATTTAAGATTTATTTTTTATTTCAAAGCATTATATTACTCGTATATCTATTTAAAACTGTGTGTGTTCTGTGAAGTAAATACACAAATAGTTTAATTAACAATATTTTTAAAACTGTACTCACCTCATAAAAGTAACCAGTTCTGTATTTGTACATCGTTAGTATTATGAAAAGAGGAACAAACAACACCCCGGCGAACAGCATCATGTAGCCAGAAACTGTAAAATATAAAAAATAATTCATAAGTCTTAAATTATTTACAACATTTAATAATACAATAGCATTTATTTTATTTATATTAGAATTAGATTAAAAAAAATAACGTTTTAAATATAAGAAAACACAGTTTATTAAAATAATACACACCATAACCAGCCACTGGATAAACGTAAAACCCTCCGAATAACAGATTATCAAATGACATCAAGGCGTAGATGAAGACTACTATCATCATAGCCGGAGTGATCAAACCCCAACACATTCGCCAGTAGAACGAAGTCTTTATGTTCAACATGAAGTCTATATCTAAGCAGACATTTTCAAGACCTAAAATACATTCACAATATAAATTATTACCATTATAATTGTAGCTAATAAACAAAAAAACATCTCTCTTCATAAGAAACAGAAACATGCTAAGAACCGTACCATAGATCCAGAAGATGCCTATGACTTCCACGATACCGCAGAAAAGGACTAAGAAGGTACCACCATAATAATCAACAAGTTCCAATACGAATTGTCCACCCTAAAACCCGAAAATTATATATATATTTATTACATTAGCAGCTTGCCAACGAATTAAATCCAAATATGCTTCATTACATTGAAAACTTTTACATGAAGAATTCAAAATTGTGTTTAATACTTACCGGAGTGACGTATACAAGACCAACGCCAAAGCCGAGGGTGCATGAGAAAGCTGACATGAATATAGTTCTAATACGAGGAAAAGCATCCAATAATAACGTGTTGATCGACGACAAGAGAGCTACGGCTGATCCCACTCCCAATACTGTCATCATTAAGAAGAACAGAACTGAGAATAACTGAAAAAAGTTGTAAATAAAAAAGATTAAAATTAAGTAAGTAAATTAAGTGTAAGGAGCTAACAACTTAAAGATAACACGAAAGAAAATTGTAATCATATCATTGTAGTGAAAAGTTTAATGATTAATAATTACAGACATATTATACTTTTTTAAAATTAGGTTTGTGAAATTTGTTTAAATAAAATATTGCCTAAAGGTTACTTAAGTTTATTTTTTAACAATCGTAAAAGGGTGAGTGACGTCAGCACTGAAAATTATCTGGATGTTGCGTGTTAGGGGTCTTTAATTAAGTTCTAAGTATTTTATTCATTAGTTTTCCGTAAAGCTGATAAAGAATTTACAAAATCGTCGCCAAGAATAATATAAGCGTAATAGATTAGGGTTAAAAATATAAATATTTGAAGTACCTGGGGCTGAAAAGTCTTAGCAATGGCATCAGGGTAGGAGATAAAGGCCAGTCCGGTGCCACCAGAACCGACCACGTCTTTCATGTCCTTGCCCAGCACATACCCTAAATTGCCCAGTATTCCGAAAATAGTGATGCCAGAAAGCAAACTAGTAAATGTATCCAAAGTGGTTACAATCATTGCATCTCTGAAAGCCAGAAAATTGGTAAATAACGTATTTTCATTAATTTGTTTAAAGCTTAATACTAAATACAAGACTCTTATCACTTCTAATTAAGAAAATATATAATGTAAATACCTGTATACGTTTTGTTTGAAAGAATTATAAGAAGAAAACATGATAATTGGTCCTGTGCATACGGCCAATGAGAAAAACACTTGAGTCACGGCTGCATACCAGACCTGAAAAAATAATAATTTGAAAAATTTGCAAGCTGTCAGATTAGCTTTTGTCAGAGATTTTCTACACACATAAAAAAACAGTATTTTCAGGCCAAACGGCCTCCTAAAAGTACTGTTCCTCGGATACTTATCAGGATACTTATCAGGATCAAAGATAGGTATCTACTTTTTTATATTAAGATTATATTATTTATTATACTTAAGAACATTGTGCGTGAAAGTGTAGAAATATATTAGATTGTTCAACATTACACACTTTGTTATTTTTATTAAGATTTAAAAAAATATATTTATTATATAATTTATATAATGGGAATATATATTGATCGGGTTGATAAACCTATATAATAAAATATATATATAAAAAAAATACGTTACATCGAGTTCCAATAATTTGTTCCATTCTGGTGTTATGAAAAATATAATGCCTGTGCCGGATCCAGGAAGCAGCAGTGTGCTGAAAATAAAACCATATTAATTACAACATTGCATCACTATTAATCCTCATCCACTTTCTTTCGCAAATTATAACATTAAAATGAAAAGTTTGACAAACATGGAGGTGATTAAATATTAGACAAGAAGCCGCAAATGTTGAATAACAATAGGTTTATAGATTTTTTAATATGTATTTTTATTTAAACTTACCTAATAAGTAGAATAATCATGACCACGTAAGGGAAAATCGCAAGAAAGTAAGAAGCTTTCCCGGAACTTTTAACACCTCTTGAGACGATTATGAAAATCATCAGCCAAGCCGCAAGCAAACAAACGGTCAAGTACCAAACAGGAAGACCTACAAATTAAATATCATATTAAAAGACACCGTAAGTAGATAACAAGAATGAATTTTACAAAGTAAAAAGCTTACCAAGACCATCTTCAAGTCTGTCATATCGTTGAAGAACTGTTCGTCTGAAAGAGTTAGTATGTTTTGATTAAACCCAAAATGTCGACGCTCTTTAGTTATTTAGTACATTTTAATAAATTAAAATCATACATAAAATATAATTCAGCGCTACTCGTTGAATTCTCTGTCAAAGTTACATTCTCCGTTAATGACGAAGGCACACAGTCTTTCCACGAAGGGTCACACACAGCCCAGGGCAACGTGGACTGGAAGCTCATGGCGAGGTAGTACAGACAAAGAGCAATAATAGAGACGTAGTAGGAGAGGATGAAGCCGCAAGCCAAGGCTTGTGCGTATCCTATACCTGAAAATGGACACAGATTTACATTACATTCATATAAGGACATATTACATAACTCTAATATAATTACTTACCTTTCATCGCGGGAGCTAAAGACCAGACTTTAACAGAATTCCTAGAACTGAACTGCCCCAAAACAGTTTCAAGGTAATACATTGGCTTTCCAATAAGAATGAGTACTATTATGTAGGGTATGAGGAAAGCTCCACCGCCATTTTCATAAGCCACAAAAGGGAAGCGCCACACATTTCCGAGTCCGACCGAAGTGGCGATACATGACATGAGAAATTCGATTTGATTCCCCCATACAGCCCTCTGATTCTCATCATCTTCGACATTATCTTCGTTCTACAATTAAAATAATATTAGTAAAACAATAATAATAGTTAATAAATGTCTATTATGTTATAAAAAATTTACCGCATTTTCTTGTTTTGCGTCCTTGGGTAGTTTTGAAACCGCTTCACTAAACGACGGTGGTGGTTCAGTGACTTCAAACCCAGGGTTCACATTACCCTTCTTGGAGTCGTTCTGAAAAAATATAACAATATATGTAATCTAACTAACATGGTATTGACACTAATGACTAATTTCTTTTTGTATTTATGTTTAATGTATTTATGTTGTATTAGTACACTTACTTAAAAAGACAGTGGTACAAATCATAACGTTATAGGTTATGTTACAAACAACTTGGTCGGCGATAAGTAGGAGGATTGTTTAAAAAATATAATATGGTTAAAATAAAATATAATTTGATAAAAATATACCTGTTTTTCCTTTATTACATCTTTAGGTATTTTTGAAACCGCTTCATTAAAGGACGGTGGTGGTTCCTTCTGGTAATCGGCCTAAAGAAAAAAAATAATGTGTAAAAAATAATAAGAAAACATACATACATACATACATTGCTTTGAAGGACCTATATATTGTTATTCTAAATTTTGTTTTGTATCGAATTTTATGCTTAGCCACCTTTCTTTGAAAGTTCGTCGATTTTTTTTATTTGATGTATTTTAAAGTAAATAGGTTTAGGATTAGGATAATTTGTTAAATTATTAAAAATAAAATACAAACTGAAAAATAAACAGTTTTCGAGTGTGAAGAGAGACGAATAAGCAGTCTTAAAATAATAAAAGATTAAACATCACATGAAACCAGATCAATTAAAACTATTAATTTATAGCCAACGTCTTAACTCATCTTCCTTACGAAATAATAAAACGTAAAGTGGTTGCGTGACTCAGTTTCTGCAAACTCAAAATTAGCAATGAGATGTGAACTCTTAATAAAAGTAAATATTTTTCAGTTCCTACAAAACACGTCATAACAGTACTAAGAAATGCTTAGCTGCTCCAAAGAGAATTATTATTGTAAGGGGTTGTTAATTAGGCTCATAATGAGCAAATTCGGCGAATTTTTATAGCTTGTGGAGCCTAGATGCAGTCCTTTGACTGCAGCCTGTACGAGATGCATCCACCGTGTTAGTACTATCCTCTCATTTAAGACCGGTGTGTGATAGTTAATAATAATAGCAACGTAGAGTACGTTAATTGAGAGAGAAAGAGAGAGAGAAGGAAGCCAAAGCACCAATCTTCTCCTTTCTTTCCTAGCCTATTTCATTCGTCTCTTTTTCTTAAGGGTGGTATCATACTCGTATGCTATTTTAAATGCAAATGTCCGTCGTTGACCGAACCACCTACCGGATGAACCAAAGATTCCGTTTTTTATTTACTAGGCTAGTTTCAGATATTTTTAAAAGGAATTAGAAAATAACTGTGTTTCTTATCTTATTAGGAACTGAGAAATGATTGTGTCTGCGAACTCGGTAGCAAGTTGTCGATCCGAGATAGCTTCAACACATCATAGATAGGGATAGAATTGAATATTGTGATATTAGTGCAGGCATATTAATCATATGAGGGCAAGAATCTCGGAATGAGAGATAGTCGGCTATAAACTTGTATAAACCTTTATTTCAACACCCTAAAACTTGACTCCAAACCTACTTATCGTAGGGTGTCCGCGTGTACAGATATTCCAAGGTCAAAGGTCAAAAAATCAATTTTTTACACATTTATTGCAAATATCACGTTTCCTATGAGTTTTATGTTATTTGTATTTATTATAGATATTGTAGAGGATTATATTCTCTACAACTTTTGTTTAAACATTTTTTTTATATCTTCAACCATTTTCGAGATAGAGGGCAGAGCGCGCGCAGTGTTTATCTGTATACAGTATCTTTCGATGTCAACCTGTAGTCCCGATTAAAAACACGCCGTTTAAAGTTTTTAAATTATTAATAAATACATAATTATAAATGATTCGCATTTTTTATTAGCTATTACATTATCATTATCTTTTTCAATAATTTAGTGCTTATTCATTTAATAACACTTATCTGCACATGAAATTATAAAATTATTATAAACGAACGAACGTTGTTGGCAATCTATAATGCTCCAAAATCTGAGAACTGCATCGATCGTCTTCGCTATGCACAGTTTATCAAGTTAACAAAACTAAATAAACCTGTGCAGTTATTAACTCTTCCACCAACGAGTGCAGCAGCTCTTTAACATTTCAATCGTGTTTATTATCAAGTTCAGACTTGGTTAGGGCATGATTTAGAACCCCAGAATTGGAGTTTGGATAATGCGTGATGAATTCCTGGAACCTATTATGACAATGAATCCGCCAGCTCCGGAGGAATTACTTAACACAATATTCTGCAACTGCAAAAATGATTGTGGTTCGCGATGTGGATGCAGGAAAGCAGGGTTCCAGTGCTCTTTAGCTTAATGAGACTATGTTTCTTATACAATATTGAGAATACTATGTTATGTTGATTTCATTTTATAGATCTTTGATTAAAAAATGTTATTTTATCATTAATTTTATTTTATAATTTTATTTTTAATCTATTTTATAATTAATTTAATTATTATCTATTTTAATCATAGCCTAATGAATAATCACAAGCAGATAATCAATGAGAACATTACACACGTGTAGCAATGGCGTATATTCCGAAAAATGTACTTGATAATATAATTGAGCGAAGCGAACGAAGTGAGCGGAGCGTTTTACTGGAGACTTTTTACATTCTTTGTCACGAATTGGCTCGAAAACTACTTGACAGAAAATTATGAAAATTTGCAATCAAAAAGACACACATTAGGTGATAATTAAAAAAAATTGAAATGTCCTCAAAAAAAATTTTTTTTTAATATTATGTCAAAATAGTAAAAAAAAATTCTGATAAAAACTGATATCCCGTTGAAGTTAATGGGAAACGATGAGCTGATGAGAGATGATTGGGCTCGCTTCGCTCAATATGCAAACGGCACCCGAGATTTCACAAGCGCAGCCAATCGAAATTGAGGGTTTGTTGGCGCCCCTGGTAATACAAAATAATGATTGTAAATTAACAATAAAACGAATGTCACGTGCCTAAAAAGAAAATATATACATCATAGCAAGAAGGTATTTCTGGTGAAGACTATAAACCCCCAATGGAGTAACAAATCCCACTATCCTTATCCTTAAAGATACAAGTCTTATCTATCTCATGAGAATAGTAATGTTTTATTTACAAAAAATCGACAACAACAATAAATTATCAATTAAAATTTGGCATTTACTATGTATGTTATGGTATAAATATGTTTTAAGTGTCATATTAAACTTAAGTAATAAGAAACGAAAAAATACAATTGCTTCCGTGGTATGCGTAAGTAATACTTCATTCATCAAAAATGTAAATGTCCTACAGTAGCATAAACGTGCTGGTACTTGATCTATACTTATAATAAATCTGTAGAGAGGTCAATTCTGTACATGAAATATATTTACAAAATAAGTAGCAGGGGGTGATTAGTGTTCGATACTGATGCCAAAAATGCAGTTAAAAAAATTTTTGTCTGTCTGTCTGTCTGTCTGTCTGTTTGTATGTTATTTATAGAAAAAAAAACTACTCGACGGATTTTAACGAAACTTAGTACAATTATTCTTTATACTCCTGGGCAGGTAATAGTATACTTTTCATCACACTACAATGAATAGGAGCAGAGCAGTGAAAGGAAATGTTGAGAAAATGGGAGAAGTTGCTTGATTTTTTAAGCTTCCGTCGCGTGTGCAGCCTTAATGGTTAGAGCTACATAGAAACTATGTATAACGGAAATATTCTACATAAAAATACACGAAAAATATTCCAAGACAGCATATATCTACCTTTTATAGTTAACTCACAATAACACGCATAACTCTCGATAGCTTAGCAGTTCGGAGATTTCTTATTATATTTGTTTACTTTTACGTTTATAAAACCAATAATGCTCACCATCATTCCTAATTAAAAAAAAAATAAACATTAGCACCAATTCAATAAAAAAAGAATCATTGAAATCGGTATAGAAACACCAAACTTATACTTACTTACATGAAATACGCCAACAAGACATCTCGCGTGAATAGTGAATCAAGCTATAAGGATTATTTTTGCGTAACGGTTGCCGCGCTCGACGGGGCTCGCGGCGGCAGAGTATAAAAGGGGCGGGAGGCGAGCGCAAGCGTCATTCAATATTTGGCTGTTGATGCGTTCAGAGTGTTGAACTTTATTGACAGACAATAATTGTTATTTTATAAACCGTGCTTATCAGCGCGACTTTTTGTCTTTAAATAGTTTATTTTAATTTCTTTTGTTGTTATTTTCTAAATTAGTTTTAGTTTTGTTTAAATTCTTAACTATTAATAGTTCCTATTTTATTTCTTTTTAAGTAGATTTAGATTCGATTTTTAGATTAGATAATAGATAGATAGATTAGATTATTGTTAGATTTTTAGTTACTGATAGGTTAGTTTTGGGCATTTTATGTTTAGTTTTTTTTGTATTGAGTAGATAAAAGCGTAGGTAGGTACTTTTATTAATTATAGTATTCATAGGTATTTTTTATTTATTTTTAAGTGAAGTAGGTATAGGTAGATATTGCCTACTATCTACCTATACTGCACACGTGTTTTAGCTTTATTTTCATTTCTTTTTTTTTTGTACCTAAGTTGTAGGTAGGTAGGTACATATTTCTTAGTTTAATTCTATTAGAATATTAGGTATTTAAGTTTAAATAGGCACTTAGATTTATATTTTTTTATTATATAGCAGCTGTACTTAGAACATCTAAGGTTTTTTTTGTATTAGCATAGGTACTTTGATTAATTACAGTAGTTGTAGGTATTTCTTATTATTCATTTTTAAGTGAAGTAGGTAAGTGTAGATAGTATTGCACACGCATTAAGTATAGCTTTATTTTCATTTTTTATTCTTTTGTAATTTGTAGGTACCTACGTACATATTTATAATTCGATTAGAATATTATTTTAGTTTTAATAGGCACTTAGATTTATATTCTATTTATTATATACTTAGCTATAGTTAGGACCTCTGACGTAAGTTTTTTGTTGGGTAACTAAATAGAATTTAAGTTACCGTCGATTAAAAATAAAATAAACGATGCCGCCTAAAAAACGACTATCTTTATCTCGAACTTCGAGTCAAGCTAGGAGAATGAGAATGACGCGTTCTCAAGAATCGGAAGAGGAAAGAGCACATCGGTTAAACTCTATGAGAGTTAGTGCCTCAACATCTCGAGCTAATGAAAGCTCTCCAGAAAGAGAGATGCGATTAGCAGCTGAAAGAGCGAGACGAGCTACAACACGGGCTTCTCAAAGCTCTTCTCAACGAGAGCTAAGGCGTTCCATTGACCGGGAACAACATGCGTTATCCCGAGAAGCTGAAACTGCTTTACAACGAGAATTGCGACTCACAGCTGACCGCGAACGGCATACATTATCTCGCGAGTCTGAAACCTTCACTGAGAGGGAATTACGGCTTACAGCTGACCGCGAACGTCATATTTTATCTCGCGAGTCCGAAACCTTCACTGAGAGGGAATTACGGCTTACAGCTGACCACGAACGTCATATTTTATCTCGCGAGTCCGAAACCTTCACTGAGAGGGAATTACGGCTTACAGCTGATCGCGAACGTCATATTTTGTCTCGAGAATCTGAAACTTTTACTCAATATCAAGACCGTTTGACAAATGATAGGGCGCACCATAACATGATTCGATCTCTTGAAGATGAACATGAGCATGAACAACGACTAGAGTCGGGACGCGATTATTACAATTCTTTGAGACAAGAACAATTGATTACTTTATCTAATGAAAGATTAAGAATTGAAAATATTCGGTCGCTTGAAACAGAAGAACAGCGAGAGGCCCGTCTTACTGCAGATAGATTTCGACATGGTCTTAATGACTTAGATATACACGTGGTAGATCAATCTACAAATTCGGTGGCGTGGTCCGATAAATATAAAAGTGGGTTTGCTTATAACCTCACAATTGATTACAGATCATCTTCTGAAATAGGCGATATGAACGTAGTATGTTCCTTTTGTAATGCTTCGAAGTGGAGGAAGGAGTCTGCTGGTTTCTGTTGTTCTGGAGGTAAAATAAATTTGCCTTCGTTCGAAGACCCACCGGAACCTTTAAAATCACTACTTTTAGGGGAACATTTGCAATCCAAACAGTTTTTAGATAATAATCGCACTTATAATAGTGCATTCCAAATGACATCCTTTGGTGCTAAACAAATCTCAGAAGGCCCTTTCATGCCTACTTTTAAGGTACAAGGTCAGGTTTACCATTTGATAGGGTCCCTTTTGCCTGAAGAACAACCTAAATTTCTTCAAATATATTTTGTATCCGATTACAACGAACAGTCGAATATAAGAAATCAATATTTTCCGAATTTAAATACTGAACTCATTTCACAACTTCAGAACATGTTACATCAGGTTAATTCGTACGTATGCAGTTTTAAATCGGCATTAGAAGCCCTTTCTCAAGATGGTAATAACAATTATAAAATTGTTATAAATGCCGATAAGCGTCCAACTCAGGAACACCCTGGGCGTCATAACGTTCCATCCACGAATGAAGTTGCTGTAGTACTGGTCGACCAGGAATGTGATAGGCGTGATATCGTTATACGTTCCAGAGACAATCGTTTGCAACGTATTTTCGAAACCCACAGGGCTTACGACAGTTTGCAATATCCTATGATATACTGTCGAGGGGAAGATGGTTATAATTTCGCTGTATACCAAACCGATCCGCGCACAGGCGCACCTAATTATAATAAAAAGGTGTCATGCCTTCAATTTTATTGTTACCACCTGCAAGTGAGACGGAATAGATTGGTATACTTTCAACGTTTTCGTGGCTTATTTAATCAGTTTATTGTTGACATGTACGCAAAAATTGAAACCGAAAGATTAGTTTATATACGATCTAATCAAAGGCAGCTGCGCGCTGAAGAATACGTGCACCTTCGTGATGCCATGCAGCAAGATAACGATACTGTGAATATGGGTCGTTTAGTTATTTTACCCTCTTCTTTTACTGGTGGTCCACGCTACATGCATGAACGTACTCAAGACGCTTTTTGTTACGTAAGAAAATATGGACGTCCCGACTTATTTGTTACTGTAACTACCAATCCCAAGTGGGATGAAATCACTCGGGAGCTTCTTGAGGGTCAGGCACCGCATGACCGCCATGATATTATTGCAAGAGTGTTTCATTTAAAATTAAAATCAATGATAGATCTTCTTACCAAAGATAACATTTTTGGAGAAGTATTGTGTTATATGTATAGTGTTGAGTGGCAAAAACGCGGCTTACCTCACGCACATATCTTGCTTTGGTTAAAAGATAAGGTTCGACCTAATGATGTAGACAGATTAATCAGTGCTGAAATTCCAGATCCGACTGCAGATCCCCTGTTATACGACATTGTTAAAACTCATATGATACATGGTCCATGTGGTGCATTTAACGCAAATGCTCCTTGCATGCAAGACGGTCGTTGCACTAAAAGGTATCCAAAAGCATTAGTGGATGAAACTGTAACAGGACATGATGGATACCCATTATATCGTCGCCGTTCAAGAGACAATGGTGGTTTTACTGTTGAAAAGCGAATGTCTGGACAACAGGTTACTTTAGATAATAGGTGGGTCGTTCCGTATTCGCCTGTATTGTCCAGAGCATTTCAAGCTCACATAAATGTAGAAATGTGTAATAGTGTAGAGTCAATTAAATATATTTGTAAGTACATTAACAAGGGCAGTGACCAAGCTACGTTTGCGTTAAGAAATGAACATGATGAAGTTACTAGATTTCAGTCAGGCAGATATATCAGCTCTTCAGAAGCTGTGTGGCGGATCTTAAGTTTTAATATTCACGAAAGATATCCACCTGTGACCCATCTGGATGTTCATCTGGAAGGCGGTCAACGTATATATTTTAACGCCGAAAATGTTACAGAACGATTAGAGAACCCTAGACAAACAACTTTATTGGCATTCTTTCGACTTTGCCAAACTGATAATGTCGCAAAGTCTCTTTTGTATGAAGAAGTTCCATCGTATTATACCTACGATAAACAACGAGGTGTCTTTAACCGTAGACGCCGAGGCAGGCCTGTACATGGCGAGACAGGTATTTTCAAAGAACATGTTCTTGGTAGAGTGTATACTGTTCATCCTAACAACGCAGAGTGTTTTTATTTGAGATTATTATTACATACAGTGCGAGGACCAACATCATTTATAGATTTGAGAAAAGTAGACGATGTTGTTTATCCAACTTATCATGCAGCTTGCCAAGCGCGTCATTTGCTTGAAAATGATCAACATTGGGATGACGCTTTAGCAGAATCCTGTGTTAGTGATAATCCACGACGGTTACGCCATTTATTTGTAACATTACTCACATTTTGTAATTTATCTGATCCTGTCCAATTATGGGAAAAATATAAAGAAAAATTTGCAGAAGACTTTCTTCGGAATTTATCTCACAATAATGAAGGCGCAACTAATGATAATTTTCGAGATCTGGCTATAAATCAGTGCTTATTAGCTCTTCAGGAAGACTTAACAGCAGTAGGCGGTAAATCACTTTGTGAATATGGTTTGCCAACGCCAACCTCAGTCGGAGAGGTTACCAATAGGGAATATTCCGCAGAGATTGGTTACAACCCAATGGAACTGCTGGTAACATTAGAAAACGGTGTCCCAATGATGACTGCAGAACAACGCTTAGTCTATGATCGCGTGTGCGAGAGTGTGCAGAATAATTTAGGAACAATATGGTTTTTAGATGCACCTGGAGGAACTGGGAAAACTTTTTTGACTAAATTAATATTAGCTTATGTTCGAAATCAGCGTAAAATCGCTCTTGCCGTGGCTTCATCAGGTATAGCTGCAACATTGCTACCAGGAGGTAAGACTGCTCACACTATGTTTAAAATACCAATTAATTTAGATCGCACGGAAAGTCCAACCTGTAGTATTTCAAGAAATAGCGACAAAGCTAAGGTATTGCGTGAGTGTAATTTAATCGTATGGGATGAATGTACGATGGCCCATCGAAAAGGAGTAGAAGCAGTAGACAGAACTCTAAGGGACATAAGACAAAATGATCGACCAATGGGCGGTATTACGGTTTTATTTTGTGGTGATTTCCGACAAACCTTACCGGTAATACCACGGGGAACCCGAGCTGATGAGATTAGGGCTTGCCTGAAAAGCTCTTATTTGTGGCGTGATATACAATCGGTGCATTTGACTATAAATATGCGAGTGAGAACTGGAGACAACGCAGATAATCGTGAATTTTCTGATACATTATTGAAGATTGGTGAAGGTACCTATCCACAACTACACCAAGGAAAACTTATTCTGACACCTGAGTTATGTTGTATAGTGCAATCCCAACAACATCTTATATCTTCGGTTTACGGTGACATAACAATTATATTAAATAGGGACAATTCTTGGCTTTGCGAAAGGTCCATTTTGACTCCTCGCAATGACCAGGCATCTGAAATTAATAATAAAATACTGTCTAATATACAGGGAGAAAGCAAAGTTTATAGTTCAATAAATAGAATGGTTGATGAACAAGAAGCCACTAATTACCCGATAGAATTTTTAAATTCTTTAAGTATGCCTGGACTACCTTCTCATATAATTTGTTTAAAAATTGGCATACCGATAATTCTGCTCCGAAATTTAAGACCACCTCAACTTTGCAATGGAACTCGGCTAAAAGTAACCCAGTTGCAACAAAATGTAATCGAGGCTCAAATTTTAACAGGTTGCGGTGCAGGAGAAACTGTCTTTATTCCCAGAATTCCCATAATACCAAATAATTTTCCATTCCAATTTAAAAGAACGCAATTCCCAGTATCGGTGTGCTATGCCATGACTATCAATAAAGCTCAAGGGCAGACTTTTCGTGTTGCTGGAGTAGATCTCGGTGTTAGCTGTTTCTCGCATGGTCAATTATACGTCGCTCTTTCCCGGGTTAGCAATTCTAGGAATCTTTACGTTCACGTGCCGGACGGGTCGACTCTTAACATAGTCTACCCAGAAGCTTTGCGCTGAAACATTTTAATTTGATCTAAAAATATTAGCAATATATTATCTTAATAAAAAACAAGGAGTTACACGCTGACCGAGTCGTGGGTATAGCGTGGGTATATTATAATATTCTGCGGTTACTTATATTTTTCAACAGTTTTGTGGATTGGCATATTATATTACTATTGCCCTTCTAAAATACGAAAGTGAATCTGCCTTTTACGTCAAAACTATGAGGGAGGACATCTGCTAATTTTTTTTCGAAAAACGACGGAAACGCGGACGAAGTCGCGGGCAAAAGCTAGTATATAATAAATTAAGAATCTGTTTTATCTTACGTTCGTCACTCTATAACTATTATCATAATCCCATATACTTAATTGATAATATTTGTAACAATATAATTATGATTTCCTAGAAGACAACCAATATCTTACTGCTTCAAAGCATAACGAACAAAAAAAAAGTAACACTCAAAATCTTTACATTTTAACTTACACGAATTCATAAACGTAAAAATCTAAATAAAAATGTATTTCAATAATGACAAAATAATGAAACTATTAATACAATGAATGGATTATAGTTTTGAAGAAACTAGCACTTTAGTATTTACCTTGAACAAAAAGTGTATGGTGCGAACGGTGATTTTCAAGGACCTTCAATCAACTTGATAATCCTACTCGTATATCGACAGATACAAAAAGTCAACACTACTTTTGTAGAAGACCAAAAGTGTAGAGTCAAATTAGAATAAGAACAAAACCTACGAGAAAGCCAGAATAATATTACTCGAAATGAATATTACCGCCAGGACTCCTGCAGCTTATAATAACACCTGCAGTTTAGGACTTCTTGCTACATTTAAAAAATTTGACTTATTGACTGACTGGACTGACTCTTTTAAATAAGTGTTTTAAATTAAAAATATTCAGAGAGGTAAAGTCATAAAGAACGTGGATATGTATTTAGTTAATCATATTCATGATAATTTGTCAACGAAGGTGTCAGTTTATAAATGCTTAGATTTCAATCATCCGTTTCAGTCTACTAAGTCCTTGTAAGAGACATAAACGTTTCACATTTTTACGATTCATTTTTAGTTTTTTAATATAAACGGTGACTCAGTTAAGCATGTAAATAGAATATATAAAAAGATATTTGTGAATATAAAAACAATTTTATGACAAAGTTGTATATCGTATGCGCAAATACCTGGTATTATATATTAATATTGAGAAAATTTAATGTTATTTTTTAGTTTTCATTTGGTGTAATAGTTATGTTTTAAACAAAATAACATATAGATTTCGTATCTCATAAAAATCTTTTATGAGATACATAAATCACGTTTTTCTTCAAATATATGTATGTTGTTAATATGTTTTATTCAGTTAGTAACAATATAAAAAATTAGTGATGAATAATGTAATTGTTAATGTAAGTTATGCACATTGAATCGAGTGCACTTGTAACATTCTGATTGATTGGTATATCTCAGTAATAAATGGCTTAATATTAATAAGATAAACAATCGCAATACGCTAGTACATATTACATTATTCTAGACTAGATTATTTAATAAGATTAATACGAATAGCTTAAAAAAATTATGCACATTTTCTTGCTTCATTATATTTTATAAATTTCACGTTCCTAAATTTCCAAATTGACCAGTATTTTTATTAATTGATATCAATAATACTAATAATAAATATTTTAGCTTTCAAACTTATTACAACTTTAACCATCAAACAATTAATCTGGCATTCAAGAATATATATATATATGATACTACTATTAAGTAAACAAAAGTTTTTTTTTAAATATAAGATAATTAATTATCAATTATATTTAAAGTTATGGATAATTAATATTGTAAAAAATTATAACTACTTGAATGGTTTTTTTTCTTAAAAACGTATTAGCTCTAACATTCGTACAAACGTGACCACGAATATAATAGATTTACTCACCATATTGTTGTTTCACTGTTTAACTAAATAATAGCCATGTGCTGCGAGGATGTCACGCCGGCTAGATACGAAATGAGAGTGCAATATGTTTTGTATTTCAATCATATATATTATTGATATCACATTTGATTTTATTTTCCATCGCAATCTACATCGTAAAAGAATTTTCACAAGATAGGTACGGAGCATCTATCAATAATAAAATTTTCTGTGCTTCGCTTTGATCATAGAAAATTATTCAGAATAATGTTTCAGTAAGCACAAATAAATAAAATAAAAACTACTACTACTATTCTGTATTATTCAATTATTCATGTTAATGATTAGATTAAATAACAATGTAATTATTTTATTCATATGTATTCTTGTTCTTGTACTTTTATGTCATAGTATAATCTTATTAATACTTTTATAAAAATTAAAATATTAATCGCCTTCATATGACATTGTATTTAAAATATCGAATATTATCATTAAAACGATCTTTTTAATACTTATCTCATGTATATTATCTTTAATATTAACACCTAATTTAAATTTATGTACATTAAATTTATTCAAATAATCCAGGAATGCGAATGGTATTATTTATTACACTAGGATCCGCCAACCGTGCGCGGCGGAAGCTGAGCCCCTCTCCTTTCTTCTTTTCTTGATAAATTTTGAATGGCTAAACATTTTTTTAAACTGTTTTCGCTATAACATCCACGTTCGGCTCAAACATACATGAGAAAATTTTTAGCTAATTATCTCGTCGTATTCTGGAGACAACTAAACACAAAAGAGATCTCCCAGATGGTTAAGAGCTTCGCTTACGCTCAGCTCAATTATAATTATTTATTTATTTATTTACCACTTTGAATCAATACCAGTGATGACTTGTATATCAAATGTGAATGGCGGAAGGCATACTTAGCGAAATAATTGTCACTGTAAAATGTAATTTCTTATGAATGTATGTACATACTCTTAGGCACGGAAACTTCTACGCCAGAAAGTAACGCCACCTACCAGATCAAATTCAATTTACGGACCATTCAACGAGATGGAAAAAAAAATAACGATACAGCCGTCAATTTACTTAAGTAATACATGTCTTTATAACCCATTCCGCTTATAGTTACATTATAGTTGGTATATCATATATATCACATAACTTTTATTAGTAAATATAATCATTTATGAACTTATGCTTAAAGTTTTTGGTATTCGCTGACGACTCAACAAATATCTCAAAACAAAGTAACATTTGAAGTTATTTTAAAACAACATTGTAGAAATCTTAAATAAGAGTGAGTCTAGAGGGATTATTACGACACGTGGTAGGAGAAAGTCCAAGAACATTGCCCATATTTTTATTATGGAAAAGCGAACATTGACCAGCTTAAGCGCTTTTAAATTTTATTTTAGAGAATTTTAAATCGTAAGCCATGTATTGGCATTTTATGTATATCCAGTTCATTTAAAAATGCAGACACTTGTTTGCTTCATCAGTATCGAATACAATCTCGATTTGTACAAGTTAACAATGATTCAGGTTTCACAAGCTTGATAATTGTAAAGCGTTAAATTCTGGGAGTATGATTCCGATTATAAAATCACGGTACATTAATATCTTTGACAATTTTCGTCCAATATCTGATTACTTACATTATTTGTATAAATCCGTCAGAGAATCTCTTCCGTGAAATAAATATACTATCCCTTTGAGACCGAATAAATAAAGGCAGTCTCTTTCATCTACGGTCTAATACAAATAAAATGCGTGATTGTTACTAATACATTTGACAATTGGATAATGTGTTATTTTATCATCATGAAGCTTTGACACCTTTATATAGTTAATATCAAACAAATTAACAAATGTTGGTATTTACCATTTCATCATTTGAAATACACAATTGTTATGATTGACCATGATCTGTGCGTCTAAACAGATTGAATAACCTTTTACATCGGTGATTCTATCGTTTATATGTTTTGGAAAAAGTTTCTTACTTTTGCTATTGCTCATTCTTGATGCGGCCATGGTCACAGCACCGCATGGATCATAAATTATTTTAGCAGTGAATTTTCAAACTACTCCAGAACACTACGATTCTGAGCTTCAACTGACATAATTTTATCGATAAAATATCAAAGTATAAACATGTGATTGACTTCCTTTTTGACATTCAATATAAGCAAGGTGATTCGCCAAATACATACATATGTTACTTCAACTACAACTTTATCAACGTTTGGTCATCCGCAAACGCACAAAAATGTAATGTCATTATTTACATATATATTTAACTAACCCGGCTCCGGGAACAAAGACTTGTTCATGTCTGAATCCAGATTATGGTTTGTAAAATCGGATATTTTTACTGGGTTGAATATTTATCTCCTTAAAACAGAGAGGCCTTGCAATCTCAGGATAGTAGTAGAACGCGTTAGTTTTCTTATATCGCTATAATCCATTAGCTATTCACTTACATTCGCTATTCGTTGTAATAGCAGAGATGAAACTCTCTTGGGCATAGGGAATAAATGGGAAATCAAAGTCTCAAGTCTCCCACTCTGGAATCACCAACAACAAGCTGGCTTTGCATATTGGCAGCGGACGGACATCCTTATCTGGACTAACTATAGGTCGGTCGGATCTTTTACGATTAAAGTGTTGCTAGCCATTCATCATTCATCAGGTCTTCTTTGACATATACTTTGCGAGCAGTTTCTATGATAGTGGTCGCAAGCTGGTCGGCGAAAATCTCTATTTGGCGTATTTATGATTATCATCCTCTACTTGACGCTTTCCTAGTGACGAAGCAGAGCTGAATTCTAAAACCTAAAAATTCTAAAACCGCTTCCCAAGATCGAAACGTATATTTAATGAATGCTCTTAAAGTTACTATTTTTTATAATTAAGTTTTATAAACCATTATTTATATATAGTGGAATAAAAAAATGTTTTGATTATTATACAATTTAATTTACCAATTCTCATCACTAATTCCATTTATATCAGATAAAGGTTACCATATTTTCAGTAAAAATGTAAATGAAAAATTATAAATCTGATCAGAATGAAATCATTACCATGACCTACATATGATAGTCCATTAGATTTGGAACAGATTAATTAATTATTGTAACGGCCAGTGACATGTAGTTAACAATGATAAGATATCGTTTTAAGGTTAAGAACTACTTGATTTTGAGAAAAATCGTCGAGTACATACAAAAAATATTGTCCTTTTCACAAAAGAATCATAATATGCACGGAAGGGAAACTATAGTTATATGGACCACCATTGATTATCAATCAAACACTCTCGGTGTAGAAAAAGATTCACAAAAGCCGTTTATTATTGTTGTGAAAATATTGTGTTTAGTTAGGTAAGTAATTTTTTAGGGTTCCATAGTCTAAGAACTCTTACAGTTTGTCCATGACCGTCCGTCTTTCAGCCCAGTTCAGAAATTCTTAATACTAGAAAGTTAAAATGAGACATGAACCGTTAGACACACCGACGAAGTTTTGAAGATATGTTTTAGGGCAGCTATAGATGAAAATAATTAACTATATAATTGTATATCTTAAAAAGATATACAAGAAGTCAGCGAGTATGTATATCTATCTGCAATTGAACATAAAAACCTTTTTTTTTTAACAAGGACCCGTTATGTTCCCACTAAAGCTTGAAGCCGAAAGTTAGTTAAAAAGATTTCATACGGTTAATTAAAAAGATATCTTTGTGCAGAAATGCCCTTGTCAAGTCGAGTAAAGAGACACGGCCGTACTATCCTTTTCTCGAAGCGTTTTGGCGTTTTCAAACCTCTGTAACTTCTTTGTAAATGTCGTTGAAAGTTAGAACTTTCAACTTATGATATATTTCTAAAATACATTTAATTTGAACCAGTACCTTATAAATAATTGTTAATCAATGTTCCTTTATTTTGTCACTGATTCATTGACTCACCAATCATAGAAATAGAAGTGATACTTCCATTTTTCCATCTAAATTTGATATACAATTAGGTTTTAGTGTCACGTAAAGGAAAAACTATAAAAACTTTGAAAATCAAAGATATAGAGTAGATGTAGAGCACCATAGCACAACTAAAGTCATAGATACGGAAATGCTGCCATAGCAAAAGTTATTCAATCTCATAGACACTTTCTGTTGATATATAAAAATCTAAGATATGGAGTACTCTTTGTGGAAGCCTAAAGGACAGCCAAAATATCCGAGAAACGGAAAACCATTTTTTTAAGTAACATAAAATAAAATTATATAGTGACGTGTAGCGTATACATACTTTATTTAGTAAATACTAAGGTTTTTTAACTATATAATAAATACATTAGCTTAGTTATGGCTTAGCTAGTTAGTTAGTTAGTTAGGTTAGTTACGACTTCTAAGCAACGTTTGTTTATAATCAAAATATCGAAACCTCTGAGAAAAGCCTTTAAATACAATACAAGTGAATGAAGTGGTATATTTGGGAAGTATGTTTAGCAGAGACGGAAGATACGAAATGGATGTGGAAAGGCGTATTGCTGCCGGTAACAGAGTCAACGGTGCCCTGGCTGCATTGTTGAGACGGCGAAACGTCAGCATAGCTGCACGTTTGGCTGTACACAGTGCGGTTTTGCTACCGACGCTCTTATACGGCAGCCAAACGTGGGTAACACAGAGGAAGAATGTAAGAAAGATGAATGTTGTGGAGATGCGATCTCTTCGCAAAATTTGCGGAATCAGTCTAGCTGATCGAATCCGCAATGAAGAGATCCACAGAATGGCAGGTAAATAAATAAAAAAAATATATAAATAAAAGCCCCCGAAACAAGAAGTGGGCTTTGAGGAAACCCGGAGTTAAATTGCAAGATATGAGTATAAATCCAGAAAGAACAAAAAGACACTACGTAAAAAACAACTGAAATCCTATGTAAAACATAACATAAAAGAATTACCAAATCTCGCAACGGTGTAAAAATTTATGAAATCCAATCTAAACTAAGTCGGTTAATTCATACTTATCTAAGAGAGCAGCTACATAACCACTTTGTCGTAATTGATAACTTATTTGTTTACTAAATTTTTATTATTATATAAATATTTTTATTTATATCTTAATAAATAAAGTGACTTGACAAACGCACCCTACATAATTTAATTGCAAGGTAAAGAATCCTATTTAAAAAATCTCTTCGAAATCCATTCCATGGTTTAGGTGTGAAGGCTTAACATAGAAAGAGTTACTATTACATTTATAATATTAATTAATTAATTTAATTGCCCATGTCTTCTGTCGCGTACAACAAGAATTACAAGTATACAAATAAAAATGATTTATATAATAAACTTAATTATACTAAAAATAAACAAAAACCTACTGTATAATAATAATAATAATAACAAAACAAAAATAAATAAATTAACATAATTTTATAATATATTGATTGATAGTAACGCTTTAATCTTCGTGTGTGTGATAAGAGAGTATTAATTCAATTTACTATTAATTATAGATAAAATAATATTACTTTATCAGACAGTTCAAGTTAATTACTCGACAAAACTGTCGATTAAATGGACTTATAATACGGCTCATTTTTTTTATTTAACGGCGTTAAAATTAATTATACTTCGAAAATAACTGGTTACATCTTGCTTTTAGAGACTTAAACTCAACAAAAACAACATTTATAAGTATTGCTGACTGTATATCTGAGACAGCATTAACGCTATCTATCTCTCTCACAATATAAATTTGGTATTATTACATTTAATATTAAAACAATTAGTTATTTTTATTGTTATAAACAATAGACATGGCAATATGTGTGTTTGAAACATGTTGTCCCTGTTCTTTAAGATATTATTGTTACCACATAATTATACAATTTTATTACATTCTCCGTCTACAAAGTCGTTCCTCTGAATGCATCTCATACTCGTTGCAACACCCAGTTTCCCCAGATCAATAGCGCTACCAGCTCATGTGACTTCTATACATATTATAAGCAGCGACGAGCACTGATACTGATGTCTAAAGAATTGTTAAACGTTATCAATAGCTTCGGCAAAGAGTTATTGATATTCTAATACCAATGCAAAGTACTCCCGCAATCTCATGTAGCTCTTTTATTAAATTCTTCCCCAGGTCTTTGTTCACCTTTTGCACAATGGGATGCATTTTGCCATAATAATCTAGAGATTTTATGTTGTATGTATTCAATAGAATAGATTATAATCCCTTAGGAAAAGCTAAATCACTGGCTAATCTAAAACTATATTTGATATCTTAGTCTGTTTTTAGTTCACACCTAAATTTCCTTAGAATATATTATTCGTAGGACAATTTTGCTTGCCTTAATAAACTATTAAAATATATATCTTAGTGACTCAATAAGAGTGTCACCAGACAAAATATTTTAACGATCAATCAAAATTTTCAATTATTTTACAATTTATTAAATAATTGCGCAGTAATTAATTAATAATGCGTAGATTACTAATTTATCACCAATTTGTAGATAATAATGGATAATAATAATTAAACTCAAACACAGATTTTACATGTTTTAATTTATTTACACAGCTGTTACCCGTGACTTTGTCTGCAAGGATAATTCCATAATGAGTTCCCGATAAGAGGTATATAAAATATATAAATTTTCAAAATGATTACGTAATTCCAGCTTCTGTGCATATCAGTAAGAATAACAGGACAAATAATTTTGACGATAATCTAAAATATAAACACTTTCAAACT
This sequence comes from Melinaea marsaeus rileyi, assembly GCA_918358865.1. NCBI lineage: Eukaryota > Metazoa > Arthropoda > Insecta > Lepidoptera > Nymphalidae > Melinaea > Melinaea marsaeus. The sequence goes on from OU911089.1 coordinate 1,888,114, forward strand.
TCTATTTCGTTTGATTTCATTTCGTATTTAAAATTGAAATAAAAACATTAGGGTATATTATATTTTATTTTCAATATATGTTATTATAAACTACACTATACTGACACACTAAACATCGCCAGAAAGATATTGAAAAAATCTATTTTAAAATTCTAACAAATTAACAAATATTTTCTCTTTTAATTGTAATTTGTTACAAAAAATAGTACTCTAAGATATCATTGCATAGACTCTTAGTTTCTATTCAGTCGTTCTGAACATTTCATTCTTTGATATGAAACGTTCAGAACGACTGATCTATCTGAATCCTAACACCACAGCCACTATTATTATACCCCTCGAGGTCAAGGTGTTAGAAGATGCCTCAGCTCGTGTTAGAGTCACCTGCGGCGGTCCCAGAGGTTCCACACTTTGCAGAAGCAATGTATCCACTGCTGCGTACGCTTCGTGTACTACGCGCTGTAATCAATCATTGTTATATTAGCTTATAAGTGTTTTATTTATTTATATTTTTTACACTAAATAAACACCAGTGATCACTTGTGTATCAAGACTATTTTGATACTATACTTATCAAAATAAGCACTTCTGTAAGGACACTCTCCAACTTAAATTAAGTTCCAAACGTCTAAGAAGAATCACCCAACAAATTCAGCTGAATCTTTCTTTGTTGTGGATGTCTCACAAACGTCAATATTTAGTGAGAATTTTACGAACAACAGTCACAAATAATTCGATAAGTCGGCTTAATGATTAGTTAATAAAAAATAAAAGAAATGCGTAGCTAACAAGACGACCAGTCACCGCAAGCAGTTACTTCATGCTTTAGTTATTATTGTGTCTATATAATTAAGATGTAACTATACATATTGTTTATTTGCATTTTCATCACCTAATTAAACCTTGTAAGATTACACTACCCTTCGTAAAATTTGGAGGTGTAGTTCTTCTGGTTTCCAAAATTTCATGGTTAATCAGTAGATGGTATTTTAATTTTATATTTATGTCGTCGTTAGTAGATCTATTATCAGTTCGTTTGATATCATATACAAAAATGTTCAGACTATGACTCAAAATACTATGATGATGATAATCAAAAAGAAAATCTAAGACAGATAATCATTTAGTGTCATTATTATAATTAAAACTTGTCCTCGCCGTGGTCTGGAAAAGAAGTTAAAAAATATTTTACCTACACATTAATATCCTCTTACCTCGGTTACAAGTTTAGAATTTTGAGAATCAGTCGGTCTAAACAGCATAACGGTGTAAGTGTTGTCTATCCCCAGATGACCGTCCACCCAGTCTTCAATACCGCCGGCATAGAGCGCTAAAACAAAACTCTTTGAAATCACGTACTAAAATACGATAAAAATATCGGATATCAATTGTTAAGGACGATATTAAAATTATAATATATATATAACTAAGGTTACATAGAAACTCCGAAGTTTGTCCCGCGACGTAGAGTCGACCGCTGATGCTGTGAGCAGCTGCAGCAGCTCTCGACGCTCTCACCCTCTACATTTTGGGTGATAAATATATATGTTATAAACTAAAGTATTTAGAATCCAGGCTTAGCAAATGAGTACGAATTTACAGCAAATTTTCCAAATATATATAGGTATTCTATTTGTATGAATCCTTAATGACTCGATCTACATTGCTCACTTTTTCTACTTACATATATATGATCGAATGCACGTCTTTTCCTCGTGTGTGAATAAGGATACATTATTCCCTGAAAATATGTGACATCAATAACGATAATAACATTAATACGATAAAATAAATTCATTTATAAGAATCAAATCATAAGCAAATATTTAACCAAAGTTTTTTTAACGCGTTATTTCTTATTATATTAAACCAACTTTAATTGTTATTTAAAGCAACACATTCTTTATAAAATATAAGTAAAAAATAATTAAGAAACAATAATAGGTAAATATTATAAGATCAGATTACTATCTCAACTACACTATTGGTGAAATTGATAGTATTTTATTGTAAATAGTTCGTACAAGAACATCTCCCTCTTTAAACGCAATGAAGGTGTATATGGGTACTCGTTGGTCGTGCAAGAAATGCGTCAGGGCGTGCGTCTCCGCCTCGCTGAGCTGGCGCGGGCCCGCGTACAGGGTGCCACAAGGGTGCTCCGCTCGCAACTCTTCTGCTATTTAATATTACTATATATATATAAAAGGGAATTGAATAATAAATCTCCAAACTTTAGTTAAGGTGTACCTACACATAAAATACCACGTAAAATTTAACACCCAACATTTTTTAAAGTTTTTGTTAGTATTAAATATTGTATCTTTATTTTTGGTTATTCACTATACAAGATAAAATAAACTATGATATTAATACATAAATCTTAATAAAACGTGTTCGTGGAATCTGTAATATGAATATAAAGTATCCCCATTATTCACATATCTATGGCGTAATAATGGCTTTAATGATTCTTATCAGGTATTTCAGATAATAATTAATCTAATCGTAAAATAACTAACTGGGTATCCATTGGTATTCAAAATTGCGATCCAAATTAACACCGTAGCATGGCTGAATGGTGCACCTCAGACCGAACTCTTCACAACTTCGACAGGACACTCTCCCCTTGCACAGATCCCATGACTGACGAACATTCTTCGTCCAATCGCGTCGCTTATAATTATAAATAATAATTACTATATAATATTGTATTATAAAATAATTAAATTATTAGTTATTTCAGTTTTTATCATTTTGTAATTAATTTTCATATAATAGAATTAAGCGGAGATATCGCTGATATCGAAAATGTGTTAATAATTAATTATTCATCACCGCTATCTATAAGATTATCTTAAAGATATACTTGAACACCTAAAAAATTATCTTTAAAACCATTTTATCTTAAGTATTGCAAAATATTATTAAGAAATTAATATTAAGTTACTATCACAAAAACACGTGCGCTACACAACCTGGAGTTTATGGAAATAAGGGATTTTTGGATTATTTATTTACAAAACTAAAAAGACATTTCATTCTTTTATAGATGTTAAGGAAATTATATTATCTATACTAAACATAAAATGGAAATCTCTGTTTGTAATTCCAAATTAACAGTTCTTCACTAAATGCATATTAAAGAATGTATAGGGCTAATATATATAGAATGTATAGGGAAAACAATTTTTAAATTTATTCTGTCCGTCTGTCTGTTAGCTAGGTCTAATCTTCGAAAACCTGGACCGAATTTCCTGGCTTTTAGCTGGACTTTTCCTGGCGGATAGCTGATGTTACAAGGAGTAACTAGGCTACTTTTATTTTAAAAGATACATTCCGCGCCAACGAAATCGTTGGCTAAGCTAATATAAGATAATAACGGTTCGTCAATTTAATTGCTTGTCCTGTGATAGGGGTAGGGTGGGTGGTAATTGATGTTATTGCATAGTCCTGTGTTAGCTCGCGCGAATCTTTAAACGGGTGCCTTTGGATCATCTAGAGACTTTTCAACAGAACGCATAATGTTTTTGTTTATACATGATACTTAAACTAAATAGAAAAACCAGATCGCAACATCCGAAAATGTAGTGACTGTAAGAATAACCATTGACTTTTCACCAAGACGGGGTGCTCGGAATCAGGCAATTGTGTTCTATAAATCTACTCCCGCTTAAAAAGAATTATGTACAAAAAACTGTCATTTCATAAAAATATGATTGTTCAAGAATTTATGCTAATCAACAACGTAAATTGTTGTGAATAAATATTTGAACGAATCCCCGAGATGCTATTAAAAAAATTAATGTTAACTGACTTGATAGACAAACTTTTGAAGGGACTGACGAACAGACGAACGAACGACTTACAGAAGAAGGATTATAAGAGACATCTTAAAGCACTTAAAGTGACTATGTGTGTGTAAAGAATGATCTATGGCAGGGCTTCTTAAACTTTTTTATATAGCGACCCCCTTCAAGCTTAGGAAATTTTAAACGACCCCCTCCTCCATATAATGATCATAGTATCAGATCTTTGCGACGCCCCTTCCAGTAGTCTCGCGACCACCCTGGGGGTCGCGACCCACAGTTTTTAGAAGCCCTGATCTATGGTTCCAATCAGATGAGCAACATTGAGACAAATGCCTTTGAAAGGTGACTTAAATTGACCCGATCAGTCTCCAGATCACATGTGCGACTTTTTTCGTAAAATTATTTGAAGAAGCAAAATTTTTTGAAATCGCTATTAGGTTAAAGTTTTTAATTATCGCAAAGATATGTGCCATACCTCAAAAAAGTGTAGAAAAGTTACCTAAAACTTCAAAATTAAAATTATATACAAATACCAATAAAAAATTTTAAGACTACAAGTTATTTAGTTCTTTTACATCTCCTTTAAACGATATCATTACTTCTGTCCAAAACCAAAAGTTTAAATAAACTAAACTTATTTTCGAGTAAAATTTGCAAACTTACATGGGGGAAGGTCATAGAATAATCATATCCATCGGGATTGAAAACAGGGATTATCCAAAATCGAAACCTAGTGAGTAAGTCAGAGTGTGCATCACTGCGTTCTATTAACTGATATAAGACATACATAGCTGCAGTTACTGCGTGATGATCTCTTCCTTGTATACCTGCGAATGTTAAAATTCTTGGTCTACAACACCATTTTTGTGATTGAAAGTTTTTTTTATTGTTATATAATACCTGCAACAATTATAACCGTTTGTTTTGCGGACACAATTTGTCCGCTGCTTGGATCGTCGACTATCATCATGTATATTGGATTTTCCATAATAGTAAAGTTGCCTTCAGTAATATCCACCCATTTTGCAATAGGACTTTCATCGGCCCATTGTTTTAATTGTGCAACTATCTTTTAATAATACTATGAAATAAATAATAATGAAATATAAATTAAAGTTACCGTAGATGAATGTGAAATACCTCATGTAAAGTTTGTGGTGAACTAAAAGATAGCTGTCTTAATTTTACGACACTACAAATAGATGCATTTTTCTTTTTCACGGTATTATCCAGTGCAACCTGTTTTATAGTAGCTACACCAAATAAGGGGTTTGTTGCAGTTGTTGTATTCTCCGAATTATCCTCATCTTCATAATTTAACGGTGACTGATCTATGTCCGTAGTATTTTCGAGTTCCTCTGAATCATTTACAGAAACTCCGTCTTGTATTGAATTATCTTTGCTAATTTTATTATTATCGTCATAGCTTTCGGTAGTACTCGGAGATGGTTTAATTTTTGAGTCATTTGTGTCGTCATCATCTTCATTATAATTTAGTTCATTATAAGAAACATCTGAATCTTTAAGTCCACTTTTTGGAGATCCTTTCCCTTCTGCAATATATTTTCTACTGTCGCTAGTACTGACACTTGTGGGCAGAAAATCATCACCCTCGGTGGATAATAAAATACTTGATCGGTGTAAATACTTTGATGGTGTGTGTGAGGTTCGTACGGGAGATATTTGAGTAATTAATCCAATATTATATTCAAATGGTACAAAATTTATAAACTCAGATGTTCTTTTTGGTATTGCTAAATCTGTATAGGATGTCCGGGTAGGATAAGGTGGTACTTTATACAAAATCTGTAATTAAAAATAGTAATTATCTTAAAAATTCAACCCTCAAAGTCGATGCAGGAGAAAATTGTTACCGATTTATCAATTGTGCGAGGTGTGAGAGGTCCTAAGGAACTGCGTTTAGTAAACGATACTGGAGAAATTGGGGCGTATTGTCGAGCCATGAGTGTTTGTTGTCTTAACAGGAACTTAGGACTTGCTGGAGGACTTTCATCTCTTAGCGGGTTTTTTACTGCTCCAATTTTCGGTTTATGTCCTAAATCATTAATTAATGATTCATTTATAATGTACATTAGATGTCTATAAAAAAAAAGTAAACAAGGGTTTAAAAACCTGGTGGTCTGATCGGTGCTATTGCGTTATCCTTTAGTTTAATAGGGGCAACTATTATATTTCCTTCAATAGCAGTCACAGACAAAGTTGTGGGAGGACCAAATCTCGTATAATCTTTTAATTTTTCTAACTCTGACTGCGTTGTTGGCAATGGCGTTATTGGACCACCAATTATAATTTTCTCTCTTGCTTTCGTAAAGGGTGCAATATTAACAGCAACTAAGTTCTGTATATAAGGTGTAGTCACATCATCTTCCAAAACTTTAACAATAAATTCATGTGTGGTCTCCACATTTGACCGCCATCTCGTATAGTTTTTAAGATCACGTTTACGTCGGAACCCTAAATTATAAACATTTGATGGACATGTGTATTTAAAACTGAATTATATTAAGTACATTATGCCTTTTACTTAAATTACTGAAAAATCTTACATGATAGTGTACAGATGTTACAAGAATCATTTGTAGCATGATCTTCTGCACCGGAAACTAAATGAACAAAACCTAATATTATCAAAAATATACTAAAATTCATGTTAAGAAAAAACAGACGTACATCATATTTTGACAGCACGTACTGTAAGACTGACAGTGTTCATGGTAGAAAAAGAATAATAATAAATTACCAGAATTATGTATATCATTTAAAAAATTAAACGCTAATATTTCAAATCAACGCTAATTTTTAAGAGAGAATTAAGAGCTAAAAAGAAGAAAGATACTCCACCCAGGACAAATAAAAATAAAATTATTGCCTTCAGAAGAGAAACTCCGCATACTTGAAGGAATTTCCGTAATAAAATACCGAAGCTCATTTTGAAACTTGTAGATATATATATAACTAAGAATTTATACATTTCTTGTTAAGATAACCTTTATATACAAAGTTTGGAATGTCTGTGTGTAACACTCAAAACTATAAAAATGGTTAGCGAAGTTTTTGAAAGCTTTTAAGCATTCTGTGTACATTTTTAGTTGTATTTTTTTTAGATTCTTGACAATTTTATTCGCGTTATTGAATGAAGCCTTCAAAAGTTGTTAGTTTGAAAATAATGTATTACACCTATTCTGCATTTTAAAAAATGATTTTACAATTAAAAGTGTATCTTATTACCGCTATCTACTCGTTTGGCATATTTTTTATGATATTGTATCCACCACGAAATTATGAACAGTAAGTTATAAAATAAAATATACTATTGATTATTAAGGATTAAAATTCTATACTCATATAATTCTTAGGTCCGGTACTAAAATGAGAAAGGTAAGAAGTACTGGTAGCAGTATTAAATACCGGGAATATCTGGATTATGATACCGTGTTAGGAATTGTAACACATCTGGCAGCGGAAGATTCTGAAATGGCTGAAGTGATATATCTAAGTCCTAGCACGTCCTCTAATAACAGTATTATAGCTCTGGAACTGCACAGCGATATCCACAGCAAGAAACCTGGGATACTTGTCGTAGCAAGTAATGTAACATTTAAGATCAAACTACAGTTTGTAAACTGTAGTTTGATCTTAAATGATCAAACTAGATCATTATTTAGTGTCTACTCATTATATAATTTATGCTTATCACTAATATTATATGATTTTGTGCCGTGTGTAAAATATAATCCGATTTCGATCATGAAAAAGTACATGATTGTGATAAGTTAAGGAAAAACGAATTATTTTAATTCTGTAACATGTAAAATCTCTAAAACTATAAGTTAATGAACTATCAATTGTTATTGAACTATTGAAATATCAAGTTATTGAACTATCAATTGCTTCAATTATGATCTAATATTCTGTTTGTTTCTGCAGGTTTATTTTATTTATTTACCCTTTATTGTTTTTTTTTACAAAAGGCGAACTTAATGCCTAGAGGCACTCTCTATCAGTTCACCTGTGTGTATGATGAAAAATGGTGGTATGCGCATAAAAAAAAATTTAAGAATAAAGGACAATTAACAAACGTACTTACGACAAATATTGAGTAAAATTGAAAAATTATGACTTACTTAAACATTTCACATTTGTATTACAAATATATAATCCCTTATAAAAAGTATTTAATGAATTTTCAGCCCTTAATGGTATGGCATGGGGAGGACCAAATGCTGTTATGGAATTGGCAGAAAAACTTCTCTATGATACCAATTACCAAACACCCTTCTTTAATGATTACGACTGGTATTTGTTTTTATTGTTTTGGTATTGCTCTCGTTATATATTATTCCACTATTTTTCACATTATTTGTTTTGTTGTTTTTTTTTCATTTGGTCATAAAAAATCAGTACTTGGATAACTGAACTTAGCTTCACGCCATCTCCCTTGTGGGGTAGCCAGAGAGGACAAAACGACAAACGCTACGGTCCCTGCATACCTCTTTCGCCTCGGCCACAGACATCAACCTCTTCATACATGCCCTCCGGGGGGTCCTCATGCTTTTTGCGTGACCTTCCTCCAGTATCGTAGATACAGTGTTTTCGAAGGTCACTCGAGACCTCCCCCGTTGTCTCTTACACGCTCACTTTCCTGTATAAATCTTTTTTACCATTCTTTCATCACTCGATAATGAGTGAGTGAGTGAGTTTGTCATCCATCTCATCTAATAATTCATTCATCTTCTATTCCATTCCTCCCCTTACATTCAACGTAGCTATTTGTAGCTCCGTCCTCCACCTTCCGCCGTTCGGAACATGGCGTGTTGGTTGGCGGTCCCCAAAGCTGTACTTGGATAAAACTTTAATTTCTACTGTACAGTCGATCCCAAAGTACTTAAACAAATCCAAATTTCCAAAATGCTTTACTCACTAGCATATAAAGTTACTCAAAATCCTAAAAATCCTAAAATGCGAAAATTAACTAAACACCAAATTGACCAAAATATCTCTACTTTTCTGGATTCACAAATCCATCCATTGATTATATCGTTTATACCTTTAGATGTATTGATATTTGTAATATTCTTTATTATATCTAATCGTAAAATTAAAAGATCGTAGCGAGAAATTTTTATACCAAAATCTTCTATCAGTTAAAAAAACCTCGTTCCATTTTGTACTTTATTTCACAATTGCAATTTTTTTTAGGTATTTAATACCTATCGCAAATCCCGATGCTCTAAACTTTACTACTAATTATCGTAATTTGAGTCCATTGAACGATGGGGAATGGTCACGGAACCTTACAGCTAGAAATGGCACCAGACCGGCGGTATGGCACAAAAATATTGAAGAAAAAACAACAAACAACATATGTTTTGGAACAAACATCAACCGAAACTTCGCTTACCACTGGCAGGGTTTGTTTATTTATAACTTTTTAAATAACATATAATATTATATAATAATTTATCTATAATATACAAAGATATCTTACAAATGGCGACTGATCATTAATTATATCGTAATCTTATTGTAAACAAAATATTTTTATTACAATCAATATTACTTGCGGTTTTTATTAGTTAATATTAATCATGTATAATATTAATTAATATTAATCACGTGTAGACGACGTCCCCAAGAAGCCGGCGAACTGTTCCCAATATTATCCTGGATCTAAACCTTTTTCTACGTCCGAGGCTCAAGCGTTACGGGCGTATATACACAAAATATCTGATGTCATCCACCTGGTTGTACACTTACATGCCAGTTTTGTACCGAAGAAAGTTAGTACCTACTTTTTATGACACATTACTAGCTTTTGCCAGCGATCTCGTCTACTTCATAAACTATTTTATATCAATAAAAATTTTAACACCGTCGTCCATTGGAAAGTAATAGAACTTAGAATTAAATACAGATGTATAAAAAAAAATTAATTCGTAATAAAAAATAGAATTTAAACGAAATAGAAATCTTTAAAGTTGGACCAAACAATAGATTACTACAAAATTCCATTGAAATCGGTTCAACAGTTTTGGAGATTAGCGCAAACGAAGGTCGTGACACGGGATTTTACTTAAGTAGTTATAATACCTACTTAAAGGCTTAACGTAACAGATTATAGATTATGACTAGACATTTATTATTCAGACAGCTATAAAATATTTGGATTATTAAAATCGACTTAGATCTTTTTTATTATTAAAAAATGTAAAAACCTAAATTTCCTTCAATTTCATGTTAACTTTCCTGTATATAGTTAATATTTTAATTGTTTTGAAAAATCCTTTTCTTTCTGAAACTATCCTACGATAAGGATGGTAAGCCTTTGTCGTTAAAATTATGAGAGAATTGACATTTGAATATCGATACTAAAACTCTTACATATAGTTAAATTAAAAACAATCAAAAAAAATTAATTACAATCTAGGGTTGTAACAAATCATCTCATTTAAAATAATATTTTTAATTAAGGAAGTACTTACTTTTCGATAATCTACTTAAACATTTATTATAGTTTAGGGGTCGTCCAATAATCACGTAATGTTTTTAGCAACTTTTTAAGCCTCGCCCCCCCTCCTCTTGGTGGTATTGGACTTAAATTAACATTTCCCCTATTCTGAAACGTAAATCCATTTTTTTATGATACAAAAAAACTATTTTAGAATAGTTTAGATTTCAAACTCAATGTAACGAAAAAATGCGTCACGATGAAGTAATAAACACATAAATGTATAGGAGGGAATGAGATAGAAGACATATTTATATTTTCTATAAATATGTGTACTATCTTATTAAAATCTATTTCATTAAGATTGCAGATTGTTTCTAACTGATAACTGAACTTAAATAATAATTATTAATAATAATTAATTTAGAGTAAATACAAAGCTGTTTCGTGGTTAATGCACTAATGGACGACCCCTCAGGTATTTTGGACAATAAATATAAATTATTTCAAATAAAATAAAGCGAATTCTAGGAATATATACTATATCCCTGGCGATATACAAAACGCCAACCGAGCAATTTTCGTACACTACAAGACATTGGAGAGTACGCAGCTCGCCAGGCGAGACTACCTGATGGAAGACTTTATGAGGTTAGCTGAGTTCTAAGTAATTTCTTTCAACCCAATCGGACAGTATCGACTAGTGCGGTTTACAAGAACTTTTTTCCCACGTTCCACTCGGATGTGGAACGAACTTCCTTCGGCGGTATCTCCAGATCGATACGACATGGGTACCTTCAAAAAAGGCATATATTCCTATTTCCAAGGCCGGCAACGCTCTTTTGGATCCTCGGATGTAGCAAGAGTTCATGGGCGGCGGTGATCACATACCAACGGTGACCCGCAAGCTCGTTTGCCCTCCTCTAACATAAAAAAAATAAATAATAGTTAGTCTTTCTTGCTACTGACTTAATAAGAAGTCTTTTTAGGGACTAAAATAACATATATTGATGCGTTATTTTCTTTTCTTTTATAATACACCTAAGTCTGTTTTTACACGGTAGATTGGTTCCAGAAAAAACCGTGTAAAAAAAGACATTGATCGTATGCTAAAATAGGTGATTGGTTCCTAATCTCTAAAACCTATTAAAATTAGTGAAAAATAAGGATTTTTTAAGAACAAGTATTCATGTTTATTTAACCTGTTAACTGGGTATACATAAAAACCTGCTGCAATGGACATGACGACATTTTTCGTAATGTAAATTAATCGTAATATATTGAACGCATTACGTTCTAAGTTGTTCTTATTTTAATAAACGATATTCTTTTACTATTTAAGGTGTGATGATATTACTTATAAATATGAAAAAAGGTCCTCATTGTGAAACGAATTGAACAAAAGTTTATTCCCCGGTTAACAGGTTAATTAAATCAAATATACAATGTTTATTTTTACAAGCATAGTTATTGAAGATTATTCACAAAATATTAACACATTTCAATTGCTCTGACCAATAAATTTGCTTGAATGCACGAAAAAGGGTATTCCCCTAAATTTGTAATATGAACATATCTCGCAGAAATTAAATTTGACAAAAAAAATTAAGCCCTAAAAATTTTTGATCCTGCTAAATAGAATAAAATCGTGTAAAAAAAATAAAAATATTTTATTTTCAAACCGTGTTATTTCAAAACCGTGTAAAAACAGACTTAGGTGTATATAAAATATAAGTACTTTATTAGTAATTGTTTAAGTGTATGATTTAATCACAGGTGCATCAAGGGAGTAGTGACGGTCGTGTTGCAGGATCACTGAGTGATTATATTTCTGGTGTGGTTGGAATCGAGCTGGTGTTTCTTATTAAGCCATACCACGAGGTTTTTCCTAATTACACCGACAGCTCTGTACTTGGTTAGAATTATGGATTTCTACTTGACGTTTTTAAAAATATATATTTATATCCGATATGGGTATATTGGTCCGTCAGTAGTAATAGGTATGTAGGTCCGCCAGTAGTAGTAGGTACATAGGTCCGACAGTAGTAGTAGGTCCATCAGTAGTAGTAGTAGTAGTAGACGTATAGTTCCGTCAGTAGTAGTAGGTATGTAAGTCGGTCAGTAGCAGTAGATTTATAGGTCACTCAGTAGCAGTAGGTATTTAGGTCCGTCATTAGTAGTAGATGTATAAGTCGGGCAGTAGCAGTACGTATATAGGTCCGTCATTAGTAGTAGATGTATAATTCGGGCAGTAGCAGTACGTATATAGGTCCGTCATTAGTAGTAGATGTATAAGTCGGGCAGTAGCAGTACGTATATAGGTCCGTCATTAGTAGTAGATGTATAATTCGGGCAGTAGCAGTAGGTATAAAGGTCCGTCAGTAGTAGTGGGTATGTAGGTCTGTCATAGGTCTCTACAACAGTTAAGTTTGTTAACAACTTATGAACGTAGAAACATCTATGCTATTTACATATAACTCTATCATTATAAAATTAGTTTTATTAAAAAACTGTACGAAATTTAATATTTTAACAACAATTTAGAGTTAATACGAATTTAGGAAATTTAAAATACTCTGCAATTTTATAATTGTTTTGTTTCAGAGGGGTACGTCAAGAAGTCAATATCAGCTATTCTGAGTGTGGTCCGCGGCTGGAGGAGCAGCACTAAACAAAACACCCTCTCATTCTTCGAGGGGGATGTTGAATTTTAAAATATTTTGATTCCCCAACCACCATTACATTAAATGTTTAGTTTAGTTTAAATAAAAAACATAATATATATTTTATTATTTTATTAACACATTCAATACTAAAAATAAACAACGCATTCAGATATATATATAATATGTAATATATTACACTATTTACAGGGTGTAGTTAATATCATCTCTTTGATGGTAAAACATTTTTTCTTAGTTTATTGACGTGAATTACCCAATTATTTGATAGGTCATCTAATGCCTGTAATAGCAAAATTTGTTTCGGGTTACTCTCCTTCAGATCGGAGACGTGAAGGAGTCCGAGGTATAAGGATACTTTGTTTAAATACTGCAGTCTTTTGTATATTAGGTCCTTGAAATTCTTAACTTCACTCCGACGCCAGTATTTTAAATTTCTCCCGATAACTGTAACCACGTGTTCCTTCATGTCCTTCAAACATGACCTCTTCTCCTTAATTTCCTGTAATAATAAATAATAATTTTAAGACTGAATATTATAAACAACCTTGTCTAACCTCTGATTAGACAACTTTATCTTAAGATATCATTGTAAAATCGTGCGAAATGCGCAAATGATTTTTTTTTTTATTTATTTAAGGGCTTTTGTTTATTAAAACATGCCAGCCTCATCTTATAAAAGAGTTAAAAATAAACTTATAAACTACGTGTCCCTTTTCTGAAATTTAATGACAGGATGCCATGAAATATACCAAAATCTGAACAATATTTAATCCAGAGTTTCCCAAACTTGGTTCGTCTAACGTCCACTTTGAAAATCAGTTATTTTGTAGCTATGCCCAAGACTTCGTTCGTGCAAAATGTGTTTTTTCAATTCAAAGTAGGTATCCTAAGTTACTCCTTGTAACATCAGCTATCCGACAGTGACAGTACTGTTAAAATCAGTTCAGCCGGTATAGAGACAAACAGAGAAGAGTGAATAGGTTACATTTCATAGACATTTCCACTTTCCATCAGGTGGTATGTACTCTTTAGCACTAACCGAGGTGGTATAAATTTATATATATAATACTTATTGGACGTATATGTATATACGTCATTATATTTATTAGTGTATGTTTGTTAGGTTGTCTGGAAGAGATCGCCATTAGGAGATAACGCCTTTTGTAAAGTACATTTGTTTTAATATATATTACTGTAACTTTATTATTTCATATGTATTTTCATGGGTAACGAAGAGAAAGAAAGAAATTAAAATAAATAATCGAACGGAGGCAAACAAAGTCGCCGTCATCAGCTAGTCTATAATAAAATAATCACTGATACCATGATTAAAATAATAATTAATATAAGATACACTATCGATGATATAATATTGATAGGAACACTAAACAAAAGCGTGGGACATTCATTTTATTTTAACATCGTTGAGTTTTATAGTAAATTATATATATATTTATCTTCACGCCATATCCCTTACGGGGTAGCCAGAGACGACGGAGCGCCAAACGCTACGGTCCCCGCATACCTCTTTCGCCGCGGCCACAGACATCAACCTCTTCATACATGCCCTCCGGGGGGTCCTCATGCTTTAAGTCATACTTAAACCTTATTTATAATAAATCTTGAAGTAGCCTTTCTTCAATTTTCATACATAGACTTAATAATTATTAATACTTAATCGACACGGGCAGGACTTTATGGTATCAACACTGGGACACTATCTCGTCGCTCTACCAGCTTCGATTAGCTTCGAGAGACGTGCCTTGTGCTATAACGACCGAAGGTTTTCACAATATCCCGACTCACTGCCAGGCCCTATCCCTTACCTTGTATATTCGCACAATGATGTGTTAGATTTATAATGATCCTTGTTTTGGATAACAGGGAGATAATGACAAAAGTTAAGTGTAGTGTGCCTATAGTTAGCATGGTCTGAGCTTTCAACTTTTTAAGGGATCGGATGGACAATAGCAGTCTTCTACGAGTCCCGAATCATGTCCTTTAAATAGGAGGAAGAATGTCCAATGAAAGAAAAGTTCGTCTTATAGACTTTTGGTTGGTAGTGAGACATTATTGTATTTTCTCTTTATAACTGTACAATTGGGATCCTTGGTGATTATCGCCTTAGCCCAAGAACGATACAAGTTTGCTAGCGGTAACTGTTCTAACAGACGCATCATATCAGGATTTGGATCTACCAACGATTGGCACTACGGAGCTTGGTACAGATATATCCATTCTCTGCAGTACCGTCTCAGGGATAGTGACTGCAGTGGCTAGGAGCATTGATAGGCAGACAGACTTGGCCCAATGTGGAGGATATAAAAGGTTCATATGCCATCCCATTCTTCCGCGTTTCGTAATACAGACTTCCACACCGCGTACTACAACAACTGTAGCAAAACTTTTGCAACATTTTACAAGCACTACTCCGTACCAGGCAATGGTCAGTAGGTCCAGAGCAGCGGTCATTAACCCTAACGGTTCTAGAGATTTGTAGTCAACAGATGATCCAACAAACGCGCATGTGACTATCTACATACTAAAAAGTAAAGGTCTTAAGCATTTAGGATAGAACATTCACTGTTGCATCCCACTTACAAGTGATTAGAGGGCATATAGAGGGTGAAATGGCAGAGTTATGACAGCGTTTAGAAGGGTCAAATATCAAATCGACGACGGTGAAATAAATATTAAGTATTAAGAGAAATGATTTCAAGCGAATTTAACAGAGACATACAATTTTAAGACAATCTGTGGTGTTCAAATAAAATATATATTCGGCGTTATTGACTTTATAACTTAAAACTGTTAAGTTGAAAAGAAAACAGCGAATTGACAAATGAATTGACAAATTTCTTTCATCAATATATTTAGGTCACAAACACATATAGTATAATGAAGATTTTATATCGGCGGAAATCGTACGTGGCAGATACGCACCTGCAGACGAAAATTTAACTGTTTTTGAGAAATTTCTCACATTTTTTTATTAATTTTTTTAGTTTGTTTTCGTTTCGAATTAAGTTTTAGTATAAGTAACTTTATATGTTTAATATATATACTATTATTATTGATTATTGTTATATAAGGGCCCGTGTCACTGCGGAGACAAATGTAGGTAACATTAGTTAATGTATGACGTAGATCATAGACAATGTACGAAATTGCATAACGTGACGTTGTTTAATGATATTATTTCATTACGTACCTCGGTGAGAGCGCACAGGCGGAGCCGCACGGCGAGCCTATCCCGTGGGTGCATCGACCTCAAGGCCAGCGCGACCACGCCCCCGCACGACACGCGCGTCTGCATCGGGTACGAGCGACTGTCCTCCTCCACTGACCTACTCCCCCACACACGCATATACATCACCAATTTATACATTAGATTGATTGATTGATTGATTTATGTGACCAAATTAAATATAATTTACAACAAGAATTATACATTTTAATTGACCATTATAATATACAAATATAATACAAGATTAACAAATTGTACTTCAGATTTAAAGAAAATATAAAATTAAAATTCATAAAAGAATAAACAATGTGAACATGTGATAAGTTAGTCCAATTTAGTCCGTCTGTCCGTCCATCCAACACACATTCTGATCGTATTGAAAATCGGAGTATTAGTTGTGACAGAGCATATGTCATTGTATAGTTGCTCACCCGTCCGTCTTGAAGACGAGGAGAGCTGGGTATCGATGCGGCGTGTAGTGCGGGGGGAGCTCGTGTCGGAGCGCGTCCACGCGGGCCACCTGCACCCCACACCCCCCCGCGGACAGCACGCGGGACGCGCACCACGCCGCCCCCACCACGGCCGCGCCGCACCGCCCGCCGCACAGCAACAGCAACGACAACTGGTTCGAAAAATAATTACTTGCACTCTGTTTAACTGGAAATGCACTATATGTTACTACATGATTTACTGAATTCTGACGAGTGCTCGTTTTGAATGCCAGGCGTCGAGAGAATGGATGAAGAATTATCAGGATACTTTGTTGGATGTGTTCGTGCAACAACGGTGCCTAAATATTGGAGAAATTAAGTATATCACTGAGAATTGAATATAAAATATGAAACATAAAATAATTGGAGTTTGGTTGTGGTCATGCACCATAAAGGCCACCAGAGAACGAAAGACTGACAGCAGATTTTGTCAAAAAGAGATGGCGATCTTATTGTGAAGGCCTCTGAGAGAGAGAGAGTAGCAGAATAAAACCTTATACTAGGACCGGAAGTCAGAGACTCTTCTACAACTAAAGTCCAATAAATCAGTTGGTACAGACTCAGACATTATGCCAAAATCAGACTCACCACAATCTGTTACCAGCAAATCCGATCCTACTTTGATCATTATTATTAATATACCCTCTATTTAGCCAATCTTATTAAGATAAGATGACAAAAGCAGTCACGGTATAAACGCAATAGTCATATAGCACGACGACACTCAGATAATCCAGAGAAAATGGTTGTAGAAGGTAAAGTGGATGGGAAAAGACCAAGGTTATTAGAGGAGGACTTCATCCAATTTATTTAGAATTTACTTCAGTCACTACTTTTGGGTATCCCGGTTACTGATTGTCTAGAATAGGGAGAAGAGAGATAGGCCTGGGAACAGCAACCAAGGCTTACAAGAACAGACACAGCCTTCAGTGATAAAAATAAAGTAACATGGAGACCCTTGTATACAATTAAAATATTATCCATAAAAATCTCAAAAACTATATATATTTATATATATATATATATATATATTTTATATATATATTACAAAATATCCTCACCACTCCGGGAGTTCTGACAAATTTCTTAAAGGTATGCGTAGTTAGATCCACAATATGCACTGCGTTCTCATCTCTCCCGTCGGGTTTCGTCTTCCCGTAGGAACCGAAGTAATGCGTGTTCAGTGCGTCACTGACGTGCGTGCGAAGGGAACGCTTCAGTTTCTTTTGTGTAAAATTATATATAAAATCTCTAACTGATTTCGCCGTGTACTCTTCTGAAAGGACATATTGACTTTCGTGCTGAAAATTAATTACTTTTTTACTTTTTTAATACTAATATATTATTGTTACTATTAATTATTATACATAGATAATAAAAAAATATATCCTATATAATACCTTACTATCCAAAATAATGGCAGACGTCATGTCCTTCTTATTCTTTATATCAATACCGAGTGCCTCAGCAAAATGATAATTCCTAACACTATCAATGGCTATCATATACATGGTGTAATTGGCATTACATCCCAGTCCACTTATATGTGTTATGTTCCCAGTGGACTTGACCGGTGATATCGGTGGTGTTATGTTGTTGGCAAACTGCATCAATCTACAGAAATGCTTAACATTATCTTGGATTATGTTCTCCGACGAGTATGGATCGTCCTCTGATGGTTGCATTGTTGTTTCTGTACTGAAATAAACAAAATATTCTTGTAATTAACAACCCTTATAAAAAAGTATGTATTTATTTATGTTACATAATAACTAATAAACTAAAAGCAACAAAATTAATTTAAAAATCAGTTAAAGTAACTTACTCTTGATCGGTTTCAAAGTCACTATTTAATTGTTCTTCAATATTTTGACATTTCTCATAGTATTCATAAAAGCTCTTCTCGGCCGGAAAGGACTTAGTGCCTCTGGACTCACACTGCTCCAGAAAACCCAACGTCGACCAGAGAGCCGAGTTGTCGTTTGAGGACTCAATGAGTTTGGAAATAGCCAGCCCTTGCTTGAGAAGAAAATTAAACACTCCACTCTTCTGATTCTTCTGTGTAACATTGTTCCAAGGGTATTTATTATTTTGCGATATCACTTCCCTTTTATAGATCGGTGTTGATTTCTTGATGGGTTTTTTGAATTTGTACTCTTGACAGAACTTGAGGAAGTCCTTTTGCTGATACAGCAGTCTTTGCACATGCTGCAGCTTCATTAGTTCAGATGTCCATTGATGAGTTTCTTTGTCTTTGCAATTGTTATACTCCATTGATACTTCACGAAGCTAAAAGTAAAAAAAATATTAAAAATATTGATATTTTCAAAGACAGTCATAATTCTAAGCAGATGTGAGATTAAATACAATATTCTTTTTATGATTTCAATCTTCTTAAATTCTTCTTCTCTTTTCTATGTACTAGCAACCACAAGTGTTCATATGTTAATTTTTTTTTTAATAATTATTAATTTTAAATTCTTGCTTAATATTGGCTTATTTTAGTTTTAGTTCTGATTTTAATTGTATCTATTTTTTTATTTAATTATGTTATAAAATTTGTATTGAATTAAATTTTGTGAAATAATTTAATTGAGGAAAGCCACTTCAACTTGTATTGTTTTTATTTCGTTTTGTTGGTTTGGTTTTATTAAAAAAAAAGATTCTATTAAAAAAATATTAAAAATCCTATTTCTTAATCAACAAAGTTCAATTAAATATATATATATTGTATAAATTAATAGTATATGGACAAAAACAGTTTTATGTTCCTGTGTACATGCTAGAAAGTACCTAAAGCCTAGTTTACAATACAAACATATGAAGTTGAAAGCGTGTTTAAAAATAACTAGTCTAGTGGCCCGTTCTACAAACTGGCAATATCTAGAAACGTTTCAGAACTTCGCCAACAGTAGTTGTATTTTTAATTAAACACAGAAAAAATCCAAAAGATGTTACTACATTGCATTTACTAAAGTAATGTTTGTATAAAAATGTATATAATGTATTAACCATTCCTGTCTGGATCTGGATCCTACTGTAGCGATAGGAGCGTGCCCATATAACCAAAGAACCGTAGAGAAGTATTATTTAAAAACAATTATTGAATACTCACCAAAGAATACAACGGCAGCTGTTCATACAACGGATTGAGTGGAGTGAACAATATCAACATGGGATTACCATCTACGTATCTCTCAAAATTATAAGACTTCTTCCACATGGGTATTATCCTGGCGACAGGTTGAGAAAAGTTTTCTAAAACCCAGTGCATTAAGTACGTTTCATTCCACGACTGATTATTTTCTTCTGGTTTGTACTCCTGGGAAATGTACATGATTTTTTATGTTTATTATTCATATTACTTAGATATATTTTATAAATGAAATGTAACAGAAACGAACTTGTTTATTAAAAATAAATCACTTGTGAAAATTACAATTTAGGTAAATAAATGTTTTTTTTTTTTTTTATAAGCAGCCAATATAAATAACATCTTTGAAAGACAAAATACTGTTATATACTATATTTATTTATTTATTTATTTATTTATCTTCACGCCATATCCCTTGCGGGGTAGCCAGAGGCGACGGAGCGCCAAATGCTGCGGTCCCTGCATACCTCCTTCGCCTCGGCCACAGACATCAACCTCTTCATACATGCCCTCCGTTGGGTCCTCATGCTTTTTATACTGTTATAAACAAAATAGATATTTAAAAATATTACCTTTGTATCATTCCATAACATTAGTCTAGCGTTGGGTACGCTCTCAACACCGAGATCCATTGCCAGGTCAAGTGAAGTGACTGTAGCAAAACATATTTCACCAATAGTGTCAAATTCCCTTGACTTTAACGCCACACTGTACCACACGTTGTAATACCTTGAAGACTCCGTTAATGGTGTAAATCCTACAGCTACAGCCTGAAAATATATCATTATTTCATACAAAATATGTATATATATACTAGGGCGTTTCAAAAAAAAAAAAAAATTTTTTTTTTTCTCGGAACCAGGCTCAAAAGTTTTGTTTAGATGCCAAAATAGGCCTGTGAAAATATGAGCCCTTAATATTAATATTAAGGTAGTCCGCATCGCACTTTTCGATTTCCCATAAGAATCATCATTCATCATCATTATCAGCTGTCGTGCGTCCACTGCTGGACGTAAGCCTTCCCCATTGACTTCCACCGTGATCGGTCCAATAAGATCGGTCCCATAAGAATAACACAGGAAAAAATTTTTTTTTTTCTTTTGATTTTTATAACTAATGAACGATATATTGTATTGCAATACCCATTCATTATTTTTGTAGAGAATTTAACGCTCTACAAAAATGGTTTGAAGTCAATTTTTGATAAATCAACTCAGTCAAAAGTTATTCAAGATCAAAGTTTAAGTTCCTCTCAATTCAGCTTTTTTTTAGTAGATTTCATAGAAATCTAACTATTGCATTGGTCCTCATGACGGAACTTTTGAAAAAAATTGTCATTTCCTTACTCAGCTCGGCGAGCTGATTAAGAAAATATATATGGTTCAAAAGTTTATATATGTATGTGTATATATATATATATATATATACATATATATATATATATATATATATATATATATATATATATATATATATAGAATATATATAGAATCTACTAAAAAACAGCTGAATTGAGAATAACTTAAACTTTGATCTTGAATAACTTTTGACTGAGTTGATTTATCAAAAATTGACTTCAAACCATTTTTGTAGAGCGTTAAATTCTCTACAAAAATAATGAATGGGTATTGCAATACAATATATCGTTCATTAGTTATAAAAATCAAAAGAAAAATTTTTTTTTTATTTTTTTTTGAAACACCCTAATATATATATATATATATATACTGATTGTTATATGATTGGGAAGTAGAGTAATTTACACTAACTTCTCTAATTGTCATCTTTCAAAGTGTAAGAGATTGCTTTAAGATTAGATCAATTACTCAAAATTTTAGTATACAGTAATACTCTTATAAAGTGTTCATATTACAGGATTTCAATTGTATAACATATTTGGGAAAATGTGTTAATCGCCGTGATATATGGGAGACCGTATAATACAGGGATTTCCCACATTATATTTCTATATCATGAAAATTAATGATTTGTACAGTTCATAATTAATTTAGATTACTTTTACACATTGTGTCAAAAGTGTTAGAATATTAATTAAAAATTCATTAAATTAAATAAATTTCTTTTTTAATATTTGATTTAAATCATCTTTAATGAGAAAAGTTAAACATGAATCTTTTGAATATAACATGTTATACAAAAACATTTTTAAAAAGCATTTTCCTATAACGTGGAACTAATCTACCGTGTTATCGGGGAATTACTGTATTTATCTTCTTTCATAATATTATGTGCAATAAAGTTTAAAATAAATATTTTACACATTTAAGTTATTATTGAAATATCCACTGCTAATTCCATATATCCAAATTTAATGCAGAAAATATGTATGAATAATATTAAAACTATAATAGGTGTTAGAATAAATTGATATTTAATATACAGGGATTACTTTTAAAGTGAATAAATTTAAAAAATTAATAAAAATCTACAACTTACATCACATTTAGATAATAAATTAACTAAATCCTCAGTGTTGGATACTCTTTGTAGCGGTCTCATTAGTAATTCCAAAAAATTAACCATGCTTTCAGCATTTTTTGGTCCTGTAATTAAATTAAATAAAGATTACTAAACTAGAATTAAAGAGCGGAATATGGTTTTTAAAATAAAAGTGCCAAGTTACTGATTATAATATCAGCTATCAGCCAGTAAAAGTTGTGTTAAAATTAGTCCAGCCATTTCAGAGATTAGCAAGTACAGACAGACAGGGAAAATTATATATTTCATTATTGTTAATTTTAAATTACAAACAGACAATTCAATCTTAATTATATATATAGATATAAATCTTTTTAATATTGTGAATCCAAGAATAAGAAGCAAATAATACAAACTAGATAGACCTTTATATAAAACACCCCGTGAGGTGATAGTGTAAGCCATTAATATTGGCCATGATGGTATTTTATTGTGTTGCAATCTACACTCACTACCAGGATTCCAACAATTAATAGCAGAAAAATGTACCTGAAACCAAATTTACAGCCTTTAACTCTTTAATTATTATTCAGTCATTCAGATAATACTATATTATTAAGGTCATTTTTAGAACAGTATGCTGATGTTAGATTTTGATCAAAAATGAACAGTTTATATTTATTGGTCTAAATATGAATGCTAACTATTTATAATTTTAAGTACTTACTCTATCACTTAAAACATTAGCAGCCTTTTCAAACTCTCCTCTAACATACTGGGATTCAGCATCCCATGGTGCATAGTACATAACAAATGATACATCTTCTGTATTTATAACAGATAAGGCATTGCTTAACTGACCCCTGTACCAGTCAGTGACTATTGAATCTGAATAAAAGAATCTCACTGCTTGAGGAACTTTGGAAGTCTTTGAAGGTCTGAAATGTTAATAAAAAAATGTTTAGTCAACTATCATCCTTTAAATTTTCAAAGTCAAAACAACAAAGACAAAAATAATATTTTGTAGTTTATCAAAATCAAACAACTTTAAACTTTGTAAATAACTTACGAATGATGAAGTGCTCCGTATGTAGTAACTGCTAAGGCAATACATAACACTGCTTCTTTGACCAACATTTTCAATGTTAACTCCCTATTATTATTATTATTATTTTGTTTCGCCACTTGTGTGTTTTCAGAGGAGTCTCGTTCATTGCTAGTAACAGTTGGTTTACTTTTTAATGACGTGACCAGTGAAATATCTTCTGCGTCCGCCGTTGGAATCATTACACGTCATTCATTAAAATTAAAACACTTCTTAAATGTAGTTGTGTTTTGTTACATGGTAGCCAAGAACTTAGGAAGTATACTTTTAAAACAGCTCCTTGACTTAAGAGAAAACTCATAATAGTTACGCTTTACGACATTTGATAAATAATTTTATCAAACTTTTTGGAATTATATTCATATAAAATATAAAATCAAATATTGGTATCTGATTAAATCATTTTGACATTGACATTATATCAATCATTTTGACATCAACGGTACACCGCGTTAACATTTAGTACTATAAGACACGTAGACAGAGAATGATATAGACAACTGGTAATCTTCTATTGCATTTACACAAAAAATGTGAATAACATATATTCAAAACATGTTCTGAAATGAAACACTTCGATATGATTTTTTGTTTTGCACAGTTTTGTTTTGTCGATTGTTTCGCACTTACTACGTGCAACATAAATCATGCATATTAATCTAAAGTTTCGTGAAATATCTTTTTATTTCATTGGTTTTTATTTAGGAGATTTAATTTAATTTAATGGTTAGCAAATACTTGTCAAATATTTTTTTCAAATATTAAACTACACTACTTTATTAGATTAAACACTATTTAAATAAAATTACTCTAAATGACAAAATGTTTTTAAAGGAACCCATTACCCCGTATGTAAATGTCTGATAGCATATAAGAAAGCTGTGTGCAAAAGTCTTCTCGCAGAAGGAACATGAACTTATAGTAATAGGAAGAAATTTAAAATATTAGTATCGGACTGAAATTAAGAAATAACAAATTTTTAAATAACTGCAATATTTACACAAAGTAACATTGTACCTCGAACTACTCCATGTCGCTGACCTCAAATAAAACAATTTAAAACTAAATTTACTTCTGTAAACCTGCGAAGACTTATAATTGTAAAATTGACGTCTCGATTATTAAAAAAAAATCTTATTCTCTCGTGATGATATTAATTACTTTTTATGAATAACGTGATATATTTCCCATTATTATCTTATATCTATCTAAATATGTTTTAATTATTTGAATTAAATGTTTCAATAAATTACTAAAATAAATATATTTTATATTTAATTACATATAAACTAAAGTAGTATAGGTAATATTTAATGTTCTGGTGATTTGAAAACTTCTATTTTAATACCTTTTAGTCGAGTCATTTTTATCTTGTCTTAATGATTTTTTCTTCATAGAAGGAACATATATTATGAATTGTAATTTTTTTATATATAACTGGGGGTAGGTTAATCTGTTTCTGTACTGTCAAGCAAAACTTTTATCTTGTACACTGTTTCAATTTATTATCTGTTCAATTTATTTTCTTAGCTTACTGGCTTATGCCCTATGGCTACCTCTAGCCTTCAATCTTGTTTTGAAGGACTATAATCTGTATTGTGGAAGTTGTGTCATATTTTGCATTTCAAGTTATAATGGCTGATTCTTAAAAATACAACAAAAGAAACAACTAATTTAGTTTCTTACGATTTCTTTAAAATAATTTATAAATACCACATGTGAAAATTAACTTTGTTTCGTTAATTTATTGCAGTGTGTAACTTATACTTCGAAACTACGAAGTCTTTAAATATGGAATCTCAAAATCAAATAGAATCGGATACAATGGAATATTGGAAAGAACAGGCCAAACATTATGAACAAAAGTAAAAGATTAAGTGTTTAATACCTTTATACGATATAATTTTTATGAATCCAACCCTAACTATGACTATGTGAACTT
Source organism: Melinaea marsaeus rileyi (assembly GCA_918358865.1). Classification (NCBI taxonomy): domain Eukaryota; kingdom Metazoa; phylum Arthropoda; class Insecta; order Lepidoptera; family Nymphalidae; genus Melinaea; species Melinaea marsaeus. The sequence goes on from OU911089.1 coordinate 1,913,454, forward strand.
GTAGGGCAACGGACATACAACAAGAATTGGACGAATACACAGAAAACTCGGCTCAACTAGAAAAGGAGTTAGAAGCGTCGTTGGTTCAAGTTGAAAAACAAAACAGAGATCTAGAACATCAAAATCAACGCCTTAAAAACGAAATTGACATGCTCAAGGTATGTTTATTTATTGTGAATTTACATAGCCTTAATGCGACTTTCTTGATACATTCATATTTTCAAATAATATGATGTCATTTAACTGACTGATTAATGTGTTACATTAGTAATCAATTCAGCACATTTTATTTAATAATCAGATGTATGGTTTATTGTTTTAAGATAAGTTCTAATGTTGTTATTTATTACCTCTTAAATATATATTTTTATATTGTTAAAAAAACATGCATACTGCATACTTGTACAAATATAAAATTTTATGTACTCAAATGGTATGTTACTTACATAAACACTAAAAAATGTTCAAATATAGGAATCATTCTAGACTTTTGTCTATATAACAGCAAGCCAGGTTAAGTTTCAAATCATATAATAATAATAATTCTGTATGCACTGTAATAATGGTGTATTTTTTAGACAAAATTAGAAAGAAGTCAACATGAAACAAATGCACTGGAGAATGAATTACACACACTTAAAATAGATAAGGAAAAACAAGCTACATATATCAGAGAATTAGAGCAAAAAAATGATGATTTAGAGAGAGGACAGAGGTAATTGTAACAATTATATATTAAATCCTACAAAATGTTGTTTATCTAAGTAAATTGCAATGTATTTCCAACATAATGACTTAATTAGGGCCGGCAATACTTGCAATCCCTAGATGTTGCAAGAGTTAGCTGGCGGCAGTGATCACTATCCATCAGTGATTCACTCATTTGCTCTTTTCTCCAATGAAAAATTAACATAATGTATATGATTAAGAAGTAAAGTAATTTATATTCAATATACAAATAGCTAATTTAATAATTGGTATACATTAGAAATTACATTACATAACTACGGTGTATAATCTAACCTTAAGACGCCTAAAATTTTTGTTTTTTTAGAATTATATCAGAATCAGTTTCTTGTATTGAGACATTATTAAATCAAGCATATGAACGCAATGCGGTGTTGGAGAGCGAGGTTGATGAAATAGAGAACTTAAGGGTGAAGTTGCAGAGAGCTACAGATGAAGCTAGAGGTAACGTGATAAGAATTCAGGGCTTTCGGGCATCATATTATCAAAATATCTCTATATATAAAAATGTTGTTAGTTTGTGTATGCCTCAAAAACATTAAATTTACTGCCCCAATTAAATGCAAATTTTGACACAACATATACTGCTTCAGAGATGACTATTATCTATTTATCTATATATTTTTTTAATAATTGCTCATTTCTCACACTATGTGTTCACATGAAGAGTTTATAAATGAAATGTATTGCTTTTATTGTTTTGAAAGAGATGCAATACTGACTAAGAACTATTTCTCACCAAGCACCCAGAATGTACAGCGAAGGGTGCCAGGTTACATCTAGTATTTTATATAAAGACATTTCAATACAAATTTGTTATTATCTTACAGATCTCAAACAAGAATTAATTGTAATAGAAAAGAATCCAGTATCCAAAAAAGAAGATATCAGTACAAATGAAATATGTAACGGACATACAACGAGAAGTCAAGTCGAAATAGAAACGCAAACATCTATTCTGTCACCAACAAAACGTAAGACTGAGATTTAACACTAAACCTACCAAGTACCAATCAAATTGACCGTTCTTAAACTTTTGTAAAACTTACACATTTTTAAATGTTATAATATCGTTATCAAGCTACATGACAATTCTAAGAATATGCATATAATATTTTCTATACTCTTTACTTTTAGTTATTTCCATTATTACCTGCGTTATATAATAAAATAACTTTTAATTATCGGTCTATTTGACCGCGTGCGGTAGGAACAGGTATACAAGAATTGTCGGTAGGTTTAGTGTTAAATTTTTGAAACCTGTATCTAAAACAACAAACTAAATTAACGAAGATTGTAACCTTGTTTTAGTGTTTGTTTGATAGTTATTAAATTATTTTTATTTTTTATTTCAGGCGAGGTTAACGGTAACGCCATGACACCATCATCACGGGTATCAGCAATAAATATAGTCGGTGATCTCCTCAGGAAAGTTGGGGTGAGTTTTAAATTTATATTATTAGCTGTATTTGTAGTTTTAGCGGTTATTAGTTTGGGAAAAGTATTAGAATGATACTAGGATATAATTAATAAAATTTGTATAGAAATGTAATTTTTTTAAATATATTTTTATATGAATATTGTTAAATGTTTCAAATTATTGAAGTATTTTTATTGCTTATTTATATGTATTTTGTATATGTATATATTTAACGTGTACCGAGTTTATAGTCATAATTACTAAGTTAACTAGCTCTACCCACTACTTTGCTTGCCTCGAAATATATTGTTTAAAAGGAGCCTAAGTTACCCCTTATAACATCAGTTATCCCCAGAAAAACCTGTTAAAATCAGTTCAGATGTTTCAGATTTCAACCTGAACAAACAGACATACAGATAATAATAAAAAAAAAAAATTTTGTTTATATAAACATACATACACTTAAATTTTATTTATATGTATAGATTAAATATCACTTATTATATTTTATCAAATATAAATATTGTCAATGCACTATATTTTACTCTATTCACAACAATGGTGACTGTTACAATTTATATATATATATATATATATATATATATATATATATATATATATATATATATATATATATATATATATATATATATATATATATATATATATATATATATATATATATATATATATAATTTTCTTTTTATACTACAATTACCATATTTTAATTTCATATATATATATTGTATTATATTTTTTTGGTAACAAATAAAGAAAGCATAAATTATAATTGTTATTTATTACACACAGCTGTAAAAGTTTTAAACATTATTTGCCTGCATTGCAGTAGAGCATGTTTCAGTTGTAGCGTTTCCCATAAGTTCAAGGTCAGAGCACAAATTTAGTTGGACGTTATTTGATTTATTATTATTTAAGTGTGTAGTTATAGCAGGGCCGGATATTTTTACAGATCAGCAACTTTTACATTTTTCCTTTTTTAGATTTTAATATTTGTCTTTAACAGTTTACTACATTCTTTGTTGAATTTTAGGTGCTGCCAATTATTAATTTTTTTTGAACAGTAAATAAAATAAATTATTTTTTTTAATTTATTAATAATTAAGAGTCTCCAGACAATCCGGCCCTGATTTGTAGTATTTTTTTTTGTAGTTGTAGCTATTATATTTTTGCGTGTAGTGTTATTATTTTGCTTGCTTGTAAGTATTTTGTAGTGTGCATGGTGTTTTATTGCTTGCAGCTTGAGAGATTTCTTTGCCGTGATTGTGGTAAGGTCAAATGTTCGTGTTCCTTGCTAAGCACGGTCCAACAGAATCCACATTTGATTACAAATATCAGTGATGTCAAGGATCCCAAAGATTTAGATACAGTTGATGTTGAATACAGAAATGGGGATTTTAAACGTCAATACTCAAAATCAGAGCTTCCCAATAAAACATTACCGTTATCAACACCAAAAAATCCTGAACCATTCGAGAGATGTCTCCAGAATGAGAATGGGAAATTGAGGAGATCGTTCATAGTGAGATCCAGGGAGGGAATTGAGAATTTACTTAATTTTTCCTCCTCAAGAAAGGTTCAAGAGCAAGGAAATTCAAAACCATTGCAACGATAACGCTATTGATTAATTTATTAAACTGCCATTATATAAGGGTTGCTACATTGTAATTTTTTTATAAAAACATTAATATTAATTTATATATTTTAGTCACTATGGATAGACACGGCTTGTTTGTCTTCCGTGAGTATATTAAATTAAATTTATATTCCATATTAATTATGAGCATGAATAATAAAATTAAAATATTCTTAGTATATTAAAATTTTATTACAGAATAATTTTTTTTTCTTCATATAACCCTAGAAATCCACACATGTAGCAACTCTTACCAATATAAAATAATATTAAATAGATTAATTAAAATTTTATTATTTTTAAATAAGTATTTAGATTATTTTAGTACAAATTAGTTTAAATTATTATTGTAAATATATATATATTAAAACATATAACATAACTTCTTCCCTGTGATGTATGATTTGTTGGTAGCGGGACACGGTTGGTTGATGGTTTTAATTCACATGTTACCATTACTAATATTATCATTCATATAAAATGTTTATTAATTGTAGGCATTGGAATCAAAGTTAGCATCCTGTCGTGGTACTGTTAGACCTAAAGAGCACTCACCAAACTCAACGTCAGACGTCAATAAGGACTACAGGTGTGTACTCAAGAACTAATATAACAAATACCGTTAGCCTCTCAGTATAGTTTATACTATGAAATGGTTTTTTTATAGCTTCATAATCAATTTTCATTATAACATCTTCTCATATTGTGATTATCACATTTTCCTAATATTAATATCTGTGATGAAATAGATAAGAGATTTATGTAAAGTTTTTTTTTTGGCCTACCCACCGGAGACACCACGGTCCTATATTAGATCATTAATCACCACGCTCCTATCCTAGATCTTTAATCACCGCGATCCTATATTAGATCATTAATAACCATGGTCCTATACTTGATCATCAACCACCAGTCCTATCCTATGTCATTAATCGCCACGGTCCTATCCTTGATTATTAATCACCCCGGTGCTATCCTTGATCATTAATCACCAGTCCTATCTTATATCATTAATCACCACGGTCCTAAACTTGATTATTAATCACCACGGTCCTAACCTTGATTATTAATCAGCACGGTCCTATTCTTGACCATTAATATCCACGGCCCTATCCTTGATCATTAATCACCAGTCCTATCCTAGATTATTAATCACCACGGTCCTAACCTTGATTATTAATCAGCACGGTCCTATCCTTGACCATTAATATCCACGGTCCTATCCTAGTTTATTAATGGGCACTTCATACTAAAATTTATTGTGTTCACCGTGTCTAGGTTAACTTGCTATGCCTCCGATAAGGTTAATCTTGTTAATCGGAGCGGTCTTCGAGCAAACAATTTTCGATATTAACCCTATATAATATATAGATACATAATTATCATATGGTAAATATATATATATTTTTGATTAATATTTTTTGTATATAAATGTATATACATATGTAATCGTTAATAATACAAAAATTTTATGAATATAATAGTATTCGAGTGTATATTATTTATATATATTGCTATTTATATTTGTTTCAAAATACTTGTGTGGCTAATTCATCATATTTTTAATTTAATTTCTGTGGTTCAAAATAAACTAACATGAAATTAAAAAATGCTTTAAAAACTTGTCATAATCTCAAAATTTTTGTTTTAAAATTAAATAATTATTACTAATATTGTATTAAATATATTTTGTAAGTAAAATACATTTATATAATATTTGGTGTTGATAATGTGAAATTTGAATTATATATCTTTGTGCCTTAGTTGTCACTTTCATTTTGACTTAGTCAAATATTACTTTTCGGATAACAAATAAAATATTCTAAGTCATAAAATTTCACATTTTGTAGAAAAACTTAGGTCTTGTAAAAATTATTTGTAAATTTTTTAGCATATTTTTATATTCACTGTCAAAAAAAATATTATACTTAGACATAGTCTCATTAAAGAATTTTGTTTGTATAAAGAAAAACTATTATGAGATGTAGTGATAAGGATGTAATAAAAATTATAGGTGTTGCCATCTCTAAAATTAGCGAATTAAAATATCTTTGCAGGTGTTGCCATCTCTAAAATTAGATTATCGTTTTTGTATTTGACAAACATGATTAATATCCATGTACATTGTACAGTCGTGTTTGAATCGAAAATTGTTTGTGTTTGAGTCGGCCTTGCATTATTATTGTAAAAAAAAAAAATTGCCCAAATTGCATATTAGCAACTAAGTTATACACACACGTGTGATGAACAGACAATTTTTATTTGTAATTAATAAAATAAGTTGATGCATACATGTTTTATTGTTATATAACTTGCTTCCCCGTCACAACGTTTGATATTATATTGCTTATTATTTCCTTTGGAACCTGAACCGGCGGTTTGAAATCGTTTATGAGCTCTCCGAATGGTTTGTTTAATAATATTATTTTGAGAATGAGTTGAGAACTTTCAGTTTTTACCTCCTCTACCAATATGTTGCCTGAAATTAATTATATTTATTTTAATATTTTTCAATTATTTTTGTTAGAATATATATATATATATAAAGATTTACCGGCTATTTTAGGAGACCTTGCAATCCATAATGTGAATAAATATAACGGTACAGTTTGTATGAGATATATTATCTTTGACAATAAACATTGCACCAACAACGATAGTATTCTGAACTGGAATAATAATTATATATTAGATACAATGTTGAAATAAGATAAAGATAAGATAAGAGACAGGGGGAGGCCTCGAGTGACCTTCGAAAACACAGTATCTATGATACTGGAGGAGTCACGTAAAAAGCATGAGAACCCCCCGGAGGGCATGTAGGAAGAGGTTGATATCTGTGGCTGAGGAGAAAGAGGTATGCAGGAACCGTAGCGTTGGCGCTCCGTCGTCTCTGGCTACCCCTTAAGGGATATGGCATGAAGATAAACAAATAATATATATATAAGGTAAATTAAGATACTCACTGCAGCAAAAACTATATAATACATGAGGGTAGTCGGTAGCAATAACAGTAAAATAGTAAATGCCACCGTACCCACAAATAATTCTTGGTTTGTGTATTCACATGAATCAATACCATCTCGAAGTGGATTATACTTTCTTCCAACAAATAATCTTAGAAGTGCAATCAGTCCTGATATTTGAATGTTGAACAATCTGAAAAGTTAACAAATATATATTCACTAGCCCACAACTTTGTTTAAAAAAAAAAAGTAATTAAGTTACTCTTTATAACATCAGCTGTCAATGAATGTCCTTTCAAAATCGGTCCAGCCGTTTCAGAGATTATCCGGAACAAACAAACTTAAAAAAATCTATTTATATGTAAGTACCATATATACTTTTCATGTGCATTTAGTGAAAAGCTGTTAATGTGGACATACAAACAGACACCTCAATTATCAAATATGTATAGATTAATCAATAAAATTATTCAAATTACTTTTATACCCTTACCTGGCTGCGTAAACATATATACAGTAGGAGTGAAAGGTCGCCATACAAATCATATCAGAAATAATAGCTGCTTGAAATGTAAAACCCAGATAACCCAAATATTTACATACATGTAATATTACATCCAGTCTGTCGCTGGATACATCTGTGAAGTGGAAAGAAAACATCTGTGAATTTCTCTTTGCACTCTAGGTCAATTCTGTGCGGGCAAAATAGCAACATTATGCAATTCTATAGACAGATGTACGTACAAGATCAAACAAACAAATATCACCAGATATGATAATGTGAATAATCTTTACTGTATTGAAATATTAAAAATATTGAGTTGCTGCTTTAAATCAAATGGGTAGTAAATTTAACTAAAATAATAAATCTTTTCAAACTTATATTAACTGAGTATGTATATTTTAATTGGTAATAATTATTTTTTAATACAAACTCTTTTTTTAAATAGTTGTCATTCAGCACATTATAACAAATAATATCTAAAAGTACATTTAATAAAAACTGTTTACCTAAAAATAACCACCATAGCTCCACATGATATAAGAAAAATTTGCCTAACATTTTATTAAATGCATTGTTCAATTTCAACCCAGCAGGTGCACCCATTAGCCACTTCAGCAAGGAATACATAAGATTTACCAGTTTCTAGAAACAGTAAAATATATAATATATACAAGATAATAGCTAAAATAATTGCAAAACTATTACCTCCAAAGTCCCCAAAAGCAATGCACCGAGATGTTTTCTATCGAACATGAGTAGATCTATTACTAAATATCCTAAAATCATATCTACAATAATTGCAGATATAAGATTCTTCTGTTTTATTGTTACCTAAAGAAATAATTTGAAAAAATAAATAAAATATATACAATGATTCTAAACTATGTTTATTATATATATATTACCTTTTCTTTTCTTCTCACTGTGTTTAAAAGCCATCTTATTAAATAAAAATAATTATACACATGTTGTGCAAACATAGATGAACTCAACCAAGACGGGCTTTGAACGAGTGGTTCAGATACGGTTGTATTGTGTGATTTTTCACTTTCTTTGAGAATTAGATCTTGCAACATGGAGAAACATTCATCATTGTCACTTATTGTCTCTGAATGTTTGATAGTGTGATAGTCGTATAACATTAATATACAGTTATTTGTACAGCTTTTAATTTTGCCATCAATAACTAAACTATTTAGTGACGGATCACAGCCTTTACTCACAGTAAAATGATTTAAGTACCTTACAAGTTTATTTCTTTTAGGTTTCTCACTACTGTAACCGAAAATGAGATTTGTGTTCTTTGAATCATTTTTAAATATATTTTCGGAAGAATAAGTTGTTACAAAAACTGTTATTGTATTTTCATCTCTTCTAATGATACCTTTAAAGTAGACTTCTTTGGAGTTTTGGAAATGTAAGGGTAATAAAATCTTTATTATTTGCGGCATTTTTATTTTCTTGAGGCCATTCTGATGTTTTTAAATTTTATACAAAAGTATGTACGTTTCTTATAAAAAATATTTTAATATTGGATAATTTGTGAGTTAATATTCAAATAGACAAATAAAATATCGTAAAGATATACTAAAAATTAAACAAAGTTAACATAGATTCTTGACTTCATGACAAAAAATGTTTTAGACTTGACAGTGACATTAGATTATTTTTGTTATTAAAGTTGCTACGGAAGGTAGAGGAAAGTATCTAGTGTGTCAAGGTTGTCCCTAAAAAGTAACCATGTTTTCATCAGTAGTTCAATTTGATGAAAATAAAATGATTATTATATTCCGTAATCCTACCAGATAAAAAATAGTAATAATTAATAATTATAGACAATATAATAAAAACTAAAAGAAAATAATTTTACATACTCCAGATATATTTTAAGAATATCTTATTTTTGAAAAGTTCCCTTGGTAGTAGCGGCGTTACTTTAACGTTATTTTCCGCACATGCCTTAACAACAGTTGTATATTTAAGTCTGTTGTTGAGCTACTAATACTATTTTCAAGGTACCTCAATCCCCACTCCTCCCAACAGTTGGTGGAAAAGGAACCTTAATAAGTGATCATAGGGTAATCAACCTTTTGATGCAATCTGTCACAGCAGTCGAGTAGTAAATGATTCTTGAAGATTGTGACGCTAGTTGATTAATGTAATAAAGATACTTTTTGACTTATTAATCAAATGGGTCCATAAAGTACAAACCAATGGTATGTATTCTATCTCATTGTCTTGCCGACTTAATCCTATATATTTCCAGGTCTCTCATTTGAAGCGCATTTACGTGTCATTAAGTTTTATAAAGACAATAAAAACAGTTCTAAAAACATTTTATTTCGAAAAGTAAACCAGTAAATATTATTAACATAACTTTTTATTTTTTATTTTGGTGTTATCCCCGAAAACCAAAAGAAAAAAGAATCTATGAAAAGAATATTATAGTTATATTTATTCCCCACAGAGTATATTACTTCCCTTTGGTGATTTTTAATATTAAATATTTCCTCTGTTTATCTGTATTTTGTAACGTCGAATGTTGAAACGCCATTCGCAGTACGCCATTTCCATTTTTCACTAGTTAAATTGAAAAAATATAACTAGATTGGATTCTTATTTGTTACATTAATGTATTACCATCGAATTTGTCAACGTTTCAATATTATATAAGAACATGGTATAATGTTCTAGAAGAATTTAAATTTTTATTTTCTATAACTAGAAAAATAAATTGTGAACAACTATGTCGGCCCACGAGCAAATGAGGGCAATGTTAGATCAATTAATGGGCACTGCCCGTAACGGTGTGTACTATTTTCTATTATAAATCAGTAATTATTTTTAATACTTATTGTTTAATTCTAAATAATTAATTTCAGGTGAATCTGATAGGCACGGAGTGAAATTTAATGATGATTCGGTTTGCAAATCGTTTTTACTGCAATGCTGTCCTCACGAAATTTTATCGTCTACCGTGAGTATTATTGTTTAATTTTAATGGGTTTGTGAGTGTATGGAATTTCTGTAATGATTTAATATTTTGGATTATAATATGCAACTTCAGTTTTATATTCATAAAATGTTTCATATATCAGAAATTCTATACTGGGTCTGGTGTTCTTCTGATCATATATACTAGGATATGTTATTTTAAGAAATTTATTTAAAATTAAAGTTAAATATTCTAATATATGTGATATATTTCATTGTATCATATCTATCCTAGTCTTAGGAAAACATTACATCGGAGTGGCATTAACTGTGGTGAAATATGCTTTTCAGACAATGCCCAACACTAGTCTTAATTGCTCATCACAATACTTAACAGATGAGGGATAGATTGTATGAGTTAGGCTGTTCTGTAAGTACCAAGATGTACGTATAAAACATTTATAGTTAGCTGATTGTATTACTTACTGCTATGCAGGAATTAATTTAATATACTCTCTCAGGCTTTAAAATAAATATTATTTGTTCATCGGTTTCTATTGCTGCTGTGGTGAGTACTTGTAAAAAATTATACAAAAATCTATCCTGGGGAGAACAATTTGCTGATTCGTATTGTTACTACATTGGGTACGTACCATGCTGTTTCCGTGGCTAGATAATGAACAATTATTAGAGAAAGTGCATGTATAATAAATATAACTCATAATACCTATCAAGAATTGCAAAGAAATCAAACAATTAATTATTATAACATAAATGAAATATAATATATCAGAGATTACTTCTTATTAGAACCAAAATATAGCACCTTAATTTACATTATCAGAATATATCGTTGTAGGTAATAATAATATATATATTTTTTTACTTCCTATCAATTACTTTTAAATAATTAATACTTTGTATTATAATTAACATGCATTTATAAATACGAATACAATATTTAAGATAATAAATATTATTTAAAATAGACTACTGATTAGAACACTTGATTTTGTCGGCCCTATAATCTTTTTTCTAAACTAATCTGCAAGAGGAATTAAAGAAATGGTTCTCAAGTGTTTGTGTCAGCTTTGTTATGGTTCTGTAAAAAAAACAATTGGTGTATGAATATTGAATATGTGAGATTGTTCAAGGGCATGTTAGGGTTGTCGACTGGGTGTTTCCAGATTTTGTAAGTATTAAAATGGATTATTGGCTGGTGTTCAGGATGAGCAGTGTTGGTGACATTGTATGTATATTCAAAAACAATTTACTTGGATATCTATGGGGTTTTATATAAAGTGTATGATTATAAATAAGCTGTCTTACGATACATATTTAACGTTATGTTGATATACACTTGTGACAATATTTATTATACTGGCTTGTCACAATGTATTGTGTCTCTGTAAAGGGTATTTTATTGGATTGTTTCCAATAAACTATTGGTTCCAGTGATAACTGATATTTTATTAATTTTAGAGATACAAACATTATTTAGAAGTGTGTCCATGATAAAGCACACTTAATTATTTGTTACATATATTTAATATATTACTATAGAAGAAAGTTTTCAATGAAATGAAATCAATTTTATTAAGAAATATCCTTACACATTATAATTAATGATTATTCATTATTATCTTTAAATATTGACCCAAAATGTGTTATAAAAGACTATATAGTTTCACGTACATGTAATTTTAATTTCAGCGTATGGATCTAGGTGAGTGTCCTAAAATACATGATCTCGCACTTCGGGCGGACTATGAACTAGCATCGAAAAGTAAAGATTATTTCTACGATATCGATGTGAGTATACAATGTAATCATATATCATCATTTTCATTTAATTTCATATCGGTTATTGTTGTCTTAGAGCGATGAGTCATAAATTAATAATTCTAGACAGCCAATGAGGAGAATGTATGTATTTATGTGTAACTATATCGTTGAATTGAAGTCTTTGTTAATGTAATATGGAATTGATGTTGCAGGCCACGGAGCACCTGGAGGCGTTCATCGCGGACTGCGACCGTCGCACCACTGCCGCCAAGCAACGCCTGGCCGAAACGCAGGAGGAGCTGTCAGCAGAGGTCACTGAGAAGGCAAATGCTGTGCACGAACTGGCCGAACAGATTGGACAGAAACTGGCACGTGCCGAGGCTCTGGGTGAAGAGGGTATGGTCGAGGAGAGCGTCAAGCTTATGGGAGAGGTACTTAATATATATTTGTAGACTTTGATATTACACACAGTTCATTGATTGTTGAGTCAAATTAGTGAATCAGTCCTCCCTCCACTACCCTATCCACAGAGCACTATATATTATTTTACAACCCGCAGATAGATGAGCTCCGCAAGAAGAAAGCCTTTGCGGAGCAGGAGTACCGCAACTCCATGCCGGCGTCCTCCTACCAGCAGCAGAAGCTGAGAGTGTGCGAGGTGTGCTCCGCATACCTCGGCATACACGACAACGACCGCCGGCTGGCCGACCACTTCGGAGGCAAACTGCACCTCGGCTTCATCACCATCAGGGAGAAGCTCTGCGACCTCAAGGTGACACCTACTACTACCATCTCATTCTAATAACATAATCCAACGTGGATCAGTTTCAATAAGTGTTTGTTAGAGGACGGTGGAGAAGCGTCGCGAGGAGCGCGGGGCCAGCGAGCGCGAACGCAGCGGGGGGAGGAGGCACTACGTTGGTGGAAGGGAACTGGACCGACGGGCGAGAAGGCACCGCGAGACCGCGCGGGACAGGGACCGCGGGAGGGAGAGGGAGCGAGAGCGCCCCGAGAGAGCGGAGCGACCCGAGCGGCCTGAGCGGACCGAGAGGCCCGACAGGACCGACAGGACCGACAGGACCGATAGGACCGAGCGGGAGAGGAGGTACTGTTAGCGTTTTAATAAAAGTGTCAGTCATCAGAATAATCTTTTCTATTATTTTTATTTATTTATTTTTCTTTCACCAGAGATGAATTTGTACAGGAGAGAATATTAAATTGAATAGGTAGACTAAAATCATTTGAGGGAGGCTGGTAGGATAATCCAGCGTCACTGGTCACCAGGCCCCCAATAGAATAATTTAATAAATGCATTGCGTGCGTTCATGTAAAGGATGTTAAAGTAAATCCTAATGTCAAAGAATGCTTTGATGAACATATAATAGTAGAACTGTTATCATTCTAGCGGCTTTATGACTGAATAGCTCTTCACGAATCTTCATGCATATGCTAGGAATTGGTGTCCGTTTAGGTACAGCTGTAGGAAGTGTATCAGCATAGCGTTAATGTGTTCGTGCATTGTTACAGACGCAGTAGGTCCCGTGACCGCGGACGCGACCGCGAGCGAGACCGGGACGCGCGACGTAGTCGCTCATACCGCTCCGCCTCACGGGAACGACGACGAGACTGAGACACACCGACACACACACACACCATCTCGCATACACACACAAACACACCGACCGTAAACGTGCCCCCAACACCCAAGAGTTTGATTGTCTCATTGCATTGTAGTCGGATACGATGAACCTCTATATATTAAATGTATTTGTAATTAAACACTAAAAGGGATCATTCAAATACACTTCTACTTTGTGTTATTACATTATAGCTTCAAAGGATCTATTACAATACTAATATGAGTTCTTTGAACTGATTTTTTCTCTGTGACAATTTGGTCATGGAAAGAAAAAGTAAATCAAAACTCTTTAAGAATCTTCAATACATATTGCCGTCTGATAACAATGTTACATCAGACAAGGTTCATGGCGTTTTAAAATAACACACCAGTTGATAATCTGTATGTAATATAAATAGAAGGATACTTTGTATAATAGCTATAGAGAAACTGACTTAGTTTGTTAATGTAAGGATTCTTTAACATTTAGTAAGTGAATGTCTCCAAGTCTACTTTTATGTGAGCGAGGTAATGTTACTTTTATTACTACAGCCACTTTGAAGAATTGATCTATTTGCACTATTAGTTACCAATTACTGCAAATTATCATTGACATCAAATCAAAGAAAATATTTTGTTTCAGTCTTAGATAAGATTTGACGATTTTATTTGAGTATGTGGTTTTGTTTATGTTTTGAAATAAATTAATATTTCAACCTACGTAGCCGTCAGAGTGAAGTAGTATTTGGAATAATTTAGTTTATCCAGAGCTGGACTTGGAAGTATGGAGGTCCAGGGACAACCAAGGAGTGTAGTTTTATTATTAATAATGTCTTTTCTGTAGTCTATAAACTTTACAGTAAATGGAAACTTGAATTCAATACTTTCTGATGTATCAATATTATAATAATAATATGCAAGGTTTCTCAGTAAAAATGCAATAATGTTTGGAAGGAAAGACGTAAAAGTTGTAAGCCAAAATTGTAAAACTAAACGACTCTCCATTGAAGCACTACATCAATTAATTATTTAACAGTGTGTTAATTTAAGTAATAATATTGTCTTTATTAAAGTGTAATGTAATGGAATTTATTCAAATGTTATTTAGTTTGATCCTCCGTTAGTTCACAATGTTGTGGAAATATTAAAACGGTTCCTCTTATGATATTCTTTTGTTAAATAAAATAAAATAAGTAGATTGTTTTATTTCTCACGTCTACCCGTGATCCTTCCTTACGCATTATTAACTAATCAGGTCAATATATATTGACGTTTGAGGAACACTGATACAATAGAAATACCCGGCGAGTTTGTGGTTCTTAGAGCAGAGCGTTTGGAAAACAGAAGGGCTTATTTCAATAAGCTGTGTATCAAAATAGTCCATTTGATACATAATTGATCACTGGTATAGATTCAAAGTGGAAAAGATAAAAAAATGAATAAGCACCACTGCCAAATGGTTGCAGTATCGTTTGTAAAATTTATATTCTATGTTTTGAGTCGTGGAGAAAATGCCACATCTATAATAATAAATATATATATTTTAAGATTATTATTTTTAAAATTTATGTTGTTCCCGTTGTTATAAATCTAGTTATCAACTTAGACATGGATTTTTTTGCTGCTTGTAATTGACTTCCCATTTAGGTTAGGAATTTTAAAACGCAGGAGAGCAAAACTAAGAACCGTCACAATGTGGCAGGAAATAATATGAAATTCCAATAAAATTAGTTCTCTTAATAAATTAAAAAAGCGTGTATGTGTCCATAGATTACTGTGTTGTCTATTACTATATAGTTGAAAGATGAGGAATTACACAGTTACTTTTTTTTATTTGTAAAAACGATGGGTGTTACTTTTTAGTTGCGTCTTTAAGCGTCATTTATCTCATACAAGCATTTACAATTTACAAACAATATTAAAATTGCATCGCTTAATTAACAATCTTGACTTAACACATGGACCTATAGCTACGGGAATAATATGTTATCGCAGCAATTTAGATACTTATTTATTATAACATATATATTTTTGTTAAAATAAATAAGTAAAGTGAGTATACAATTAAATATTGTTTTTATTATATCTGTGACTCCATACATATTTAAATGAATTATGTATTGGGTCATGTGACTTTGTGAAGTTATAGTTATGACACAACATGACCTGAAAGTACATTTCATTGTTTGGTCCTTCGTTTTCAAAATTAGTTATTAGGAGATTTTCCTCCGGGGTAAATAGACTAACCTGAAGGTAAGGTTGCTCTATCTTCTCAACGAGCTGCGAGTGCCGAGTTGAGATTCGTTTTGTTCTTATGATGAGACCTTACCTTTGTTGTTGATGTAGTCCCGTGAAGATACACTTAGCTAGATATTTATATATATATATTTATAATGGACTAAGTATAGGTGCGTTTTAGGGTCATGTAGGAGTTTTAATGCGATTTTAGTACCGGACTTCAGAGTGGCCTTAAAGTAGCTAGCTACTATTAGAATTATTTTATTTGTGAGGTGCGTCACTAATCTCTATGTCATGTCGTTCCACTTCCTTCTTCAGGTTTCATTTTAGGTTATTTTACCATATTTTATTATGAGGCTGTGCTGCCCAATTAATTCTAGATTTATTTTACATAAAACAACTTTGCGGCCTAATTATAAATCAAAAACTAGAGATTAGCTAAGGAATGTTTTTAAAGAAAATGTTTCTATACAAATTTAACCAGATAATGTTTATACGCCAAACTTTAAATTCTTATATAAAATACATTGACAGACACAGGATAAATACAAGAAATGAAAACAAACTCGTTGCGCCTAAATTTTGTCTTCAAAATGTTAAATCCTTCATGGGCTTGAGTGTACGCATATATAATAAAGTTCCACTATGTTTCTTAGACATTCCGTTTCTTAGTTTGAAAGCTAAAATCAAATGTATATTATTAAATAAATCTTATTATAACGTTCAAGAGTTTTTAGTGGATCAAAATGTTTGGAACTTAAGTTGTTGACTCATTCTCAGGGTTGATATTATAATTTATACATTGAACATTGTTAAATTTCATTTAAAAAGAGCAATTGTTGAGTTTCTGACCGGCTCTTTTCAGCAGAGCAACATTCTGAGCCGGTGGTAGCTTAACTCACGGACTGACTACACTCACCTTTTTTATTGTAATAACTAATTATTTTTACCCAAGTTATACTTGCGTTTTTGCTGCGGTTATGTACTATTTGTGTTTTTAATTTTTCAACGTTACTCTTATCTTGAGATAAAAGTGGTAATAATCATGGAGCAGAAAAGAGTATGTAAAAGGAAATCGGAAAGTATTGCCGGATGGAAAGACATGTAATGCGAGGGATAAATTAATCTAGCAAAAAGTCATTCTAATGCATTGCAACTGTATAACGAATTAAAATGACTTCGTTTAAACTTGAAGGAGGAAAATGTGCTACAATTGAAAACATGACACCATTGTAACTTATCATCATATAGTCATCGCACAGCCCTGATTTTTCACTGTGTGTCTTTCTTCTTCCCTTAAATAAAAAACAAACTCAGTAGGTATACGTCGACAGAAGTTCTAGACTGGAAAACACCATAAAAATATGGAGTCGTTAATTTTAGTCACTTCATAAAACTATTAACTATTAACGTGTTTTTTCCGTGTTACGTCTATCTACCGTCTTTCTATATAATTTAATTTTTTCTTCAGTTCAGAGTTCATTTGAGATTCTTCGAATAAGACAAATATTTTTAAAGATAACACAGTGTAGTGGGTTTGACCAACTAACAGTTTTTAAAATTCTTTATTTTTTCCTTTTTCTGTTATTTCCAGCGCCTTGCATGAGTTCAGATCAAAGTTCATTTAGGATTGTCCGAATAAGACAAAGATAAGACTAAGAGATAACTAACAGTTCTTAAAATTAATTATTATTATATATATACCATTATTGAGATAATATATAATATAGAATATATATAATTTTGTAACCGCTCGCTCCGCTCCCATCTTAATAATACAAAAACTGAATTAATTCGTTTCCTTAGAAAATCTTTCAATGTTTTGTTAGTTGTTTGTAAATAATGAAATTGTGATTACTTGTATAAATATTTAAAATATCAGAAACCATGCGGTTCTCTCAGACCGAGGCCCTTTCTGGTCGGATGTCGACATTTTGCAGTAATAATGTCACATAATGGCATAACACTTACCGCCTATTATCCTAATTGTCTTTAATACACTTTGCAAACAGAGACTTTACAGGTAGCAATGTTTGAATCAACGTTCTTTAAATATAAGTGTGTGAATTGTAAGCATCCTGTATAATTTTACACGTCCGACCTGCGGTCTCTCTGACCTGTGTTATCATTTTTAATACATATAACAGATATCATAGATTAAGTAATAAGTGTTTCCAGTATTTTAGAGAACGTAACGTGATCGATACGAGAAGATGACATTAAATTCCACAAGAAAATAAATTGGTATCAATCGTTATCGTTTCAGAAGATACAGAGATCTTTCGAATACTGTCGAAAAATGAAGTACAGAAGTATCCAGAATCAAAAATCAACATTATGGATGTGGTGTTTTCTGATAAAGTGTCTAATAAGTTTGCCGTGTACATTTTCAAAGTGTCTCGGTGTAGATATAACAGTTGGAATCTATCCACCAGGTGAAATAATTGTAGAGTATGGTCAACCATTAGAAATGTTTTGCGTTGCAGAAAACTATACTTCAAGTGATATTGAGTTTTTGTCAGTGGGTAAACATCTTAAATCAGAAGTTGTAAATAGTACAACAAGAAGATTGTATATTGAAAAGCCTGAAAAGCAATCAAGCACTTACTACTGCCGTAATAATA
Source organism: Melinaea marsaeus rileyi (assembly GCA_918358865.1). NCBI lineage: Eukaryota > Metazoa > Arthropoda > Insecta > Lepidoptera > Nymphalidae > Melinaea > Melinaea marsaeus. Next base: position 1,931,945 of record OU911089.1, read on the forward strand.
AAACTGGAAAAAAATGTTTGAGCCGAATACTTGTAGAGAGTCCTCCGACAGATGTAACAGATTTCAATTGTATTTCACATAACCTGGACACCCTGAACTGTTCATGGACAAGTTTAGATTCATTTAGTAACATTAATTACACAGTAACATTTTCAAGGAATAATTACTTGGCACATCCACCTTGTTATTCTGAAAAATTTACTAACTCGAAAAGATATTGTGTTTGGACTACAACCAGTAAGCCCAGGTACATACAACAAGAAGAAAAGCATGACTTCTACTTAACTGCATGTAATGTAATTGGTTGCAACGATCAAAACTTCACAATTGATCATTATTCAATTGTAAAACCAGACCCTCCATATAATTTACAAGTCATAGACACCCAACCTCATAGTGTTGAACTGATGTGGCGCATTCCTGACAATATGGCTGACTTATTACACTGTGGAGTAGATCACATAATAGAATATCAAATAGCTAAAATTGATAATACAACTCAATTTCGCAGAGTTGACGCATCATTTCTACCCCCAAATAATAAAACTTATAGATTTCAACTGACAAACCTCCCTTACGCCCATAAACAATATGAAGTAAGAGTATTTATTAAATCTAAAAAAGCTGTCAAAAGAAAGTTTTGGTCTGATTTCAGTTATGTTGTTTTCATTACGGCTAGTGGGAAACCAAAAAGACCACCCCATGTGGTTACTGGAGCATTTTATGAATCTGTTTATGATAATAATAGAGTGATTTATGTGTATTGGAAACAATTGGAAGAATATGAGGAGGCGGGAAGAAATTTAACATACAAGGTCCTCGTGTCGCAAGGGAACAAAACTCAAACAGTATATCCTGATAAAAATAAAAGTTCAAGTTACGTTACACTGAATGCAACACTCAATGCATTGGATATAAGAGTGTGGTCGGTCAATGACAAAGGGTCTTCTGATAACAGCAGCCATCTTTATATACCTGCTGAAATAAAAACGCATGCGTTAAAAGTAACCTCATTTACAATGTTCTTACATGATAATGGAACATATGAGCTGAATTGGGATGCAAAGGAAAATATTGATAGCTACTCGCTTTTCTGGTGTAAACATTATAAAACGCGAGTATGCGTGGGTAGAATTAATTTTAGGGTTCTAGATGCAAAAACAAACCAATGTTTCATTGATTTACCCAGAGACTACGGGTATCAGTTTGCAATAGCTGCAAATCATGGTTCAAATACAAGTGGAATGGTGTGGGCTAACTATGACATGTCAAAGGACATTTAAAATGATATATTTGGCAATATAATTGTAACTTTAAGGATTAAGAAGGATATAATACTGACAACATGTAATGTAATAATAAAAAAATAATATAAATTCATATTTTATTAATCCTTTCCGTGTTCTAGAGATTAGAAGATTAAAGATTAGCTAAAAACGCCGCTTACATTTCAAATTATTAGTTTCCGAAACTTTTTAATATACTGTGTGATATATATATTGACTTACTCTCGACATTGTTTAGTCGTCTTTTTAAAACATTTTATAAATCATTAATAATCTATACCATAATATAATACGTTCACTTTGTTCACGTTTTAAAATATATTTATAAAATATGTGCTACTGACCATTTATATAATACCTTTCTCAAATTACACCGTACTCAAGGTATATGAACAATATAGCAACAAAACATTTTTTATTTTTCTGTTTTCTGAAAAAACTGTCTAGTAAATAGTTTTATTTTTGATCAGCGATTATATCATTAGATAATTTATTCTTGATATCGTATATATTGCTATATTAGTCCTAATTATTTATTTAATTTAGGTTTATAATTATGTAAAAATTATACAAAAAAAAATAAAATAAAGAAAGGTCAGTTATTTAACTCTTTAAATAATAGTAATACTTAGTTTAGAAACAAATAGAAAATTATAGTTAACGAAACGAAATCGAAGTTCAAAAATGTTTAGACGTATGTCGACATTTGTGAAAACGCTTTAGATATTTTTGATAGCACATTCAAAATATTACATATCAGTTTTTGTACCTTTTTTTTTCATTAAAATAAAAGGATAGAATGCAAAAGTTATCGTCATTCAAAAGTTTCTGATTCGCCTTATCTTTCGTAAGTTAAAGAGTTCCTCAAGGTTAAATCTTAAGCCAATTTCTCTTCCGTGTTTATTTGCCTACTTTTGTAGACATACACAATGAGTTTGTATTGTTTACTGATGATACTTCTTTGATATTTATAGTGAAACGTCATCAAGTAATGTGTGACGATGAAAACAGGGTTCTCTATAAAAAAAATTGCATTGGTTTTGTTTTAACTTGTCACTTAATAATAAAAAGAAAACTTCTCAAATTTACAACTCCTAATGAAAAACAAGTGTCGACTAATGTACTGTTAAGTGAGGAGGCGATGGAAGTTGAATCCACATCTTTTCTTTACATCCCAGTAGATGTTAAATTGTAATGGGGGCCTCATACAGCTGGATTCTGATAATCTGATAATCTTAGTTCAACCGCATATGCTATTAAAAAGATATTTAATGAATATAGTATTTAATAAACATAGTAGAACATATGTATATAAGCATGTGTATGTCAATTTGTATGTGTATATCTATACTTGTATGCGTATGTATATTTATATATGTATATTTGTATGCGTATGTGAATGGGGGCATTTTTGTATGTGCATGTGTGCGTGCAGATGATGTGGAATGCATAATTAATTCGTACGTTATTTGTCAGCATTTCATTTTAAAATCCCTTGTAGAAGTTCCTTAATATTTTAGTAGCTTAAAATTTGGAAAAATGCCTTAAGATCGTTTATACAGTCATATGTAAGTAATGTGAATATTTATGTGTTAGTTGATTGTGTTATATATTTTTGTGCTACTTATTAAATAACATTGACTTCTGTGTGTCTTTAAAGCAATAACTCTGTTCTTGATTCTGCCAGAAGGTCGTGTAGAAGGACGATTGGAATGCTGTATTGGTATAATTTGTAGAACATAGAGTTGAATAACTTAAACTAAGATTTTTTTAAAGTATTTAAAAACACAGATTACTTCTGAATCTGATTACATACAGAACCAATGTACATATGCCAGTTTAAACATTGATCAATATGCACTTCCAAAATTTGGCGCTACCTGCCGTTACTAAGATTAAGCAGTCAAAGTCTCTGTCGAAGTCACAGATTTTAAAGTGTAAGTTATCTGTGGACCAAGATGGGCTCTGATTGCAAATGGTACATACACTGTTTTTGACAAATTGACAGACCCGAGGTCGGAAGATAATCAAGCCATGATACTTGTCAGTGCCTTTTATGCATTACAATATGTTTGAGATCAGTCACTGCCATCTATCATGAGTGATATATTCACAGTAGGGAAAGATGTTACAATGAGGGATAGAGTGCTGGCACAACTCATTAATATAAATAAGGAAAAGAATAGGTCCCAAAATACTTCCACAAAATACTAGAACTAGAAATTGTAAGTGATAGCAATCTCAGACATGTTATCTCGGACTCAAGTTTTATCGGCGTCAGTAAAATATATATTAAATACACTTAAAGAAGAATTTGATGACTCCGGTAACCCAAGCAATTTAATAGGAAACGGGTGATGAGTTTTAAGATCTCCACCGTTTCTTTATAAAGTCCAGGTTGCTTTCATGTTGATTTTAGCTTTAACTAATTCTTTCTCATAAGAGGGTTTCAGTCTACTCACCAATGAGTTGCAAAAATTCCGATAAGAAGACTTTCATATGCACGTGGCAAATGCAAGGTAATGGCCGTGGTACTCCATGGTTTCAGATTCCTCTCTCTTCTAGGCTCCATATTTGTTCGAATACCTGGGTGAACTGGAAGGAGTCCATGAGAAGCTGCACAGGATAACTCATTGTTAGAATGATGGTTTTAAGAGTTCTTTATGTTAATGTTCATATAGCCAATCAACACAACTGTAATAGAATTTGTAGACAAGATTTTATCTACACTAGTAACAAATCTATCTAGGTTGTTAAATGACGAATTTATGTCCTATTCTAACAATTTACGCCTAGGGATTGCAATATTGCGTCATTCTCAGTCCGGCCTCATGCGACCGAATCCGACCGTATTGGTTAGATCCGGATGATTACCGCTTTTCGGTTCGAAATGAACGGCTAGTAATCAAATCAAGTGTCATAGTACGTAATATAAGTAGTAAAACTTTCCAATCCAATGTTAAGATTAGACCACAGGCAAACAATTAATATTTAGTAGCGTAGATAAAAATACTTCATATCTTTATATAAAAAAAATACTAATTAACCTTCGATTGTTTTTTTAATTCATATTTTTTTTTAACAAAAAGTAAGAATTACCTAAAGATATTGTTTTGTGAAAAAGCTTTCCCTGGATTCACCGCACGGGTACCGGGTCCATCGTGTTGCCAGGAGAAGAGTGCAAACAATGCCTTGGACTTGCGAGCTAGGTGTAGGTTTAAGAGGCCCCTTGACTATGCGAAAACACGCTCACCTTCACTGCCTACGCTCCTCTCCCTACCTATCCCAATTTTATAAGAACCTACTAAAGCCGCCTTTAAAGTACGTTCTAGAAATGAACCGATGTTAGTTCTAGAAAGACCGAGATTTTTAAGTAAGTTGTAAAGAGAGTTATATCTCTCCCTTCTACTTCTACAGCGTACAAATTAACTATAAATTTATTCCTGATCAATTATTTACTTAGTTCGTAATACTTGTTAAGCTTCTCATCTTTGGATAAGTTTGTTTTCCAGGGTACAGTTTAGTCGTTTTGAGTACAGGAATAAGTCCGGCCTAGATGACGAAACACAAACATCCCCAGGGATTTTGTGATACTTTTCATACGTGCCCATCATGAGAATCCAATCAAGAGACGCTCATAAGATGGAACAAGGCTTTGGTTTCGATATTTTGACCGAATCTGCTTTCACGAACTCTACCGGTCGTTTGGTGGTTGTTATACCATTCTGTGCTCTTGCTACTACTGAAAGACTAACCGCTATATAATACTTTAAAATATTTGAATTTATAAATTTTGGCGACATTCATAAAAACCCGGTGCTCGGGAACGATGCAGTAATTATTACTCATGCGTACCAACGGTCGTTAAAATTTCGATTCAATTTCTTAAAAATCGATTCTTTATCCACCGACTTTATTGAAAATAGATTCCTTAACTTAACCTCGATTCAGTATTCAAAGAACGATTTTTTTAGAAGATCGTACGTCCCTACGCGAATGATACTGAACTGGGCAAGTCTGAGTAGGTGGCGCAGCTTAATGGGATAGGACGCCTTGGTATCGAAGAACTCGTATGAAATTCGTATGCATGAACACCACGCGCAACGCATTTAAAGTACGTATTGCAACAGCTCTATAATTTTGTCAAAAATTGCTAGCACCGGATCCGGACGCTGGAGTAATGATGGCGGATCCGTTGTTCCGGATTGCAATTCTTATTTACCCATCAAACTCGTCTTCATCATCACCCATCAAATTCTTATTTACACATCGCAATTTGAGCTCGCTTGATGTACAAAGCACAGTCTTCATTTTGTTGTATGTGTGTTTAGTAAAATGTGACTAATTTCAAAGAAAAGACCCTTACTGACGAGTCTAGTGCTAAAATAGTACATTATAACTGTTTTCATTCATATGCGGTATGGTAGCCTGCTTTAGGTTAAGGCCGCTTTTATGAATAAAATTTTTGTAGGGATTCCTTAGAGATTCTTTAAGATAAAAGTTTAATACAATAATAATACAAGCTTCAACAAGCTCCCAGAAAACCTTTAACAAGTTCGCCAAGGCTGCTGAGTTTCTGTCGCCAGCTCTCTTCAAGACATTTTCAAATAACTTTCTGAGCTGGTAGCTTTTGACATTACCAAAAAGTTTTGTATAAAACTTATTTTCAATTACTTAATTATAATGATTTTGATTTTGGATAAAAAAAAAGAAGGGAAAGAGTGAATGTTGACGTTCGGGCTCTCTTATTAATTGTACAAAACCAAGCTATAGATTTTAATAGCTATTTCACGTTGATATTCAGTGGGTGGTACTATCAAATGATTACGTTTTAATTTTATCATATATGTAATTCATGTGAACTTATTTCTTTATCTATGCTATATAAAACAAATCATAAAAAACATGTAAATTTAACTCTTTAGCAAGTTACAATAAATTATTGTTATTATATAAAACTGCTTCACATAGGTTATTATTCTTCTTATTACCTCTCTTTTTCCTGACGAACTCATCTCTCATCCTCATTTAGGCTTAGTAAGTCATTACACTTTATTATTCTAATCTTTGCCTTTTCCTTTGGGAAAAATTTAAAAACAATATACTTCATTGTCATTATGACGTTTAAAAATGACAGTTTAGTCGTATTTTATATTGTGTTGCCTTTATTATATTTTATACAAATATACTTTTATAGTATATTGAAATAAACGCTCTAAAAGTAAAACCTATAAAAATTCTTACACTTTATAAAAAAAAAATATGAAGCAATATTTTATTTGACAATTGTTATAGTGAAAGATTTTGCCTATTTACATAATATTATTCTGGTGTACCCAAAAGAGGAATGATTGAAACTAGATATGTACATCATGTAAATAATTTCTACTATAATGGATGATAAATGTCAACAAAATGTAGTATATTCCACAAAAACCGCCCTTTTAAAGTTACGAGATGACATTCAAATTGTTATTGATGATTACAAACAGAAAAATTGCTTGAGGTATTTATTTATAAATATTATTATATATTCATTTATACCTTTTCTACTTTGAATCGAATGAATTATTTGTGTACATCTAATGGAAGTTTTTGGCCTATTTTGATATCATATTTAATAAAATAATCCTATCTGTATAGACTCTCTAACTTAAAGTTAAGGCTAAAGCTGATCTGGTCTGGCTGGTCAAACCACACACCAAACTCAGACGGTTATTGTGTTTCACAATATCAATATTTAGTGATCAATTTACAAACAACACAACCCATTGCAAGCAATTAGATAAGTTTTGTACCCATGATAGTATTGTGTAAAAACATTAAATATATCATATTTTAATAATGTTTTTTGCTCTAGGTTTGGGATTATTCGCAACATCATATCATTTTCATCGGAAAAAGTATTGTTATCTGGAGTTGCCTACATTGTAACTATTATTATTATTATTTGTTTACTATTGACATATCTTATAGGAGAAACGGTATTGGCACAAGGATACTTACTTTGGGAAGCATTTTTTTTATTTTGTATTCTAGTTAGCAACTGTTTAGTAGCACTAAATGAAGAGTACCAATACAGAAATGAAATACCTCACAGAGTAAAAAAGGTTTTAGGTGAATATCAAAGATATTTTAATTATTTGGTTGTATATTATGAATATTATATTAATATTGTTATATAGATACACTGGATTCAGCGATAGAGAAATGTTTGTGGCTAGAGATCCATTATCCACATTTATTTGCTCCTTTCTCACCCTGTGTTATTCTGCAATGGACCTACAGAGACGGTATTTATTAATTTGACTTAATTTTATTGAACATGTTCAAATAACATAAAAGTTTATTGTTATTGCTACCTACATTCAGTTTAATTAACTAGGGGCGCCAACAGACCCTCAATTTCAACTCGCTGCGCTCACGAAATCTCGGGTGCCGTTTGCATCTTGAGCGAAGCGTGCCCAGTGTAATATATACCATCACCTAGTGTTTGTCTTTTTGATTGCAAAATTTCATAATTTTCCGTCAACTAGTTTTCGAGCCTATTCGTAACAAAGAATATGATAAAGTCTCTAGTAAAATGCTCCGCTCGCTTCACTCAATAATAATATAGCCTCTTATATTTAAATGATTTTCATACATTAACAAATTGTCTCCACTTGTTTGTAATTCAGCAAAGGCCTCCCCTTTCCAAGTATCTGCAAAATTGGTTAGTTTTTGTACTCCAATCCTTTCCATCAGAAAACACTTTCTCCTTCTTCTTTTGCTTTTGCTCTCCACTTCTCTTCTGCTCTATGCCCAGCCCATTTCCACTTTAATTTCCTTATACAGGTTTGTAAGTTTTAAATGTATTTTATCTTTTATTTGGACTTGAAATTAATCTCCATCATTCTTCCCTCCAAAGGCTGCTGGCAGACGTTGAGTTTCTTATAGTTTGTTTTAGTGAGACTATTTGACTTCCATACATCAATGTAGATACGTCTTGAATATCTAAGATTTAACTGATATGTGAAGCTCTTTATCTTTCATAAATTCTTTCATTTACATTCAGTTTTATTTTTTGATTATTTGATGACTTTCTTAATAATTGTTAACTGTTATGTATTAAAGGTATAATTGTCAACCTGCCTTGGGCTCTTCTGGTGGAGGGGGATATAATTGTGCTTCGACCGGGCCAAGAAGTTCCAGGACATGTTCAAGGACTGAGACCAGAAGACCCGGAGTTATTTTTTGGCCAGATATTCCAATCGGCGTCCCAGATATGACTTAATATCATAATTTTATGTTTAAATGTTAATATTTACATAGAAAATGACTTAGGGTGACAATATTTAATATATATATCAAATACTTTATTAATTATTTAATAATTTTCATTTCATAATCAGGGAAAATAAGTGCATTTTGTGCTTTTTACCATAATGTTAAAAAAACATTACAATCAAACAAAACCAAACACTGAGAAGGCAAATGCTGTGCACGAACTGGCTGAACAGATTGGACAGAAACTGGCACATGCCGAGGCTCTGGGGGAGGAGGGCGTGGTCGAGGAGAGCGTCAAGCTTATGGGAGAGGTACTTAATATATATTTGTAGACTTTGATATTACACACAGTTCATTGATTGTTGAGTCAAATTAGTAAATCACTCCTCCCTCCACTACCCACAGAGCACTATATATTATTTTACAACCCGCAGATAGATGAGCTCCGCAAGAAGAAAGCCTTTGCGGAGCAGGAGTACCGCAACTCCATGCCGGCGTCCTCCTACCAGCAGCAGAAGCTGAGAGTGTGCGAGGTGTGCTCCGCGTACCTCGGCGTACACGACAACGACCGCCGGCTGGCCGACCACTTCGGAGGCAAACTGCACCTCGGCTTCATCACTATCAGGGAGAAGCTCTGCGACCTCAAGGTGACACCTACTACTACATCTCATACTAATAATATAATCCAACGTGGATCAGTTTCAATAAGTGTTTGTTACAGGACGGTGGAGAAGCGTCGCGAGGAGCGCGGGGCCAGCGAGCGCGGACGCAGCGGGGGGAGAAGGCACTACGTAGGGGGGAGGGAACTGGACCGACGGGCGAGAAGGCACCGCGAGACCTCGCGGGAAAGGGACCGCGGGAGGGAGAGGGAGCGAGAGCGCCCCGATAGAGCGGAGCGACCCGACCGGCCTGAGCGGACCGAGAGGCCCGACAGGACCGATAGGACCGAGCGGGAGAGGAGGTACTGTTAGCGTTTTAATAAAAGTGTCAGTCATCAGAATAATCTTTTCTATTATTTTTATTTATTTATTTTTCCTTCACCAGAGATGAATTTGTACAGGAGAGAATATTAAATTGAATAGGTAGACTAAAATCATTTGAGGGAGGCTGGTAGGATAATCCAGCGTCACAGGTCACCAGGCCCCCAATAGAATAATTTAATAAATGCATTGCGTGCGTTCATGTAAAGGATGTTTAAGTAAATCCTAATGTCAAAGAATGCTTTGATGAACATATAATAGTAGAACTGTTATCATTCTAGCGGCTTTATGACTGAATAGCTCTTCACAAATCTTCATGCATATGCTAGGAATTGGTGTCCGTTTAGGTACAGCTGTAGGAAGTGTATCAGCATAGCGTTAATGTGTTCGTGCATTGTTACAGACGCAGTAGGTCCCGTGACCGCGGACGCGACCGCGAGCGGGACCGGGACGCGCGACGTAGTCGCTCATACCGCTCCGCCTCACGGGAACGACGACGAGACTGAGACACACCGACACACACACACCATCTCGCATACACACACAAACACACCGACCGTAAACGTGCCCCCAACACCCAAGAGTTTGATTGTCTCATTGCATTGTAGTCGGATACGATGAACCTCTATATATTAAATGTATTTGTATTAAACACTAAAAGGGATCATTCAAATACACTTCTACTTTGTGTTATTACATAATAGCTTCAAAGGATCTATTACAATACTAATATGAGTTCTTTGAACTGATTTTTTCTCTGTGACAATTTGGTCATCGAAAGAAAAAGTAAATCAAAACTCTTTAAGAATCTTCAATACATACTGCCGTCTGATAACAATGTTACATCAGATAAGGTTCATGGCGTTTTAAAATAACACACCAGTTGATAATCTGTATGTAATATAAATAGAAAGATACTTTGTATAATAGCTATAGAGAAACTGACTTAGTTTGTTAATGTAAGGATTCTTTAACATTTAGTAAGTGAATGTCGCCAAGTCTACTTTTATGTGAGCGAGGTAATGTTACTTTTATTACTACAGCCACTTTGAAGAATTGATCTATTTGCACTATTAGTTACCAATTACTGCAAATTATCATTGACATCAAATCAAAGCAAATATTTTGTTTCAGTTTTAGATCAGATTTGACGATTTTATTTGATTATGTGGTTTTGTTTATGTTTTGAAATAAATTAATATTTCAACCTACGTAGCCGTCAGAGTGAAGTAGTATTTGGAATAATTTAGTTTATCCAGAACTGGATTTGGAAGTATGGAGGTCCAGGGACAGCCAAGGAGTATATTTTTATTATTAATAATATCTTTTCTGTAGTCTGTAAACTTTACAGTAAATGGAAACTTAAATTCAAGACTTTGATATATCAATATCAATATTATAATAATAATAATATGCAAGGTTTCTCAGTAAAAATGCAATAATCTTTGGATGGAAAGAGGTAAAAGTTGTAAGTCAAAATTTTGAAACTGTAAACGACGCTCCACTGAAGCACTACAGCAATTAATTATTTAACAGTGTGTTAATTTAAGTAATAATATTGTCTTTATTAAAGTGTAATGTAATGGAATTTATTCAAATGTTATTTAGTTTGATCCTCCGTTAGTTCACAATGTTGTGGAAATATTAAAACGGTTCCTCTTATGATATTCTTTTGTTAAATAAAATAAAATAAGAAGATTGTTTTATTTCTCACGTCTACCCGTGATCCTTCCTTACGCATTATTAACTAATATTTACGTCAATATATATTTGACGTTTGCGGAACAGTGATACAATAGAGAAATACTGAGTTTGTGTGGTTCTTAGAGCAGACCGTTTGGAAAACTCATAGCTTTAATTATGAGTTCGAGTTTCTTTACAGAAGGGATTATTTCAACGAGTTGTGTGTCAAAATAGTCCATTTGATTCGTAAGTGATCACTGGTATGGATTCAAAGTGGAAAAGATATAAAAAAAATGAATAAGCACCACTGTCAAATGGTTGCAGTATCGTTTGTAAAATTTATATTCTATGTTTAGAGTCGTGGAGAAAATGCCACATCTATAATAATAAATATATATATTTTAAGATTATTGTTTTTAAAATTTATGTTGTTCCCGTTGTTATAAAACTAGTTATCAACTTAGACATGGATTTTTTTGCTGCCTTTAATTGACTTCCCATTTAGGTTAGGAATTTTAAAAGGCCGGAGAGCAAAACTAAGACAACCGTCACAATGTGGCGGGAAATAATACAAAATTCCAATAAAATTAGTTTTCTTAATAAATTAAAAAAGCGTGTATGTGTCCATAGATTACTGTGTTGTCTATTACTATATAGTTGAAAGATGAGGAATTACACAATTAGTTTTTTTATTTGTAAAAACGATGGGTGTTACTTTTAAGTTGCGTCATCAAGCGTCATTTATCTCATACAAACAATTACAATGCACAAACAATATTAAAATTGCATCGCTTAATTAACAATCTTGACTTAACACATGGACCTATAGCTACGGGAATAATATGTTATCGAAGCAATTTAGATACTTATTTATTATAACATATATATTTTTGTTAAAATAAATAAGTAAAGTGAGTATACAATTAAATATTGTTTTTATTATATCTGTGACTCCATACATATTTAAATGAATTATGTATTGGGACATGTGACTTTGTGAAGTTATAGTTATGACACAACATGACCTGAAAGTACATTTCATTGTTTGGTGCTTCGTCTTCAAAATTAGTTATTAGGAGATTTTCCTCCGGGCTAAATAGACTAACCTGAAGGTACGCTTTGGTAACTGTTACTCTATCTGCTAAAAAAGCTGCGAGTGTCGAGTTGAGATTCGTTTTGTTCTTATGATGAGACCTTACCTTTGTTGTTGATGTAGTCCCGTGAAGATACACTTAGATAGATATTTATATATATTTAAAATGGACAAAGTATAGATGCGTTTCAGGGTCATATAGGAGTTTCAATGCGATTTTAGTACCGGACTTCAAAGAGTGGCCTTAAAGTAGCTAGCTACTATTAGAATTATTTTATTTGTGAGGTGCGTCCCTAATCTCTATATCCTGTCGTTCCTCTTCCTTCTTAAGTTTTTCATGTTAGGTTATCGATGTGTAAAACGTTTTGTATAATTCTCTACGTTCTCGATATGTGCTTTATTTAAAATGATAAAATGCGGAAAAATAAGACCCGTTTGAAAAAAAAATCTCTAGGGAGGGAGTAATAAAAAGCTCCAGTGGAATCCCCATCTCTCAGCACTCGCAAGCAAACTCAGCCCCGCCGTCTTTGCATTTAGAAAAATTAGGGGATTTGCGGACGTTAGTACGGCTCGACTTGGTGATTTTAGTTATTTGCATAGTATTCTGTCTTACCATATTTTATTATGAGGCTGTGCTGTCCAAATTAATTATAGATTTATTTTATAAAAAACAACTTTGCGGCCTAATTATAAATCAAAAACTAGAGATTCGCTGAGGAATGTTTTTAAAGAAATTGGTATTCTTACAGTCACTCCTCTATACAAATTTAATCACATAATGTTTATACGCCAAACTTTAAATTCTTATATAAAATACAGTGACAGACGCAGGATAAATACAAGAAATGAAAACAAACTCGTTGCGCCTAAATTTTGTCTTCAAAATGTTAAATCCTTCATGGGCTTGAGTGTACGCATATATAATAAAGTTCCACTATGTTTCTTAGACATTCCGTTGCTTAGTTTGAAAGCTTAAATTAAAAATACATTATTATATAAATCTTATTATAACGTTCAAGAGTTTTTAGTGGATCAAAATGTGTGGAACTTAAGTTGTTGACTCATTTTCTGGGTTGATATTATAATCTATACATCGAACATTGTTAAATTTCATTTTAAAAGAGCAACTGTTGAGTTTCTGACCGGCTCTTTTCAGCAGAGCAACATTTCGAGCCTGTGGTAGCTTACTCACGGACTGACTACACTCACCTTTTTTATTGTAATAATTAATTATTTTTACCCAAGTTATACTTGCGTTTTTGCTGCGGTTACGTACTATGTAAAAGGAAATCGGAAAGTATTGCCGGATGGAAAGACATGTAATGCGAGGGATAAATTAATCTAGCAAAAAGTCATTCTAATGCAACTGTATAACGAATTAAAATGACTTCGTTTAAACTTGAAGGAGGAAAATGTGCTACAATTGAAAACATGACACCATTGTAACTTATCATCATATAGTCATCGCACAGCCCTGATTTTTCACTGTGTGACTTTCTTCTTCCCTTAAATTAAAAACAAACTCAGTAGGTATACGTCGCCAGAAGTTGTAGACTGAAAAACACCATAAAAATATGGAGTCGTTAATTTTAGTCACTTGATAAAACTATTAACTAATAACGTGTTTCTACCGTGTTACGTCTATCTACCATGTTTCTCGTATAATTTAATTTTTTCTTCAGTTCAAAGTTCATTTGGGATTGTCCGAATAAGACAAAGATAAGACTAAGAGATAACTAACAGTTCTTAAAATTAATTATTATTTTAAGTACTGAGTAATAAATTATCTCGATAATAGTATATATATATATATATATATATGCATATATAATTTATTTTATACAATATAGATATTTATATTATATAATTTTGTAACCGCTCGCTCCGCTCCCATCTTAATAATACAAAAACTGAATTAATTCGTTTCCTTAGAAAATCTTTCAATGTTTTGTTAGTTGTTTGTAAATAATGAAATTGTGATGACTTGTATAAATATTTAAAATATCAGGAACCATGCGGTTTTCTCAGACCGAGGCCCTTTCTGGTCGGATGTCGACATTTTGCGGTAATAATGTCACATAATGGCATAACACTTACCGCCCATTGTCCTAATTATCTTTAATACACTTTGCAAACAGAGACTTTACAGGTAGCAATGTTTGAATCAACGTTCTTTAAATATAAGTGTGTGAATTGTAAGCATCCTGTATAATTTTACACGTCCGACCTGCGGTCTCTCTGACCTATGTTATCATTTACAATACCTATAACCGATATCATAAATCAAGTAATAAGTGTTTCCAGTGTTTTAGTGAACGTAACGTGATCGATACGAGAAGATGAAATTAAACTCCATATGAAAATAAATTACTTTCAATCGTTATCGTTTCAGAAGACGGCTTTTAATTTTAACTATGCCGAATTCCGAATCCTGTCGAAAAATGAAGTACAGAAGTATCCAGAATCAAAAATCAACATTGTGGATGTGGTGTTTTTTGATACAGTGTCTAATGAGTTTGCCGTGTACATTTTCAAAGTGTCTCGGTGTAGATATAACAGTTGGAATATATCCACCAGGTGAAATTATTGTAGAGTATGGTCAACCATTAGAAATGTTTTGCGTTGCAGAAAATTATACCTCAAGTGATATTGAGTTTTTGTCATTGGGTAAACATCTTAAATCTGAAGTTGTAAATAGTACAACAAGAAAATTGTATATTGAAAAGCCTGAAAAGCAAAGAAGCACTTACTACTGCCGTAATAATAAAACTGGAAAGAAATGTTTGAGCCGAATACTTGTAGAGAGTCCTCCGACAGATGTAACAGATTTCAATTGTATTTCACATAACCTGGACACCCTGAACTGTTCATGGACAAGTTTAGATTCATTTAGTAACATTAATTACACAGTAACATTTTCAAGGAATAATTACTTGGCACATCCACCTTGTTATTCTGAAAAATTTACTAACTCGAAAAGATATTGTGTTTGGACTACAACCAGTAAGCCCAGGTACATACAACAAGAAGAAAAGTATGACTTCTACTTAACTGCATGTAATGTAATTGGTTGCAATTATCAAAACTTCACAATTGATCATTATTCAATTGTAAAACCAGACCCTCCATATAATTTACAAGTCATAGACACCCAACCTCACAGTGTTGACCTGATGTGGCGCATACCTGACAATATGGCTGACTTATTACAATGTGGAGTGGATCACATAATAGAATATCAAATAGCTAAAATTGATAATACAACTCAATATCACAGAGTTGACGCATCATTTCTACCCCCAAATAATAAAACTTATAGATTTCAACTGACAAACCTCCCTTATGCCCACAAACACTATGAAGTAAGAGTATTTATTAAATCTAAAAAAGCTACCGAAAGAAAGTTTTGGTCTGCTTTCAGTTATGTTGTTTTCATTACGGCTAGTGGAAAACCAAAAAGACCACCCCATATGGTTACTGGAGCATTTTATGAATCGGTTTATGATAATAATAGAGTGATTTGTGTGTATTGGAAACAATTGGAAGAATATGAGGAGGCGGGAAGAAATTTAACATACAAGGTCCTCGTGTCGCAAGGGAACAAAACTCAAACAGTATATCCTGACAAAAATAAAAGTTCAAGTTACGTTAGACTCAATGCAATACTCAATGCATTGGATATAAGAGTGTGGTCGGTCAATGACAAAGGGTCTTCTGTTAACAGCAGCCATCTTTATATACCTGCTGAAACAAAAACGCATGCGTTAAAAGTAACCTCATTTACAATGCTCTTACATGAGAATGGAACATATGAGCTGAATTGGGATGCAAAGGAAGATATTGACAGCTACTCGCTTTTCTGGTGTAAACATTATAAAACGCGAGTATGCGTGGGTGGAATTGATTTTAGGGTTCTAGATGCAAAAACAAACCAATGTTTTATTGATTTACCCAGAGACTACGGATATCAGTTTGCAATAGCTGCAAATCATGGTTCAAATACAAGTGGAATGGTGTGGGCTAACTATGACATATCAAAGGACATATAGTTTTACATCTAAAATGATAGATTTGGGAATATAATTGTAACTTTAAGGATTAAGAAGGATATAATACTGACAATATATAATGTAATAATAATAAAATAATAGAAATTCATATTTTATTAATCCTTTCCGTGTTCTAGAGATTAGAAAATAAAGAATCGCTAAAAACGCCGCTTACATTTCAAATTATTGGTTGCCGAAATTTTTAAATATACTGCGTGATATTATATATTGACTTACTCTCGACATTGTTGAGTTGTCTTTTTAAAACATTTTATAAATCATTAATAATCTATACCATAATATAATACGTTCACTTTGGTCACGTTTTTTTTTGTTTTAAAATATATTTATAAAATATGTGCTACTGACCGTTTATATAACACCTTTCTCAAATTACACCGTACCCAAGGTATAAGAACAATAGCAACGAAACATTTTTTATTTTTCTGTTGTCGCAAAAAAATGTCTAGTAAATAGTTATATTTTGATATTTATAGTGAAACGTCATCATGTAATGTGTGACGATAAAAACAGGCCTCTCTATAAAAATAATAGCATTGGTTTTGTTTTAACAACTTGTCACTTAATAATAAAAAGAAAACTTCTGAGATTTACAACTCCTAATGAAAAACAAGTGTCGACTAATGTACTGTTAAGTGAGGAAGCGATGGAAGTTGAATCCACATCTTTTCTTTACATCCCAGTAGATGTTAAATTATAATGGGGGCCTCATACAGCTGGATTCTGATAATCTGATAATCTTAGTTCAACCGCATATGCTATTAAAAATATATTTAATAAATATAGTAGAACATATGTATATAAGCATGTGTATGTCAATTTGTACGTGTATATCTATACTTGTATGCGTATGTATATTTATATATGTATATTTGTATGCGTATGTGAGTGGGGGCATTTTTGTATGTGCATGCGTGCGTGCGGATGATGTGGAATGCATAATTAATTCGTACGTTATTTGTCAGCATTTAATTTCAAAATCCCTTGTAGAAGTTCCTTAATATTTTAGTAGCTTAAAATTTGGAAAAATGCCTTAAGATCGTTTATACAGTCATATGTAAGTAATGTGAATATTTATGTGTTAGTTGATTGTGTTATATATTTTTGTGCTACTTATTAAATAACATTGACTTCTGTGTGTCTTTAAAGCAATAACTCTGTTCTTGATTCTGCCAGAAGGTCGTGTAGAAGGACGATTGGAATGCTGTATTGGTATAATTTGTAGAACATAGAGTTGAATAACTTAATTTTTTTATTTTTTTTAAGTTTTAAAGACAGATTACTTCTGAATCTGATTACATACAGAATCAATGTACATACACCAGTTTAGACATTGATCAATATGCACTTCCAAAATTTGGCGCTACCTGCCGTTACTAAAATTAAGCAGTCAAAGTTTCTTTTGAAGTCACAGGTATGTGCTTTCAAAGTATAATTTATCTGTGGACCAATATGGGTTCTGATTGCAAATGGTACATACACTGTTTTTGACAAATTGACAGACCCGAGGTCGGAAGATAATCAAGCCATGATACTTGTCAGTGCCTTTTATGCATTACAATATGTTTGAGATCAGTCACTGCCATCTATCATGAGTGATATATTCACAGTAGGGAAAGATGTTACAATGAGGGATAGAGTGCTGGCACAACTCATTAATATAAATAAGGAAAAGAATAGGCCCCAAAATACTTCCACAAAATACTAGAACTAGAAATTGTAAGTGATAGCAATCTCAGACATGTTATCTCGGAGTCAAGTTTTATCGGCGTCAGTAAAATATAAATTAAATACACTTAAAGAATATTTTGATGACTCCGGTAACCCAAGCAATTTAATAGGAAACGGGTGATGAGTTTTAAGATCTCCACCGTTTCTTTATAAAAGTCCAGGTTGCTTTCATGTTGATTTTAGCTTTAACTAATTCTTTCTCATAAGAGGGTTTCAGTTTACTCACCAATGAGTTGCAAAAATTCCGATAAGAAGACTTTCATATGCACGTGGCAAATGCATCCAGGAATGGCCGTGGTACTCCATGGTTTCAGATTCCTCTCTCTTCTAGGCTCCATGTTTGTTCGAATACCTGGGTGAACTGGAAGGAGTCCATGAGAAGCTGCACAGGATAACTCATTGTTAGAATGATGGTTTTAAGAGTTCTTTATGTTAATGTTCATATAGCCAATCAACACAACTGTAATAGAATTTGTAGACAAGATTTTATCTACACTAGTAACAAATCTATCTAGGTTGTTAAATGACGGAGGTCCGTAACTTCAATTATTGAGAATTTATGTCCTATTCTAACAATTTCCGCCTAGGGATTGGAATATTGCGTCATTCTCAGTCCGGCCTCATGCGACCGAATCCGACCGGATTGGTTAGATCAGGATGATTACCGCTTTTTGGTTCGAAATGAACGGCTAGTAATCAAATCAAGTGTCATCATAAATAAAACTTTTCAATCCAATGTTAAGATTAGACAACAAGCAAACAATTAAAATCTAGTAGCGTAGATAAAAATACTTTATATCTTTATATAAAAAAAAATACTAATTAACCTTAGATTGTTTTTTTAAGTCATATTTTTTCTCAACAAAAAGTAAGAAATAAAGATATTATTTTGTGAAAAAGGTTTCCCTGGATTCACCGCACGGATACCGGGTCCATCGTGTTGCCAGGAGAAGAGTGCAAATAATGCCTTGGACTGGCGAACCCCTTTACTATGCGAATACACGCTCACCTTCACTGCCTACGCTCCTCTCCCTACCTATCCAAATTTTATAAGAACCTACTAAAGCCGCCTTTAAAGTACGTTCTAAAAATGAACCGATGTTAGTTCTAGAAAGACCGAGATCTTAAAATAAGTTGTAAAGAGAGTTATATCTCTCCCTTCTACTTCTACAGCGTAAAAATTAACTATAAATTTATTCCTGATCAATTATTTACTTAGTTCGTAATAGATGACGAAAAACAAACATCCCCAGGGATATTGTGATACTTTTCATACGTGCCCATCATGAGAAATCAATCAAGAGACGCTCATAAGATGGAACAAGGCTTTGGTTTCGATATTTTGACCGAATCTGCTTTCACGAACTCTACCGGTCGTTTGGTGGTTGTTATATCATTCTGTGCTCTTGCTACTGCTGAAAGACTAACCGCTATATAATACTTTAAAATATTTGAATTTATAAATTTTGGCGACATTCATAAAAACCCGGTGCCCGGGAACGATGTAGTAATTATTACTCATGCGTACCAACGGTCGTTAAAATTTCGATTCAATTTCTTAAAAATCGATTCTTTATCCACCGACTTTATTGAGAATCGATTCTTTGACTTAACCTCGAGTCAATATTCAAAGAACGATATTTTTAGAGAATCGTACGTCCCTACGCGAATGATACTGAACTGGGCAAGTCTGAGTAGGTGGCGCAGCTTAGTGGGATAGGACGCCTTGGTATCGAAGAACTCGTATGAAACTCGTATGCATGAACACCACGCGCAACGCATTTAAAGTACGTATTGCAACAGCTCTATAATTTTGTCAAAAATTGCTAGCACCGGATCCGGACGCTGGAGTAATGATGGCGGATCCGTTGTTCCGGATTGCAATTCCTATTCACCCATCAAATTCGTGATTTGAGCTCGCTTGATGTACAAAGCACAGTCTTCATTTTGTTGTATGTGTGTTTAGTAAAATGTGACTAATTTCAAAGAAACGACCCTTACTGACGAGTCTAGTGCTAAAATAGTAAATTATAGCTGTTTTCATTCATATGCGGTATGGTAGTCTGCTTTAGGTTAACGCCGCTTTTATGAATAAAATTTTTGTAGGGATTCCTTAGAGATTCTTTAAGATAAAAGTTTAATACAATAATAATACAAGCTTCAACAAGCTCCCAGAAAACCTTTAACAAGTTCGCCAAGGCTGCTGAGTTTCTGTCGCCAGCTCTCTTCAAGTCTGTTTCAAATAACTTTACGAGCTGATAGCTTTTGACATTACTAAAATGTTTTGTATAAAACTTATTTTCAATTATTTAATTCTTAATGATTTTGATTTTGGATTTAAAAAAAAAGAAGGGAAAGAGTGAATGTTGACGTTCCGGCTCTCTTATTAATTGTACAAAACCAAGCTATAGATTTTAATAGCTATTTCACGTTGATATTCCGTGGGTGGTACTATCAAATGATTACGTTTTAATTCTATCATATATGTAATTGATGTGAACTTATTTCTTTATCTATGCTATATAAAACAAATTATAAAAAACATGTAAATTTAACTCTTTAGCAAGTTACAATAAATTATTGTTCTTATATAAAACTGCTTCACAAAGGTTATTATTCTTCTTATTATCTCTCTATTTCCTGACGAACTCACCTCTCATCCTCAGGTAGGCTTAATAAGTCCTTACACTTTATTATTCTAATCTTTGCCTTTTCCTTTGGGAAAAATTTAAAAACAATATACTTCATTGTCATTATGACGTTTAAAAATGACAGTTCAGTCGTATTTTATATTGTGTTGCCTTTATTATGTTTTATACAAATATACTTTTATAGTATATTGAAATAAACGCTCTAAAAGTAAAACCTATAAAAATTCTTACACTTTATAAAAAAAAATATGAAGCAATATTTTATTTGACAATTGTTATAGTGAAAGATTTTGCCTATTTACATAATATTATTCTGGTGTACCCAAAAGAGGAATGATTGAAACTAGATATGTACATCATGTAAATAATTTCTAATATAATGGATGATAAATGTCAACAAAATGTAGGATATTCCACAAAAACCGCCCTTTTAAAGTTACGAGATGACATTCAAATTGTTATTGATGATTATAAACAGAAAAATTGTTGAGGTATTTATTTATAAATATATACATTTATACCTTTTCTACTTTAAATCGAATGAATTATTTGTGTACATCTAATGGAAGTTTTTGGCCTATTTTGATATCATACTTAATAAAATAATCCTATCTGTAAAGACTCTAACTTAAAGTTAAGGCTAAAGCTGATCTGGTCTGGCTGGTCAAACCACACACCAAACTCGGCCGGTTATTGTGTTTCACAATATCAATATTTAGTGATCAATTTACAAACAACACAACCCATTGCAATCAATTAGATAAGTTTCGTACCCATGATAGTATTGTGTAAAAACATTAAATATATCATATTTTAATAAGTTTTTTTGCTCTAGGTTTGGGATTATTCGCAACATCATATCATTTTCATCGGAAAAAGTATTGTTATCTGGAGTTGCCTACATTGTAACTATTATTAATATTATTTGTTTACTATTGACATATCTTATAGGAGAAACGGTATTGGCACAAGGATACTTACTTTGGGAAGCATTTTTTTTATTTTGTATTCTAGTTAGCAACTTTTTAGTTGCACTAAATGAAGAGTACCAATACAGAAATGAAATACCTCACAGAGTAAAAAAGGTTTTAGGTGAATATCGAAGATATTTTAATTATTTGGTTGTATATTATGAATATTATATTAATATTGTTATACGAGGGTCAAACTGAAAGTTCTTAGAAAATCAAAAACTAAGCATTCTAGCAAGTTATTAGTTTTATTGTAACTTTTCAAAATAGCGTCCATTGACATCAATACATCGCTGCATTCGATGGAACCATTGAGAAAAGCACCTTGCCCACTCGGCCTTAGGGGTCTCTTCGACGGCGTTTTGAAACGCAGCCACTGCTTCTTCGGCGTCTATAAAACGTTTTCCTCGAAGTTTTTCTTTTATTTTCGGAAATAAATAAAAATCGCAGGGTGCGAGGTTGGGGATATACGGCGGGTGACCCAGTAATTCCACGTCTGAGGTCACCAAATAGTCGATCGTTTGCCTGGCGGTGTGCGACGAGGCATTGTCGTGATGAAGGAGGATCCTGCTGCGAGGTCGTTTCTCTCGAACTTTTTCCAAGACAAGTGGCAAACAATTGTTAGTATACCACTCTGCATTAACCGTTTTCTGATCCTCTAAGACTACTGTCGCGTAATGACCTGTCTTTCCGAAGAACGAGGCCACCATGTTTTTTCCAACACTTCGACCTCTCTTCACTTTAGTTGGCAACTCTTCGGAAGGAAACACCCACTGAGCAGACTGTCTTTTGGTTTCCGGATCATAACAGTAAATCCAGCTTTCGTCACCCGTTAGTATGTCGAACACAGCATTTGAGTCACCTCCGTTAAATTTTTGGATCATTTCTCGGCACCAATCAACACGGCGGAGTTTTTGAGCCTCGGTCAAATTATGCGGTATCCAGCGGGCACAAAGCTTCCTGACCGCTAAATGTTCATGGAGGATTTTGTGCACTTGACTCATACCTATGCCTAGACTTGTCCGAATCTGCTGATAGGTCACTCTTTTGTCAGTCTCTATCATACGCCGCACAACACTGATGTTATCTTCAGTCGTCGCTGTAGAAGGCCGTCCCTCACGCAAATCATCGGTGAGATTAGTTCGACCACGTTTGAATTCATTAAACCAGTTGTCTCGTGCCACAACGAGATGGGGCTTCATCGTGAAAAGCCAATCGAAGTCTATCATAACTTTCTTGTTGACTTAAATGACATCGAAAGTCATAAAAAATCATTGCACGAAAATTTTCTCAGCTTAAATTCATTCTGACGTGCACAGACAATTTTCAATTTGCCGCCAAATCGTAAAACAAATGACAAATCAATGAAATGTACACTCAATAATATTGGTAAAGAGTTCTATTTTCAAAATTTAAACTATTTTTTTTAATATAATGCTTTTAAGTGGCCAGTTCTAAAAACTTTCAGTTTGGCCCTCGTATAGATACACTGGATTCAGCGATAGAGAAATGTTTGTGGCAAGAGATCCATTATCCACATTTATGTGCTCCTTTCTCACCCTGTGTTATTCTGCAATGGACCTACAGAGACGGTATTAATTAATTTGACTTAATTTTATTGAACATGTTCAAATAACATAAAAGTTTATTGTTATTGCTACCTACATTCAGTTTAATTAATAATAATATAGCCTCTTATATTTAAATGATTTTCATACATTAACAAATTGTCTTCTTTTGTTTGTAATTCTTCCTTCCAACTATCTGCAAAATTGGTTAGTTTGTCCAATCCTTTTCATCAGAAAACACTTTCTCCTTCTTCTCTTGCTTTTACTCTCCACTTCTCTTCTTCTCTATGTCTAGCCCATTTCCACTTTAATTACCTTATACAGGTTTCTAAGTTTTAAATGTATTTTATCTTTTCTTTGGACTTGAAATTAATCTCCATCATTCTTCCTTCCAAAGGCTGCTGGCAGACGTTGAGTTTCTTATAGTTTGTTTTAGTGAGACTATTTGACTTCCATACATCAATGTAGATACGTCTTGAATATCTAAGATTTAACTGATATGTGAAGCTCTTTATCTTTCATAATTTTTTTCATTTACATTCAGTTTTATTTTTTGATTATTTGATGACTTTCTTAATAACTGTTAATAATTATGTATTAAAGGTATAATCGTGAATTTGCCATGGACTCTTCTGGTGGAGGGGGATATAATTGTGCTTCGACCGGGCCAAGAAGTTCCAGGACATGTTCAAGGACTGAGACCAGAAGACCCGGAGTTATTTTTTGGCCAGATATTCCAATCGGCGTCCCAGGTATAACTTAATATCATAGTTTTATGTTTAAATGTTAATATTTACATAGAAAATGACTTAGGGTGACAATACTTTATATATATATCAAATTTTTTATTAATTATTTAATAATTTTAATCTTTTTTCATTTCATAATCAGGGAAAATAAGTGCATTTTGTGCTTTTTACCATAATGTTAAAAAAACATTACAATCAAACAAAAACAAACACTGAGAAGGCAAATGCACGAACTGCACGAACTGGCAGATCAGATTGGACAGAAACTGGTACGTGCCGAGGCTCTGGGGGAAGAGGGCATGGTCGAGGAGAGAATCAAGCTCGGCATCCTCCTACCAGCAGCAGAAGCTGAGAGTGTGCGAGGTGTGCTCCGCGTACCTCGGCATACACGACAACGACCGCCGGCTGGCCGACCACTTCGGCGGCAAACTGCATCTCGGCTTCATCACCATCAGGGAGAAGCTCTGCGACCTCAAGGTGACACCTACCAGTAGTATCTCATCTCATACTAATAATATAATCCAACGTGGATCAGTTTCAATAAGTGTTTGTTAGAGGACGGTGGAGAAGCGTCGCGAGGAGCGCGGGGCCAGCGAGCGCGAACGCAGCGGGGGGAGAAGGCACTACGTTGGTGGAAGGGAACTGGACCGACGGGCAAGAAGGCACCGCGAGACCGCGCGGGACAGGGACAGCGGGAGGGAGAGGGAGAGAGAGCGGAGCGACCCGAGCGGCCTGAGCGGACCGAGAGACCCGACAGGACTGACAGGACCGAGCGGGAGAGGAGGTACTGTTAGCGTTTTAATACAAGTGTCAGTCATCACAATAATCTTTATGTTATTTTTATTTATTTATTTTTCTCTCACAAGAAATGAATTTGTACAGGAGAGAATATTAAATTGAATAGGTAGCCAATAATCATTTGAGGGAGGCTGATAGGATAATCCAATGTCACAGGTCACCAGGCCCCCAATACAACGATGCAAGCGGCGTTCATGTATGTCGGCGGATGTTAAAGTAAATCCTAATGTTGTCGAAGAATGCTTTGATGAACAAATAATTGTAGAACTGTCATCATTCTAACGGCTTTGTAACTGAAAATAACTGAATAACTTCACTAATCTTCATACATATGCTAGGAATTGGTGGCCCTTTAGGTACAGCTGTAGGAAGCGTATTAGCATAGCGTTAATGTGTTCGTGTATTGTTACAGACGCTGTAGGTCCCGTGACCGCGGACGCGACCGCGAGCGGGACCGGGACGCGCGACGTAGTCGCTCATACCGCTCCGCCTCACGGGAACGACGACGAGACTGAGACACACCGACACACACACACCATCTCGCATACACACACAAACACACCGACCGTAAACGTGCCCCCAACACCCAAGAGTTTGATTGTCTCATTGCATTGTAGTCGGATACGATGAACCTCTATATATTAAATGTATTTGTAATTAAACACTAAAAGGGATCATTCAAATACACTTCTACTTTGTGTTATTACATTATAGCTTCAAAGGATCTGTTACAATACTAATATTAGTTCTTTGAACTGATTTTTCTCTGTGACAATTGGTCTTCAAAAGAAAAAGTAAATTAACACTGTCTTTGAGAATCTTCAATACATACTGCTGTCTGATAACAATGTTACATCAGACAAGGTTCATGGCAGTTTAAAATAACACACCAGTTGATAATCTGTATGTAATATGAATAGAAGAATACTTTGTATAATAGCTATAGAGAAACTGACTTAGTTTGTAAATGTAAGGATTCTTTAACATTTAGTAAGTGAATGTCGCCAAGTCTACTTTTGTGTGAGCGAGGTAATGTTACTTTTATTACTACAGCCACTTTGAAGAATTGATTTATTTGCACTATTAGTTACCAATTACTGCAAATTATCATTGACATCAAATCAAAGAAAATATTTTGTTTCAGTCTTATATAAGATTTGACGATTTTATTTGAGTATGTGGTTTTGTTTATGTTTTGAAATAAATTAATATTTCAACCTACGTAGCCGTCAGAGAGAAGTAGTATTTGGAATAATTTAGTTTATCCAGAGCTGAACTTGGAAGTATGGAGGTCCAGGGACAACCAAGGAGTGTAGTTTTATTATTAATAATATCTTTTCTGTAGTCTGTAAACTTTACAGTAAATGGAAACTTGAATTCAATACTTTCTGATATATCAATATTATAATAATAATATGCAAGGTTTCTCAGTAAAAATGCAATAATGTTTGGAAGGAAAGACGTAAAAGTTGTAAGTCAAAATTGTAAAACTAAACGACTCTCCATTGAAGCACTACAACAATTAATTATTTAACAGTGTGTTAATTTAAGTAATAATATTGTCTTTATTAAAGTGTAATGTAATGGAATTTATTCAAATGTTATTTAGTTTGATCCTCCGTTAGTTCACAATGTTGTGGAAATATTAAAACGGTTCCTCTTATGATATTCTTTTGTTAAATAAAATAAAATAAGAAGATTGTTTTATTTCTCACGTCTACCTGTGATCCTTCCTTACGCATTATTAACTAATCTTTACGTCAATATATATTTGACGTTTGTGGAAAAGTGATACAATAGAGAAATACCCGGCTGAGTTAGTTGTGTGGTTCTTGAGCAGGCCGTTTGGGAAATTCGTAGCCTTAATTATGAGTTCGAGTCTCTTTACAGAAGGGCTTATTTCGTTAAGCTGTCTATCAAAATAGTCCATTTGATACATAATTGATCACTGGTATAGATTCAAAGTGGAAAAGATATAAAAAAAATGAATAAGCACCACTGTCAAATGGTTGCAGTATCGTTTGTAAAATTTATATTCTATGTTTTGAGTCGTGGAGAAAATGCCACCTTTATAATAATAAATATATATATTTTAAGAATATTGTTTTTATAATTTGTTGTTCCCGTTGTTATAAATCTAATTATCAACTTAGACATGGATTTTTTTGCTGCTTGTAATTGACTCCCCATTTAGGTTAGGAATTTTAAAAGGCCGGAGAGCAAAACTAAGACAACCGTCACAAAGTGGCGGGAAATAATATGAAATTCCAATTAAATTAGTTTTCTTAATAAATTAAAAAAGCGTGTATGTGTCCATAGATTACTGTGTTGTCTATTACTATATAGTTGAAAGATGAGGAATTACACAATTATTTTTTTAAAATTATTTATTTTAACATATATATTTTTATTTTAAAATAAATAAGTAAAGTGAGTATACAATTAAATATTGTTTTTATTATATCTGTGACTCTATACATATTAAAATGTATTATGTATTGGTACATTTGACTTTGTGAAGTTATAGTTATGACACAACATGACCTGAAAGTACATTTCATTGTTTGGTCCTTCGTTTTCAAAATTAGTTATTAGGAGATTTTCCTCCGGGCTAAATAGACTAACCTGAAGGTACGCTTTGGTAACTGTTACTCTATCTGCTAAACGAGCTGCGAGTGCCGAGTTGAGATTCGTTTTGTTCTTATGATGAGACCTTACCTTTGTTGTTGATGTAGTCCCATATGTGAAGATACACTTAGCTAGATATTTATATATATCCATTATAAATATATATGTATATATATGTATATATTTATAATGGACAAAGTATAGTTGCGTTTCGGGGACATGTAGGAATTTTAATGCGATTTTAGTACCAGACTTCAAAGAGTGGCCTTGAAGTAGCTACTATTAGAATTATTTTATTTGTGAGGTGCGTCACTAATCTCTATGTCCTGTCGTTCCACTTCCTTCTTCAGGTTTCATTTTAGGTTATTTTACTATATTTTATTATGAGGCTGTGCTGCCCAAATTAATTCTAGATTTATTTTACAAAAAACAACTTTGCGGCCTAATTATAAATAAAAAACTAGAGATTCGCTGAGGAATGTTTTTAAAGAAATTGGTATTCTTACAGTCACTCCTCTATACAAATTTAATCACATAATGTTTATACGCCAAACTTTAAATTCTTATATAAAATACAGTGACAGACATGGGATAAATACAAGAAATGAAAACAAACTCGTTGCGCCTAAATTTTGTCTTCAAAATGTTAAATCCTTCATGGGCTTGAGTGTACGCATTATATAATAAACTTCCACTATGTTTCTTAGACATTCCGTTTCTTAGTTTGAAAGCTAAAATCAAATTAAATAAATCTTATTATAACGTTCAAGAGTTTTTAGTGGATTTAGTGGAAAATGTTTGGAACTTAAGTTGTTGACTCATTTTCAGGGTTGATATTATAATCTATACATCGAACGTTGTTAAATTTCATTTAAAAAGAGCAACTGTTGAGTTTCTGACCGGCTCTTTTCAGCAGAGCAACATTTCGAGCCTGTGGTAGCTTACTCACGGACTGACTACACTCACCTTTTTTATTGTAATAATTTATTTTTACCCAAGTTATACTTGCGTATTTGCTGCGGTTACGTACTATTTGTGTTTTTAATTTTTCAACGTTACTATTATGTTGAGATGGACGGGGTAACAAGGATGGAGCAGAAAAGAGTATGTAAGTGGATATCTTAAAGTAGTGCTGGTGATGGCAAGTCAGATAATGCAAGGGATTAATTAATCTATCAAAAGTCATTCTAATGCATTGCAACTGTATAACGAATTAAAATGACTTCGTTTAAACTTGAAGGAGGAAAATGTGCTACAATTGAAAACATGACACCATTGTAACTTATCATCATATAGTCATCGCACAGCCCTGATTTTTCACTGTGTGACTTTCTTCTTCCCTTAAATTAAAAACAAACTCAGTAGGTATACGTCGCCAGAAGTTGTAGACTGAAAAACACCATAAAAATATGGAGTCGTTAATTTTAGTCACTTCATAAAACTATTAACTATTAACGTGTTTTTTCCGTGTTACGTCTATCTACCGTCTTACTATATAATTTAATTTTTTCTTCGGTTCAGAGTTCATTTGAGATTGTCCGAATAAGACAAATATTTTTAAAGATAAGACAGTGTAGTGGGTTTCACCAACTAACAGTTTTTAAATGTATAATAATATTTAATTATATATGCATATATATATACATACTATTATCGAGATAATTTGTACTGAGTAATAAATTATCTCGATAATAGTATATATATATATATATATATATATATATATATATATATATATATATATATATATATATATATATATATATATATATATATATTATAATAAGATGGGAGCGGAGCGAGCGGTTAAAATATTTTATACAATATAGATATTATATAATTTTGTAACCGCTCGCTCCGCTCCCATCTTAATAATACAAAAACTGAATTAATTCGTTTCCTTAGAAAATCTTTCAATGTTTTGTTAGTTGTTTGTAAATAGTTAAATTGTGATTACTTGTATAAATATTTAAAATGTCAGGAACCATGCGGTTCTCTCAGACCGAGGCCCTTTCTGGTCGGATGTCGACATTTTGCCGTAATAATGTCACATAATGGCATAACACTTACCGCCCATTGTCCTAATTATCTTTAATACACTTTGCAAACAGAGACTTTACAGGTAGCAATGTTTGAATCAACGTTCTTTAAATATAAGTGTGTGAATTGTAAGCATCCTGTATAATTTTACACGTCCGACCTGCGGCCTCTCTGACCTATGTTATCATTTACAATACCTATAACAGATATCATAAATCAAGTAATAAGTGTTTCCAATGTTTTAGTGAACGTAACGTGATCGATACGAGAAGATGACATTAAATTCCACATGAAAATAAATTGTTTTTTATCGTTTCAGAAGACGGCTTTTAATTTTAACTATGCCGAATTCCGAATCCTGTCGAAAAATGAAGTACAGAAGTTTCCATAATCAAAGGTCAACATTGTGGATGTGGTGTTTTCTGATACAGTGTCTAATGAGTTTGCCGTGTACATTTTCAAAGTGTCTCGGTGTAGATATAACAGTTGGAATATATCCACCAGGTGAAATAATTGTAGAGTATGGTCAACCATTAGAAATGTTTTGCGTTGCAGAAAACTATACCTCAAGTGATATTGAGTTTTTGTCAGTGGGTAAACATCTTAAATCAGAAGTTGTAAATAGTACAACAAGAAGATTGTATATTGAAAAGCCTGAAAAGCAAACAAGCACTTACTACTGCCGTAATAATAAAACTGGAAAGAAATGTTTGAGCCGAATACTTGTAGAGAGTCCTCCGACAGATGTAACAGATTTCAATTGTATTTCACATAACCTGGACACCCTGAACTGTTCATGGACAAGTTTAGATTCATTTAGTAACATTAATTACACAGTAACATTTTCAAGGAATAATTACTTGGCACATCCACCTTGTTATTCTGAAAAATTTACTAATTCGAAAAGATATTGTGTTTGGACTACAACCAGTAGGCCCAGGTACATACAACAAGAAGAAAAGCATTACTTCTACTTAACTGCATGTAATGTAATTGGTTGCAATTATCAAAACTTCACAATTGATCATTATTCAATTGTAAAACCAGACCCTCCATATAATTTACAAGTCATAGACATCCAACCTCATAGTGTTGACCTGATGTGGCGCATTCCTGACAATATGGCTGACTTATTACATTGTGGAGTGGATCACATAATAGAATATCAAATAGCGAAAATTGATAATACAACTCAATTTCGCAGAGTTGACGCATCATTTCTACCCCCAAATAATAAAACTTATAGATTTCAACTGACAAACCTCCCTTATGCCCACAAACAGTATGAAGTAAGAGTATTTATTAAATCTAAAAAAGCTACCGAAAGAAAGTTTTGGTCTGATTTCAGTTATGTTGTTTTCAAAACGGCTAGTGGAAAACCAAAAATACCACCCGATATGCTTACTGGAGCATTTTATGAATCTGTTTATGATAATAATAGAGTGATTTATGTTTATTGGAAACAATTGGAAGAATACGAGGAGGCGGGAAGAAATTTAACATACAAGGTCCTCGTGTCGCAAGGGAACAAAACTCAAACAGTATATCCTGATAAAAATAAAAGTTCAAGTTACGTTACACTGAATGCAACACTCAATGCATTGGATATAAGAGTGTGGTCGGTCAATGACAAAGGGTCTTCTGTTAATAGCAGCCATCTTTATATACCTGCTGAAATAAAAACGCATGCGTTAAAAGTAACCTCATTTACAATGTTCTTACATGAGAATGGAACATATGAGCTGAATTGGGATGCAAAGGAAAATATTGATAGCTACTCGCTTTTCTGGTGTAAACATTATAAAACGCGAGTATGCGTGGGTAGAATTAATTTTAGGGTTCTAGATACAAAAACAAACCAATATTTTATTGATTTACCCAGAGACTACGGGTATCAGTTTGCAATAGCTGCTAATCATGGTTCAAATACAAGTGGAATGGTGTGGGCTAACTATGACATGTCAAAGGACATTTAAAATGATATATTTGGCAATATAATTGTAACTTTAAGGATTAAGAAGGATATAATACTGACAACATGTAATGTAATAATAAAAAAATAATATAAATTCATATTTTATTAATCCTTTCCGTGTTCTAGAGATTAGAAAATAAAGAATCGCTAAAAACGCCGCTTACATTTCAAATTATTAGTTTCCGAAATTTTTAAATATACTGCGTGATATATATATTGACTTACTCATGTTGACATTGTTGAGTCGTATTTTTAAAACATTTTATAAATCATTAATAATCTATACCATAATATAATACGTTCACTTTGTTTTTATTTTAAAATATATTTATAAAATATGTGCTACTGACAATTTATATTTACATTTACATTTATATAACACCTTTCTCAAATTACACCGTACCCAAGGTATATGAACAATATAGCAACAAAACATTTTTTATTTTTCTGTTTTCTGAAAAAACTGTCTAGTAAATAGTTTTATTTTTGATCAGCGATTATATCTTTAGATAATTTATTCTTGATATCGTACATATTGCTATATTAGTCCTAATTATTTATTTAATTTAGGTTTATAATTATGTAAATAAAGAAAGGTCAGTTATTTAACTGTTTAAATAATAGTAATACTTAGTTTAGCAACGAATAGAAAATTATAGTTAACGAAACGAAATCGAAGTTCAAAAATGTTTAGACGTATGTCGACGTTTGTGAAAATGCTTAAGATATTTTTGATAGCACATTCAAAATATTACATATCAGTTTTTGTGGCTTATTTATTTATTAAAATAAAAGGATCGAATGCAAAAGTACTAGTCATTCAAAAGTTTCTGATTCGCCTTACCTTTCGTAAGTTAAAGGGTTCCTCAAGGTTAAATCTTAGGCCAATTTCTCTTCCTTGTTTATATTAATGATCTGCCTACTTTTGTAGACGTATATAATGAGAAAGTGTTGTTTACTGGTGATACTTCTTTGATATTTATAGTGAAACGTCATCAAGTAATGTGTGACGCTAAAAACAGGGCTCTCTATAAAAAAATTGCATTGGTTTTGTTTTAACAACTTGTCACTTAATAATAAAAAGAAAACTTCTCAGATTTACAACTTCTAATAAAAAAAAAGTGTCGACTAATGTACTGTTAAGTGAGGAAGCGATGGAAGTTGAATCCACATCTTTTCTTTACATCTCAGTAGCTGTAAATTATAATGGGGGCCTCATACAGCTGGATTCTGATAATCTGATAATCTTAGTTCAACCGCATATACTATTAAAAAGATATTTAATGAATATAGTATTTAATAAACATAGTAGAACATATGTATATAAGCATGTGTATGTCAATTTGTATGTGTATATCTATACTTGTATGCGTATGTATATTTATATATGTATATTTGTATGCGTATTTGAATGGGTGCATTTTTGTATATGCATGTGTGCGTGCGGATGATGTGGAATGCATAATTAATTCGTACGTTATTTGTCAGCATTTAATTTCAAAATCCCTTGTAGAAGTTCCTTAATAGTTTAATAGCTTAAAATTTGGAAAAATGCCTTAAGATCGTTTATACAGTCATATGTAAGTAATGTTAATATTTATGTGTTAGTTGATTGTGTTATATTTTTGTGCTACTTATTAAATAACATCGACTTCTGTGTGTCTTTAAAGCAATAACTCTGTTCTTGATTCTGCCAGAAGGTCGTGTAGAAGGATGATTGGAATGCTGTATTGGTATAATTTGTAGAACATAGAGTTGAATAACTTTATTTTTTTATTTTTTTTTAAGTTTTAAAGACATAGATTACTTCTGAATCTGATTACATACAGAATCAATGTACATATGCCAGTTTAGACATTGATCAATATGCACTTCCAAAATTTCGCGCTACCTGCCGTTACTAAAATTAAGCAGTCAAAGTTTCTTTTGAAGTCACAGGTATGTTCTTTCAAGGTATAATTTATCTGTGGACCAATATGGGTTCTGATTACAAAAGGTACATACACTGTTTTTGACAAATTGACAGACCCGAGGTCGGAAGATAATCAAGCCATGATACTTGTCAGTGCCTTTTATGCATTACAATATGTTTGCGATCAATCACTGCCATCTATCATGAGTGATATATTTACAGTAGGGAAAGATGTTACAATGAGGGATAGAGTGCTAGCACAACTCATTAATATAAATAAGGAAAAGAATAGGTCCCAAAATACTTCCACAAAATACTAGAACTAGAAATTGTAAGTGATAGCACTCTCAGACATGTTATCTCGGACTCAAGTTTTACCGGCGTCAGTAAAATATATATTAAATACACTTAAAGAAGATTTTGATGACTCCGGTAACCCAAGCAATTTAATAGGAAATGGGGGATGAGTTTTAAGATCGGCACCGGTTCTTTATAAAAGTCCAGGTTGCTTTCATGTTGGTTTTAGCTTTAACTAATTCTTTCTCATAAGAGGGTTTCAGTCTACTCACCAATGAGTTGCAAAAATTCCGATAAGAAGACTTTCATATGCACGTGGCAAATGCAAGGTAATGGCCGTGGTACTCCATGGTTTCAGATTCCTCTCTCTTCTAGGCTCCATATTTGTTCGAATACCTGGGTAAACTGGAAGGAGTCCATGAGAAGCTGCACAGGATAAGTAATTGTTACAATAATGGTTTTAAGTGTTCTTTATGTTAATGTTCATACAGCCAATCAACACAACTGTAATAGAATTTGTAGACAAGATTATATCTACACTAGTAACAAATCTATCTGAATTGTTAAATGACGGAGGTCCCTGACTTCAATTATTGAGAATTTATGTCATATTCTAACAATTTCCGCCTAGGGATTGCAATATTGCGTCTCTTTCTCTCTTCTCAGTCCGGCCTCATGCGACCGAATCCGACCGGATTGGTTAGATCAGGATGATTACCGCTTTTCGGTTCGAAATGAACGGCTAGTAATCAAATCAAGTGTCATAGTACTTACTTGTAGGTAGTTTATAAATAAAACTTTCCATTCCAATGTTAAGATTAGACAACAAGCAAACAATTAAAATCTAGTTGCGTAGATAAAAATACTTCATATCTTTATATAAAAAAAATGTCTTATTAACCTTCAATTGTTCTTTTAATTCATATTTTTTTCAACAAAAAGTAAGAAATAAAGATATTGTTTTGCGACAAAGCTTTCCCTGGATTCAACGCGTGCCGGGCCGGGCCCATCGTGTTGCAAGGAGTAGAGTGCAAACAATGCCTTGGACTTGCGAGCTAGGTGTAGATTTAAGAGGCTCCTTTACTATGCGAATACACGCTCACCTTCACTGCCTACGCTCCTCTCCCTACCTATCCCAATTTTATAAGAACCTACTAAAGCCGCCTTTAAAATACGTTCTAGAAATGAACCGATGTTAGTTCTAGAAAGACCGAGATCTTTAAGTAAGTTGTAAAGAGAGTTATATCTCTCCCTTCTACTTCTACAGCGTACAAATTAACTATAAATTTATTCCTGATCAATTATTTACTTAGTTCGTAATAGATGACGAAAAACAAACATCCCCAGGGATTTTGTGATACTTTTCATACGTGCCCATCATGAGAATCCAATCAAGAGACGCTCATAAGAGTTCCATCTTTGAGGCTTTGGTTTCGATATTTTGACCGAATCTGCTTTCACGAACTCTACCTGTCGTTTGGTGGTTGTTATACCATTCTGTGCTCTTGCTACTACTGAAAGACTAACCACTATATAATACTTTAAAATATTTGAATTTATAAATTTTGGCGACATTCATAAAAACCCGGTGTCCGGGAACGATGTAGTAATTATTACTCATGCGTACCAACGTTCGTTAAAATTTCGATTCAATTTCTTAAAAATCGATTCTTTATCCACCGACTATATTGAGAATCGATTCTTTGACTTAACCTCGATTCAATATTCAAAGAACGATTTTTTTAGAAGATCGTACGTCCCTACGCGAATGATACTGAACTGGGCAAGTCTGAGTAGGTGGCGCAGCTTAATGGGATAGGACGCCTTGGTATCGAAGAACTCGTATGAAATTCGTATGCATGAACACCACGCGCAACGCATTTAAAGTACGTATTGCAACAGCTCTATAATTTTGTCAAAAATTGCTAGCACCGGATCCGGACGCTGGAGTAATGATGGCGGATCCGTTGTTCCGGATTGCAATTCCTATTCACCCATCAAACTCGTGATCAAACACATCGCAATTTGTGCTCGCTTGATGTACAAAGCACAGTCTTCATTTTGTTGTATGTGTGTTTAGTAAAATGTGACTAATTTCAAAGAAAAGACCCTTACTGACGAGTCTAGTGCTCAAATAGTACATTATAGCTGTTTTCATTCATATGCGGTATGGTAGCCTGCTTTAGGTTAACGCCGCTTTTATGAATAAAATTTTTGTAGGGATTCCTTAGAGATTCTTTAAGATAAAAGTTTAATACAATAATAATACAAGCTTCAACAAGCTCCCAGAAAACCTTTAACAAGTTCGCCAAGGCTGCTGAGTTTCTGTCGCCAGCTCTCTTCAAGACATTTTCAAATAACTTTCCGAGCCGGTAGCTTTTGACATTACCACAAAGTTTTGTATAAAACTTATTTTCAATGATTTAATTTTTAATGATTTTGATTTTAAATTAAAAAAAAAAGAAGGGAAAGAGTGAATGTTCACGTTCCGGCTCTCTTATTAATTGTACAAAACCAAGCTATAGATTTTAATAGCTATTTCACGTTGATATTCAGTGGGTGGTACTATTAAATGATTACGTTTTAATTCTATTATATATGTAATTCATGTGAACTTATTTCTTTATCTATGCTATATAAAACAAATCATAAAAAACATGTAAATTTAACTCTTTAGCAAGTTACAATAAATTATTGCACTTATATAAAACTGCTTCACAAAGGTTATTATTCTTCTTATTACCTCTCTATTTCCTGACGAACTCATCTCTCATCCTCAGGTAGGTTTAGTAAGTCATTACACTTTATTATTCTAATCCTTGCCTTTTCCTTTGGGAAAAATTTAAAAACAATATACTTCATTGTCATTATGACGTTTAAAAATGACAGTTCAGTCTTATTTTATATTATGTTTTATACAAATATACTTTTATAGTATATTGAAATAAACGCTCTAAAAGTAAAACCTATAAAAATTCTTACGTTTTATAAAAAAAAAATTTGAAGCAATATTTTCTTTGGCAATTGTTATAGTGAAAGATTTTGCCTATTTACATAATATTATTCTGGTGTACCCAAAAGAGGAATTGATTGAAACTAGATATGTACATCATGTAAATAATTTCTAATATAATGGATGAAAAATGTCAACAAAATGTAGGATATTCCACAAAAACCGCCCTTTTAAAGTTACGAGATGACATTCAAATTGTTATTGATGATTATAAACAGAAAAATTGCTTGAGGTATTTATTTATAAATATTATTATATATTCATTTCTACCTTTCCTACTTTGAATCGAATGAATTATTTGTGTACATCTAATGGAAGTTTTTGGCCTATTTTAATATCATACTTAATAAAATAATCCTATCTGTAAAGACTCTCTAACTTAAAATTAAAGCTGAAGCTGATCTGGTCTGGCTGGTCAAACCACACACCAAACTCAGCCGGTTATTGTGTTTCACAATATCAATATTTAGTGATCAATTTACAAACAATACAACCCATTGCAATCAATTAGATAAGTTTCGTACCCATGATAGTATTGTGTAAAAACATTAAATATATCATATTTTAATAATCTTTTTTGCTCTAGGTTTGGGATTATTCGCAACATCATATCATTTTCATCGGAAAAAGTATTGTTATCTGGAGTTGCCTACATTGTAACTATTATTAATATTATTTGTTTACTATTGACATATCTTATAGGAGAAACGGTATTGGCACAAGGATACTTACTTTGGGAAGCATTTTTTTTATTTTGTATTCTAGTTAGCAACTTTTTAGTTGCACTAAATGAAGAGTACCAATACAGAAATGAAATACCTCACAGAGTAAAAAAGGTTTTAGGTAAATATTGATATATTTTAATTATTTGGTTGTATATTATGAATGTTATATTAATATTGTTATATAGATACACTGGATTCAGCGATAGAGAAATGTTTGTGGCAAGAGATCCATTATCCACATTTATGTGCTCCTTTCTCACCCTGTGTTATTCTGCAATGGACCTACAGAGACGGTATTTATTAATTTGACTTAATTTTATTGAACATGTTCAAATAACATAAAAGTTTATTGTTATTGCTACCTACATTCAGTTTAATTAACTAGGGGCGCCAACAGACCCTCAATTTCAACCGGCTGCGCTCGCAAAATCTCGGGTGCCGTTTGCATATTGAGCGAAGCGTGCCCAGTGTAATGACTCATAGTTTCCCATTGACTTTAATGGGATACATCAGTTTTTCGACAAGACATTTTTCAAAAAAAAATTGTTTTTGACTAAATTTTTAATTTTTAAAAGGTATAATCGTGAACTTGCCATGGGCTCTTCTGGTGGAGGGGGATATAATTGTGCTTCGACCGGGCCAAGAAGTTCCAGGACATGTTCAAGGATTGAGACCAGAAGACCCGGAGTTATTTTTTGGCCAGATATTCCAATCGGCGTCCCAGGTATGACTTAATATCATAATTGTTGTTTAAATTATTTACTTTACATTGTTTAAATGTTAATATTTACATAGAAAATGACTTAGGGTGACAATACTTTATATATATCATATTTTTTATTAATTATTTAATAATTTTAAATTTAAAATTTTATTTCATAATCAAGGAAAATAAGTGCATTTTGTGATTTTTACCGCCGTAATTTTAATAAATCATTATAAAACAGAATGTTTCTATAACATTCTTATATATTTTCATTGATCTTATTTAAATAATTTCATACCAAAACTGTGATAAGATTCATATAATGCATTAGGAACAGTTCAGTTTATTTATTTGATATTCAAAATAATGCTTGTAGATTAATTCTTCTAAGGTCTAATAATGGTTATAGATTAATTCTTTCAGACGAAAGACAACTGTAGTGCTCCAAGGGTTTGCACCCCCCACCCTAATAAAGAGTACAGGATGTGTGAAACTCCATATCTGAAGAATCTTAAGCTAGCTCTCGATGAAGCAACCAGCAGGCCGGTAACAGTCTATGAGAAGCAGAGGTTCTTGGTGAGATTTCGTATATCTTTAATATGTTATTTTCATAGTTTTAAATCTTAAATAAAATTTTTAAATGTCTTTTAATAGCATTTAAGAGTTTTTAGTTCATTTCAACTTAGGTTGTTGATTCATTTGCATTTGATATAATATACATCAAATGTTAAATTTAATTTAAAAGAGCAACTGTTGAGTTTCTGGCCCGCTCTTCTCAACAGAACAGCATTCTAAGCTGATAGCTTTCTCATGGACTGACTTCACTGACATTCTTAATGTAATAATTATTTTAAAAGTGTAAATACCCGCTTGAATAAAGATAATTTGAATGTTTTAATTCAGTCTGTATTTTTTTCAGTGTACCGTTAAAATTATGGAAGGAATAGTGTTGCCACTAGTAATAATATTAATGGTGGCGGGTAATTTAATTCGCCACATATATTATCTCCCGGGCTCCACTCACTGGACTCAGATATATCTGCTTGAAACAATAGCTGCATCACTGCCGTTGTTGCAAATAATTTACCCCATAATTTGGGTAACACTTAATTGTTATGGACTAGCCACGTAAGTATTTGTTTTATACTAGCCGTTCCCACGACTTCGCGTTAAGTTTTTTTTAATTATTAGCTTCAGTTACTCCTTGTAATATCAGCTATCCGCCAGCGAAAATTCTGTTAAAATGGGTCCAGGCCTTTCAAAGGTTAGCCGGAACAAACAGAGAGATAGACAAAAATTTTAAAAATGTTTTTTTTAATGTTGTTATCATAATGTTACTAACAAATATATTGTATATGGATTAATTATCTGAAATAAATTATTACTATTATTATTATACACACTTCAGATTTATTTAGTTAGTTCCTTTTAGCTTTTTATATTTTATTTATTAAATGATTACTCTATAAGAATCCCATTGCAGATTCAAACACTTGTCTGAGAGCCGTCCAAAGTACTCCAGACCGAAGTCATGTTCAATATCAGAAGATGCAAGCGATCCACTCATACAAGTACTGAGCGACCCCAACCTTAGACCTAAGAGCTTTCAGGCCATAGTCAAAACCTTCTGGAACATCCTCATTGGGAGAGAAGACATGGTCACAAGAACTTCCAACATCGTCCACGTCCTGGGATCTCTCTCGGTAAGAGTTTTTAACGAATTTCAAAATTTTTTATTGGTCATTGTTAAGTTTTTAGTTATACTATTCTTTTTAGGCTCTATGCTGCATAGACAAGAAGGGAATCCTATCCTGGCCAAATCCTACGGCTGAGAAGGTATTCTTCCTACGCAACTCGAGTCCCACTTCACACAACTCCAGCAAGACGAGTCTGGTGGGATCCATGGGTCAGAGCCAGACCACCCTGGATCACACCGGGGACAGCAGACACAACGCCGAGCCGGCCACCATTGTGGAGGTGATCATTCCCACCACATTCTGTCATATTTTAGACCACCATCATGTGGGCTACCACTTACTATCTAACATATATTTTAGCTTACCACCATGTAGTCTACCACTTACCGTCTGACATATATGTTAGACCACCAACAATTAGTCTACCACTTACTGTGTGTACCATTTGGTGGTAGCCTTGACCACGACTCCCCCGTTTTTCACAAAGGTTAACTGCCCCCGGATACTAGCACAGCGGTTCTCTGTCGCAGGTGCTGGACCTGACGCACGACCAGAACGCGCCCTTCCGCGTGGAGTTCGACGAGCAGCGATGGCGCACACACCTTGCGCGTCTCAAACCACTG
This sequence comes from Melinaea marsaeus rileyi, assembly GCA_918358865.1. NCBI lineage: Eukaryota > Metazoa > Arthropoda > Insecta > Lepidoptera > Nymphalidae > Melinaea > Melinaea marsaeus. Next base: position 1,972,407 of record OU911089.1, read on the forward strand.
GGCCTGGCCGCGCTACTCAATACGTGTGCACCGGCGCCCAGGCACACCTACGCACACTTCTGTGCCCACCTCACCTGCGAGGCGCAGCACAGGTCACACACACAGACACGCAAACACAAACACCTCGCGCTTCTCCAACCGCTGGGCCTGGCTACGATACTCAACACGTGCGCCCACGCACACAAACGCACATACTACCAAAATATAATTGTTTATTTAATCTTTTTTGATCCATGTGATAAGCAGTATTGTTTTATTTTTATTGCACATGCATAATATGTCTAAAATTTATGGAAAAAATGCCCGAGATCTAGATTATAGATAGATCTCGTTAAAAATGTTTTAAAAAGACATTTACATGCCACAATATTTTCATAAAAATATATTTATTTGAAGCGAGGACCTCGTGCCGGTCACGAATAGGAGATGTCTGTGCGAGCTGGCCAAGCAGATAGGATTCACGGACACCGTCACCGACTCCTACAACGTGCAGGAGTGTTTGGCTGTCTTCAGACACTTGGTGAGTATACAGTGTAGGACATTACTGCAGCCGCAAAAGGATTATTAACAGACGAACGTGTAAATGATTATTAAGGACACACACAATCACACACACACATACATACACACACACACACACACACACACACACACACAAACGTACATACGTACCTGAGTCCATCAATGTCCAAAGCTTGTGTAGTACGTACAGCATTCTATTTGCAAGCCAGTTCGAAATTTAAAATTGATAAATTGTCTCCTTGATTGACAGTTTGAAAGTAAGAGATCGTTCCATTTTTAAATTAAATAATTAAATGACATATGACTTTCACTGTCATTTATTTTACCGCTTAAACGAGACAGATATGGATTTTCATACAATTTTTGCGTGTGTTGTCAGTACAATAAAGAAGAAGATTCTCAAAATAATGCTCTAACCAAGCACATTTCAGACAATATTATTTATTTATTCCAGCAAGCGGATACAATAAGACGGGAGACGAGATTCGTAAGGTCGCTGCACCTCAGCACCCGTGTGAAGGTGCCCTTGCCACACATGCTGGCGGTCGTTGTTAAGGATCAAGCCAACCAATTGCAAATGCTGACACAGGTGACATTAAAGAAAATACGTTTCTTTTGGCACAATTTTAATGTAAATTAATTATTTCAGGGCACGGCCGATATAATATTGGACTCGTGTGTGGATTTTTGGAACGGTCGGGATCTAACAACGATATCTCCGTCCGATCGGAAGAAAATAATAGATTTCTACCAACGCAATTCTCTCACTGCCTACTGTACTGCCTTCGCTTACAAGTTTGTATTCACTGAAACTGATATTTTTAAAAATTGTCTTCAAGATTTTTACCCTTGGTCCTCCCCCTAGGCCCCTGACCCGTGGTATCCGCGAGGGCGTGGCCCGTCAGTATCTGGAGTTGCCCGCCGACAGTCGCCCCCTGTACGCGCACTCCCAGCTGTGGGCGGACGCACCCGCACTGCATTTTCACTCCACTGGTGAGACTACACTTTTGTAGGCTAGTATTGTACCGTAGCTCGTATGCGGGCTGGATCGACTCTTAACACAAAATCATTATATATATTAAGCATATATTCATATTTAAAAATAGGCGAATCCTAATTCAAAGCAAAAAAATGAGAGAACAAAAATACTAAGTCCCATACATCAATAATTAATCGGTCGTATTGTGTGTTTGATTAAAGTTAATAAATAAATTCCATAAGTTCTCAAAATTTACAGATTCACTGCTGTTTAATGAAGTGACAGACGACGACGTCGACGACGCGGACGGATACTTTGACATGCAGTGCAATCAGGTAACAGACACTAACACGAGGACGCACACACTCACACTGTCACACACACACACACATACACATATAAATGAAATTAATAGAGACAGTGCGAAGGTGCGTTCTCGCGGATTTAAACGGTTAATAACACAGGCACACAAAAAAAAATATCATGAACCAGAGGGGAGACCCCATTATTCTTAGGCTTTTGGGATCGCTGACACCGAATATGACAATAAAAACTAATTTTAAATGCCCGTTTTCCCGCTAGCACCCCCTTACTACCTCTTAAGGGGTGAAAATTGGGGGGGGGTAGTTTCAATTTTGTATAAAATCAAGATGTATGTAGAAATTTTAACGATTTACAGTAAATGACATTTTATCAAACTAGTTTGAGGTTACTCTTAGCTCTTATATTAGAAATTCAAATGCTTTATCGATCAGAAGTATCTGATATATATTCATGATTTAATTCTACTCTTAGCGTAATCCAGGAACAACGGCGTGGACGTAGTAGATTTCTGTTCCCTTTTGGGGTGCTGGATTAAAGTGAGTCCCCTTGCCTCTCACTATCCGGGGTGCTGAATTAAAGTGAGTCGTCTTACCTCTCACTATTCAGCGTCTACTTGTTTCTACGATAACGAACTCTCTTGTTGTCAAAAGTTCTTCTAAGTGGTTTCCTTTTATTGGTTCTTTTCTATTCCGGCGAATGTCTTTTTAAATTCCAACAGTAGTCTGCTAACATATTGACATCCCATTTACCCTGATAGCGCTGTTCCATTGTCTTAAGATCCTGTCTGATGGAACCTTTCACCTTGCTCCTCACTGTAGTCTCCTAAATTGTCAGGAAAATAGTCCCTTCTATTTCGGAGGCATAGAATTAGGTTCAGCATCTTTTAGTCTCCTAAATTGTCAGGAAAATAGTAACAATTCTAATTCGGAGGCATAGAATTAGATTCAGCATCTCTTAAGCGTTTTACAAGACTGCCGGATGGATAACAGTATAAGTAGAATTAAATAGAAAACGAAAAAAAAACAAAAAATGAAAAAACTTGTTAAGAATAGGACAAAAATCACGATTCAGTCTTATCATCATAATAACAAATATATGCATACAATGAGGTTACCATATATTTTATAATCATTTTTTCCCTCAGCATCTTGAAAAACATAAAAATTCACATCCATCTTGATTTTATATAAAAATTGAAATTTTCACCCCTCGTAAGGGTTGGTGAGGGATGTTAATGGGTGATAGAGGTCTTAAATTTATTTTTAGTAATGATTTTCGGTTCCAGTATCCTAAAAAACGTAGAAATACACATCTATCTTGATTTTATAGAAAAATTGAAATTTTCACCCCCTTTAAGGAGTGGTAAGGGGGTGATAGTGGTCATGAATTTATTTTTAGTTATCATTTTCGGTTCCAGCATCCCAAAAAAACGTAGAAATATACATCTATCTTGATTTTATAGAAAAATTGAAATTTTCACCCCCCGTAAGGGGGTGATAGTGGTCATGAATTAATTTTTAGTTATCATTTTCGGTTTCAGCATCCCAAAAAACTTAGAAATACACATCTATCTTGATTTTATACAAAAATTACAATTTTCACCCCTTAAGAGGTAGTAAGGGGGTGCTAGCGGGAAAACGGGCATTTAAAATTAGTTTTTATTGTCATATTCGGTGTCAGCGATCCCAAAAGCCTAAGAATAATGGGGTCTCCCCTCTGGTTCATGATATTTTTTTTTTTGTGTGCCTGTGTAATTAAATGGTTTTTGACTCCAAGGAGTTCTAGCCTTCAGTATAATAATATATGTTGCACAACACAATCAATATAATATCGATATCGATAACTATATCGTTATAATTTATCGATACTACCGAATCCGTCGCACCCGAGACGGTGAAGTTCTAAAGACTGCTATTCCTCGTGAATAATGAAATTCCATGCATTCCTATCTCGTAGCGGTACATTAGCAGCTTACTCGCTTAATATTGAAATTATTTAATTATAGTATTTAAAATGTAGAGTGGAAATTATTATACGAAAATATATATTTTCAAAGTATCCAAATTTTAGTCCACCCAATAAGTAACCATACATGTAATATAATTAAAATTAAGATCAGTCGCTAACAGTTTTAAAAAAGCCCAGCCCAGCCGCCTTAACACTAAACCTACCGACAATTCTTGTATACCTGTTCCTACCGCACGCCGTCAAATTGACCGGTAATTAAAAGTTATTTTATTATATAACGCAGGTAATAATGGAAATAACTAAAAGTGAAGAGTGTAGACAATATTATATGCATATTCTAAGAATTGTAATGTAGTTTGATAACGATATTATAACGTTTAAAAATGTGTAAGTTTTACAAAAGTTTAAGAACGGTCAATTTGACCGGTACTTGGTAGGTTTAGTGTTAAACCACAAAACAGACCAAATTGTCTCTCCAGTTCCTGAAAAGTAGATAAATACACATAATAGCAGAAGTCCGTCCCCAGGTGTTCATAGGCATGGTGACGATGCAGTACCAGGCGCAGAGCGACATGGTGGAGCTGATAGAGCGGCTGGAGCGGGCCTGCATCCGCTTCGTGCACTTCAGCAAGGAGAACGAGCTGCGCTCCAGAGTCTTCAGCGAGAAGATGGGCCTGGAGTCCGGCTGGAACTGCCACATATCACTCATGAACGACCAGAAGCATAGGTTGAGAATCGAATTTAACAAATTGACGTAAATTATATAAAAAAATGGGTGCACGCTAAAAATAACGGAAAATTGGACTAATTTCGGCCTTTGAAGTGATGTTTTTTTTTAATACTCACTCCACACGATTACACTACACTTGTACTTTTTTTAATATTTATTTCCGTGCTATGAATTCTTCCCGTTTGCAATTTCTATGTGTAACTATGTAAAACTCAATGTCGTAATCTCCACTAACCTGTCTGTCATCAAAACTCCTTCAAACGGTTAATTTATAGAAATAAAAAACATATAGTTCATTATGGTTAATAGATTAATTAGTGCATGATTTTGTTAAGGCATAGTAAATTTAATATCCGTCATATTATAAATTAAAAAAAAAACTTAATTTGTAAGGAGTATATGTATAGGCAGTATGGACGAAACATAAGCCTGGTCTGGTGAATTAAAAAAAAAGAAAGCTTAGTACCGTCAGTATTGTCGGCAGCGCGGGTGGGTCCCCGCTGTGCTCTCAGTCGCTGCGCGGCCGCTCCGCGCGCGGGGTCAACGACCTCACTGACGACTTTGCTTATAGGTTTGTTCTAACGCTTCGGACATCGCGTACACAATGAATTTATATAGTTTTACGTGGCTCAATTATAAGTCTATCCTTTATCTCCTTCCAATCTCCTTGCGTTTTTTTCGTTGTGGATGCAATGTTTTTAATTGTTTATTTACTTTAATGTAAGTTTAAAGTTATTAAGCTACGCATACAAGTTTTTTTTCAATACGTCTAAATGTCGTAGTACAATTATGTGAGGATACAATAATCTAAGGAAACGATAAACCAGATAACCACTTACCAGTCTGGACAGAGTAACTAATAAAAACTGGTCAAGTGGGTGTCGGGTTACGCCAGTACTATAAGGGTAGTTGACTACGGAACCCTAAAAATGATGTAATATTTATTGAATAAATATTAACATATTTATAATATTGAACTCATCGAACATAATTAACTAACACAATAATATTTTTAATTAATATATTTTCATGCTGTAATTTTACTACGACAGTTGGTCTGTCTGTGTGGGTTAATAACATACCTGAATTACCATTATTATATATTTTATAATGACATCAAATCAAATATTAATAATAATGGTAATTGAGGTGAAAAATATTTAATAATTAGTGCATATTTCCACGTGATCCGTCGTCAAGTAAAAGATTTAAGTTTTCGTTTTTGTAGGGAGGGAAAGAGAGAAAGAATAGAAAGAGAAAAAAACATCTTTGCATATAGTGTTTCTCAAAGTGAAAAAGTAAAATTTTTGTTATTAATAATATTACTACAATAATAAATATTTGCTATAAAAAAATATATCTCCAACTTCACAAGCATTATTATTTTATTTATATTTTTCTAACTTCAAGAGCATTATTATTATATTTTTTTTTCTTATTTTTACTCTTTATATTATTAGATAAATCTTTTTCTTTCACCCTCTTTGCTATACGAACTACACATATACAAGGATTGATTGTATTTGTTATACTGATTACATATCATTTGTTTGTATGCACTAGTTATATAAATGTCGTTTTATATAATATATCATATTTAACATATGTTCAAACAACACTGTTGTGACTCACCACACAGTATGTGTGGAGCCGCACCCGTGTAGTGAAATTTAACGCGGATGCGGCTTCCTATATCATATACTCTTGGACTAAGTTATGTTGTAGTTTAATAATATGATATGTTATACCTATTTACATCTCTTAATATAATATTTTGCTACTCTGTTAATGTTTTTAAAGTTTAAAAATGCATATAAATAATTGTTTGTTTCTTAAAATAGACCCTATTTCAAGTTATTTTATTTTTAAAGTTTGGCATGACTTTTAACCTGAAACTCTTAAATCTGTTTATCATTTTGAACATATTTTTCATTCTTAACACTGAACACTATCATGTCATAATTATTAAATTATTTACGTGAACGGGGAAATAGGTATATATATTTTTTGGTAAACATTTTCATATATTAGTAATAACTGAAATATTATTTATCATTATTAAGGTTTATTAATTAATTGATTTAAAGAAGAAAAGGATGTATCTATAATATTTATAATAACGCCCCCTTCAGCGGCAACATGACAACGTCAAAGGCCCTCTCCATGTCGGCGCCGGGGGCCATCAATCTGGAGCACACTACTGTGAAATTTGACGACGAGATCAAAAAAACCCGACATTCTATCACAGCACATAGCGGCCTAAAAGAGGTACACGCAACACACAAATGAAATAATCAGTGTATATATTACCCATCGAAAAAGCAATCACAAACTCCCACACCACACTTATTTACCCCCCCCAAAAAAGCGGCCTGAAAACCTAGCGCTGTTGTAGCTGAGCAGCGGCAGCCAGGGTTCCACGGACTCGCTGCTGGAGTCGCCGTTGGACGCGTGCCGGTCGCTGTCGTGCCTCACAGACTCCACCGACCACTCCGCGCCGCTCAACTTCGACATGAGCAACCGGGTCTGTACCGACTCGGATATATATAACTCACTAACGCTTTCTCCTTGTTCCATGTTTTTTTTTAAATTGATTACATCAGAAAGAAGGTTGTCATTGAGGATGTGTTTTGTGTGCATGTTTGAAGTTTGTAATTTTTTTTTGCTTTTTTTTAATGTAATGTTGAGTTTATGAGGAGAAATATATTGGGATTTGTAAGACGTGCTTCCCATCTGTTATGAATCTACATTTTGAGACATATATATTGTTCTATTATTTTTATTGTAATCAAATTTGGATAACGTTATCCCATTTTAGTGAATAACAGAAAAATCATGGCTTTCTCGCTGTTTTATTCGTGATAATGTTGAAATATTAACTTTATTTATTGCATATCTAATTTAAAAAAAACGACGATTCAAATGAAATGTTCCAAAGTAATATGAAGTATTGTAAAGTATTTTGTAAATTTTACTAATAACATTAATACTATTACAAGACAATCTTAAATTCAATTTAACTTCATGCCATATCTTTGCGGGGTAGCCAGAGACGACGGAGCGCCAAATGCTACAGTCTCTGCATACCTCTTTCGCTTCGACCACAGACAGTAACCTCTTCATACATGCCCTCCGGGCGGTCCTCATGCTTTTTACGTGACCTTCTCTCTTACCGCTCACTTTTCGTTTATAAATCTTTTTTACCATTCCTTCATCACTTATTCGTTCGACGTGCCCAAACCACCTGAGCACGTTCTTCTTCATTGCGGAAATTCAATATTAAGGATAAAGGGGAGAGTCATTGTAAGAGGGTCAAATTATCCTCCTTACTTAATTTATGAACGATATTAAAGTGGGACGTTGCAAATAGAAGGTTTGAATTAGCAATGTATGATTGCGTTAGGCCAAACTCCCGCGCGGCATCGAGAACATCCGCCCTCACATCGAGCAGGTGGACAACGTGCCGCTACTGGTGAGCCTCTTCACTGACTGCACCGCCAGCTCCGTGCACCACATGATACAGATCATGCAGGTTTGTTTCACTTATTCTTCTGGTGGTCTTCTAGAGAAGACCAGTTCTTTTGTTGGTCTTTTCAAAAGACCTGACCATATTACATGACTGCTTTCTACTTGTCACCTTTGTCTTATAGTCTAACCTGTCTTTTAGACCTGTCCACAATATAAAACTAAACCAAAATAACTATTGCGAGTTGTGATTTCTAAACTTCTCAGAATGTCGTTTAGAAGATCTTTACTATATTATTGAATTGATCCTCGCTATTTTCATTGAACTGAAACAAACAGTTTAGCGGACATTTTAGTATACAATTTACCGCAAGCTAGCTCAACTAGCATACTAACATCGCACAGTAACAAGGCTATTAGTAAGATGGTCGCAAATTTGTGATGGGTAGACATCTTGAAGTCGCTATTTTTGGGGTCAAATAGTGCCCAACAACTTAGTGCTGTAAAGGTCATTAATATTTAAGTAGATGATATGAAGTATTATTCTGATATTTTCAATTTAAGTGCATTTTTAATTCTCGATTTTTTAAGGACTACGGTGAAGTGGTATGCGTAATGGGGTCTGCGGCGAACTGTCAAAATATGGAGATTTTCATGCAAGCAGATGCCAGGTATCCGTAAATCAATACATTTTTGCATATTACCCAAAAATAATATCCTTATAGATATTTTTTTACAGTATAGCAGTTGAGCCCCTATATCCAGTTCTGTGCCAAAAGATGCCTCCATACGAAGTCCCAGAGGATTGTATCGGACCCATAGACTTGGCGAGGTCCCTTAATTCTGTACCATGTTGTCTATCGGTATGAATATAGGACTGTTATAAAATTTTTAAAAATATTAATGCAAAATAAATTTATTATAATTTCTCCTTGCACGCCTATCAAAGCTAAAAAATAAATGGCAAAGTCAACCCACAACTAATTATTGTAATACTCTGGTAAGTATTGTCTTAATAATATATGTTATGCAAAATCTTCCTTTATACATTAGATAATTTATTGAGCGAAGCGAGCGGAGCGTTCTACTGGAGACCTTTTTACATTCTTTTTCACGAATAGGCTCGAACACTACTTGACGGAAAATTATGAAATTTTGCAATCAAAAAGACACATTAGGTGATGGTTTAAAAAAAAAATTGAAAAATGTCATTGAGGAATAAAAAGTGATATCCCATTGAAGTCAATTGGAAAGGTGAATCATTACACTGGGCTCGCTTCGCTTGGCCCCCTTAGTATATGTGATTAGTATTATTAATATTTCCAGATGTCTCGCGAGGCGGACGTGTCTCTGTATGCTCTGATCACTATGTCCAGACACTTCATGATGTGTCTCTGGAACAGCACCCAGTTCTCCATTTGCAGCTCCTGTTTTATTTCTTTTATACAGGTATATTTGATATCTTTTGTAAGCCTTACAATTAGGCTTTGGGGTCTCTTTGGTCCAGTTTACGCTTACCTTTACACTAACTAGTTCTAATTTTGAAAATTGTATTCGGAACTAACTCCAATTTTGAATTCGACCAGGTCTGCTCGGTGGTGGGTTGGTTGCCGGGCGCGGTGAGCGGTGGGGGTTGCGTGTGGTTGTGTGGTGTGTGCGCGCTGGTGTCTGCGGCGCTGGTGGGCGCGCCCGCACACCTCGCGGCGCCGCTCATGCTGCGCGCGGCAACGCGACCCGCGCTCGTGTTGCATGCCAGGGTGAGTATATCGGACCAGATCCACTTGGACGGTTTCTACGCGATATATACATACCTACGCACCAATTTTTGTTATATATAATAATGAAAGAATACTCTTTTATAGATGGCGCTATTCGTGTTTTGGTTTTACGCGTGCAAGTTCATACCCTCCGCCATTTCGATACTAGTTCTATACGGACTGACATTACGAAGCTTTTGCGAGCAAATATCCGACTTTACCAAAACAACGTCGTGCTGGATCGTGTATCCGATGAATTTGGGCAATTTTACGAATAATCACGACCTGTCTATGAAGAGTTTTCAAGGGTGGGGAGATGAATTCTACGATGGGTTGTATTTAGCTCAGCACATCACTCTGGCCTTGATCACTTTGCATTTAAGTAAGTTCTTATATATATATATATAATATTTTTAATGAAACCTCTTTAGTATCACTGATTAGAAAGTCGATGTAACGAAAAATTCGTCACGATAAAGAAACAAACACATAAGTGTATAGGAGAGAGTGAGATAGAAGACTTTGTCCCCTACTGTTATCGCGCCATCTATTGCTCAATCTTTAAATTAAAGTGAGGCATATATTGAAGTTGTTATTTAAAACTTACGATAGATGGCGTTGATACTTTTGTAAAATTGTTTAGTTCTTTAACAAAATATAAGCAGCATTTTATAAAATTACAAATATTTAATATTGAAGTATTATACTTCTGATACTTATATCCATCTCGGTATTTCAAATACTTTTGAACAGTTTTTTATTTAATATTCATTAATTTGTTGGCAGTTATCGTATCAATATCATTCGTCCATAGACAACACTCTATCTGGCAGAGAGGCTTCTGGATGAATAGATTGTGGTGTTTAACTGTTACTATACTGTAAGTGAAATTATATTTAATTGATGATTTTTTTAATAATTTGTCTAAGCCTAAAGAAGCCATATATAAAAAAACATTAAATAAATGCAATTAAAAAATTAATTAAAATGTTTAACAATAATATGCGATATTATCATTACAAGATTTATATAAAAATGTGTATTGTTGTATTGTTGCACCGAAGGTACGATGAAATTAACCGCTTTAAATTAATTTAAAGCGGTTTGTTAACCCGCATTCTTGTATAGATTTTGATTGAACACAATATTAGTGTTTGAGCCGCATCCGAGTTGATTATAAATAACACAAATGGAGTGTGGCCGCAGTCAAAATATTAAAATGAATTTAAATAAAGTAGGGGCGCCAACAAACCCTAAATTTCGACTCGCTGCGCTCGCGAAATGCTCGGGTGCCGTTTGCATATTGAGCGAAGCGAGCCCGGTGTATTGACTCATTGTTTCCCATTGACTTCAATGGGATATCAAAGTTTTGTGACGTGATATTAAAAAAAATATTTTTTTTTGAGAACATTTTTCAATCTTATTTTTAAAACAATAACCTAATGTGTGTCTTTTTGAATGCAAAGTTTCATAATTTTCCGTCCAGTAGTTTTTGAGCCAATTCGTGACAAAGAATGCAAAAAGTCTCCAGTAAAACACTCCACTCACTTCGTTCGCTTCGCTCAATTAATAGTATATTGATAGATAGTAATCTTTATACATATGTACTTACTTGAATTTTTATCTGTTTCAGAATATTATTTCAAAGCATTTTCAGCGGGATTATGTTGAGTGGGTCGTACGGTGACTGCAAAGTGTGGGAGATGTGTTCATTTAATTACACTGTACCTTGGCCACTACTTGTCGGATACGCTTCTTCACTGTTATTTGTTTTTGGTCTTAACGAACTCATCAAGTGGCAGGAGATTAAGTAAGTCTAGGCCAAATAGTCATATATACACCCAGGGCCTGATTAAGGAGGCAGGCCGGAATATAGATATAAAATATCCATATTTTAATGTGTTAGCAACTTTTAGGTTTTTTCTTATAAACATTTATATTTTTGCATTTTTACTAAGAATATATTTGTTGCAAATGTCTACTTAGCTTGCAAAGTTCCACTCATTAGTTGTAATAAATTGTTTGAATTTAATAAATTACTATATTCTTTGTTGCAATAATTTTATTTAGTGATTTTTTTAAAGATTTATATCATATTTTTGGAAAGTAATTAATAAATAGCGACCTCAAAATCCGGCCCTGCCTACCGCTAATTCAACGTTCCAGTAATAATATATAATATTTTTTCAGAGTCGACGCGCGTAATCAAAGACGCGCCAGGTTGGATTTCGGTACCAAATTAGGAATGAATTCACCATTTTAATTCTTATCTAGTCAATTTATTATAAGAATAACTCAAATCACACCAAGCTGGTGATGTGACATAGTTTTAAGAGAAACGATTGTACTTTTTATGTACCTATTTACTATTTTGTACTTAATGTGGTGTTTTGTTTTGACGTTTTTAAATAAAATGTAAAATATGTTGTTTTTTTTTTAATAAAATGTCATAAATCTAAACAAATAGTTTATTTGGACTATTTTATCTTGTGATGTATAATAATGCCATAATGCCACGGCAATACACATGGCAGTCATATAAGGCCAAGTTTAGGCAAAACTTATGATAAGTGTTACATATCCTGTTACGAGGACTTCAAACTTGTTAACTAAGTCCTAAACTACATCTATCTTTTAACTAAAAATGTGTTAATAAAAAATTATCTCTCCATAAATCGGTATTGTTAGTTTCTTGTACTTATAGGTATGTAAGTGGAGCCCTATTACTAGGAGTCGTCGGGTATATCAAGTATTTCTTGGACAAAGGAAGCGACGTCTGTCTCTTTCTGACTGTGCTCTTGACAGAAGAGGTGTGCGAGCAGTGCATCATAGTTGGGCCTCTGTCTGTAATCCTTTTTGAGGCACTGCGTTATCATATCTTCAAATTCTGGTGAGAACTGTCCGCTCGGAAGACTTGGTGGATCATCTTCGACAACTTGTTTCAATTGTTCAAATGGAGTGCCCCAAGTGTTGTATGGGAACTTTCCTGTTGCAAGCTCGATCATTGATATACCGAGAGACCAAACATCACTTCTGATATCATACTGTCCCGGGTTGCCGGTTGGGTCAATCCTCTCTGGTGCCATATAGGGCTTACAGCCGGCATCAATAGTTTTGGCTACCGAGTCAACTAAGTAACCGGAGATCCCAAAATCACACATCTTGACTTCGCCTTTCCTATTAATCAATATATTCGAAGGTTTCACATCTCTGTGTATGACCCTCAGCTTCGAATAAAGGTAATGCAATGCACTAACAACTGAAAAGGAAATTTTTCCCAAAATATTTTCTGTAATTGTTTTATTGTTCTTGTATACTTTCATGTAGAATTTGTCAAGACTCATGTCCATTACTTCCATACAGATCCATACATCCCCCTCTCTGAACATGGCTCCGTAAAAGTGAACAGTATATGGACATGCACTCGCTCTCATGGAAACGTCCAGATCCATCAACAGACGCTTCAACTCCAATGATTGGCTGTTAAAAGGAGCTGTGATCCTCTGAAATATTTAATAAAAAATATTATAAACTGTAATTTGTGACATATTATATATTAGTTTGAGTTTCCAGCCGGCGCTCGGCACAGCGGTGCTCCAAGGTGATAGAATGATTAAACTGACCTTTTTAATGTAATAATTGATTCAAAAGTGCGTGTAAATGTCTACTTGAGTAACGAAAATATTGAATTATACCTTAACTGCCATTATAGTGTTGCTAGGTTTGTGGTGCATCTTCTCCACAATGCCATAAGCCCCTCGACCCAGATCACATAACTTCACTAAGTCATCAGCGTGTACTGTGAAAGTCTTATCATCAACTGTGATGGTTGTCTGTTTGTCCAAATTCCTTGGTGGTGTACTGTAAGTTAAAATTTACATTATTGATTGATAAATAACCTCACCATGTCAAAGCATTTGGATCAGTTGTGTTAAATACAATAATCATGTCTGAATTTAGAGTAATTACAGAGAATAGTAAAAATATTAAGTTTATAAAGGTATAATTTCTGGTGGTGTATTTACAATTTATAGTAGTGGTTCACTGAGATATAGTTTTTATAGAAAAATTATATGTAAATGAACTATATAGATAGGTTTGCATATCTATCTGATTATTTTTACTAAATTTACTCTAATTGATATAACATTATTATAATTTATGATAAAATTATACAAACACAAAATAACATACACCGTGACTTGTTCTTCTTGTGGCTTAAAACTGAATGCAGGTGGTGGTGGCTTCTTTATTTTTCTTTCAGACATATTTAATAATCGCCAAAACTATATTAATCGAATACCAATGGTAATCCAAATTAGACTCCCAACTGCAACTCTTGAAACAAGATGCCAGACTCGTAACCTATTTAGTGTATATCATATCGCACAAGGCTTTGATAGTTATTTTTTAATTTGTAGGTAATTAATAAATATCAACTTCTAGATAGTGTATTTAGCATAACTTCCTAAAAATATAGAAAACTCACAATCTCTGTTGCAGTACTTTAATTTGACAGTTAATTAATAGTGTTGTCCGATCGTATATATATTTATTTTGGCAATAATGTATATTAATTATGTAAAATTTATATAATATTAGGAAGCAATTTTGAAAATTCTTTACAATTCTTTACCCCGTAAGTATGAATATTATAATAGAAACGAAGATCAACAATTCCACTTTCAGAGGACTTAGATCGTAATATTTTTACTCGCGTATTTACACCTCTACACATCCTATCTACAGATCCTATTATCATCATCTTCTACTACAAATCCAATTAAATAATCTATTTTCAAAAAAAATATGAAAGTGAAGTAAAATTTATTTTTATAATTAGAAAATAAATCTTTTTTTATTAAAATAGTCCTATTTCTCAGAACTTATGAATATATTGCATTAAGTTATCTTCTATTAAATAGCATCTCCTGATTATTACAACATTTAAAAAGCCTTGTTTTATTTAGGAATTAAAAAAAAAATCTCTGATATAAAAAAATATTTATTATGAGGAAAATTTTATAGCTTTTACCGCCTTCTTTGCTGCTTTAATAGCATCTTCTTTTATTCTGAGTTTCTTTTCTTTTTCAGCTAACCCAATAACAACGTCATGATGTAACACATTGTTAACTGCAGATTTGGCAAAAAGTTTACTTAACACATAATCATCATCATCAAGTTTTTTTTCCTTTTTAGAATCATGAAACTTTGTTTTTTTTATTGCAACTAAATTATCAATTTTAGAATCAGGTGATAAATGTCGCTTCTTTTTTTCCTTCCTTTTCTTTAAATCTTCTGTCACAATCAAATCAGGTTTTGTGATAGGAGCTGGGGTTATTGATGCAACATCGTTCTGTTCTTTTTCTTGTTCACATGGAACATCTGCATCTTGAGTTTTGTTTTTTGAATTTAAGACTTCTTGAATTAAGTTATTTTCATAATCTTTTTTTGTATGTTGATACACTATATCTAATTCAGAGAGGGCGTGTTCAAATGGCACATCGGTTTTCTGGTCATCAATAAGATTCACCTCTGGTTCCTCTTTTTTAGGTGGAGGATTTAATATTAAATTCCTTTTTTCCTTGTACGCCTGACGTGGATCCTCTTTACATGATATTGTCTCTGCATCTTTTTTAATTTTTTTACTGATCTCTTTGGCTCGTCTTTTCATTTCTTCCAATTTTTTCTTTGAAAAGGAGATACCTTTACTTAATTTGTTTTTCTCCTTTTTTGATTTATCACCAATGTTTACTTTGGTGTGCTTAAAAAGGGCTGTGGTTTCCGTATCTCCTTCACAATTTAGATTTTCAAGATTAAACAACCCTTGCAATGTACTTGTTGTCAGAACATTTTTTTGGTTTGGATCTACCAGTATCTTGTTACTTAGAAAATTCTTAAAAATCTGTCTCTGATATACTTTTTCCTCTACTGTTCCAGCAGACAATAGTCTGTATACTGTAACATTCCTTTCCTGGCCGATTCTCCAAGCTCTTTCTTTCGCTTGATTATCGGTAGACGGATTCCAATCAGGATCATAAATGATAACTCTATCAGCTCCTGTTAAATTTACACCGAGTCCACCAACTCTTGTTGTAGCTAAAAACACTAAGTATTCTGAATTTTCATTGAATGTTTTTATTAAATTTTGTCTCAAACTTACATTAACAGTACCATCCATTTTTAAATATTTAAAGTCATGGTTTTGTAAATGCTGTTCCAGTATGCAAAGCATTGCTCTTGATTGGGTAAAAATTAATGCTCTGTGTCCCTGCTTGAGCCAAATTTTTAGTAAGGAATGTACCACAGACATTTTACCAGATCTTTTCCAATTGCCAAATGACTGTTCGTTAATATCTTCACTTTCTTCATAAGCCTCATATAGATATAAATCAGGGTGATTACATATTTTCCTAAGGGTTGATAATGCAACAAGTATCCTAGCCCTCATCGGCTCCACATGTTTGCTATCCTTGTCCAGTATGCTTCGAACTGTGCTACTTGTAAGATACCCCATGTATAAATCTTTTTGCTCTTGAGTGAGTGAACAAAATAAGACTTGCTCGTTTTTTTCAGGCAGTTTTATGAGATTCTGAACTTCAGCTTTAGTTCTTCTCAACATATACGGAGTTATCATACTCTTAAGGGCCTTTGCGATCTCTAATGCTGTAGCTTCCTGGTATTCAGTAGCATTTGCATATCCTCCTGTAGTTATAGGAATAGCAAAATGCTCCATAAAAGCCGCATAAGTGCCTAAGAGTCCAGGTCTCATAAAATCAAACAGTGACCATAATTCCTGTAAACTATTTTGCATTGGAGATCCTGTTATGAGAAGTCTATGGGGAGTTTCAAATTTTTTCACTATTTTACTAACTTGCGTATCAGGATTTCTAATTTTATGACCTTCATCTAGTATAATATAGTGCCATTTTCTAGATAACAGGTCTTTTATATATTTCACTATGCCAGCATAGGTTATTAACAAAATACCATGAGACGAATGGATGTCGGCAATAAGTTTATGATGACTTCCACCATGTGAACCAGAATGGTGTAAAACTGCAACCCGTATTTGTGGAAACCAGAAATGAAAGTGTGAAACCCACTGATATATGACTGTGGCTGGTGAAAGAATAATTGAAGGACCAAGGCCACCCCAAGTTCCAGAATCTGTCTTGGATAATCCACCCAAAAAGCCGATGATTTGGACAGTCTTACCTAGACCCATCTCATCTCCAAGCAATCCTCCACTTTGAACTTCATGTAACTCCCAGAGCCATTTAACTCCAGTCCTCTGATATCTATATAACTGTTTCCAAATATAGTTTGGCACACAGAGTTTATTTTGAATTACATGATTTTCGTCAGCATCTTTATTACCATCTAATATATACTGTATATCAGCAGAATTATAGATTCCGTCATAGTTACCCGTAGAAGCTGTTTTTAAACTATTTTTCCAGCTTTCTATTCTATCATTATAAGACTTCTTGTCACCATCATCAATAATCTTATTGAATATTTTTTGCTTCCGTGGTGTGGCACATAAATGAGTATTATGATCTTCTTCCTCACATGATGGAATATAATCTTCATCATCAGAATGGTTGGATGATTGACTTGGTTGATTTGATATAACCCGATCTAGAGTTTTATCTTCTTTTGAGGTTTTTGATATACCTTCTTGTTTCTTCCCAATTTTTTCAGCGGCAAT
This sequence comes from Melinaea marsaeus rileyi, assembly GCA_918358865.1. NCBI lineage: Eukaryota > Metazoa > Arthropoda > Insecta > Lepidoptera > Nymphalidae > Melinaea > Melinaea marsaeus. The sequence goes on from OU911089.1 coordinate 1,989,866, forward strand.
CTGACTTTTTTCAGAGATGTTTATTTCACTATGCTTAATTTCTTGCCTTTGTTTAGCAAGAGCTAATTGTTTTTCTAAATATTTATTGATCATAACATCGACCATTGTAACTTAAAATATTGTGAAACTCTGAGTAATGTTAAAGGAATATTTTCACTTTATACTGTTTACTGATACAGTTTATTTAAAATATATTAATAAAATATAATCTCGAGCTGTAATTATACGATTTAACTTTTTAAACTTTTAACAGTTTTGAACTGTGGTCTTCACTCTTCTACCTCTTGTTTATCTTTCAAGGCGTTATGAATAATCAATAATGTAGGTATTTATTATACAGATTAAAGTCTAAATATTAATATTTAATTGTTTACAGCGATCTGTTATTGGATAGTCTATAAACTGGTAAGGACAGACTATCGAAGAAAAATAGCATAAATATCTGTATAATTATGATACAATAACAACATAGTTGCTACGCTGCTAATGTTTTTGTCACCCTCAACGTTATCATTGAATATGAATAGTTTTCTTTGCATCTAAAAAAATAGATGTTTAGGGAAACAGTACCTACAGTTTGTTATTATCGTATTAAATATAGATAATATAATAATATTTATTATACCCTTATGCTCTCAATGTAATCCTCGTCTCGTTATTACTTTAGACTACTATTTAAATATAGTTTTTGATTTGTTTGTAGGTAGGAGCCATAAAGAAGAGAATTTAAATTGCGACAGATTAACCATTCTATTGAAAAATGAGATATTCTGTTGTGCTTGACCGTTAACAGTTGACACTTGTGATTGACAGTTGACAGTTATTACTGTCTTGATTTTAGTTCACATTTCACGTGTTTATTGGTTATGTTTTTACATTAAATAATACAAGTTCAGCATAGTTTATAACTAGTAAAATATAAAGATATAGTAAGAATACAAAAATAACAATTATAAATAATGCAAAAAATAAAGAGAAAAAGTACAGAGGAACATGCTTCTTCCCCTAAAAAGAAGAAAGTTCAATTTAACGACTCTAAAGAATCCGTAAACGATGTTAGTCATGAAAAAAATAAAAAGTTTGAAAATAAAAAGCCATTTAAGAAAGGAGAATTTAAAAATGCTAAGAAATTTATCAAATCAGGTGTTAAGGGTAAAGCAGGTTTTACAAAAAACACAAAATTTTCCTCTAAAGATGGTAAAAGTGAAAAACCGAAATGGTCGGAAATGAAGAAAGATAAAAAGAACTTACGTTTGGAGCGACGTAAAGCTAAATCAACAGCAGAAGTATTTGAGATGGCACACAAAGCAAAATTATTATCTGCACAGATCCAAAGGTAAATGAAATATATACAAATATCATGATATTTTGTAACATACTATTTATATCAAATATTAATAATGATCACTTAACATTGAAACTGAATGTGTTGTTTTTTATTTTAGAAAAGTTATTAAACAAGATTTTAAAATTAACGCATGTAAAGAGTTACATGCATTAGTGAAAGGCCAATACAAAGCAATTGCACTGACCCACGATTTAAGTCGTGTTATACAAGTCTTGCTCAAGCATAGCACTGATGACATAAAACATGAAATAACCCAAGAGCTGATGGACATCATGGCTACAATGATGCAATCAAAGTACGCTCACCACTCGGTCAAACGTATTCTCAAATATGGGACCGATTTAATAAGACATGAAGTAATAAAAAAACTTTTTGGTAACATTGTGTCACTGGCTTTGCATGCTATAAGTGCACCAGTGCTTGATTATGCATATGGAGAGTTTGCAACTAAAAAAGAAAAGATACACATGCAACAGGAATTCTATGGAGATATGTATAAAAATGTTAGTTTATATTTATATGTTATTAAATAATCTTATATCAATGTCTTAATATGTTAATTTCATTTCAGACAAAAGACGACAGAGTCAAAACACTTAATGATACTTACAAGGACAGTCCAGAAATGAAATCGGCAATTTTGCAATCGTGTAAAGCCAACATACAACGCATTTTAGATAAAAATTTGCACGACAGCGAGTATGTAATTTTACAGATTTATCTTTTAAGATATTTTTTATTTGGTATTTAAAATACTGTATTACAGATTGCTACATTCGGTATTGTATGATTATATACGGGAGTGTAGTCCAGAAGACAGAGTGGAACTTATTTCAACATTAAGTTCATTAATCGTACCGCTGAGTAACTCCCTACCTGGTGTCAATGTTGCCAGCTTATGTGTGTGGCAAGGCACTAATAAAGACAAAAAGGTAATATTTCATATTCTATTTTCTACACACTTATTTATTTACCCTTTATTATTTCTACAGAAGGCTAAAACTTAATGCCTAGTGGTATTCATTTCCCATGTAACTAAGTATGTTGAGAAATTTAGGCATATATATATATATAAAAATATCTGTGATAAAATATTTCATATGTTTTATCAATTCCAATGTAATATTATGGTGTGTATTTTATAAGGAGCTAAAGTATGTAATTGGTTTAACTTACAGGCTATTCTGAAAGTTGTTAAAGAACACGTAGTACCCCTCAGCAAGCACAAAACAGGTTACAGGCTTTTAATAGCTATATTTGATTCCGTTGATGACACAGTGTTAGTGAAAAAGGCAATTGTATCAACTATTGTTAATAATCTGAAGGACATCGCTAAAGACCACTGGGGAAATATGGTAAGAGATAATAAATTGCAAATGAATATCATGGTCACTGGTTCATCTGCAACACCCATCGTTATATTTTCATTCTACTTGACATTAGCAAAATATTTTGTGCTGTTTTGGCACAACTAAAAGCCATCTACTACAAAAAGAAGAAGAACTATTTAATTTATTCTGTCAAAAATTCTCATGAACTAATTATATATTTTTTTTATATATGTATAGATATTTATATTCAGTTTTTTTATTATTTTGCAGACATTGCACTGGCTGGTCAAGCCCAAAGATCCGGCAGCGTTTCACCCGAATTTTATAAAATTCTTAGAAGAGGGCCTTAAAACTGGAACATCCAAAAAAGATGCAGAACTTCGTGTTTCTGAACTCAGAGAACTCGTTCTCCCCGCTATAAAAAGTAACATTGAGGAGGATCCTGAGTTTTGGCTCAAGGATAAATCAACCATGCTGCTGACAATAGCTACTTTGTCTATCGGTAAGATATATATTATACTAGATTATAATTTTTCCTAACCTAACCTAAATTTTTATTTATATAAAACATTAAAATTATCGAACCTGATATATTTATTAAACAGACGAATTTGAACGCACCTATAAATATTTGACAATCGAGTGACAATTTATTTTTAAAAAGACCTCAAAAGATGAACATTTTAGGTGCTGGTCAACAATATAACTGAGGTTTTCAATATTTATTTATTTATTTACTCTTTATTGTACACTACAATACATATATCTATCAATCTCCTTCGTGTTTTCTCCACACTTTATCACATGTGTCTACAACAACAAGTCTCATAAACAGAAACTTGAAATTAGCTAAATATTCCAAGCATATTTGTGAATGAAGCCATAACGAAAAAAATATATATTGTATTTGAAAATTAAATTGTATTATTTTGTACTTTCCGTTACTTTTACGTTCAAACTTTCCCTGATCGTCCACAATTATTTTAACATCAAAATTAGCTTATTAGTTACAAAGATTCTTGACTTTTAGTGAGACACTGAAACTAACTGATTTTTATATATAAAAATTTTGTATTATGGGAGTAATTGCGAATGTTCTATTGTATTGTATTGTTATTCTATTGTTCTTCTATTGTATTATATTAGAAAATTCGGAAAAGGCCTTGGAGGAGTTGGCGAAAGTAATCTGCAAATCGGATTGGACCATCACAATAAATGACAAAAGTTTATTAGCTATAGAGGACGCAGGTATACATATGTGTTTGAAGAAACTGGCCGCTCTAGATAAGAATTCACAGGATTCACTCGGAAATGCTATTTGTGAAAATATTGAGGAAGAAACTGTAAGTATTCATTTATTAATATATAACATTAAGAATATATGAAGCAGTATTGTTTTTAAAAAGACTATTATTTTTAATAAATTATCAAATTCTTTACAGTTAAAAGTATGGCTGGCTACGAATCGAGGGTGTTTCTTTGTTTTAAAGCTTATCGAGAATAACGAGGGAAGCATAGCAAGCAAGCTGATTAAAAAGATTAAACCACATACAAAATTATTGAAAAAGCAATCCTCGGAAGGTGCTAAGATACTTCAAAGTGTATTAGAAAAATAAAAACATTGATACATTAAAAATATTTTATTTACCAATCACTGTGATGTCAACTTATAAATACTTATTAGTTAATCCAGATTTTATCTAAAGTATTATTACTAATTTTGTCAGTAACGGTGAGTGTCTTCTGAAATAGTTCGTCTTGTATGATGTCCATTGGCCTGAAACACAGAGGTATTACTTTGGTAACAATTATGATATATTTTTATATAAATTGCAATGAGGTTGTTACTTTGTTTGTAATACTGATGAAGGTAGTTAAAAATCATAATCTTTTTAACATTTATTAGCTTCGGTCGTGTTTTTTAATGTACAAGATGATGGATTTGAAACTTAGTAGCTATCACGGGCATATGACAAAGTAACAATATGAAAAAAATATATAAAAATTGATTTAAAAAAACAGGCGTCATAATTTACAAATTTAAAAATAAATAATAGTAAAAAAAATTTAATAAAAAACTGGCTTCACAAAATCAAAATTTAAATTAAGAATATTGAAAAAAGGTTATAAAATGATTTGCAAAGTACAATAAAAGAGCGTGAAGTGCTTTTTAAATAGTGTATTGACACTGCTCCCCACACTTTTACAGCGATATTTTTTATTTGCTCTTTTCGATTCACACACAATTTTAACTTTTTTTTTTCTTTCTATCTATTCTGACATGCACATTATTATGAGGTTATAAGTTTCTTTATATTTTGCTAGATTTAGATACTTTTTAATTTAGGTGATATTTATTAATATTAAATAGGCATATTTAATATTATTGGCCTTTATGAGTTTTTAACTTTTTTTTAATTGAAGCAAAAAAAAAAAGGTTCAAAAAGTGTCAGCTACATGTATAATTTGTATATATATATATGCATTTTTACCTGCTGGCATCCAAAATATCCCAATTATCATCTTTCAATTGCATATACATGTCCAAAACTTTCTTCTGAAACTCCAAAACTTCATACCTTCAAAAAAAAAACATAATGAACATATCAGTTCCAGTTTGTATTTACATTAAATTATAACAAAGTACCTTTCATTTCCAAAACCTTTTCTCTTCATAACATTTTCTATGGACATGTTTAAGAAAAACACTTTATCTGGTTTTGGAAGCCGAGAGTCTGGACTCTTGCACCAGTTTATATCCAACCCTAGAAGTAAAAAATTATTAAAAAATAATATGGTATACCACAATAATTTATCAGTCATTATTACAGATAGTATTAAGTTACACAATAATTTATATTAATCCTTCGCACAAGAGGTGACTCACACACCACAAATTTTGTAGTGTGGTTTAATTATCTAAGATTTCTTATTTGGCCGTATCATGTTCAATTTTGTGGTCTTTTTCCAAATACATCCTCCTAAATGGAAAACTTCATAACATTCTAAGGAGTAAACAGTTTGAGTTGCTGAGTAGTCTACAGAAATGTCCTCGAGTGCAAAGTGTTAATACTATTAGCAACTTTGTAGCATATTACAAAGTAATAGAAATTACAATATATTTCTAGTTTTTTTTTATATTATTACATTTGTATAGATAGTTCTTGATTAAAGATCAAAAATTTTATTTACCTTTAGCCGCTGAAAAAGCTACACCCGAATAACAATATCTGTCTAACACAACAGTAGTGCCAGCTTCTAAAATTTTAATTATATTGGCTGCCTTCTCCCATCGATTTGCAGAAAACAACAAGTGTATTGCTTCATCAGATAATTCATTCTATAATTATTATGAAGGTGATTAATCAATACATTAAACTTAATTTTATAAGATATTATTCAACTCTGTACCATACCTTAGAAGTCAAATAATTATTGATGACTTTGCCAATTTCTGAGGTCCTATCAGGAAAGTTTGAGTACACAGCTGGTATTTGCTTTTTTTTTAAACTTTCCACTGGAATATATGTCTTGCATTATTTTCATCACTTAACTTACCATACATAAGAAAAGTTACCAATATCTTAGATATACTTACCAAGGTTCTTGCATTGTGTAGTTTTACCGGTTCTGTCAACACCTTCAATAACAATGAGCGCTCCACGTTTTAAACCCATTATACAAACTTTTTTGGTTCTTACTATCCAATGTTGTTCACAAAATTTTCTTAATTTTTCTTTTACACCTTATTAACTCAAGAACACAACTATATATATGAAATGAGATAATTATATCTGAGTTTAAGAGCTTTTTAGGATCGTGCTGTGATTTTTCATGTTTTTATTCTAGATCTATATATTTGACATTCCAGAAAGTAACAGTTCGCGCCAAATTTTGCTGTCAACTATGGTGTTAAATTAACATTCGTTTATCAAAATCTTCTAACTTTTGAAATCTTTATTTTTGGCGTTAAATAGAATTTAAGATTTATGTTATTAGTAATCTATGATGTGTACATAGTGATATTTTAAACTAGATACTTACGTATTTCCAATAGAAATAAGTAATACCGCACTGCACCGCACAATTGCGTCGATTCAACTCGCTGTACTGTACCATGGCAAGCCATAGCCATTGCTTGAAACCTCCTCCGCCTCCTCGTGTACCTGTCCGCTATCAATCTCACTTGGGCTAGTCCATGGGCTTCACGGAGTCGGTTAATTCGCGGGAAGGATGCAGACCCTGAAGTTTGATGCTTCTGCCAGGGCTGCAGCAGCTTGAAAAAGGGCAGGCGTATCAATAGGGATCCGGGCTCTAGAGTTCTGAAGAGGCATGACTCTCTGGCCTACACGACAAAAGAGGAAACCAATCTCTTAGGCACTCTTTTTGCTTCCAACTCGACTTTGGACGACCAAGGCCGACCAAGACACCGCCAACGATCCCGCGATGTCAGAACTCAATGCCAGAAATAGTTTTTCGTCAAAAAAACTATCCGGCAGTCTCTATTTTCCTTTGACGTTCACAAGTCGAGGGGGCCGGATGGCATTTCTCCATTGGTGCTACGAACATGTATCCCTGAGTTGACCTCAGTGCTAAAGCGTCTATTTCGGTACTCCTATCTTAAAGGCGTAGTCCCGGTCGTAGAAGTGTGCCCTTGACCATCCGATCCCTAAAATAGTGATAGCTCGGACCCAGCTAACTACAGACTTTATCGCCATTACCTCTCTTTTCTTCAAAATAATGAAGAACCATATTAACCGACAGCTCCTAACGTACCTCGAAGATCACCAGTTGATCAATGACAGGCAATATGGCTTTCGCCATGGACGATCAGCTAGTGATCTTCTTTTAAACCTCACGCACCGATAGGCGTCGGTTATTGAAAGCAAGGCAGAGGGTCCTTCAGTTAATCTGGATATGGCAAAAGCCTTCGATCGTGTATGGCCAGAAGCCCCTTTCTTTCGCAGCTTCCTTCTTGTGGGATTCCTGAGAATTTAGGCAATTGGATCGCCTGCTTTCTCATCGGGCGGAGCATACAGGTCGTTCTCGACGGTTTTTGCTCGTACCGCAAGCCCGTGAAGGCTGGTGTACCTCATGGCTGCGTGCTATTTTCAACTCTGTTCCTCTTGCACATAAAAGATATGTTGGATATTCCCAACATATATTGTTATGCGGATGACAGCACTTGGAATGGGGTACATTCCGGCCGTGCAGGTCTCTCTCGGGAAAATGTCGACGAGAAACTTGTGTCTTCTATACAATCCTCCCTGGGGATGGTCTCTAAGTGGATTGAACTGAACCACGTTCAATTGAAATCCCTAAAGACAAGTTTGCGCGTTTAAAACTAAGAAAAACGCCCCTATGACGTATCACCGCTCTTCGAGAGCACTCCTCTCAATGGCTCACCAAATATCAGAACACTGGGGCTCGACATTTCGAGCGATTGTCAGTTTCATGGTCATGTGGAGAGCAAGACCAAGTTGGCCTCGATGAAATTGTGAGTGATCAATAAAACGAGGCAGTATTTCAAGCCTGGCCAAAGACTTGCACTCAATAAGGTGCAGGTCCGGCCACACATGCATACTGTTCTGATCTCTAGTCCGGATCATCCCAATATCAGATTTTACCATTTGACAGCGTAGAACGGTGAGCTAATTTCGGCGGTATTTCCAGATCGGTACGACATTAGTACCTTCAGAAAAGGTGTATACTCCTATCTTCAAAGCAGGCAACGCTCAGGTGAATCCTGGGATGATGCAAGGGTTTATGGGCTGCGGTGATCACATATCAATGATGACCTGCCAAATCGTTTGCCCTCCTCTAACATTAAAAAAAGACCCTCTTTGCCGGGGTACAGCCGCGGACTCGCTACAGGCTTCTTTCTGTTCGCAGAGTGGACTTACAACGCACGTGGTTGTTTGGGGCGGAGCGTAGGTCGCTTGGATTTTGGAGCTGCCTGCCTGTCTGTCTGCCTTTAAGGACCTTTCTGCGCGTTCGGGCTTTGCGGATTCAGCCTGTGTGTAGGCCAAGCGTAGACTCTATTTGCCGTAAGAAAGGCCACGAGGTCGCTTGCCCCCACAGACCTGTAGGATGCGGATTCTTCATCATTTGACGGGTTTTGGTATTAGGGAATTGAAACCCCGTTAGCGACGAGGGCGTCCCTGTAGGGGACACCCCCGGAAACGCCACTATCTGATTTAGTGGGTAACCTTAAAAATGGCAGCATCCACTATGCTGCCATAACTATCATATAACCGCCCTTTTCCTACTCTGTGTAGAAGGATGTGTACCTAAAAACTTAACAATTTCTTACAACAAGCATGCATTGTTTGAAAAGTCATTGGTCAGATCTCTAATCTCAGTTAACCCTTTCTATTATGCTCTACTGGTGTCAACTAAGTGAAGAAGAAGTAGAGAATGGTTATATTTATAACAAGCTTTGCAGTGCTAAGGATGGCTAAGCAGATCTAAATTGTACTTTATAAATTCAGTCCTTGAGCATGATGTCTTTCGTGGTTATTTACCTATGTATAGCATAGTCTATGCTTATGAGTTATGACATTTCGTCCAATGCTAACTGTCAAAATCATCTACCACGAGCGTGTTTAATTTTGCGTTGTTGGTTAAGGTTATGTTTTTATTGAATTAAATTGAATAGATTATAACAAATTCGTGACATGGACATCGTAAACGAAATATTAGAAAGAGAACAGAAAAAGGCTGAAAAGTATAAGCCCATTACGGTCGAGAAACACTTGGAACTTGACTATGATGTCGGAACTTTACTCGTGTCTGATACCAATGATCTGGACCTTAAGATTTTAAAGTAAGATACCATTCCTTGATCATTTAAAGTATAAGGTAGAATGTTATTTTGAGGCTTGTGTTCATAAAGTGTAAGAATATATTTAATAATATTTAATGTAATGTTGCAATAGAAATAAAATTTTCTTTCAAATTTCAGGACAGACAGTGATAGGGATGCATATTTACAATCTTTATCCCGGGACAATACACAGCTACTTCTCAACAAAATCTGGGAACTTCCAACAGAAAGGATTGAAGAAGCTATAGTGGTGAGATTGCCACAACCCACAACAATCTTACCACGATCCAAACCAGTGCCCAAACCAAAACCTCTAACAAAATGGCAAGAGTTTGCCAAATCCAAGGGAATTACTAAACAGAAGAAGGATAAATTAAAATGGGATGAACAACTTCAAAAATGGGTTCCTCTCTATGGGTAATTACATTTTAAAAATAGTGTTACATTTTCTTCATTATAATTATTATTTATATTTTCTAAGTATCTTAAATTAATTTTTAAAATTATTCTAGAAGCAAAGATTCAATGATTTGCACAGCTATTGGTTGTGGATTACATTTTCAAATTTATGTATAGACAGACTTTTTGAAATGATTATTATATATGTATGTAATCATAATATTAACTTTATAATTCTAGATTCAGAAAAGCCGCAGCTGAAAAAGAGAAGGATTGGCTTATTGAAGTACCACAGCATGTTGATCCAATGACCGATATGTATGAGAAAAAATCAAATGAGAAATCAGAAAAAGTAGCTAAAAACGAATTGCAAAGGTTAAAAAATATTGCCAGATCTAGGAAAGTAAAAATTCCAAGAGTAGGCCTCCCCGTCACTTCCGACAAAGCCTCTGCAACACAGGTATTACAATTATTCTAAAATGGTTAAAATGTATCAATTTGGTGCCTACTAATTGTATTGCTTTATTCAGTTATCAACTGCAACAGTTGTAGCTAAAGCTTCAACGGCATCTCTCGGTAAATTCCAAGCCAAGCTGCCTAAAGAACAGGAAGCCAGAGGTAAAGGGGTGCACGAGCTCATCCCTGGTAAGGTGAAAAAACGTAACGCTCCAATACCCACACCTCAAGTTGAACGAGAAAATAATTTAAATCTTATCGACAAAATATTAAACAAGAGACCCAAGCTCGATATGGAAAAGGCAGTCACAAAACACATTCACCAAGAACAGACACAGTAAGTCATTAATAATTTAACCTCTAAATTGTAATTTTGTCTGCATGCATATATAATGTTTCCGAGGACAAGTATTTTGTATCAAGTATATGTTTATTCAGCAGCTTCAAAAATCAAGTATCCCTGGTTTTAACTGCACAGGTTATTGTTTGTCTTGCTAGAGACAGATTTCTTTGTTAGTACTATTAGGCCGGGTTATAAATTGATTGCAATTCTTCTAGTTGTTCATAAATTGCTCACTCAATATTGACTTTTAAGAAACAGTGATCACAAAAAGAAATACCCGGCTGAGTTTTTTCTTAGTACAGGAACTGTTGCTTTAATTTTAAGTTGGTGTATGTCTTTACAGAAGGGCTTACTACGATAATTATAGTATCAAAGTAGTCCTCACACTTACATTTACTAGAGCCGCCAACAAATCCTCAATTTTGACTCACTGCGCTCGCGATATCTCGGGTACCGTTTGCATATTGAGCGAAGCGAGCCCTGTGTATTGACTCATCGTTTACCATTGACTTCATTGGGATATCAGTTTTTTGACATGATATTAAAAAAATAATAATAATATTTTTTTTGAGGACATTATTCAAATTCTTTTTTTAAAAACCATCTTCTAATGTGTGTCTTTTTGATTACAAAGTTTCATAATTTTCCATCAAGTAGTTTTCAAGCCAATTTGTGACAAAGAGTTGTAAAAAGTCTCCAGTAAAACGCTCCGCTCACTTCGTTCGCTTCGCTCAATTACAAAAGTAATCACTGCTGGAAAAACTATAAATAAATAAACTTTTTAATATCTAGTTATGTACCACATCATATTGTGTTATTGCATATTATATACACTTGGAAGACCTTCATACAATTTATATATTTTTTAATCAGGAGATCCGAGGAGAAAAAGACCATGAAACCAATGAAGGGAAAACGTAAAGTGAAAGGAAATAACCCAACCAACTTCTCCGCGAAGAAACCCAAGGCAGGAAAAGGTCAACGTAACCTTAACAAAAAGACACCAGGACGGAAAAGGAGATAACTTCACAGCGCTAACTAAATATTTTGTAAGCTAATGAAATATTATTAATAAAGTAAAAACTAACGTGCTTATTTTTATTTGTATTACTAAATATTTAAGTCACTCATATTTTGTAATATTTAGTTAAAATAATTTGATGTAAAGAGGTTTCATGTGCACAGATTATGCCTTTTATGTTTTCATGTCTTACTTTTGTTTGGGGGTCGAGTGGGAAATAATGCTTTTGGCAGTAAGTCTGACCACTGCACTTTTTGGCAATAAAGAAATTACTAAAATATGTTCAAAATTGGTGTACATATGTAACAGGCAAGACTTTTATATGTATATATGTACAAATAATAAACAAAACATATTAACAATAATAAAATAATCCGAAGGTTGTCATAGGGTTGGCCAAGTTAACATTCTTAATAGATTATTAAAACACATGGAATCTAACAATAGTCTAGACTATTTGTTTTAGTATTACCAATTGAATTGCTTTATTAGTTTGATCTGTGACTAATATTAAAAAAATATAGTAGATAAGTTAACTTAGCTAGAGTTAAACTGTCAGCAAAATGTCAATACAGTTCATTCAGATGGGGAAAAACAAATATTGTAGTAAGTAATGATACAATGGTTCAATATATACTGCCACTAACTATATAAGGATTTATTTTTAATAAATAAAAACTTTTTCAAGTTATATTTTTATTATATTAGGATATATTTTATTACTAACATGGAGAAGGTAATATAGTATTAATACTGTATACAATTATATTAAATAATTATTAGTATTTAAACAAACTAACAAAGTTAACGGCTTATCAACTTATCACGGACAGCTATAGCCAGGAAATTAACGAGCGCTATGATAATTTCAAAAAGAATTTTTAACACTAAACCCACCAAGTACCGGTCAAATTGACCGTTCTTAAACTTTTGTAAAACTTACACATTTTTTAGTTATTTCCATTATTACCTGCGTTATATAATAAAATAACTTTTAATTACCAGTCAATTTTCTGCCGAACAGGTATACAAGAAATGTCGGTAGGTTTAGTGTTAAATATTTATATATATATTTTATAGATAAATAAAATTAATTTAATTCTTAACATCACTATAAGCTCAATAATACACTACACTATTATTGCTCGCACTAAAACAAATATAATAAATATTGTCTATTAAATAATATTCCTATTTACACTATAAAGCTAAAATGGAAGCGTCTACAGTTTTTATTATAATATTTACTCATTTATTTGATTTATCAAGAAATATAGACAAAATAAACCAATAGTATAATATTGCACCAAATTATTGTCTCATCAATTTTTAAATAAAGATTATAATGTATGGACAATTTCAATTAATTGAGTAAATATAAAAATATTTAATATTACAACTACATATATTATTAATTATATAATTTTATAATTTATTATATATCTTAGCATAAATCTGATTTTAAATTTATATTTATCTTTTAAATTTATATTTGATACTATTTTGAAATTAAATTATTATTTTCATAAAATAATTTATAACGGAATATATATAAAATAAATTTACACAAATTAGTTATTAACAACCCTGCATAATTATATAAATTCATTATAAATGTAGGATGTTTTAAAGTTTAGTGATAAAACATACTTACATGTAAATGGTATATAAAAATAATTTTATAAGTATTAACAGTAACTTTGATTATTTTAATGAATATTAATCTAAGGGTACAGGAGATCAAGTGTGGAATAGAAAAATTATCTTCTATATACTATTTTATATGAATATACTCTGATAACACTAAACCTACCAGTACCGGTCCAATTGAATGTTCTTAAACTTTGGTAGAACTTGCACATTTTTAAATGTTATAATATCGTTATCAAACTACATGACAATTCTTAGAATATGCATCTAATATTTTCTACACTCTTTACTTTTAGTTATTTCCATTATTACCTGCGTTATATAATAAAATAACTTTTAATTACCGGTCCATTTGACGGCGTGCGGAAAGAACAGGTATACAAGAATTGTCGGTAGGTTTAGTGTTAACGCCTGAATGCATTTATAATTATATACATTATAATTTGTCCGTACATTTCTTGATATGACGTTTCCTAATAGCAATTTTAACTATCAAGACAAGCTTATATATAATGGAAATTTATAATAAAAAATATATTAAACAATTATTATTAAGCGTAGTACAGTAAGATTGTCAAAAAATATATCATACGGATAGAAGGTCGCAACTCAGTCAAAAATGTAGCTTAAATTTAAATACTTCTCTTGCCGTAACATTTCTTGCATATAGTGTAAATATTTGATTCGGCGTTATGCCTGCCTTTATGGTGACACACAATATGGACTATTTTTAAATTTTTCTTTGTAAATATCTGTAAATAATATATATCGCTTGCAATATAACCGTTAAGTGAATCTTCGTTACACGAGTTACAGTTTATATTTTCATTGACAACATTTTTAATTGCTTCTTGTATTTTTGGTATTATCGATCTTGATAATTCAACTTTATGATCCAGATTCCAGGTCTGAAAAATTATCCTTTCCTCACGGCTTCTATACGGGTTAATAAGATGATCGTCTTCATATAAACACTTGCTATTATTCCACAATCCTCCACACTTAAACAGACCATTTTCATTACACATTCTTATATTCTGATTACTTTTTCTATTAAAATAATCCCCATTATGGTTATTACTTTCAAGGCATTTTCGTAGCTCTAATAGGAACAGATCGATGATCTTCTTGCTTTGCCCATTTTTTGTGTGAATATACAAATGTGAAGTCTGCAGGGCTGTTTTAGTTTTGTAATAATAACCCCTCATACGTTCTTTAGCTCTCTTTGACATTGATTGCTCCTTCGTTTTCTCACTTGCTTCCAGACCTATAATATTGTTGCAAAAAAATAATTATTTATTTATTTAGCTTCACGCCATATCCCTTGCGGGGTAGCCAGAGACGACGGAGCGCCAAACGCTACGGTCCCTGCATACCTCTTTCGCCTCGGCCACAGACATCAACCTCTTCATACATGCCCTCCGGGGGGTCCTCGTGCTTTTTACGTGACCTTCCACCAGTATCATAGATACTGTGTTTTGGAAGGTCACTCAAGGCCTCCCCCTATCTCTTCACTATATAAATCTTTTTTACCATTCTTTCATCACTCATTCGTTCGACGTGCCCAAACCACCTGAGCACGTTCTTCTTCATTCTCACCGTGACATCTTCGCTAGTACCTGCCATTCTGTGGATCTCTTCATTGCGGATTCGATCAGCTAGACTGACTCCGCATATTCTGCGAAGAGATCGCAGCTCCACAGCATTCATCTTTCTTACATTCTTCTTCTGTGTTACCCACGTTTGGCTGCCGTATAACAGCGTCGGTAGCAAAACTGCATTGTGTACAGCCAAACGTGCAGCTATACTGACGTTTTGCCGTCTCAACAATGCAGTCAAAGCGCCATTGACTCTGTTACCGGCAGCAATACGCCTTTCCACATCCATTTCGTATCTTCCGTCTCTGCTAAACATACTTCCCAAATATACCACTTCATTCACTTGTTCTATTATCTTATCATTTACGTTGATCTTACATTCTGTTCTTTCTTCATTTCTTTCAAATATCAGAACCTTCGTCTTATTTACATTCAGGTTAAGACCATTAATTTCACACCCATCTTTCAGAGTGGTGACCAATGCCTGCAAATTGCATTCTGATGATGCAATGAGCACTGCATCATCTGCATATAGCAAGCAATTGACCTTAAGGTCACCTACTTTCACTCCCATGTCACTATTTTTCACTCCTTGGAGACAACTATCCAAATACAAATTGAACAACCAAGCTGACATAGCGCAACCTTGCTTAACACCCGATTGGATGTCAAACCAGGGCGACATGCTAGCTCCTACTCGCACACAGGTTGAGTGATCTCGGTAAAGAGACCTTACAGCCTGTAGCAAGGGTCCGTTCACATTGTATCGGGGCAGTATCTCCCATAACTTCTTTCTCACAACCCTGTCAAACGCCTTTTCCAAATCCACAAAAGCACAGAAAACCTTTTGGTTTAGGGTCAAAAACTTTTCCGTGATCATGCGGAGGAAAAAGATCTGATCTATACATCCTCTTCCAGGTCTAAAACCTTCTTGGGCCTCCCACAACAGCACAACAACACAAAAAATAATTATATTTAGCTAAAAAATTTAAATTTAATTAGTAATAAGTAAAAGTATATTACAAACCTACAAACCAATCTGGATCTTCCGATCTTTCACTGACCATCGTTTTAGCATTATTTGCTGTTGCTATGTATTTTTGAAATACCTTTAATTTCTCTTTAAGATTAACATTAAGAAATTCCTTTGCAGCCTTCCCTGTGTCAAAGTATTCTTTTTTTGCAGAACAAATCATACCGTAGTAAAAGTCAAAGTCTAGAAATGTTGAGAAAAGTTATAAAATATTTTTTATATTAACTAATATGTAAATAGACAGAAATGTTGAGTAAGTAACCTAAGATATATTTCAATGATTTATTAACTTCTTTAAAAGATAGAAAGTATAGGCCAAATTGAAGAGTTCATTTTGTTCAATAACAAACCAGAAACCATTGATTCCTTTTTCTGTAACAGTATAAATAGTGTTTGTGGCGGCAAAGTTTTGAGGTAATCGTCGTCATCCACCTGCGTCCCGTCCTCCGCTACGTGGAGTCGACATTCTGCGCAACTGACATTGAACTGGAAACCGAGAATGTAAATTGGGTCACGGCTACACAAATAGGTCAAGAATAAACCTTGACCTGATTATTTAAAAACTACAGGAGCAATTTAACATTGAAAATGAATTAAAAAAATATCTTCATATTCATATGTGATTATTGGTACACCAGTTATGAATAATAATAAAGAAAACTTACGCCTAACTTTTTACACGACTTGTCGATAAGTTCTTCTAAGTTTTCGGCAGCAACACCAATTTTTTTTTCTCTTTTAACATCTGTTACTTTGTATCCTTTTTTCATTGCTTTAATTATAATGAGCTTTCAATTGCCACGAAACACTTCAAAACAAAGAAATAAATTACTACCGCAAGCACTACACCGTAGGCGCGAACAACTTGTATGAGATTGAGTTATAATCGGAAATTTGAATTAAGAATCAAATGTCTAAAGTTCTGTCACCTGTCAACTAGTGAAGCCAGTTTGAAGATTTAAATAATGGTAGGTACATTAAGCCATAACTATATGAAAAGTGAACCAAAAGTTCAAATGATTGATGACGCTAATATTTATATATATGTATGTAATATGTATGATGATCGGGAATCGTTGACATAATTGTTAGTATTTATAATTAATATTCAAACTTACAGTCTTTAAATTTCGAGAGTTATTGTGAATGATATTTATGAGGTCTAGAGACAAAAGTGCGACTGAGAGTACTGGTTGAATTAGTTATGGAGTAGTTTGTTAATGCATGCTTTTTTATTATGCAAATAGTGTAGTAGTAGTCAAATGCTATACTAAGATCATCAGTTACAAAGCTGTTAACGAACTCGAAATTGGTGGACGTTAAACTCGCTATTTTTGTGTTCCAATAGTTCGCTTACAACTGGATATTGAAATGGGCCCATAACCCGAACATTGTACAGAAAATTGAGTTTCGACCAACCAACATATTAGAGATGGCATGACATGCATTCTGCATCGTTACCTTTGAAACCAACATTGATATTGTGTTGCCTGAATGTGTGATCATAATTCCAACAAAAATAAGGGAATGCCGATTATATTTTAAATCTCTCAGATAATATTTTAAACCTTATACTCTGTATATAGTTTATTCGTATTATGTAGTAAACGTGACGTATGTAGGTTTCAAAGTATTTGCGTTACGCCGCCTCTAGGACGCTCAAGGAGCTAGAGTACCGACCTACGTTATGTACTTGTAAGAAAATTGTCAACGCTTGACAAATGACAGATTATTTTGTATATTGCGATCAGTCTTAATCTTAAGTGTCAATCGAAAATTTGTATTTGTATTGGCTTAGAAAATCTTATGATTCACGTATGTGTTGGAATATTGAGCTTTCTAAAAGTTATAAATTGATGGTAAAACATATCCAAAATATGTCAACTGAAGTACCGAAAGGGATATAGTAGATGCCTGTCACTACTATTATTTTAATTAAAATTAATTTAATGATAAATCAGAATTAAAATCATCATAACAACAGAAAATGAGTAGTGAGTTAGAAAAAACACATTGTTTTAAAGTAGAGAATAAGTTCATTGTAAAAAGCGGTTGCAAGAAACGTATGTGGAGATCCCTTAAACAAATATTAACTGCGGAACGAACACTTCCCTGGACCGAAGAGGCTGTTTTATGTAATTATAATATGTATTTTCTGATAACACTAAATTAATTTATTTACTTGTTACAAGACATTATCTCTTGCAGATTATTCGATTAATGCACCACCAACATTTAAACCTACAAAGAAATATTCTGACATATCAGGACTCCCAGCACCTTATATTGACCGACATTCTAAGCTTTTCTATAGCAATGCAGAGGAGTTTGCTACGGTTCGAAGTTTACCAATGGATATAACAGCTGGATATCTTTTATTAAGAGGAGCCAGCACTATAGTTGGTTAATTTTATTTTTAAGTCATTTGGTAAATAATTATTATGAAATAAAGAAGTGTCTGACACATTCACCGAAACTGAATTATGTTTTTATGTTATAAGTATTATCTTTCAATATCATTAATAAACATTTCTTTTCCTTACCAATATGAAACAGTTTACAATAATGATATTATGCAATTATTTTTCTACTGAAAATGTTTACTAGTAACAAATGTTTTATTACAGCATCCATAGGTCTTGCTAATGTATCATTTTCATCTACAGTTAACATAACTTAACACCATAACTAATAAAGACGAATAACAATAACAGTTGTCTATATTATTATAAATAATTTAGTTATAATTATTATTATGTGTATTAAAATATACTAGTTAAATATTGATGTTTGTCAAACAGTGATCACAAGGTCTTATTTTGTGTGGTACTAAAATAGGTTCTGATACTTCAATTTGACGTACACAAGTGATCAATGGTGTTGTTTCAAAGAGGAAAACTTTTAAATAAATAATTATTTACATTATAATATTAACTTTATAATTACCAATACCGAGAATACTTACTGAGTTTTTTTGGGTTCAAATAGTATTTATAATTGGTTAAAACTAATGCTAAAGCACATATAACCCTGTGAATAATATACATACATACATATATATATATATATATATATATATATATACATACACCAAAAATTATAAAAAAGTTTTATTATAGATCTTTTCAACGGATTATTAAAATCCACTGATTTAATTAGCTGTTATTATTTTAATATGAATTTATTTAATCGTCCCGTCATCGAGTTTTTAGTGAAAGAAGGAAATGGGCCAAAGGCCATCAATGATTGTATGATCGCAGTATACAAGGACTCTTTACATTCCTATTTTATAATAAGATATTAGGCTGAACAATTCAAGTGGGGAGGTGAATCCATTGACGATAAATCGTTTAACGGAAGGCTTATGGGAGCAACCACACCTGAAATCATTGCCAAGGAGGAAAAGATTGTGCTTACAGACCGTTGTTTAAAAGTTTCTCAATTAGCTACCGAACGCGGCGTTTCAGAATCATCGATTTTGAGAATTCTACACGAACGTTTGTTCATGAACAAGGTCAGTGCAAGATGGATCCCATGAAATCTGACGCTCGTCCAGAAGAAAAACCGTGTTCTCATTACAATAGAAAATTTGGATCTATTTAAAAAGGGAGTGAAGCTTTTCTTTTTAAAATAGTAACGGGTGATGAGACGTGGATTCACCCGTGGGACCTGGAGACAAAACAAAGAATCCATGCAATAGAAACACAAGGGTTCCCAACCGCCGATGAAATTTCGCACTCAGCCGTCTGGATTAACTTAAATTAAATTTAATACGCCTATGTGCTAATTTTTGCAATTTATATTATGGTATTATCCTATATCCTTATATTATGTGGTACTACATTTTGTTCAAAAATTTTTACGATTTTTTTTTTCAATCTTTCTGCAATAATCTCAAAACCTATCTCTATTTGATTAATTTTTTACAATTTCTGCTATTTTATTTATATCTATATGCACTCTCAGCTCTTTTTCGAACCTCCTATAGCTAAATATGGGACATTCTGATAATAAATGCAGAATGTCTACTTCTGCGTCCAGATCGCATGGACGCGACGAATTCTCATTGCACCCGAAACGGTGTAGATACGCGGTGATAACATACATACATAAAGCGAGGCTGCTTCTCGGAGCCTTATATCCAAGGGAAGCAACTCCGTGAGAAGTAGCGCCGAGTTGAAGGAGACGGTTTTTGAATTAAATTTAACAACATAGATTGAAGCCGTGGATTGTGCATCTCTATAAAAATTCTAGGCATGGCGTTTTTACTGTGCTCCGGTTATCAAACCACTCCAATATTTTATATTTCATTTTTTTTTTGCTTCACTTATTTCTTTCTAGCTTTTTCCATGTATTGCCTCCTCATAGCTCTTCTTAACTTCCGCAAATCTCTTGCGTCTTCCTAACCCTCTCTTAACAATTGGGACATGTTTTCGCCAGAAAAGTATTTATTTTTTTGTCGGTTTTACCCTTGTCCCCGTAAATCCTTGGTTTTTAAACGTTGCTTTTATTATTTAAGCCTGTTCTATCACCGTACGTACGAGACTTGGACACGTTTGAATTCCCTTCGCAAGAATAAAATTTAGTCTTGAACGATTAGATAGATAAATATTTTAAAACGATTTAAATGTTTCGAATTTTAATTACAATTTTTCTTGAACTTGGGAAACTTGAAACAAAGAACATGATAATTGAGCGAAGCGAACGAAGTGAGCGGAGAGTTTTACTAGAGTCTTTTTACATTCTTTGTCACGAATTAGCTCGAAAACTATTTGACGGAAAATTATGAAACTTTGTAATCAAAAAGATACACATGAGGTGATTGTTTAAAAAAAAATTGAAAAATGTCCTCAAAATTATTATTATAATTTTTTTTTAATGTCATGTCAAAAAACTGATATCCCATTGAAGTCAATGGGAAACGATGTGTCAATACACTGGGCTCGCTTCGCTCAATATGCAAACGGCACCCAAGATTTCGCGAGCGCAGCGATTAGGAATTGAGGGTTTGTTGGTGCCCCTAGTATACTGTGCTATATAGATTCTATTATATAATTTGGAACCAAAAATAAGTAAACTGGTTAAACATTTGTGGTTCTAAATTCAAATATCGGATTACCTATTAAAGCGTTAAAGAAGTCAAAAGTTATCTGTGACCACAGAGTACCATAGTCTATGACTCAGAACTTAGAAAACTACGTCACACGTGTTATAACTGTTTGGAAGTTGGGATTTATTAATGCGTTGTAGAGATTATTCGTTGCTATAAACTAAAAAATAAAGCAAAATGAGTTACGGAAGACCCCCGCCGCGTATAGATGGCATGGTTTCTTTAAAAGTGGATAATCTTACTTATCGGACATCTTCGGAAGATTTGCGTAGGGTTTTCGAAAGGTGTGGTGAGGTCGGTGATATTTATATTCCAAGAGACCGATACACCCGTGAAAGCAGGGGATTCGCATTTGTCAGGTTTGATGATTATAATATGATTGTACAATAAAAATTTTTTGATTGTATCGTTTTGTCCTATAGAAACAAATCATCTTTTTTATGTAGGTTCTTTGACAAGCGCGATGCGGAAGACGCGTTAGATTCTTTAGATGGGCGCATGTTGGATGGTAGAGAATTGCGCGTACAAATGGCGCGGTATGGAAGACCATCTTCACCACACAGGAGCCGCTACGATCGGCGTCGAAGGTACTTTAATAAACTTTTATTATAAACTACTGTAGATTACAGCGCTGAAATCACCAAAACTCAAAAATGAACACAATGTCTAGTTTTAAGATAATGACGATTTTTACAGCAACAGCAGATGGAGTTCATGTCAGCTTCTTTGTGAGATTAGTTGAATGTATAGAATTTACATGTGTGTGTGATGATGTTTTTTTAGCCACTCGCGTTCACGGTCTCGTTCACGTCGTCGATCCAGGTCCCGCTCGCGGCGGCGCTCGTACTCGCGCAGCAAGTCCCGCTCCCGCTCCCGCTCGCGCAGCCGCTCCGACTCTAAGAGCTCCCGCGGCAAGTCCCGCAGCCGCAGTCGCAGTCGCTCTCGCTCCAGGCATTGAAATGTGATGAGTAAGAAACAAATCTGATATATTCTAATATTCAAACACTTTTAATGTTCTGATCTACATTATAGCTACATTGATTATCAATTGTTATTTTATAGAGATAATTATGATATAAAAATCTTGTAACAAATGTTACAGACATTACTGAAACACATTAGGCTTTATACCCAATATTTTTTTATCTCTACAATGATATTTCTCTTTTGCAGGTTAAAGTATCTTTTAAGCCGAAGTGCTGCACTACAAAACAAGCAGGCAGCCTCGGCTCAAGGTACTAGAACACTTCCTTTAACTTGTAAGAACTTAGACCTAAACAACGGTTGACATAGTGGCAAACTTTGCAACAAAATAGTCCATAAGTTTTAAATTTATTGTAACAATTGTAATTTTGATAATTTTGTTTCTGTGTAATAGTTTCTATGTGTGCTGATTCATATAACCTTTTGCTCCACTCATTTGTCAAATCCATAACAGTGTGACGGTTGACCTATTATAGTACCTGTAAGATTCTCTGTACCAATTGTCTGACACCATGTTTAAAATTTAAAACTCAATTTTGTGTGATTACTTTGCATAGGAAACTTTAAATTGTTTAATGAGATTTATGAAATGTATTTTACCGTGTAATTAATCCATACTTAGATGTTGCCGTTGTGGTTTTAAGGTGTAATTTCAGGTATTAACAAAATAGTATATCTGAAGATCATGTTCACCAAATTGGGTTTAATTGGGGATTATATAGGACTACTCCAAGATATGTGGTAAATTTCCCCGAGTCCATTAAATGTTTAGTTTAAAGAACATTATAGAAATGTAGGGTTTTATTGAAGAACAAATTTAGTACAGTTAAGGTAAATGTAACTTGGAAGCTTCAGTAATGAATAGCATTGAATAGAGGCATTATCGGATGTGATGACTGATGCACATTATCTGGAGATTGCAATATTAATGATGGTGTTGGTATGCTCAGGGCATGGAGTATGCAGAGAGCGAGGCGTTTGCGGGGAGGGGGGTTTTGCCGTTTGCTGACAACTGCTGAATTGCCGTTGTTGCCGAGCAATAAGTTATGAGTAAACTTTTATATTTATTGACACATGACAAGCGTAGTGTAGGCCCATGAGAACATCGTACCTATCCATTTACTTTTCTATGTAAGATGGTTCTAGCGGATTATGTAGAAAAATAAATTGTATATTCTGTCCATAATAAGAATAGGAGCAAGAATAGAAATGTAATAAGTAAAAAAGTGTTGCCGAGTGGATTAATATATGGATTTGTTCGGCAGGCCGGTGCTGCTCGCTGGCCTGTTTGCTGTGGCAGTTTCCCGTGCTGATTGGTGTGATTTGCTGATACAGGTGTCTAGGTCAATTTATAATTGCAGGAATGCTCCCTCCCCGGTACTGATAGAATGAGAAGTACATTTCAACATCGCAAACGTCATTTAGGCAATTTATCACATGGTGTTTTAAGTTTCATTTTTTAGGTTATTTTTTTTTTTTACGTGGTTGACGTGAAATAGACGGCGAGGATGACATGGGCGTCTGGCAAAAGGTTATTAACACTAGTTTATTGATCAAAATAAATTTAACAATTATGTGTATATTTTTGTTTCATTTCTAACACCCATTTTAATGATATTCAAATTAATTATTTCTAGTGTTTCTGTTGTTTCTTAAGTGAACTAAACAACACTTGGAATTTATATTTATAAGTAGTTTTTGCCCGCGACTTCGCTTGTCTTAAATTCTTCATTTGGTGGCATGTTCCAAAATTACAATTTTGTCTTTAAATTCTAATGGATAAATTATATAACTAATTTCGTCAAATTCTGTTCAAAGTTTTTGAAAACGTACCATCTTACGAACTAGCATACGAACGAACTAGCATAATATATATTATCCCACTATTACTATTATATGTTTACCACATACTAGCTTTTGCTAGACTTCACGCGCCTGGGCTATAGGATTACACAAATATTGACCGGAGCCGAAAAACAAAATTCACATTTGTTTTTTAACGCAGTTTATAATTTTGTTTGTTTTGATTATAGTGTAAGTGATATATGCCTAGAAACATATCAAATACATCAAATGCAATAAAACGAGCTTGTAAAATAACGAGCTTCGGTCTAGTTTGGAGAGTTGTAAAACCTAGATAAATAAATAAAATTAAATAACTTTATAGTGGAAATTATTCGTTGAAAAATCCTCTACACAATTGTTGTGAAATAAACTGAAAAAAGTTATAACCGTCAAAAGTAAACTTGTTACATGTTCATTTATTTTTGTTTATCATTTTTTTGCTACATTTTATGTTCGATTAAATTTTCTGAAGGGTTGTGTGTGTAGGTGTAAATTTATGACATCGAATACCCTTTGATAGTTAGAAAACCCTTTGCACTCCTTTTTCCAAGGTGGCGGCCGGGGGACAACAGTGGCAACTCTACAAACTTGAACTTAAGCTTCTATTGATCCTACACATTAAAAAAAAAACAAAATTCGTCCTCCGTCCTCTAAAAATACAAGGTAAGGCCTAAAAAAGTAACATTTCAATTGACCGTCTCGGTTTGTATTTTGAAGTCAGGTATATCAATTGATGTTTATTGTCTTTAATAATTTCTTATTTTACAACTTGATTTATATTCTATTTTGCTTAAAAAATAATATTAATATAATTCAAAAGAATAATTTGACTATACTTATACAGGATGTCCAGGAAACAACGGATAACCTCTGAAAGGCTAATAGTAGAAATAAAGGCAAGACCGAAAAAAAAATTAAAAAATTATTACTCTTACACTGCTAGAAAAATAGCGCTTTAAAAAAAACATTTTGCTCGTAACGAGGTCAAATCAGTTAAAATCATAACTATGTTTATACTTATTAACCGTATCAGTGAATAACTATCAAATAAAATAGCTAACTGTAGTTTTTTTTTTCAAAAAATAATCTTAAACTATTGTTTTGTGTAAAATTTCTGAAGAAATATTTTTGATGTGGAACTTTGAATAGCTCTGGTGTAAAAAAATATGAAAGCAACAGTGACCAATCTCTTTAAAATATTCCTGGTTTAATGACGTTTCTAAAAAGATGTAATATGTTATTATTGTAACGAAAAAATATTGAACTATTGTAACTAATGTGTAAAATGGGATAATTATTTAATACTAGCAAAGTTAAAAACATACAATAAATCCAAAAAATATGATTTTTAATTGATATTTATTGCATACACATTACAATAATTTAGAGCAACTGTTCAAATTGTCTGGCTCCCATCCTGATACAGGTCCTACATCTACGAATAAAGGATCTTCGAAGAAATCGCGCGTGACGTCGATCATTGATTTTGTTTTGCAGCGGCCTGAACACGGCCTCGTAGATCTTCTAATGAAGTTACTGGGTGCCGGTAAACCTCTTCCTTAAGACATCCCAAGTAAAATAAGTCTAAACGGTTTAGATCTGGGGATGTTGGGGGCCATAGAATAGGTCCCAGGCGGCCTATCCACCAGTTAGGGTAGGTTTCGTTCAAGTACGCACGTACTGCAACAGCATAGTGTGCTGGACAGACACCTTTTTGATATCAATATGTGTTGCGAAGCTCTTCGGGCACGTCTACCAGTAAATTAAGTAAGCCATTTTGAAGAAAATTTAGATAACTTTCTCCTGTTAAGTTACCTGGGAGTTCAAAAGGGCCTAAAATTTTTCCATTAATAATCCCAGTCCAATAATTAATTTTAAACTGGTATTGCGATCTGTCTTCGCGATAGACGAATGGATTTTCAAGCTGCCAGCTATGTAGGTTGTGTAAATTCGGGTAGCCATCCCTCTTCAAACTAGATTCATCACTCACATACATCAATTTTATTGAAGAACTGCGGATCATCGTCAATCTTTTCTAACATCTGACGACAAAATTGAAGTCTAAGTTGAAAGTCTCTTGGAAGTAGAGTTTGCACGCGTGTAAAATTATATGGATAGAATCTGTTTTTCTTTATATTTAGCTTTACGCCATATCCCTTGCGGGGTAACCAGAGACTGTGTTTCTTTAAAATATTGTGCACGGTTGATTTGTCTATGCCCGTGCGGGGAGCAATGTTTCACGTGGTAGGGACAGCTTTCACAAATTTTAAACTTCTAACTTGGACACATCACTTGCCAGAGCAAAGTTGAACACAGACCTCCGCGCGTAATGGGTGGCACGTGACCCTAGCCAATCGGTATTGTGTCCGTTGAAATTTTAGAGTACTACAACTTCAGCGGAGGGAAGGCAGGTCTTCAATCTTCACCTGGACATGGACCAAGAGTTAATCCGTTTCTTCATTACCACTTTGTCCAGGAGCAATCTTAGTACTGATAGGTTCCGACCTTCAAAAATCTAAAGGCCACGGTAGCAGATCCTCTATCCTCCCTTACGAACCGATAAAGCGGCGTCTGGTAGAAAATGACATTCTAGTTTATATCCGGGGTATGCTAGGTACGCTGTGTCGCTAAATTGAGATATCTGTGTCACCGGTAAAAACAACAAAGCCTTCTGACACAAAAACAAGCTGACTTCTGATTTGTTTCTGTCCATATCGAGAATATATTATACTAGGGGCGCTAACAGACCCTCAATTTCGAATCGCTGCGCTCGCGAAATCACGAGTGCTGTTTGCATATTGAGCGAAGCGAGCCCAGTGTATTGACTCATCGTTTCCCATTGACTTCAATGGGATATCAGTTTATTGACATGATATAAAAAAAATTCTTTTTGTTTGAGGTTTTTTTTTTTAATTTTTTTTATAAGAACCATCACTTAATGTGTGTCTTTTTCATTACAAAGTTTCATAATTTTCCGTTAAGTAGTTTTCGAGCCAATGCGTGACAAATAATGTAAAAAGTCTCCAGTAAAACACTTCGCTCACTTCGTTTTGCTTCGCTCAATTAATAGAAGAAGAAATCAATGAATTAAATTCACTGTTAGGCAATCCATCCTATACCTTTCGCAAAGCATCGAATGCCTCTACGGTATCGGTTCCCGAAAAATTAAACTCTTTAACAATAACAGCCTCTCATCAATCTCCTCTATGTTAAAGGCACTCAGTAGTCACGAAAATCCTATTTTAGAAATACCGATTACAGATGACAAGTTAGTTAGTGTATTACAAGATCTTTTACAATATTGTACCCAACATGGCGTCCCCATGACTATTATTATTGTCAATGGAACAGAATTTGCCAATCAATTATTTAATGCATTCACTAGACTTCACAAAATTAACCACCACAAGACCTTAGCTCATTCTCCTAATAGCAATGGAAATATTGAAAATTTTCACTCAACTCTCCTTGAACATCTACGACTTTTAAAATTACAACACAATGGGTTCGCCATTGTCAATCTTATGCACTACGGTTTAACATCCTACAATAGTTCCATACACAGTTTCTCGCGATGTAGACCTTTTGATTTATTAAACGGACATTTTGACCCCCGAGACTGCCTTGACATTGACCTAGCTCATCAAACGTTACAGCAATACTTACAGACACATAAAAAACGGATGAAAAAGTATAAGACTTCATTAACCAATCACCCCTAAGTAACCGAACGACTTTTATCGAGAATAGAAATAATACACGCGAACCTGAACTAGAATATGCACCCCATCAACAGATCTTTGTAAGGAATCCATCAGCTGAAAGACAAAAAACAGCCCCAAGACATACACAAGACACTGTCCTTGGCAATTTACCTATACATATTTATACTAAAAAGAAACGTGGTCCTATAGGACCATGGATAGAATATAGCAAAATCACGATTAAAGCGAATTCCTAAGGCACCGAATTTGTCACAGGATCCTGGTGTTCACGATGCTACCCCTCGTACATCTTCAAGATATTAAATTCGAGAGTCTTGATGACGGACCTGGAATACTTCCCTACAAACTTGTACCGATTAAATTAGCGACACATTACCATACATTTTTACAATACGTAAAACTTGATGACATAGAGGATAAAACACACAGTCTACAGAATCAATTACACAATTTTCAGAATCAATTACCTAATGGCACATATTCAGTGTATGAAATTCAGATAAGTTACCTGCTTAACAAATTAGGCGAGATATTATATCAAATTAAATGCTTCAAAAAGAAGTTTCCCAAATGGTTATGAGCTTCGCTTACGCTCAGCTAAATTTTTTTTATGAACTAAAAAGCTAGTCTTAATCTATTAGGGACAAAGTTCAGAGAATCATTGAAAAAATTTATTGGTGTTGCATGGTGTGGCTCAGCTATTTTCTTGGTATAAAGAACCATAAAAGTGTGGTTCAGTATATTTATTATATGCTTGGTAATGTAAGAGACACTATTCCAATTAGCGTAGACGTTTACTTGTCTT
The DNA here is from genome assembly GCA_918358865.1 of Melinaea marsaeus rileyi. Classification (NCBI taxonomy): domain Eukaryota; kingdom Metazoa; phylum Arthropoda; class Insecta; order Lepidoptera; family Nymphalidae; genus Melinaea; species Melinaea marsaeus. The sequence continues at coordinate 2,018,340 of OU911089.1, forward strand.
CTGGTACATTGGTATGGAATGAAGTCCTTTGCATCCTGTCCATGGGGCCAGTTTTGTTTCATTATTATTATTATTATTATTATTATATATAATACACTAGCAGCTTAAAGCTGATGCGTGTATATCACTGCACCTGTGTTTTTAAAGTTCTCATATGTTTATCAAGTCTATTTTAAAAAAAATTAATGTTAGGAGCACTTATCACTGTTTCTGGCAAGGAGTTCCACATATGCACTATACGATTTGGCAGAAAATGTGTTCTGGGATTGCTAGCACAGAGAGGTTTGTTTAGTTTCATGAAGTAACCTCTTAGTTGCTTGTTAGGGTTCATTGTGAACATTTTCACGATGTTTCTTACATTGTAGTGGTTATTAAGTATTTTGTAAGTTTCTATGAGGTCTCCTCTCTGCCTTCTCTGTACTAGTGTGCTTAAATTTAGTTCCAAGAGACGTTCTTCATAAGTAAAATTTCTTAGAGATGTCACCATTTTAGTTGCTCGTCTTTGTACCTTTTCTAACAACTGTATGTCTATTTTGAAATAGGGACTCCATATTTGGTAAGCGTATTCTAGTAGAGGTCGTATGTATGTCTTGTAGATATTGAAATATAATACCTTAGTGATAAGATAGAATGCTTTTCTAATCATGTACAACATTGAGTTTGTCCTTTTGGTTATACCTATGATGTGCTCCTCCAACTTCAAGTTATGTGTTATAATGACTCCTAGATCTCTTTGAGACTTGACTGCTTGCAATGGCACAAAGTCTATTGTGTACCTGTGTCTAGGGTTGTTGTTGCCTATGTGCAAAACGGTACACTTGGCCTCATTGAGTGAGATCGCCAATCTTTGAGTGAGATCAGCCAATACCTATTTATTATGTATATAGCATCTCAACCCCACCAACCCCTCGGGCATATAAGTTGAGCCGCTATACATGTGGTCCAGGTTTACCTCGGTCACATGGATCCTTGGTACGGCAGATCTGACCTCCGAAGTCGTCCGACTACGGCACTATAAGACTAGTAAGCTCGCAAGGCTATCGGTCATAGACAAGTCTAATCGCGACCACCCAGCTACCTTTTCTCCATGAAAGGTTCCGGATCTGTAAGGCACGCTCACTTCCCGTGTGATTTCTCGCACTAGCAATAACTTTCTGAGAACGTCAGAGAGGCTAACTACCAGTTTCCAGCTGGTGCTGGAACTGTAAGGCACGCTCACTTTCCGACAGGCAGTCAGGCCGCAAGCCTACCCTACAATACAGTCGGGTGACCGGATAGATGCTAGCACATCCATCTAACCTCTAAGCAGGGGGCTACCCGAACTGCAGTGACCCCCGAAGGAATCTCTGCTTATGGACCGTTCCAAGCCCCGAAGTAAAAGACCGCAGCAGCCCTTCACCTTAGGCTGGTCAATCACCTCTAGCTGCGCACAAGATCCGACGAGTCTCCGACAACTGTGGGAACCCAGACGAACAGCGCCGAACCTCTACAGCTAACCACATTACCACTACGAATCCAACACCAAAACCGGTAACCCGGCAGTTTACACGCGCAAGCGCATGCGTCGCTGCCCGAGGGCTTAGGTACCGGGGTCCCGTAGTACCCTGATTTTAGCAGCTGACCCGAAGTTCAGCTGCAAACTATCTACCGCCGGGTGTCTCAGTAGATAGGTATTCTCGCTCATCCTAATGACAGCGTTGCTGCTGTCGATAGTTAAGTAAAGATTTCAAATACAATATTTTCGATCGGCTGGCAATCGTTTGGTTTACCTACCACAGAGAGTAATTTTATTATGGTTTCCTAAGACTTTGTGCAACTGTATTAACAGCTTTCTTACTGGGTGGAGCAAACATTCTCAACTAAATTAGCTTCCCCAAGTCTAATCTTTAAAGATAGGTCTAAATAATGGATTCCGCGAGTGTATATGTCTATATTAGTATCCCTCATGGACAACTACGAAACCCTACTGCCGACATTCTAGTGCAGTCAAGTTATTGGTCTTAGTTTATTATTATTATTATAATTTTTTATAAATCCCTAATTACAAGTATAATAAATTTTGAAGTAGCTTGGCAATGTGTACTTGATACTGAGGCTTTTTATTTTTTTAAAGATATTTGGTAATATGTAGTATCTGTTAGCAAAGAAACGTTTCTTAACAACATTTTTAAATTTATTAAAGTTTAAAATATGAACGTAGTAAATGTAATCTTTTAACAAGCTCTCAGTAAGCCCATAAAAGCGTTACCCACTTTTTTTAGTCGTGTAACAGTTAAAGCGAGCTTACCTATATTTATATTTTGGAGAAATAAAATATGTTAATAAAATTATCCTTCTAATTACGTATATATTTAAGGTTTTCAGAAATACAGCAACCGTAAATATAAAACGAAAATGGTATTTATGTCATGATCATCACCCCCGATTAGGATACTATACGATGTGCTACAAATACAAGTAACTATAACAAGCTCACTCAGCAGTAGTTTCAGCAGTGAGAATTTTTTTAAATAGTATCTTCACCAGAATTAAGCCCATCTTATCTTATTTTTTATATTCTGTAAAGCTACGTATATATGACAGTTTTTGTTATTTTTATTATTGTAGTGTCATCTTTAATCTATCAAAATATATATTATAAAAGGGTGGAAAGTGCTGTCAACTGTCACTGCCAAATCAACGTGTTTTTAAATTGATGGAATACATTTTATAATTTATTTTATTATTTCTAAGTGAATTAAACAAAAATGTCGTCTTCTTTCTTTTTAAAAGGAAAATCTAGGCAAGTCCACAAAAGAAAAGGTGAAAAAATCACTAAAAATAAGCCCAAAAAACCAAATGCACCTAACCTCGAAAACGGTGATGAATCTTCAGATAGCGATTTAGATATTAGAAAATTTTCTGATGCAGAGGATTCAGATACTGATCATGAAACAGCTGAGCAAAAGAAATTGCGAATAGCTAAAAAATACTTAGAAGAAATTGAAATAGAAGAAGCAAAGCGTGCAGAACTCAAGGAGTTGGAGTTGGATGACGCTATTGAAAAGCGTTTACAGAAGGATTATTTGGAGCAAAAAGGTAAACTCCGCGTGGAAGTCGCAGATAACTATGTCTGTCCCAGTAAGGATGATGTGAGATTAATCCGTGCTAAAGAACATCGTCTTTCACTAACATGTGTGTGTATTAGTAGTGATGGTAAATTTGCGATTACTGGTTGTAAAAGTGGTAGCATCATTAAGTGGGGCATCAAAGAGAAAAGAAAACTTGGTTCATTGACTTACAAAACACATTCCAATTTCCTAAAAGGCAGTATCTCATCAGTAGCTATATCCTCTGATTCCAAATACTTAGCAACATCCGACTCCTCTTCTTTCATTCAGATCTGGGATCCTCAAACGTTAAAACATGTTCATACTTTTAAGGGTCATAAAGATTTGGTTATAGGACTTGTATTTAGAAAAAATACACATAACTTATACTCAGCAAGTAAAGACAGATCAGTTAAAACTTGGTCTTTAGATGAAATGGCATATGTTGAGACATTATTTGGTCATCAGTCTCCAATAACTTCTATTGACGCCTTAACTAGAGAAAGAGCTATAACTGCAGGAGGAAGAGATACTTCCATTAGGATCTGGAAAATTGTAGAGGAATCACAACTAATTTTTAATGGTCCTGAAGGTAGTCTCGATGTTGTCAAACTTTTAGATGAAGAACATTTTGTGTCCGGCAGTGACAATGGATCAATCTGTTTATGGAGTGCTTTAAAGAAGAAGCCCTTGTTTACAATAACAGAAGCACATGGTCAAGAAAATAATGTACCCCGCTGGATCATAAGCTTGGCTACACTCTTAAATTCAGATGTTTTTGCGTCTGGTTCCTATGACAATAATATTAGATTATGGAAAGTTTGTAATTCATATAGAAATGTTGTACCTTTATTTAGTATAGAAACAAATGGATTTATTAACTGTATGCAATTTACTAATGATGGTACCCAATTGTATGTTGCCGTTGCGCAGGAACACAAAATGGGCAGATGGTTTAAAAATGGAAGTGCCAAAAACGGTTTATTAATTGTTAACTTTTTACTAAAATCATAATGTAAATAAAACACTTATAAAGAATATTTGTGAATTTTTGTTCACCAATCAATTTAAGTTTGTACCTTTTTTTTATAAAACAATAGCACTCAAAAAATATTCAAAAAAAAAAATTTTTGATATTATATAATTATAATAGGGTATCATATAAATATACAAAACTAGCAGGTTACCCGTGCTTCCCAACGGAAGGCGAAAGTGATCAAACATTTTGTTTCAATTTCCACACCACCTATTAGGTATCAAACAAGCGCGTTATATTTTTTGCAGTTTTTAACTGTTACTTTGGAACGGTTTGGACCTTTGCAAAATCCTTTCTTATTGCACCTATTCAATATGTCAGGAGTCTTGTGTCCAATTTTCAGCTTTCTAGGTATTACGGTTTGGACTGTAGAGCGATGAATGAGTCAGTGAGTGTCTTTGTTTTATATATTAAAATATAAAGATAATCAAACTCTTATTATATTATTCAATATTCAAACTCATTGGGTACTCACAAACAACAACAATAATATTGACTCATGAAAAACTTATCCAACTATTTCCATATCCAATCTATCAAGTGCTAGGTCTACTAACATCAAAAGGTAAAAAGGCTGTTAGTGAACTTGTGATATTCTCGCTATATTTGGGATTAGTTCATTTGTAGTTAAGAGATTATCTATACTATACTAGCACTAACAGAATTGCCAAACTCACTCGCAAAGAAAAAGTAAGATGGTAAAGGTATTGCTGTAATGCCAAATTATCTTTTACATTTATTAATATAATGTATTTTACTTTTTCTGAAGCTGTCTGCTTTTTTTAAGCAAGGCATCTTTTTATTTCAGCGTCTCTGGGACAATTGACTCTCTTTTATGAACTAAATCAAAATTTTATGTAAGGTAAGGTAATGTAATATTTAGTATTAGTCATAATATTGGAATACAAAATAAAAAATATATATATGATTGTTAAGTTTATTTTAATAGATAAACCGACGTTAATAACCTCTTGCTGGTTCTCCGTGGCGTCCACGTCTTCGTTCTTCATGTAAATAATTTTAAAGAAAAGGCTCATAAGTTCTAGTTAAAAGTAATGAAAATAAAAAACACTAGAATGTAAATAAACCTTCTCCTTAAAATAGTTAAGCGATGTAAAAATGTACTTCTCATTCTATCAGTATCGGGGAGGGAGCATTCCTGCAATTATAAATTGACCTAGACACCTGTATCAGCAAATCACACCAATCAGCACGGGAAACTGCCACAGCAAACAGGCCAGCGAGCAGCACCGGCCTGCCGAACAAATCCATATATTAATCCACTCGGCAACACTTTTTTACTTATTACATTTTCTATTCTTGCTCCTATTCTTATAATGGACAAAATATACAATTTATTTTTCTACATAATCCGCTAGAACCATCTCACATAGAAAAGTAAATGGATAGGTACGATGTTCTCATGGGCCTACACTACGCTTGTCATGTGTCAATAAATATAAAAGTTTACTCATAACTTATTGCTCGGCAACAACGGCAATTCAGCAGTTGTCAGCAAACAGCAAAACCCCCCTCCCCGCAAACGCCTCGCTCTCTGCATACTCCATGCCCTGAGCATACCAACACCATCATTAATATTGCAATCTCCAGATAATGTGCATCAGTCACCACATCCGATAATGCCTCTATTCAATGCTATTCATTACTGAAGCTTCCAAGTTACATTTACCTTAACTGTACTAAATTTGTTCTTCAATAAAACCCTACATTTCTATAATGTTGTTTAAACTAAACATTTAATGGACTCGGGGAAATTTACCACATATCTTGGAGTAGTCCTATATAATCCCCAATTAAACCCAATTTGGTGAACATGATCTTCAGATATACTATTTTGTTAATACCTGAAATTACACCTTAAAACCACAACGGCAACATCTAAGTATGGATTAATTACACGGTAAAATACATTTCATAAATCTCATTAAACAATTTAAAGTTTCCTATGCAAAGTAATCACACAAAATTGAGTTTTAAATTTTAAACATGGTGTCAGACAATTGGTACAGAGAATCTTACAGGTACTATAATAGGTCAACCGTCACACTGTTATGGATTTGACAAATGAGTGGAGCAAAAGGTTATATGAATCAGCACACATAGAAACTATTACACAGAAACAAAATTATCAAAATTACAATTGTTACAATAAATTTAAAACTTATGGACTATTTTGTTGCAAAGTTTGCCACTATGTCAACCGTTGTTTAGGTCTAAGTTCTTACAAGTTAAAGGAAGTGTTCTAGTACCTTGAGCCGAGGCTGCCTGCTTGTTTTGTAGTGCAGCACTTCGGCTTAAAAGATACTTTAACCTGCAAAAGAGAAATACCATTGTAGAGATAAAAAAAATATTGGGTATAAGGCCTAATGAGTTTCAGTAATGTCTGTAACATTTGTAACGAGATTTTTATATCATATTTATCTCTATAAAATAACAATTGATAATCAATGTAGCTTTAATGTAGATCAGAACATTAAAAGTGGTTGAATATTAGGATGTATAAGATGTGTTTCTTACTCATCACATTTCAATGCCTGGAGCGAGAGCGGCTGCGACTGCGGCTGCGAGACTTGCCGCGGGAGCTCTTAGAGTCGGAGCGGCTGCGCGAGCGGGAGCGGGAGCGGGATCGGCTGCGCGAGTACGAGCGCCGCCGCGAGCGGGACCTGGATCGACGACGTGAACGAGACCGTGAACGCGAGTGGCTAAAAAAACATCATCACACACACATGTAAATTCTATACATTCAACTAATCTCACAATGAAGTTGACATGAACTCCAGCTGCTGTTGCTGTAAAAATCTTAATTAGCTTAAAACTAAACATTGTTTTAACGTTTTAGTCTCTCGTTTGACTATCATTAATCCTGATATGTTTTATCCCAAGAAAGACATACATACAACCGAGATAAACTAAATTATAGATTGCTATGTATTTGTTTAACTGTATAAATAGTACTACTAAACAAAGATTGTAGACAATGAACGTTATTAATTAAGTACCTTCGACGCCGATCGTAGCGACTTCTGTATGGTGAGGATGGTCTTCCATACCGCGCCATTTGTACGCGCAGTTCTCTACCATCCAACATACGCCCATCTAAAGAATCCAGAGCCTCTTCAGCATGACGCCTTTCGTAAAACCTACATCAAAAGCGAAGAAAGTTTAACAGAAAACGCTATAGTTATGTACAATTATGTATAGGTAAATCATAAGCAACAAACCTCACAAAAGCAAATCCCCTGCTTTCTCGAGTGTATCGGTCTCTTGGAATATAAATATCGCCGACATCACCACACCTTTCGAAAACCCTACGTAAATCGTCCGGCGTCGTCCGATATGTCAGATTGTCCACTTTTAAAGAAACCATGCCGTCTATACGCGGCGGAGGTCTGCCGTAACTCATTTTGATGTAATTTTAGAATTATTGAGTATAATAATTAACAGTCTTTATAACTTAAAACCACACGCAAATGGCAATCAGTAGCACAAGTAACTAAACAAGATGGAGGCCTTTCTAATTTCAAGCGTCTTTGTTCCATAGATAATACTGTTCTATCAACAGATAACTTCGAGAACTTTTGTCACTATCACTTAGTAATTAGTACAGTTTGTAGAGTTAGAGAGTAGTTACTTATATGTTGAAATATATTCTATTTCTTTTTGTTGCAAAACATTTTAACATTTAATAAGTAATATATAGGAGTCATTCTTTTCCCCCGAACGACACTAGGCGGTCCAAAATTGGTTTAGTCTAATGAGAGCCTGTTTTCGGAATTTGAGTGGCCTTTTAATCATGTCTGACGAAATATAGCAGTTGAAAGCACGCTACTCTCACTTTTTTGTACTAAATTCATTATAAAACCAGCATCATAAACTCGGTCGAGGTTAGCACCCATAACGAAAGGTACTAAAGTCTATTTTTAAAATCCCATGTCGTAAAACTTTTTAAATCAAGTAAAATCCAATATGGCTGCCAAAATCAGACGACCAGTGGTGATTTAGAAAATCAACCGATTGTCATCAAATGTGGTATATGGGAGTTTTCGAAGTCACTGTTCACGAAAACAGAGTTTGATTTGTAAAATTTAAAAAGGCGGTTATAATATGGCGAATTACCCCTGAATTTTACAAATTCAATCCAACTCTCAGCTTTCTCAACTCACAATCTTGAATATATTTGTGTTAGCGGCAGGGGCCGGGTTGCCCTCAAATATGGCGAAGAGGACGAACCTGACTGAACCTCGCGTTATGCTCGAGAACTGGTTTTGTGGTAACTGGTCGTCTTGCTAACTAAAGATTTCTTTTTCGTATGAAGATCCTTAAAGAGCGGCTTGTTGCTAATATAATTTTGTAGATTAAGTATTTAATTTACAAAAATAAAATACTAATTACTTATATTATATTTGTCATAAAAGCAAATATAATATAAAAACTGAAAAATATAGACAAATATGGACAAAAAGATTTCATCTGGCATTGCTTTGTAAATGTGATTTATTAAAAAAAAAATCTAAGTAATATAATATAATAGTAAAACTTTTGTACGTTTTGTATTGACTATTGTTATTTTAGACTTTAAGTGGTTAAATAACCTCCGGTTACTTTCTCTTCCAAACCATTTGGTTATTGTCACAATGATATGATGCTACCACTATTGTATGAAAGCGTGTTGTCTGCGACCTTAAGGGTCACCACGTGACATTCAAAGGGGGGGAGGGGTTTCGATAATATCATGAAATATCACTAAGGGATGAGGGGATATCATGAGTGTTTATTTCTTCTCTGAACACAGACCTATATTAATGATTTTGATAACAGTAAAATTTGCAACCTTAATGAAATGGAATTGAATTACATAATACCCATATTAAAAAAATATTGAATATATATTTGCATCGAAAAAAAACATTTAAATTCTCAGCAAATATCATCACTCTAATCAATCATTAGTCAATCATCCGTCTAACAGTTTTTTTAAAGTTTTCAATGGAAAATGTTGTTTACGTTAAATACATACAAATATATGTTAAAAATATAAAAACTTTTGATTAAACTCTCATTACCGACAGACATATATTTATGTTTATAGTATGTATATTGTACACAGGGCTGGATCTAATTTTTGTTAGAGGGAGAAGACGTTTTTTATGGGATTTAAAATATTTTTGCAAACTCTTTGTGTATATATATATTGGTTAAATATTAGTAGTATTGTTTCTACGTAGTGTTCATCGTCTTTGGTTGCTATGGTTACTGGTATTTGTATTGACGGATAGTCAAAAAATAAAATTAAGTTTCAATATATTCTAAATCAAATAAGTACAATAGTCCATTATTAAAATGTCTAATATAATTCAAGTGCGAAATAAGAAATTATTACCGGATCTAAGGAAGGAGGGCGAATTAAAGAAAAATATAGTGCTTTCCACCACTGAAAAGCATGGTGTCCCCACAGGCTCAAGATTGTTTTCTCATCACACATTAGCGAGCGTCAGGAAATTAAGCTTTTATTATCCGTATTAGTAAGTTTTTTCAAAGCATTGGTTAAGCCGCATCCTCGTCACGTGTTAGAGCCGCATCGGTTTCAACATTTTATGCGCCGCAATAGTTTTATTATATATATTTTACAGTTTGCCTGACGACAACCTAGATGTTATCTTAACAGCAACCTACAACCATTCAACAGAACGTTTTGCGGACAAAGAGGATTTGTATTTGCAACCAGAAACAATTGGTTGTCCCACATGGCGAAGGTTGAGAAATACGAACGATAAAATGCTACCATCTGCTGTATCATTGGTAAATTAAAGTGCATATTACACTTTTAAAATACATATTAATTAGACTTTATCATTCATTCACTTTCAACCCTTTGCACTCGAGGTGACTCTTACTCGATTTTTTAAAGAAATTTTAATGTGTGGTGATGACTATTTATATTTTCTTATCTGGTGATAATTGCTTATTTAATCTAGTTCCGTACATCCGTCTAATGGAGAGCTTTATAACATTTTAACAGAACACACTTCGAGATGCTGTTTAGTTTTCTCGAAACCAATCTCGAGTTCAAAGGGGTAATAAAAACACTTTGTTCACGGTAATCCACTTCGGAGTAGGTGTTGCTACTCGTTCATACAACTTTATGTAGGGGTTAGGTTGTACAAACTTGATATCTAGTAAATACTTACGTAACTTGTCCAGGGTCATCCGATGAAACGTGGCGGTATAACAGAGCACAAATCACCGTTTAGTGTGAAGCTAATGAATTCAGGAGTTCATTCATCCCAAACCAACCCAGGGTACAGCAGACAACCGGCTGGCGGCGCTATATTCTTCTATTAATATTACAAACTATTTGCATATTATAGTGCAGTGACATTATGTAAGGAGTTGTTTTATATAAAATTACATACAAAAATATATATTTGCATTGAGATGTATCCGATTCGATAACTATGTAATTAAATAAACGATAAATTTTTAAATAATATTTTTTATTTTGTATTTTAAAGTGTCAGTTAAACAAATTCAGGATAGCATCCATCATGCCATTAAATATAACAGAAAAATAGGTCTGTACTCAGCATACAGTATAAAATATTGTTAATAGCCCAAGCATTATTTTGTAACCATAATTAAGTAAATAGTAAACTCTGTAAAGGAAGGTCCTCAATATTGCACCGTAAAAGTTCTATTATTTCTAATGAGCACTTTGAAACTTTATCTTTATACTTTGCTATCAACAATATTAATAATAATAATAACATAACATAGATTTTAATAGTTTTACTTATATTTTAAATAATATGGTAAAAGAAGCTGTGTCTGCGGCTCCAACCCTCAAGCCTCCCCCTTCCTGCTCTCACTCAATTCCTAAACCATCTATTATCATCCCAATAAACTATAAAATTATACATTTCTTATTTGTTATTATAACCTAATATTAATCGGGAACCTATAACCAAAGCTAAATGAACTAAGGGCGCCAACAGACCCTCAATTTCGACTCGCTGCGATCGCGAAATTTCGAGTGCCGTTTGCATATTGAGCGTTTTTCACGCGTATTTTTTTTTAACGACTTCAAGAGATATCAGTTTTTTGACGACTATTCCTAAACGCAATGACATTTTTAATTTTTTTTTTAAAACCATTACGTTATGTGTGTCTTTTTTATTGCAAAATTTCATCATTTTCCGTCAAGTAGTTTTCGAGCCTATTCGTGACAAAGAATGTGAAAAAGTCTCGAGTAGAGCGCTCCGCTCGCTTCGCTCAATAAATAACAATTGGTTTTTAGGGTTCCGTATTTCACTAGACACCCTTATAGTTTCTTCAGGTCTGTCCGAAGTCTAGCTTAGATACACTTAGTACTAGAAAGATGTAAGTCGGTATGAATATACATATTAGACACACCGACAAAATCGTAGAATAAATTTTTTAAATATACTTTTTTTTGAGCAGCTCCCCTACAAGTACAGTGGTGTTTTTTTTCTTGATATCTCATGTAGGGTACCGTTAGATAGGTCTTCCATTCTTCGAATAACAGATTTGTTGGTGAAATATAAAGTAAATTTTTTATCCAAATTCTTCTCTCTTTATTAAGTTGTGAAGCAATTCACGGTAGAAGTAGATATAACGAATTTAAAAGGAAAATTATCACAACTAAGCTTTAGTGGTTTACGAGTAATAGTCGATTAATTTAAGATGTATATTTTTGTGGTGATAACACTGGCACAATCTTAAAATATAAATCCAAATAATGTATTATAGAATTGTATATCTTAACCACGGAACCCTACACACACACACACACAAACTATCGACATCTATATAAGTGTGGTATTTCTGTGGTTCTAAATATCTCCTGTATAAGCGTCTGCTTTAGTAAATTGACCACAAAAATTCTAGTTTTAAATATTTTTTTCTGACAAACTGAAACTAAGTATGTAATTACAGACGTTGACAGTATTCATATATCCATATTTATACGATCCGAGCAGATACAACTGCCACATAATAAACACTTTTTGACATTTAAGAAAAAAAAAAACAAAAATTTCCATTCAAATGAAAAATTAAGTAATAATATTTGCTAAATTGTGGTAAAAAATTTACATGGATTATTTAGACACATTTGGTATGAATCTTTGTAGTATATACATATTTTTATTATTGTATAAATAATTATTGTCTGTTACTTGTAGATGTAGATTCAAATAATAAAAAGTGTCATCGCGTACGGTCATGGTATTTATACGAACAGTACAAATCATTAGAGAGGAATCAACTGGACGCCGCTCAGTTATTAAAAAGTAAATCGTATCAAAATAATATTTTGCGACAAGAACTTAAGGAGAGGCGAGCTCGTCGTCGACTTTGCGATCAGTACGGTCTCTGTCAAAGTGAATCGAGGTTAGATAAAAGTATTCGAAGCTGTACCAGTGCGAGTACTGACGAATTATTTGAGAGCCTGTGTCAGTTACACGAGGAACACGAAATCGATGATTTAAAAGAAAGTTATAGTTATGACGGTTCGCACACCAGTAAAAATGATGTCAATGGTACAGAAAATAAATTAGATTTTAGTGATTCCGACAGCGTACAGAGTGTCATTAATAATGTTGAAGGAAATTTGGCTAAAAATGTTAAACAGGAACTCGAAATTGTTAAAAAGAACATTGCTAAAAACATTAACTTGCAATTGGAAACTGTTAAAGAAAATATACAATGTTTAAAGCATACCAACGAAGATGGCTGGTATCGAAATAACAATGACGTGGAGAATTTAAATACTAAAAACGTAAAGGATAAAACCAAAAATATATTTGAAAATTTGTTTTCAATGTGGTCAAATTTGGTGGTGTTCGCTTACAATTCTATACAATTAAACCATGGTAAAATACTAAACTTAAATAACACGATAGCTTGGCTAATAGATAGTTATTTATTTACTTGTTCCAGGTAATTGTTATTCCCAATGTAGTTCACAGTTGTTGACGGCTATTCTTGCATGTGATTTTCTTTGCAGAGGCGTTGACAGCATGTGTTAGTATAAAACATCCAGAAACACAATACAAAAACGATTTATAAAAGCTTAACTTAAAAAAAACTATTATATAAAAAAAACACTAAAATATTAATGGTTGTTTTTGCATCTTTAATTCAAATACTCAATTTTAGGTAATATTTTGCAGTCTTACGTTTCTCCGATAAAGTACGCTACTAGTGATTCCGAGAGCTCCGTTACTATTAAAGACACGAGAATCTGTGAACGCAAAAGCACAAAAAGAGATAGATGTGAAAAATCTTATAAAAATACTCAGAATTATAAGGTATAGTTACAACAACCATATGTTAATATATAAGTAAAATATTAACGTCAATGATAAAAAATGGAGGGAAAAAGGTATTTCTTAAACAGTCAAATATATAAATATATTTACGTAAATTAAAAATGGCAGCAATTTTTTCGATTAAAAGTTATAAATTATGAAAAATTAATTATTTTCAGCGCTGCTCCTGCAATACAAGTCATAAATTTAAAACTTTTGACAGAAGATGTTGTTCAGAAAGTAAATACAAATGTAATTATTCAGAAAACAGACTTAATGAACAAATATGCCGCGGAGCGAGCGAACCTTGGCGTAGTAATCATACTCATAAAAGAAAATTTTGCGGAAAATATTCCAGTCCTTCACATATTAAGTTAAATGATAAATTGTCGAATAAAAATCATTGTAAGTGCCATTGCTTGAAAGACATCGTTAATCCCATATTACGAGTCGCCAGATACATCGAAAATATTTTACAAGAGTTGGAAGATACACCAGTTTGGCTATAAATTATTATTTTTTTATCTTTTGAATGTATATTTTATTTATATATTGTATATTTTATTAGTACGAAATGTATAAAGAACGAATTTTGTATATGTAAACACCAATAAATATTGGAAATTAATTCAAAAATACTTGTATATTATTTGACAATTTGTTAATGAATTGGGACGTCATGCGTATCCCGTTCAGATAAATAATTATAAATAAAAGGAATATAAGGCTATGGGTACACAGCAAAATAAAACTCAATTTGTTTATTATCTATTTTATTATCTTAAAACAATACTAAGAATTCTTTATTAGCTAATTTGAGCTGAACACATGAATTCTTAAAATGTACAATGTTTATAAGAAACAAAAAAAATAATAGTAAATAAGAAAAAAGAAAACAGTTGACGGGTTCATTGACAAAACATCAATATATTTTATATGACGAAAATCAGAAAAAAGGATACATATACATATATATATATATATATATATATGTTACAGAAATTGGGAGAATAATGAATCAAATAAATGTATAACAAAAATGTATACCGACCTTATAATTCACTTTAAGCACCGATTACATACTATGGATAATGTAGAAGAACAGATCACCATTAATAAAGTTACAACACCTGATTAATATATTTATTATAAATGAACGTATAAAATTGACTATTATTTATACCCAGACCTCGTTTATTTGCATTTGCATGCATTCTGGACGTTATTTTGAGGCCATATTATCATCAAACGCTGACAAGTGCATCACATAAACAAAATAATAATGATATTTTTTTTTGCATAGAATTAGGTCTCGACCTCCTTGGGGGGGGAGAGGGGGGGCTCGCAAAGCCTCTGAATGCGACGTCAGACTTAAAATCCCCGAAATAAACACCTAAAACATATTCCACAATCTTTACAGATAAGAGTGAAGGGCAAAACAAACGAAAGAAAAGGGAACGTCGCTGATGTTACTTAATCCACGCTACTTAGAAAAAACAATATTTCATGAATAATTTAATTATTATTTAGTGGCGTTTCTCGTGACATCCAATTGGAACTAAAGATTATATTTTCTATATTTTTTTAATTTAAATATAAAAAATCATAGTGATAGTTTAACTACACTCGTCTGGTGTATATCTCGAATAGTCTAGTTCTCTGGAGGGTTGTCGAAGTAGTCTATCTTCTCCTCTTTCTTGGGCTGGCTGCGCGCCGCCCACGCGTTGGTCGACGTGAGTGTGGCCCAGCCGCCTGATGATCTGCAAAATAGGATAAATACCATTATTATAAACTATTTGCGGTCTGTGTAAGTCCCCCATCATAGTAGATGAAGACTTTAATAACCACAATTTACCATCCACTGCAATGTACTAATTTCAGGTTAGTAAGATAATAAAGCTAATTATAACGGCCAGGTATCTCAACTACTACAATGTAACACATTTACATGTGTGTTACAATGTGTTACAATATGCAACATTTAACTCACAGACACATCACACACGTGCAAATGTGTTACAATATGCAACACTTAACTCACAGACACATCCCACACGTGCAAATGTGTTACAATATGCAACACTTAACTCACAGACACATCCCACACGTGCAAATGTGTTACAATATGCAACACTTAACTCACAGACACATCCCACACGTGCAAATGTGTTACAATATGAAACACTTAACTCACAGACACATCCCACACGTGCAAATGTGTTACAATATGCAACACTTAACTCACAGACACATCCCACACGTGCAAATGTGTTACAATATGCAACACTTAACTCACAGACACATCCCACACGTGCAAATGTGTTACAACATGTAACACACTAAACACACAGACATCCCAGTCCCAGTCTCGCTCACTTGTTAGTCGGCGCGTGTCCGTCGCGCGGTGCAGTCGTGGCGGGTGCGGGCGCGGGGGCTCGTAACACGGGTCCCGGCACGCGACGCTTTCCCGCCTCCCGGGACAGCACCTCCAGCACGCTCATCGCCGGGAGCCACGACTGGAGGGGGAGGGGAGAGTTATTTATTAATGAAGTATTATATATATATAATATATATATCAAGTAAAGTATCATTTTTAAGGATTGTATGACTGTTAGACAGTGTCGAGAGTAAAATTACTTTGTTATATTAAATCTATATATATATTTTTAAACAGTTAAAAAGGTGGGAGGGAGTACCTTTTCCTTATCAGCGGTGGCCACTACATTTCTGTTCGGTTCAGCGTCGTACGCTACACTCTCGCACCCGAAATGTTCGCACAACTCGTGAATGAATTGTCGCTTCTGACGGTTCATGGACGGGAACGAATGCGCTCTGGTCTTCTGCTTGGACTGGAAACAAACATTTCATATATACTGATATCAATTTAGATATTAAAATTAGTAATTGATTCATCTATATACATACTTAATGCTTATATATATATATATATTGAGTTTGGAGCCCTCCTAGATGTAATAAATTGGAGTGTCTTTGTGATAAGTATAATATCAAAATAATAATGTTGATTCAAGGTGATATAGATACCTTTTTGGCGAGCTGCACGAGCTGGGTGAGCCTGTCGTGCGTCTGCTGCGCGAAGGCGGGTTCCCTGGCGGCGGTGGTGCGGAGGTGGTCGCTGTACCTCGGGGCCAATTTGGCGGACACATCCGGGTTCCGCAGCTGCAGCGCCAGCGCCAGGCGGCGGCTGCGGGCCTCCACAAAGCACTCCTCGTCGCATTCCAACCTGAAACGTACAATTTGCTTAGTTTAGTTCCGTTGTAACTTGCTTGTATCCCTTATTGATATCTATGCTTATTCAGCTCTTTTTCTCACACGATCCTACCACTCTGATATTCAGTTCAAAACCAGCTCTTTTAAGTGATATATATTCTCTCACGGTATTTAATTAATTAATTTTAGATTTTTTATATTTAAAAGAACTTTAAAAGTGTATATATTACATATATCTGACTTTTTAAAAAAGCCTATTCGGAGTCTACAGTTTGTAGTTTGTATGAAATAAGGACTATTTTATATTCGTCACGCTAGATGACGCTGTTAACATTTTATACAAATCCAAGTTGGTAATAAACTCGCACTGATCACGCCGTATAGAACTTACGTCTTCAGCATGGCTCCGGGTCGCTGCACCTCAGATATGTCCACGGATCCGCTCTCTTGTAACTTGGTTGCCGCTAACGTGCTCATCATCCTAATAAATAATAAATTTAATTAACGATATATAGTAATTTTATCATTCTGTTTATTTAATGTCGTCTAGTAGCTAGAGATTGCTGAACTAAAAATGACGGGCACCCGACTATCATAAGGGATAGTTCTTTGTGTGTTGGTGAGTTTGGGTGTATTTCGTGTTTGTTGTTTGTTTTTGAATTGCCTCCTACACAGGTGTCCTTCAATGTGAGAATTATATATACAAATAGTGTATATATATATATATATATATATATTACTTGGCGTAGTCCCGCGCGTTGTCGCAGCAGGCCCGCTCGGCCTGTCGCCGTGCGCAGGGGCAGGTGGCGCGCACGGGTCGGCGGCACGGCACCGCGCTGGGGCACGGGCCCCCGCCGCCCGAATGACACGCCGCCGCGCAAGGGTGCCCGCAGCTGGGACGCTTCTCAGTGCATGGCTGGGTGCATCTGGGGATCATTGTTAGATTACTTCTTGGCAAATTATATTCAACCCTTGAGAATTATTTTAAGTTGGAGTGTAGTATAGAAGGCCTCAATTTCGACAAGTATGGTATCGAAATAGTCTTGATACACAATTGATTACTGGTATTGATTCAAATAAGAAATATATATATTTAAGCAAAATACTCACTTGCCAGTATCGCAGGGTCCCTTGTGACAGGTCTTTATACAAGTGTGTTTGCCGCAAGGAAGGGGCTTTCCGCACGGCAGACCGCAGGAGAACTCCTCTTGGGAGCAGGGTATCGTTTTACGCTCCTACAAAAGAATAATTATAAACCTCGGAAACTCTATTAAAAAATAAAAATAAAATCAACTTACTTCATGTTTCCCGTAGCACATTTTTGTAGTGAGTACGACGCATGGCGGGCAATCGCCGGAGTGGCACGCGTGGTGTGGCGGGTGACCGCAGGGTCGCAACTTACGACAGTCGGCGGAGCAGGCGGGAGGCTTTGTGCCGCAGCGGACGGGCGGCAGCAGCACCTCCGTGCCGCATTCACAGCGGAGCTCGTCGAAACCTGAATCATTAGAATTGTGAATTGAAACTCGATGTAACGAAATTGCGTCACGGTAAAGAAAAAAACACATAAAAGTATAGGAGAAAGAGAGATATATACCCATCTTATTCTCTGACAGACTACTTATCACAAGTTTCACTGCCGTGTGTGAATGGACACATACACACGCGCACGCACGCACGCACCTATATACGTATATGGTCATATCGATACTAACTGACTCTCGGGCATGGAGCGCAGTGCCCGGTGTGACAGAACTCTTCACAGCGGTGCAGCTGGCAGGAGAGGGAGCGCCCGCACACCACAGCGCACCGGTGGGACTGCGCATCGCAGCACGCTGTGCGGCAGCGGTGCCGCCCGCACGACAGCTTCTGTTGGGTTCACACTAAGTATTAATCAAACTAGTATATGTTATGTTTATTAAACAAACCATATTACAACTTATATTATTGTATAAACTTTCCAAACTTTATACTTTTAGTTATTAAGTTGAAACTTAACTTAAATAATTAGTTTTTAATATGTGTCTAAATTTTTAATTGATTGGAGTGTGTGAAGTTTGGTTTATTGATTCATTTGCATTTGATATTATAAAAAGGATCTAACAAAATTTTATTTTAAAAAAAGAGCAACTGTTGTTTTAATGGTTGGCTCTTCTCACAGCTTTCCGAGCTGATAGCTTACTCACGGACTACACCAGGGTAAATGCCTATTCGTATAAGATAATTTGAATTTAGGTCCAGTTATTTGAGCTTGTAAACATTAAAATCATTAATGTATTACCTTGTTACACTTCCTCTGGCACAGCACGCTGTTGGCTTGCGGCAGGTCTGCGCACGGCACCTCCCTGGTGGAGTGTCCGCAGCGGCACTGCAGCAGCGTTGTGTCCGGACACACGCGGCACGCTCCTGTTATCGTAAAGGTGGTCCTTAGTGAGAGCATTTTCTTTACTTCGTGATGATTGTAATACATATTTTTGCAACACTATTTTAAACAATATTACCTTTTTTTAAGTACTCATTCTATATAATAAACTACATTGGAATAGAAAACTTGAATGCCTTAACAATAATAGTACATTAAAATAAAATTTTGTATATTGTACTGCAAAGTATACGTTTTTTTAAATAAAAGACTACTATGGATACAATAAATATTTACATTTAATAGAAAATCATAAGTACCTTCATGACAACTTTCTTTACAGAAGTGTTTATCCCCGGCGGGACCACACGGGAGGGGCTTAGTGCAGATGTTGCCGCACAGCGGTATGGGGTCCGTGCACGACTTACGTTGATCCTTGCTAATCCTTTAACAAGATTTTTTTTTATAAATATTAAGTCCTTGTATACAGAGTGTTGGGTCACTTGAGACATTTGAAGTGCCTTGAATGTATATAGTATTGACTTGATCAAGATCTGGTGTAGCTAAGCTGTTAATAGTTACCTGGTGTTCCCACAGGGGCAAGCCGGTACGTTATCAGGTCGCAGCGGGCAGGGCGGGCAGGGGGGCTCGTGGCAGCGCGTGCGGCACACGTGCGCGCCGCACGACAGCACGTGCCCGCACTCGCCGCCGCACGACCAGCGGGAACACGTGCCCGTGGACGACGTGCACGCAACTGAACGGGACTTGGCGGCCGGGCAGTAACACACTGATAAACATATCATATTATTATTCATTCCGATTTCTTCAATATGAAATCGCCATTTCATGAGCCATTTATGTGTCCAATAAATAAAAATTTCATATTTTTATAGCATTCAAGAATTTTTTGTTGATTGATATGTGTTGAACTTAGGTGTTGACTCATTTGCATTTGATATTATACTATATATCAAATATTGTTAATTTCACTTAATTAGAGCAACTATTGAGTTTGTGAATGGTTTTTCTCAACAGAGCATTCCGAGCTGGTGGTAGCTTACTTGTAGACTGACTGATACAAAGGTTTAAATGGCTAATAAAATAAAGATATATTAAATTTGAATACTCACCCTGCGTTACAATTTCCTCGCAGGGTTCACAGGGTCCTTCGTGGCAGTCTTTCGTGCAAGAGTGAACTCCACATTCCAGTTTTTTGGAACAGACTCTACCACAAACCTGCGGCAACTTGCTACTACAGAGCACTGATCGAGTTTCAACACCGCAACCACATTGTCTGTGAAAAAAGATATATATTATTAACTGAAATGGCTTCCACCTTCGTCCACAATTAAAAAGCAATCTTATATTTTGTACTAAATCTAGTCACTTGTAGTTTTATATTACAGGCTGAAACTAAAAAATCAATATATTGTTGACCCAAAAACATATTATTATGTCCTTCATTTGGTTCATTCATTATGTTGTTATATCCCTAAATGTGTGCTTACCAAATGCTTACTCAGCAATACATTCTACTAAACTCCGAGTGTCAATAGTTAAGACAGTTGTTCGCTACTCTTCATCTTTTCAAGATATTACAAAACTCATTAACTAATAGTTGTGATTTTTTTTTAAAAGATTTTTTTGGTAAGTAAATAGCATATATCAAACAAACGGTGACTGAATGAAACAAGTTTTAAATACAGATTTGGTCCTTACTACTATTTTTACATTTTATGTAGTACCTAACCTAATACTCACTTGCTTATTGTAGCTTGACAAGGGGGGCAAGGCCCAGGGTGACATAGTAATGTACAAGGATGCGGACAATGTCGGGATCTTTTACAGGACTTGCCGCATGTATGAGCTCCACCTGAATTCCTCTGATATTCAGGGTTTCTGACTGCACCACACATGCATCTATACTCGGTGGGTATTGCTTGATTAATATTTTGGCAAGCCGGGCAACGCCATTTACCCTCTGTGAATAAAGAAAAAAATATTATTATTATTTTTTGTTTTTACTGTTATAATAACAACAAATATGTTTGAAAAATAATTCAAATTCATAATATATTTATTCAATCATTTACAGCTTTTGCATCAATTACTACTTTAAAAAGGTCAGTGTATTCATTTTGAGAGAAAGATATCAGCTCGGAATGCTGCTCTTTTGAGAAGAGCCGGCCAGAAACTGAACAGTTGCTCTTATAATCGTACTCACCAACCATGCTACTCATAGCCCATTTCCGAATGCAGCGTAAATGGAACACATGATAGCAGTTGCCACAGTACCATACGGAGTCGGTTTGCTTCACCCGCTCACAGCATACCAGACACTCCAAGGTACCTCGATCTAATTGGTCGCTAAGACGCTCACGCTGTGTCATCTCTACATTAGCTGGAAAATTACATAAATTAATGAATTAAAAACGAAAAAGATCTATAAGTAGCTTGTTTAAAATAAAACGATTACTAAGAAATATGCTTGGTTAAACTATGCTTATTTTGTTACTTGTTTCAACCTTTGTTATTTATATAAAATTGTTCTACATTATTTAAGAGAAATACCTGAATTGGATATATTTTTACTTTTCCCTCGTGCTGGACTTGACAAGTTGTTGTGTTTTTCTTCTTTGACAGTAAAATAAGTGTTGGCATATTGTTCGTCTTCAAAACTATCACGTTCTGTCTTTAATCGTTGACTGCCGGCCCACTTTCGACTTCTGCCCGACCCTTCACCTCTGCCATTTCTGACATCTTGGCTCTCTTTAGGCATACCACTATTATAGAAAGTGCGACAGGCATCGGACTCTTTGTTTTTAGACTTAGAACTAGATTTTGATTGGCCCCCTTCATCACTGGTGTTGTTAGTTAAATTATTTACGTCATCATAATTAGGCTCTTGATTATAATTGACATTACGATTTTTAGATTTTGACTGGTTATTGAATCCTTGATTAAACTGTTGATTACGTTGACTGTAGTCCAAGCTCTGATTATTATCAAATGCTCTATTTTTGGATTTACGGTTACGATTTGTATTATTTGTGTCACTGGTACGGTCTTTTTGTGTAGAGCTTGTGGAGTTTTGGCTGCTACTTTCACTGTTGGTATTATGTAATTCTTGATTACGATATTTTGAATCAAATTTACTATTACGATTATTTGTTTCTTGACCTCTATTATTTCTTTGATAAAAATTATTAGAATCTGAATTAAATGAATCTTTTGCTTGTGAGTTTTGAGGTCTTTCTCTCCAGTTACTGGAACTGGATGGTTTAGAATAATTATTGTCACTCTGGGTTCTATGTGTATTGTTAGGTTCTTGTTCCCTTTCAGTACTTTTAGACTGTTTAGGAACAAACTCAGTGGCGGTGGGCATAAGTTTTGATTTGAAAACTACTTCTTTTGCTGATTCTTGTTCATCTGCACATGCTGGATTTAACTGCTGCATATTACCTTGATACATTCCATTATTTTGTGGAAAATTACTTGAGTTACTTCCTAAGTTATATTCAGCTTGAGGGTTTTGACTTGGTGACTCATTCTGATAATTGTGTAATTCTGTATATTGACCATTTGGATAGTTTTGATATTGTGAGTTATTGTAATTAGCCGAGTTTGCTGGTGGATTTGAAATGTGCATTTGAGATAAAAATTCGTCAAAGCTTACATATTGGTTGGCATCGTACTGTGTATTGGGATAATATGCCTGATATTGGCTGTTATAATCACCATTCCAGTTATTAGGTGCTTGATACTGGTTATTGTAAGAGTAAGAATTATTCCACTGAGACATCGCAATTTCGGAGTTCACAATATTGTGAAACAATTTGTAAGGTATGGTTTAAATATTACTTTCCAAGTAAATGTTTCGATGTTTTTTATGCTCTTAATTTGTTTTATGGCCGAAGGCCGAGACCTGAGGTCTCTAGGATTACTTTGTGAACACTCTGAAAAAATAATTGGTTGAGTTTTATCATCAATTGTTTTAATTTCTACAGCATAAAACATGTGGCACTTTTTAATTTTATAAAAGTTTAGATACTTACCAGTGGCTGATTTTAAGGACACTTAGGCTTGTACAAAAACTATATATTTATAAAGTAAAATAAATAAAAATAATTTAGAAACTTAAAAAAATTATACTATCAGTCTGACCGATTATGAGAATATGAGCCAAATTCTGATGATTTGATGAAATGGTAAACGGGGAGGGGGACGAAAGGCCAGAAGCCAACGTTGACACTAAAATAGTTATCAACCTATAGATAATATAATTTTTATATCACAGAGTAAATATGTTTATATAGTATCTAATTATTATTATCCTATCATTTTCATGGAATTAATAATGAAAAAGTCACTGTTTTTATGACATTTTAAATATTATACGTTTCTTATTATAAGTTTTTTATGGGTTAAATTATGACGATGAAATATATTTTATATAATATAAATGACGAACATCGTCATTCACGTTGAGAAGCATGAAAGATGTCTAATAGACAGAAAAGTAGATTTTGTAAAAGGTAATGTTTCCAAAGATTAGAAAAATAATATCCTCCGCAACAATAATTAAGTAATTTCTATCTATAGAGCGCCGGCAATGTCGACGATAGAAAGCAAACAAGGAAGATGAAGAGAGATAATACTATAAATATCTAAAATAGATAAATAATAATACTAACATATTTATGCAAAGCTGTTTTAAATGTTTTATTTGCATTAGGCTAATTTAGTGGATTAATTATTTTTATGGCGAACGTTTTGCAAAAGAGTAGATGAGATTTCCTTTATAAAATAAATTTATTTGATTAAGTAAATCAGAGATTAAATTGTTAAATATATATTTCAGCAGTAAATTATTAGTGCCCTAAACAACTAGTCAAAATAATTAAGGTTATATAATTTAAATCCACCAATTAATATTAATTAACCAATTAATTACAAAGTTACTGTCAAGTACTGTCTTTTATATTTAAAAGTAAAGGTGTATATGGAACAAGTAATAGTCAATAATTACTGTCGATTATCTATCTATCTATTATATCTATCTATTGTCTTTATAATAACAATTGAAAATATAAATTTTGATGGCTATCGTACCCATATCCTATGACCATCTACAGAAATTCATTATTATTTGTTTTAAGGTTTCCTGAGAAAGAGGCTGTAGGTATTAGTGGAAGGTAGTTAAGATAGTAAGTAGTAGTAGTAGTATAGTAAGTAGTTTCAGAAAACACTCGATTCGGTCGAGGCCTGGGCCGACTATCAGTACATCCAAGTGTTGAAGTGTTTATATGAAAATGCCACCATGACAGTCCGGCTACGGGGACAGAGCTCGAAACATATACAGTTGACAAGAGATGTTCGACAGAGACTTTATGCTTAAGTGTTCACCGCTGCACTGGAACATGTCTTCAGGCTCATGGACTGGAGCGGGTTTACCCTAAATATAAACGGTGAGTATATCACTCATACATTGCTGAGACTATGGAAGACCTGGGTATAATGTTCGATGATCTCAGTGGAGCCTCCGGACAAGTAGTCTGTAAAATGAACAACGACAAGTGAACAAGGACAAGACGAAGCTGATGTCTAATGCCCATGTCGTGCCTACTCAAGTAGTTATCGGAGGTGCTACGCTCGAAGTTGTAGACGATTACATACTTGGGACAAACCATCCAGCTAGGTAGGTACAACTTCGAGAAAGAGATCACTTGCCAAAACCAACTTGGGTGGAAAGCGCTTCAGAAAATCGGAAACATTTTCTTATCCAAAATACCGCAATATTTGAAGACGTAGGTCTCTGACCAATGTGAGTTGCCAGTGATGACGATAAGAATTGATTGTCAGAAGTGCCAATAGGCGGAGCACATCCTGAAACCGACGGCATTCTCGAGTGGCGACAGCAAGCTGGTAGACGCGGCGTAGGTAGGCCTGACCGTGGACTCACGTCATAGTCTAGATCGCGGGAAGTCGATTTATGAGGGCAGTGCAAGACCGGTCATTGTGGCGATCTTTGGGGGAGGCGTTTGCCTTGCAGTGTTTATCTATAGACTGAAATGATAATGATAATCTAGTGTCTAGGGCTGATTTCCTAGAAACGCCACGCCCCGCAGGAAGTGGCAGTTCATAAAGTTCTTTTTATGATTTTGGGTTGCAGGCAGGTTATAGTAACAAGTCTTTAGTTAGTTGGTTCTGACTTCTGGTTGGTTGGTTTGTAGTTCTAAACCCACTTACTTCTGGGGCGCGGGGTGTGTGTCAATCGGTAGCCTGGCTCTTGGGAATTTAGTCACTATAGAGCGTTTCTCAGGAGCGGACTGTGCATTGTGCGTGCGTTCCCTTCAACTCGGAAGCGTGCTGTGAACTTAAACATCGTTTGCACAGATCGTCATTATGCCGCATTTTGCATAAAGATTTAAACCTTTACCCCTATAAAATTCAGTTGGTGCAAGAATTAAAGCCTCAGGATGCTGGTCAGAGGCTGGACTTCATGACCAGATGATTGATAGTTTTCCGACGTTAACCAACATCTTGTTTTCAGATGAAGCTCTTTCTTATCTTAATGGACACGTTAACAAGCAAAATTGCTGCTACTGGAGTGCAATCAATCTAAAACAAAAACATCAGAAACCTACATTCGCCTAAAGTAACGGTATGGGCCGCAATGTCGGCGCGAGGAATTATCGGCCCTTACTTTCTTGATGATGAAAATTACAGTTACGTTGAATTCAGAGCGTTATGAGGAGATGTTACACAACTTATTTGTGCCTGTTGCAAAACTTTCCTGGTTATAACCAAAGAACATGGTTCCAGCAGATGGTGCAACTTCACTCATGTCTAATAGGTCTCTGCCAAGAATTCGTGACATTTTTCCAGGCAAATTTATCTCTAGGAGAGGTGACATAAGATGGTATCCACGTAGTTCCGACATAGTTTGACACCTATGAACTTTTTCCTATGGGATTATGTCAAATCCAAAGTTTACGCCAACAAAGCGACTAACATGGGACAATTAAAAGAAATGGCAGCCATCACGGAAAATACCTGCCGAGCTGTCATAGCCAATTTCAGTGCTCGATTAAATGAATGCCGTGAACGCAACGGTGTACATTTAGACGATGTTATTTTTAAAAAATAAATTCCCAAACACTGTATTTTATTATATAATAAAGATTTTTTCAATAAACTTCTTACATTTAAAAAATATTTTTTAAATGTGAACTTTTCTTTGAAACTCTTTGTACTTTGACCTATCATTACACAAGTAATAACTGACTAATGTTTTGCTGAATTTATTTATATGCAATATTTTAGTCTTGCCGTTAAGTTTCGAAAAAGTGTTTTCACGCTCGAATATTAATCTATTAGTGAAAGATGTTTTTAGAACATTCTAAATTGTTGAATATCTTATTACTATTTTAATTAGAATTGTTTAGTTTTGAGAGCAAATCTCCTAGTGGTTATCCACTGCTTGAAATATATTTATAGAGTTCATATAAATTCACAAAAGGTTTTATTCACTTATAAGTTCTATAAGATTCCAATAACATGTTAATTGATGTGAAATAGGGTAAGCAGCAAAGTCACTGGCAACACCTGGTATATATACATGTACTAGCTTATTCCCTCCCGCTTCGCTGGGCATACTACTAATTTGGATGTGAACTTAGGTTGTTATGGTAACCTTTGTCATATTATCCGTTGTCATCGTATCCGTTGCTATGGTAACCATTGCTACAGTAACTTTTAAGTCTACGTCACAAAAGAAGTAACTATGTAAAATTTTAAGTTAATCGGACAGATAGTTTCGGAGGTTTCGTGATGAGTCAGTGAGTGGTAAATCGCATGTGTATATATATATATATATACATAATTTAAATGTATTTTACTATTAATGCATACCGTGACTTACATGTTTATCTTGCAATTACCTGCAGCGTGTACTTTCTGGCACAGCACCACTTTGTTAATGATTTTCGTGATAAAACATAATTATGTTAATGTAAATTAAGTATATATTTAACTTCAGTTATTTTATGATATTAAATAATAATATGGTCTTTCAAACAAGCACTATTTTTTACGATAATTTACGATAATCGTTTTAATATAAGTAAAAATTTCTGCCACATAGTATTGTCGCCTCTGTAATGTTCATTCTGCCCTCAATTGAACTGTACCAGGCTGTGATGAACTCTTTTGTTTGGTCCAAGGGTCTTTTTACAATTCTGATACCCTTGACACGATAGTACCGAGAAAGTAAAAGCTTCACAGGTTGTATTAAGTTTACATTTGGTCATGGAATGGGTTGTATATCAAGCACGCGTCGAGTGGCTGCCATGCCTAATGTATGTATAGTAATAATATTAAAAGATAAATATTATTAATATTTTTTAGTTATTTTGACTGTAAATAAATCAAGTATTTATTTAAGTGAATTATAGTGAAAATAGTGGTGTATTTTTCGTTAAATGTACTTGAAATCAAAGGTAACCATTTTTGATAATTGTATGTACTTTCTGTATCTGCCTTTCTTCTTCTCCCTCTCTGATCTCTTCTGATCAAAATTATTACCCATAACCTCTCATCTTATATGGTAGTGCTGATTATGGTGCAAGGTACATTAACTTTAGTTGTTTATATCTTGACTCTGTTGAGGATAGTGACAAAATCATTTTAATATTTTCGTTTCATTGTATGTCTCCGTTAATTCTAAATAATATTAAATAATTTGTAACACATCTACTATTTTTAGGTCCAAAATAATATGAATGGTAAAGAGACAGTACTTGGTGCTCTATCACGATTAGATAGTGATATTGCTAAGAATGAAAGGCTATATTCAGCTCAAAGATTGGCGGTGGTGTCAGCCGACCTTCATAGTATTCAACAGGTATAGAACATAATAATATTTAATAAAGAAAAGGGAATTTAATGTTCTTAATTATGGAAAGCTTAGCTAAAATTTTACTAGTTCTCTCTACTTTGCGTTCTTAAGTACATATGATTGAAGTTCTTCTAAGAAAGGTTTTCTTATGGGTCTATTATTCAATTGTAAACGTACTATTTGAACCCCCCAAAAATAGTAAATTGATCAAGCATGCATTATTACTATTGCATCTAAATATTTAAATATATATTATGCAATATATATGAGTCATTCTTTTTTAAATAAAGTCCTCATATTAACCAAAATTAGTTTGTGCTATTAAAGTCTTATAGGTTATCGCTGGAAAGGTGTTGAAGTCTACTTTCCAAAACTATGTATTAAAATCTTTTTTAAATTGAGTAAAATCCAATATGGTTACCAAAACCACGTGATAAGTTTTGACTTAAAAACTCAACCGATTTGCATAAAATTTGCTACAAGACGGACTTTCACGGTCTAATCACGAATCTAGAGTTACATATTTATAAATAAGCTATGGAAATAGTTTTGCTAGCACGTTTTGATGTATGGTTACATGTTACTTTCAATGTAATTATTCTAAATATGATAATGACTTAAATGAATATATATATTTTGTTTCAGGAAATCCAGGATTTCGAAGTTACAACAACCCAAATGACAAGTATTGAGTCTTACGCCAAGATAATGCACCAGGTTAGTGGACTGTCAAAAGTTTGTAGCATGTTGGTAGCATGTTCGTAGCACAGTTCTACGAATAGTAACAGCTGTGTATTTCTGGGGGTTCTACAAATAAATATAGTTTATTGTTATATAAATTTGTATTCCTTTACTTTAAGTTTATTAATTATTCTATTTAATTTCAGATATTCGTAAGTCTAGATATATACAGGCGTCCGATGTTGGCAACTGAAAATGAAGACTTTATTGCAAATGTTAATAGAAAGGTTAGAATATTTTGTTATATTTAATTTAAAAGTATTACACATATTGCTTTAAGAGTAGTACAGGCTGTTCCGAAAACTGTTAGTGAAATTAAAAACAGTACAATCTTTATTTATATATTTTCAAAATATTATTCTTCAAGTTGTATGCACTTATGCATTCGGGTAAACTTTCATAACATTTTAAAAAGGTCCCTTGGAAAAGATAAAAAAATTCGGTGTTGCCCCACGAAACTAATTTTTTCGTTGAAAGATGGAGCATGGAAAACATTTGTAGCCCCAAAAATGTCAAATAGTTGTTGGTTCTAGCAGCGTGTGAGGGTTTGCGTTATGTAGGTGGTAAAGAATGCTTCGGATGCCGCTCCTTGGGTCCTCGCTTTTTAGCTCCCCGGAGGCTTGGGTCTGACAAACTTCGTAATACCAACCACTAGTTCTGGTCTTGTATCTTCTAGTGGAATTACGGATACTGGTTTACCATATAAAAAAACTGCTATCATATTTTATTAAAGATCCGACTGCGCATAAGTTCTTTTGGCGACTCTTCCCCTTCAAGCAGCTATTGCGTGGATTGCTGCTTCGTGAGAAGATCGTAGGTGTAGATCCAAGAATCGTCAGTTGTAAGAATGTAATGTATTGCAGGTTAAATATGGAATAATCAAAATGACGGAAGTTTTGCTCTTCCGTGACAAAGTTAATCGTGAAGCAACCATCCTAATTTTCAGATGTTTATGCACGATCGTGGAAACTGATTGTGATCCAATCTTTAGTTTAGCCTGAATCTTCCAATGTTTGTTTCTATTTTCATATAATCACTCCACTCTGATGACATTTTCATGGGTTACTGCAGTTGTCCGTTGTCCGGGTCTGGGATCATCGTTTACTACATTTTTACGACCAAGTTTGAACGAATAAGGAACTGTTGCTAACGTAGGAGCAGGCTCCCGAAAAGCAGTTTGTAAGTTTTCATAAGAAGTTTAATCCTCGTTTATAATAGAAAATTATAACATGAAAAGCTTCTCGTCTATTGTTATGTTATAAAAATAGATTTCTCTTTTCTTTAGAAAAGAAAACTGCCAGATAACTAATGCTTGGATCAGTGGCTAATGAGTTTTGTAACAAAAGGTATCAATTCAAAATAATTTCGGAAAAATGACATTATACTTAAATTATAACTAAAAATTTTCGGAATAGCCCACGCATATCCTGATTGTGTATATATTGACTTTTTATTAAATTATAACATTATCTTTCTTTGTTTCACGTATTACTAATTAAATATTTTTTTTTAGGAAATGCGCAGAATAGAGTTGGATTGTCTTCGCAGACGTGAAAAAGAACTGATAAGTGAAAAAAAAAATCTTCACGCTCATGTATTGAGACTACGTTCTTCATATAGAAGTCTTCAGCAATTATTAGGTGAATATGTTGTATTGTTTAGAAATTAACAATAATTTTCAGTTACAAATTAAGATAGAAGAGACAGAACCCATTAATAAAGATAAAAGTTTTAAGGTTGTGTACTGAGGGATGATCCACGTCTAGATAGCGATCTGCAAAACAAATTAGATGGTACTCAAGCCCTCCGTAACTCTCTCGCGGCGGTGAGTGTGAAACTGCAGGCCGCTGTGGAGTACGCGCAGGGAGCCCTAAGCTACCTTAATGTTGCGCTGCCCGCGTGGAAAATTGCTACTATTGGCAAGTTAGTGACATTACAAACTTTTACTTATTTTATAACCTGAATGTAGATGAGGCGAAGTTTCTGATATTTTAAAGAAATTAAGAAAGAACAGAATGTAAGATCAACGTTAATGATAAGATAATAGAACAAATGAATGAAGTGGTATATTTGGGAAGTATGTTTAGAAGAGACGGAAGATACGAAATGGATGTGGAAAGGCGTTTTGCTGCCGGTAACAGAGTCAACGGTGATTTGGCTGCATTGTAGACACGCGAAACGTCAGCATAGCACGTCAGCACGTTTGGCTGTACACAATGCGGTTTTGCTACCGACGCTGTTATACGGCAGCCAAACGTGGGTAACACAGAAGAAGAATGTAAGAAAGATGAATGCTGTGGAGATGCGATCTCTTCGC
The DNA here is from genome assembly GCA_918358865.1 of Melinaea marsaeus rileyi. Classification (NCBI taxonomy): domain Eukaryota; kingdom Metazoa; phylum Arthropoda; class Insecta; order Lepidoptera; family Nymphalidae; genus Melinaea; species Melinaea marsaeus. The sequence continues at coordinate 2,049,362 of OU911089.1, forward strand.
AGAATATGCGGAGTCAGTCTAGCTGATCGAATTCGCGATGAAGAGATCCACAGAGTGGTAGGTACTAGCGAACATATCACGGTGAGGATGAAGAAGGACGTGCTCAGGTGGTTTTGGGCAAGTTGAACGAATGAGTGATGAAATAATGGTAAAAAAGATTTATATAAGAAAAGTGAGTGGTAAGAGAGACAGGGGAAGGCCTCGAGTGACTTTTAAAACACAGTATCTATGATACTGGAGGAAAGTCACGTAAAAAGCATGAGGACCCCCGGAGGGCATGTATGAAGAGGTTGATGTCTGTGGCCGAGGCGAAAGAGGTATGCAGGGACCGTAGCGTTTGGCGCTCCGTCGTCTCTGGCTACCCCGCAAGGGATATGGCGTGAAGATAAATAAATAAATAAATACTTATTTGTTAATATATAGATAAAGGGTATTGGAATGTGCGGTATAAATAATTACCAATTGTTTAAATAATAAGCATGTGTATGTACTGCCAAATTATATTATTAAGGCTTATCGAATTGATGGCGATTGTTTCTAGTTTTTAGTTAAAAAGGTTCTAGTTGTTCGTACATTGCTCACTAAATATATTGACGTGTGTGAATCAGTGACTACAATTAAAAAAAACTCGGTTGAGTTTGTTGTGTGGTTCTTCCCAGACCAGGGCACGTTTGGAACCCTCGTAGCCTTATTTTAAGTTGGAGTGTCTTTACAGAAGGGCTTATTTTGATACATACGATATCAAAATAGGCCCTCCTGTCACTTCCATTTGACGTACACAAGTGATCACTGGTATGGATTCAAAGTAGGAAAAAAAAATAAATAAAAAAAATAAATAAATAAACAATTATTAATAATAAAATTGATTGTTTATTTTACTCTTCAGAATCTAGACATATCTGCAAAAATGTGGTGTTTATTTTGATTCCTCTGATGAGTTTACTTCTATGAAACTCGTTTAATGTATATAAGGGTATATGTAATTAACAGGAGCGGTAGCGAGCGCACGTCAGCGTGTGCGGACGCGTGCACGTGGTTGGTGCGTGCGCGGTGTGACGAGCGCGGCGCCCGACGCGTGCTGGTCGCGCACGCAGCCCCTCGCACCTCACGGACCATGCGGCTGGCCCTCGACTACGCTTTCACTGACGCGTTGCACGATCATAAGTCATTATATAACTATTTCATAATATAAATACCTTTTTACTCTCTTTGAATTGGTGGAATCGCGTTCTCCATTTGATCTTTAAACTTACCAGTTGTCATCTATTTGACTATGTATCGACGTCCTTGGCACACATACTCTTCCACGTAGTCTGCCAGCTTTTGTAATCTACCAGCCCTGACACTTTTAGTTACAATACTAGGGCTTTTTTAGTCACGTGTTAGTTAGTGGTGATTATATCAAAATAGCCAATAACACTTTAATTTCTCTAACACTAGCGCTCCTTTTAGATTTCTTATATTATATGCATTGATACTCGTTCTTAATCTCATAAATTTTGGCACTTATTATAATGTTTAAGCTTATGTAAGTAAATATGTGTGTGTGTCTGGCAGTGTACGGTGCCAGAGTGGACATTTCTTTCAATAAGCCACTTCACGGTTCGATTATATTATACAATATAAAATATGTATGTTATTAAAATGGGTACTTTCAGATATCATAATGCAACCGAAATTTTTCTGCAATTTAAAGAGGCTCTGATACAGATGATTAATTCTATTCATCAGGTAAATAATATAAATTAAATTATGATATATAAATAATTATAATATATAATATATATTTATGTATATTTTGTTTACAGGTCCTCCTTAACAATATTGAAAATTTGGAAGTGGTGGAGAAAAACTTATTAGAGTACAGAAATAAATTACGAGCTGCAAGAGTCGATGCAATCGTAAAGAAAGGTTTAGGTGATTTAACATACAATCCCGCGATACTTAATAATTTAAGAAAACATAACAAAAATCAATAAACTTAATTTTAATAAATGATTATTAATTATTATATTCGTTATATAACGTCAATGTCAAATGAAAATTTTCTCTATCTATACATATAAATAACTGTCTCTTCGTAGTTCCAAAATTTTAATTTTGTATGTATGTCTGTTTGTTTCGGCTAATATCTGAAACGATTGAACCGTTTTTAACATAACTTTCATTAGATGATATGTTATAAGTAGTAACTTAATAACTTTTATTTTAAAAAACATATTCCGAGCTAACGAAGTCACGTGCACAGCTAGTATAAAAGACATAAAGTGTAAATAAAACACATATATATGTAAAACACAATCAAATTTTATTAAATATCAAATATGGTATTGTCTAACACGATCCCTTAACTATCGCTTCACATCAATATCATAATATACAGGCATATAATAATACGGTTAATATCAAGAAACTAAGTACGCGAAGACTGATAGGAGAGAATGTATGAAAAATATATTATATAACTTATAATAGACTATAGAAATTTAATTTATATTGTCGTGAAGGAACAAGATGTTGATATTGAGAAATATAATTAAGATACAGCATGAAATTAAACTACGATTGTGATTTTAAATTACAGATATAAAAGAACTTAATTACGTTATAAAGAAGTACACAGAAGTAGACAGAAGTAGACAGAAGTAGAAAGAAGTAGACAGAACACACTCACGTCATAAATACATACACAATACATGGCTTAAATGCAAAATCTACTAAACGTGTTAATATGATTATACTCATGGGTTATCTTAGAGCTTATATCTAAAAGTATATTATTTTGTGCGGCAAAGCTCTAAGAGTTCCTGATGTCTAAGCATTGTTGAACGTCCAGCGGTGAACCTATTTCGATTACGACGAGATATAGACGACCTATTTCAATTACGACGAGTTATAGACGACCTATTTCAATTACGACGAGTTATATAGTGATATGTGAAATGATGTGTTACGTCTTTTTGGTCGCTAAATAATAGCATTGCTCTTATCCGACAGTTCTTCTATTCCTTCAATTATTTTCAAATAAAATTAACAAAATAATCTATAGTAATAATCCAGATCCAGAAAATAAATATAATTTTATTGGTGCAAATATATAACTATAGCAAATGTAGTATCAAAATTTATTCGCCTTAAAATAATCGAATTTAAAGACCATATCAAAATAATTGTTACAAATCTCTTTTACATTCTAAGAAATTATAAATATGCGTCTGTTAGAAGATGTGTAATGTCCGTTACTCCATTATCATTCTAATATTTCTTTACCTTCATTCAATTCTAAGCTAACGACAAGTTCTAAGCCACCATTTTAGCTAGAGCTAGTAATATTGTCAATCCGAAAGCCGAAACCACGGCTATAACGCACGGTGACATAAAAATCGTCTAAATCAGCGTATTCGTAAACGCCGTAAAAACATGGAAGCACTCTTGCGGACAGACCGATTGCTGGCTATTGATACAGAGGTAACTAGAACACCGATTATATTACGACTATTTGATATGATACGGTTACTTTTAATCTCAGGAACAATAAATGAGCTGAAATTGTTAAAAATAACACCAATGTTACACATCGTTAATGTTAAAATCGAATAATAAATAAATAACTAACAAATCAACAATAAAAAAACGATCATGTAATGTTAAATTGGGACATGTGTAATCCAAATCTAATCCAATACTGAAACCGACGAGATCAGCGCGTCAGATCTCTTAGACTTTGGTGACGCTTTTCATTTTCCTGCTTCTGATGCATCTGGAATGTTTTATATGTTATAATGAATCATCAGAGAGTGATGTTTATTAGTTGTGACCTGTTTAAATACCTGAGTACTCCACGATAGAGCATAAATGAACCGTACAGGCTGAGAATGATTGTGGCTGTCCACACCACCGCCAGCACGGAACTGCTCCCCTCTGCATAGTTTTGAATTGAGGAAATAGAAAAATATTACTATTAAATTACTTAATACAAAATCTCAATTTACATATAATTTATTTCACATGATACTGCGGAGAACTCCATTTATCTAATAAATATAATTCAACTGTCACCCCCTCCTACCTATATATCCGTCATGGTAGTCGTGTTGTGGTCTCCAGGCCCGTCTGGTGACTGCGAGAAGGTCCGCCACCTCCTCCGCCTCCCCGGTGCAGTTCGCCCACTCGATTGTTATGTATCTGGATATATTTATTTATTTATTTACCTTCACGCCATATCCCTTACGGGGTAGCCAGAGACGACGGAGCGCCAAACGCTACGGTATGCATACCTCTTTCGCCTCGGCCACAGACATCAACCTCTTCATACATGCCCTCCGGGGGGGTCCTCATGCTTTTTACGTGACCTTCCTCCAGTATCGTAGCTACTGTGTTTTCGAAGGTCACTCGAGGCCTCCCCCTGTCTCTCTTACCGCTCACTTTTCCCATATAAATCTTTTTTACCATTCTTTCATCACTCATTCGTTCAACGTGCCCAAACCACCTGAGCACGATCTTTTTTTTTTTTTTTTTTTTTTTTTTTTTTTTTTTTTTTTTTTATGGAAGAGGAGGGCAAACGAGCTGGCGGGTCACAGATGACTTGTGATCACCGCCGCCCATGAACTCTTGCAACATCCGAGGATTTACAAGAGTGTTGCCGGCCTTGTAGGTAGAAGTAGACGCCTTTTTTGAAGGTACCCATGTCGTACCGATCTGGAAATACCGCCGAAGGGAGTTCGTTTCACAAGCGAGTGGAACGTGGAAAAAAAGTCCTTGAGAACCGCACAGTGGAAGATCGCCACGCATCCAGGTGGTAGGGATGGTAAAGAAGTCGATGGCGCGCTGTGCGGTGATGAAATTCGGCGGCAGGCATCAGATAGAATAGTTCTTCGGAACACTCCCCGTTGTAAATGCGGTAGAAGACGCACAAAGAAGCCACGTCTCTACGCAATGCCAAAGAGTCCAGCCGTTCACAGAGCACCGGGTCCCCGACAATCCGAGCGGCTCTCCGTTGTACGCGGTCAAATGGTAGAAGTTGATATTGGGGTGATCCGGACCAGAGATGAGAACAGTACTCCATGTGTGGCCGGACCTGCGCCTTATAGAGCGCAAGTCTTTGATCTTCTTCATTCTCACCGTGACATCTTCGCTAGTACCTGCCATTCTGTGGATCTCTTCATTGCGGATTCGATCAGCTAGACTGACTCCGCATATTCTGCGAAGAGATCGCATCTCCAAAGCATTCATCTTTCTTACATTCTTCTTCTGTGTTACCCACGTTTGGCTGCCGTATAACAGCGTCGGTAGCAAAACTGCATTGTGTACAGCCAAACGTGCAGCTATACTGACGTTTTGCCGTCTCAACAATGCAGACCAAGCACCATTGACTCTGTTACCGGCAGTAATACGCCTTTCCACATCCATTTCGTATCTTCCGTCTCTGCTAAACATACTTCCCAAATATACCACTTCATTCACTTGTTCTATTATCTTATCATTCACGTTGATCTTACATTCTGTTCTTTCTTCATTTCTTTCAAATATCAGAACCTTCGTCTTATCTACATTCAGGTTAAGACCATTAATTTCACACCCATCTTTCAGAGTGGTGACCAATGCCTGCAAATTGCATTCTGATGATGCAATGAGCACTGCATCATCTGCATATAGTAAGCAATTGACCTTAAGGTCACCTACTTTCACTCCCATGTCACTATCTTTCACTCCTTGGAGACAACTATCCAAATACAAATTGAACAACCAAGCTGACATAGCGCAACCTTGCTTAACACCCGATTGGATGTCAAACCAGGGCGACATGCCAGCTCCTACTCGCACACAGGCTGAGTGATCTCGGTAAAGAGACCTTACAGCCTGTAGCCAGGGTCCGTTCACATTGTATCGGGGCAGTCCTCCACCTTCCGCCGTTCGGAACATGGCGTGTTGGTTGGCGGTTCCCAACGGATATATTGATGGCATGAAAAATAAATCCCACCCAACACTAATAAACAGTTTATAATATATATTGTATTATAAGAAATCAAAAACTGTTTTTTTCGATTTACTAGATGATTAAATCTAGTAAATTAAGTTTAATCTAGTAAATTAAGATGATTAAATCTAGTAAATTAAGTAAATTAAGTTTTAAAGTAATGTTCTGACTGTCAAACATTCTTTTATAATCAACTCACGTCGGTATCTAAATACAGGAATGTGACAAATTGCCCTTTTTATATTAGTTTACATGCTGCAGGAGAAATATTTATATGTATATAAAGCTAATATATTTTTTTGTCCAGTTCCATACTGTTTTTTTTTTCTTTTTAACAAAAACCTGGTAAAGTTAAGTTGCTATAACACAAAGCACTTCAAAAATGTCTCTGGGTAACTTGTAAGACCAGTTTATAAATTACAGATTTATTTGAACTGCTAAATCAATGTAATTTTATCTTTCAATAGTATAAAAAATTTATTCCAATTATCCTTTATTTCTGCTGTAAGTCGTCATTCTCACCTGGAAGAGGTTCTGCAGGCCCTGCGCGGTGGCACCAGCAGCGTGCGCGTCCTCGAGCGTGCGCCCCCGCGACAGGCACCCCACGCACCCCACGGACCCGGCTGACCCACCTCTGACTCCTGACATCCGCATTCCACCTCACACTCCTCGTCCTCCTGACCAAACAAAGTCCAAACATTAGCAGTTTATATTCTTGCAAGTCATTGATAAAAAAGTCAGTTGCTTTCTGATAGTTGGAATATTTTAGGAGTATTATTTTTATCAGTAATTGAACCTGGTGATGGAGAGGCGGTGTGACAATACGTCCAGGTAATGCGGAGGCGCATCGCCAAGGCTGTAAGAAGGCTCCAGAAGAAGGTTCGTCATTGATACTGGTTAGTTCGCATCTTGCGTGCGATAGCTTTACTCCCCATCCACAGGCATTGTCCGCTTCTTCTCCCGATGACGTCTGGAATGATTAGTCGGAATGAATATGCAGGAACGATCATAACTATAAATCTTTAAGAGCGGTTACCAGGTCCAAAGTAATATTCAAGGGATTTTTTTATCAACTTAGAAAAACCTGCTGTCTAGATACTTTGTATAAAAATACCGGTGATTACATAAGAGGGGTAGGGGCAGTCTTACTGGGTCTTCATACGTACTTGTACGTGACATCCCAGTAGGGGTCTAGCGACAAGTCTCAAGCAAGGTTCCCTGGGGCAGGGTGCTCGTTGTTCCGTGGGGGGACAGGCGCGCCCCGGCCACACCGCCGCCGTCAGATGTTGTCTGGGACGAGATTTATAGTAAATAAAAGTAATAAAACTAGCCAAAAATAACAACATTTATTTAAAACTTAAGAAGTGTGCGTAAAATCCAGAGGTTCAATCGAAAATAGGGTCGAACTGACTGACTCACTGACTGACGGAAAATCATAAAAAAATATCTTAATGGATAAACGAAAAAATATATATATTTAAATCTATGAGTCCATTTACTGTTTCTTTTAAATTATTAGACTTAATTAACTTTGTCTCTTGTACCGCAGACCTAAGATAAATACAACACACTCCTAAAAATAATAATACTAACACAAGAATTAATTAAATTAGACGACACGGTTATACCTTATACGTCGCATGTGCCTGGCGCTGGAGGCGTCCCCGCAGGAGCAGGCGGAGGAGTCCCAGGCGCCCCATTCGCCCACCTCGCACTCCACCCCGCACGGCACGTAACACCACGACTCACGGGCCTCCGACGCCGTCGCGTTCTAGTTTTATATATAGCATTGTTTTAAGGTTAAAGGAGTTTCTGAAGCATGTTTTATTTGCATATTCTATTTATTTGATATTTTACTGGAACATCTATTCAATGTAGAGCAACAGACTTACCGGGCAGAAAGTATCATTTACAAAAACGCCATCACTACGAAGACAACGCACGGCTCTCTTCTTTGTACCTTCACCACACGGAGATCCTCCTAAAAATTATTAATTCATAATACGTATTTCCTTATTCAATACATTCTGTATTACTCAGTATCTCTGCCTATTAGCGAAATTATTTTTAAGGCGACTAATAAATGTTAAGCGAATTGCTACCCAGAGGCTGGCAGTCATCCCAGGGTGCCACATGCCAGGAGTGCGCGTGAGGGGCGCAGGGCTCCGCGGCCACGAGGTGCGGACACGCCGCGCCACCTTCCGCCGCTGCGCGGAGCACCACGCGAGTGCGGTCGCGACGACCTCCCCACTTCGTCTGATACACATGAACTTAGGTACTACTTACTCAGTCTACCATCGATAGCTGTTTATGTTTATGTATATGTATAAAATGACTATCGGACTTAGTGGAATCGATGCTGGAGTTCCATTTGGTGTTATGACAAGATTTGTGTAATGAATTGTACTAAAATCACCAGATAACTTGCATATCTTAATGGAAAATAGTTTAATGGACAATTTATTGGCTTATTTTTGTCCATTCAGTTATTAAACCTAATATTAAAATATATATGGAGTATTTACCTGTTCACACGGGCTCCAGTCTGACCAAGTACTGACAACACAGTCAGCGGGGCATGGAGCGCGACAGGTCGCCTCGCGGGGTGACGCCGGTCCCGCCCCGGCCGCCTCACATATAGTGTCTTCCAATTTATTACCATCCGCATCGATACACCTGTATATATATTTATATAACCAAGAAGCTAATAAGCAAATAAAAGATTTTGTCATAAAATGTTTATCAGTTCGTTATAAAGTTTAAATTATAGCTTAGTTTTGTAACACGCAAAGAGAAACGGATGCTGCCGCTATCTACTGTTTATAAAAAATATTATGAATATATAATATTCTTGTTTACAGATGTCTGCTTATGTTAACATTTTAACACCAAGTAGAACTGTCCGTTTGTTTGTCCCAATACCGATAAGTGCAACTCACACAACAGTTCTGTTAATAATGGCTCTTCCGCACAGCGCCCGTCGCGGCGCACACACGCTCCAGTCCCCTCTCACCCAGCGCGGCGCTGACTCCACGCACGTGGCACGCTGCAGCGTGGCGCCGCACTCGCGTCCACCCGCAGACCCCTCCTCGATCACCTCCCTGTATATAGTATTCCTCCTTGTGAGTTCGACTTTATTTCCTGAACTTGTTGGAAAAAATAATTAACCGCTTTAGAAGCGGAAGGTTTTATATTACTTAACAAGAATGAACAGAAACTTAAATCAAGACACGTGCTTAGAATTAAAAATATTAAAACAGTTTTTAGGTACAAGAATCACATTTTTAAATTTTTTACAAGAACTTGAGCAAATAATTAAAAAAATGTATGATATTCAGAATATTTTATATACAATTAAAAATGATAATTTATTTAATCATCACAAACCATCTCAGACAAATAAGATTACATATCAATTGATTTAATCTACAATAATAAAGTAAAACATAATATTACCTGGTCCTGAATCTAAAAGCTGCTCGGGAGCCCGATTCAGCGGCGCAGGGTCCCCACGCCGCCCATGGACCCACCGCGCAGTCCCGACCACAGCGCACACTGCACGTCCCTCTCAGCAGAGACCCGAACTCCTCATCATAAGTGAACCCGTCTGTCGCAGCTTCACGAACTCGACTGGGACCTACGGATATTATTTAATCAGAATTTGCTTCTTTAACCATTTTAATAAACAAAAATACTATTTACCAGTTAGAGGGTGGTACTTTTTGCAAACGTCCATTGGTACATCTCGACTTCCCACTAGACAGCGCGCTGCTCTTAGCGACCTGCCCTCACCGCATTCAATTCTGCAAAAATTGTTATAGTTATTTATATTTCTTAAAATTACTTCAATTAATGTTTAATATATAATATAAAGATAGATATTTCAATATAGAAATTAATATATTAAATTCAAAAAATTAAGGAACTCACCCAGGCGGTAGAATACAGTCCGAGTCCGCGGGCAGCAGATCCAGCGAAACATTCATGCAGATACAAGATGGTACATCGGGATCGGAGGCATCCAAATATCTAAAACAGATGCAATTGTTTATTACCTTGATTATTCATGAAAAATAGTCCTTTATTGCCGTTCTACCGTATTATATTGTATATTTATGACAGTTTGGTGTTGAATTACTTATATATATTTACATTGAATACAGACAATTTTCAACAGTTCAACAGTTTGCCCTTCGTTAATGGTCTCCTTTAAATTATTTCATTACTCTCTGTCTCTAGCCACTCTTATTCACTCCAGACCAGCTACTTTTTTAAGATCATCCTACCAAAGTTTCGTTTGTCTTTAAATCTTTTTCCATTCTTGTCTTTCTCCATTTTAAGGTCTCATAGGTCGTTTGCAAATTTTTTTATTTAGTTGCGTTTTTTGTCTTTGATCGGCATGTCTTGTTTTTCATCGGTTCATTGAGAGACCGATATCTTTTCCAAGTGTTTTTTTTATTCTTTCTTTCTCCCTGGTATCTTTTGCGGCTATAAGCTGACCTACATAAACGTAGTCTTCTACATATTCTATTGTCTTATTATTAACTGAAATGATATGTTTGTGTGTTAGCCAGAATATCTGTTTCGCGGGGCTCATTGTGAGTCCTGCCTTTGCTTTGATTTGACAGTTGTTGTAACATTTGTTCTAACTTCTTTAAATATTCTGCAAATATAATTAGATTATCTGCATATTGTAAGTGGTTTAGCTTTTCACCGTTTATGTTTAGGCTTTCTTTTTTCAAATTTTTTTAGATTCACGAAAATTTTATCTAAAACTGCTTAAAAAAGCTTAGGTGAAATAGGATATCCTTAACATACGCCTCTCGAATATATATTTTTTCCGTAGTCTCAAGCCTATCTTGGGTTGTGCATTTGGAGTAGATCTTCTTGAAGAGATCTATGTTTTCCTTTTTTCCCTGTGTTAGCAGTGCTTTTCAAATGTTCAGTGCTTCCCAAATGTACTTATGTTCTAAATTATCGAAGACTTTATTATAATCCACAAAGGCCAAATAGTATGTTTTACTGTACTCATTATATTTTTGCAGAATCTGTCTTACAACATGTATGTGATCTATTATTAAATACTTACTGCGAAAACCCGGATCTTCTCTTTGTTGGTTTCCATCGAATAAACAGATAATTCGAGACAATAATAGTTTTGAAAAGACTTTACTTTGCGTTTGATATCACCCAACTAGGTATGTAGTAAATAAAACACGGAAAGGGAGGTCAATCTTTTGAGAGTGTGAAACTCCTCAAGTACAGCCAGGACGAATGCGATATTATTAGTCTCTTAAAACTTTGTAATACTTACTTGAGTGGGTCAGCGCAAATGACGTCACAGGTGAGGGGCACGATGGTGTCGCAAGTGACGGCGCACGCGGCGGCGGCGGGCGGCACGCGTGCACCCGCGCACGCACCCGCCTCCACGCGGTGGGAGTCCGATCCACACCATATGCCTTTAAATATTCGTTGCTTAGTACACTATGGGTTTTAGAAATATATAACTTTTATTTAAATATCTGTCGTAATGAAATGTGTATTTTGTAAATTATAGAAGATATTCTTATTTATTATATATTCATTAAAATTATTAAAATAGCAGTTATTATATTCTGACAAACCGTGGAAATGTATAAACACCAAAACGTGTATTGTGTCATATTCCTTTTGTACACATTCCTTTAATTATAATTTCATTTTGTTATATTCCTTCTCGTCTCCAACTTTGAGCAAGGAACACGTAGTTTGTAAATTAAATATAAGTATTAAATTTTAAGTTAATAAATTTGTATTTCCTTGGATCCTCCGGTTTGGACTGAGGTGAGTAGTTTCATCAGATTTTGTAGTTTTATTTATTACGAAAGAATAAAAACATATAGAAGTAGTAGGTTACCATTAAATAGATATATATTATATTAACTTACTTCTAATCCTGTATCCCACTCCGCAGCGCTGCCCGGGTGGTAGTCTGCAGGTGCTCCACTCCCCTGCGACCCACACGGCCTCACGGGAACGACACGATCGGGATACGGGACAATCACGAGTTTCTTGAAGCGGGCCACAGTTCGGGCCACCTCGTACTGATCTTACACGGACTTGTTTACCAGGATCTGGGATATATATGATTTAGTATGAATATATTAATGTGTAAGCTTCAAAAGTTATTATATTGATTCTTACTGCAAGTGTTAGGGCATGGTGACCAGGGCATCCAGGCTTCCACTCTACATCCACGACGACATCGCACGGTACACGCCCGCCGTGACGCTGGACGTCTCAATGGGGCACATCTGGACAATAAGATTTGTTCATGATAAATTTGACAATTATATGAAAATTAATAAACATTTTACAATAACTTACAGAGCTTCCCGAACAACATCAGCGTTGTTTTGAACGCACATAACATCTCTGATCATTTCGCCTTCTTCAATGCAGGGCTCTTCATCATCACTTTGGTTAAATGGTTCATTATCCTGCAATACTTTGAATTATAAGTATTTGAAAAGGAAATAGGCGCCATCTACGTAAGGAAGAGTCTTAAAATGCCTTACCATAAGGTCAGTGTAGTTCGTTGCTGGTATAAAGTCCTGTCGTCGTCGTTCGCAGGGTCCCCAGGGTGTGGCCAGCCAGGAGTAAGTGGCACAAGCGTGTGTGTTGCATGTTTCATTCTGTATCAACTGATCCTCAGATGGACAAGGCCAACCGTCTGTTTAATGCGTAAAATATTCATAAATAAAACGGATATGATTCTCAATATTTTATTTTGATTCTTGTTATGTAATAAGTGTTAATAAGATTACAGATAATCTGCACTATTTGATCCGAAATAATTTATAAATTAAGATATTTTTTAAGGAACTTTTTGTAAGGAATGATTTTTTCTGATTTATATAAATTAATATTTAATTTGACTAATACAGTCAAGCATCAAGGATAATGTAGCTAAGGTAGAGCTTACTAAAATGGTATATCAGTTTTACAGATACATTACCAATATTTTGACTTTACTTTTATAGAATTCTAACACTCCTAACACTCTATCATGCGTTCTTAAATACTGCTAGCTTGTCTAAAGGAAGCAGGTGCTGCTGAAAAAAATGTCATTAATACACATCGCTACTAACCGGGTGCAGCATGAGCCAGTATGTGTCTGCGGCGGGTGCGCGTGGGTCGCGAGTGCGAGGGCGCGACGCAAGGCGCTGAGCACGGAGACCAGCTCGCCCACGCCGACACCACGCAATCCCCAGGACATGCGATGCGGCACCGCTCACTGCGGCCCGGAGCACCCGTGTTGCACCACGCGCGCTGAGCCTCCTTCTGGTAATATTTGGCTCCGGTTATTTATGTACGTCTTTTATTTTATGATATGTTTTTTGTGATGTTGTATTGTCGTTTTCTGAATATAACTTACTCCATCGTGTCCCATGCATCTGAGTTCTCGAGAGCGCCTACCGGGTCCACAGATTGTATGAGGTTGATTCAATACACACGGGCCCCATGGTAAGGCTCTCCAGGCGGCACACCTAGGAGTGGTGCAAGTGCGTTTTTCTTCTAGAGGAGGGCAAGGTGCACCTCCACCGGACGCTGCTGCAGTCACACGTCGACGACGAACACTATACCCTATAATTATAAGGAGAATTTGATTGTAATTTTGTTAAGGAAGTCAATTTAAAGTGTCAGAACGATAACGCTATACGTTCATTATATTTTAGCAATATAAAATCTTCTGTAAATCATATTTACCCGTAGTAGTTAGTTGTTGAACTGGATAAAGAGGACATCCATCTGTAGGTTGACAAGCACCCCACTCGCTCCAGTCACCCACTTCACAATCACGAGGACATGGTACCTGATAACATCGTGGAAATATGTCCATTAAATATTACTGTGAACACAGTTTCATATAGTACACATTATAAACCTGACAACAACCTCGCAAGGCTGCACAAGTGTAGGCAGTGTGGCATGTGCGCATTGTGCTGGATGCAGCGCCCGTCCGTCCGCTCGCACGCAGGTCGCCTCCCGGCGCTGCACGCCACCACCACAGCTTGGTTGATCCTTATCGGTCTCATCGCTTTCATCATCTTCTTCATCGTATATCGCGTCGTTATCATCAGCATCGTCATCATCGTCATTAACTGTGTGATTTATTATCCAGTTCATTAAATCAAGAGTTAAGAACAATGGATATTATTTGTTCTACCCAAGAATAGTGAATTAATAATAGTTGGTCGTAAATTGCTCACTAAATATTGACGTTTGTGACAATAAAGAAATACCCTGAGTTTGGTGTGTAGTTCTCAAACCAGGGTGCGTTTGGAACCCTCGTAGCCTTAATTTTAAGTTGGAGAGTGTCTTTACAGAAGAGCTCCTGTTACTTTCATTTTACGTACACAAGTGTTCAGTGGCATTGATCCAAAATATGTTTCAAAAAGAAATAAAAAAAACCATAAAAAATACTAATCACTAACTTGGTGCAGCAGTTGCTGGTTGCTCCACAGCAACTCGACACGGTCCCCACGGCCCCGGGGTCCAGTGTGCGGTGCTTTCTAACACAGTCGGTCGTACTTCTTCAACCACATCGCATTCCTTGCCGCCGCCTTTCATGACATTTTCATAATATTAAATGGAACGTATTAAAAACATTATTTGTGACAACATTGCCAACTCTAAGCAACGTCGTCTATTTTTATAACAATGATTAAGATTTTAAGTATGAGTATTTGTTAAAGATTTTTGGTTTGAGTATTTAATACTCAAACCATAACTTAAACTTGTTAACAAGTATTTACCTCAGCGACCTTTATATCAAAGTATACAAATTCAATATATTTTTATTGTCCCTTGTAAAATAATGTTACTTACATTGTAATAACATTATATACATTTGAATATATATGTGTACACACTCTTATGTAACCTTCAGGAGTTTTGTTTGATATAATCTAATTTAATTACTAAATATTTTGCCTATTATATATGATTACTTCTGAAGCCTCATCCAATAATATAATTGTTTGATTCCAATCGATTGACAAATATTAAAATGAAAAAAACACAATAGACGGCCATTTTCCATAAAAAATATATAGGTAACGTCTTTGGGCAGTGAATTGAAAATTGATGAACGAATGAATAAAATAATTGTCAAATAATTGAGTTTGTTGATTAAGTTATTTCAATTATGATTATAAATTACGTATTACCAAAACCGTTGAATCAACATTTCGGTTTGGTTTAGTTTAGTTTAGTTAGTTTGCCAAAAGTTGACCGAGCTATTAACCCTAATGGCCTTTTTTGAACCGTAACATAATAGCTGGTTAATTCTCTAATTGCCGGTTTCACGAAAGCCGATTAGCCTTTATTAGTTTGATCAATACCATTATAATCATCTTTAAGAAATAATAGACAAAATTTACAAAGAAATATTTTCACACACACACACGCACGCACGCACGCACGCACGCACGCACGTACGCACGCACGCACGCACGCACGCACGCACGCACGCACACACACACACACACACACACACACATCTACATAAGTATCTTTTATATATTGTCTGTTCTAAACTTAAACTTAATAAAAATAAACAGTATATACTACCAAATAGGTATCATATAGTTATACATTTGTGTGTTTCGTCTCAAGTATCCTCTGTAGGGGTGAAGTTAAAGCGAACTTATAAAATGCTCTTTACACTGCGCTGTTATATTTTCCTTTAATAATCCATTGAGACAAGGCGACGTGTCACGAGTCTAGTGTACTAAAACTTTTTAAATTATATCCTTTAAAGAAGTTGTTTCCGACAAGGGTTGTTTTGTTTCGTCATATCTTATACATACATATAAAAATATATTAAAGTGTTGTTTGTAATTTCAAATTATGGTATTATTAGTATACGTTATGTAATTTAAAAAAAAACTGTCTGTCTGTCGGTTTGTTCCAGGTAATCACCGAACCGTCTGGACCGATTTTAACAGGACTATCACTGGCTACCGGATGTTATAAGGAGTAAATTAGACTACTTTTATTAAAAAAAAATATTCCGCGCGTACAAAGTTGGTCTCACAGCTAATACAATACAATACAATACAATTTTATTGAACAAATTTAAATCACTTTGCAAGTCATATATCATAAGCGATAAATCATTTGCCAGTACTACTTATAGTACTTACCCTGTGAAAGTCTCCGTAACCGTCTTGTTCTTACAAGGGCACCATCAGATCTTGGTCGCCATGGCAACCATTCAGCTAAAGAACAGTCCTCCCGCATCACACACACTCGGGTCGTACCGATATTTGCTATAGCAATACCACAGTACCTATAAAGATTCATATAATTCATTTAATACGCTTACAGTAAAAATCATAAGTAGATAAAATTATTAAGAAAATACTGTATGATAGTTTATTTTTATCATCAAACTGAAAACGGGCCCCGATAGAATGTAGCAACGAAATAGCTATTAAAAAGGGATAGAAGTGACAATCAATATCCCTCCCGACAATACGTTCTACTTTAGAAGAAATGTGTCTCTTAAAATGCACGAGGGGACGATGTTATCTATTCAGCGCGAGTTGAATATAAAACATCTCTCAGGATATCTTATTCATCTCTTCTATGTATATATTTAACTTTTTATCTCTTATTATATACATTTATATATAAATAAATTGAAGTGTCTATTTTTAACACTAAACCTACCGACAATTCTTATATACCTGTTTCTACCGCACGCGGTCAAATTGACCGGTAATTAAAAGTTATTTTATTATATAACGCAGGTAATAATAATAGTAAAGAGTGTTGAAAATATTATATGCATATTCTAAGAATTGTCATGTAGTTTGATAACGATATTATAACGTTTAAAAATGTGTAAGTTTTACAAAAGTTTAAGAACGGTCAATTTGACCGGTACTTGGTAGGTTTAGTGAAATTAACAGCTTTTCACTAAATGCATATAAAAGTATATATAATACTTACATAAAAGAATTTTTATTTTATCACATTTTTATTGTTACAAGGAGTAATTTAGGCGATTTTTATATTAAAAAACATTCTACGCGAACGAAATTGCGGGCACGGCTAGTAGTAAAATATAAACGAATTATTATTAAAATAATTATTAGTTTGAAATTAATAGCTTTAATAATAATCTCTTTGTCGGGTCCAAGTTTTATTACTATCTGAATATATTATGGAGATTTGTTTTCACGGAAGGACCGTTCACTTAAAACTTAAAGTTTCCATTAGAAACTCAAATGGTAAAGTTTGATCGTTTGCCGACTTGGGAACTAGAAGTCATAAATAATCCTAAAATTAAGAAAATAGATTAATGAATATATAATTTAAACCATTCTATTTAATAATATTTATTCAAAATTTCACGTTGAATAAAAAGATATCAGGCTTCTGAATATTATCCAAAGAAAGTTGTCGGAACTTGAAGAAGTTGCAAGAGGAAAGAATGCTTCCAAAATTTGAAGAAGAGAGAATGAAAGGCATTTTTTACGCGGTAATAAATTACGATAAACTTATCGTCAAAGAGGAGTAACAAGGAAACGTGAGACGTAAAAGGGACATCTCCCCCCTTACCGTAAGTACCGGAAAAGCCTTGAATAACATACGAGGAAAAATAATAAACGCATCGCATTTGATTTACTGAGGAAAAGAAGCCACTCTCTACTGATAAGCAACCAATGAAAAACTAAACTAAATTATAAATAGATCATTCCCTAAGCCAACTGGTCCTCATGGGAAATTAGACCACCACCCTCCACTAATTAATGAGAAAGAAGTACAACAAATATCAAATATAAAACAAATATTCAACGTGAAGTCGTTATCTTCGACATAAAGATTCCTTGAACTGGACTTTGCTCCAAAAAGACATCAAGTGTGACATTTCACGACTGTCAAAATTAAGAAGAAGAAGAAGCTGCACCTGAACTAGTCGAGAAGAATTAGAAACTCCCATCAATAGGAGACTTTAGTGCGAAAATCGTCCTAGATCAATACGGTTCTGAAGAGTGTAATGAAAGAGGCGAACGTCTTATTACGCTTTCCAACATAAACTCTCCATAAATACATTTACAGTACAAAAAAACAAAACCGTAGTTGGAATTCGGTCAGCCACAAAATTAAAAATGAAATCTACTACATACTGACAGACAAGCCCTAGCTAATAAAAAATGTGGAATTATTAAGTAATATATAATACCCATCTGATTTCAGATTATTCAGAGCAACAGTTCTCCTAAGCCACCAACTATATAACCAAAAACTATAAAGAATTTTGTAACACCGGATATTAGGATCCTGAAGACGGAAACAAAAATTGAAACTTACAAAATTTGTTTAAAAAAAAACTGCAAATATTGTGTATATTTGCAGTTTTTTTTTAAACAAATACCAATATACTTTTTTCTTTATTGTATAATATCATATACAATAAAGAAAAAAGTACATTGGGAAGTTTGAAGCCGAAAAACAAAATGCAATCACAGGATCATAAGATTTTTAGCAAAGAGACGGGTCAACTCATAAAAAGGCGAACCGAAGTAATGCATACCAAACACAAAATAGACGCTATGAAAGGAGATAGATCCATATGAAAAGATAATAATAAAGGTAGGGAATGATCACAAGAAACATTAATAAATTGACTATTGATATTCAAATACTATCTTAGACCATTGAACAATCTATTATCAGGAGTCACTATTTTTGATATAAGTATAAAAATTTTGGCGTATAAATAATATGTACCAAGTATAATATAAAATTAAATATGTACCAAGAGGCTACCGTAAGAATACCAATTTCTTTAAAAAAATATCTCAAGGAATCATTAGCTTTTAAGTTATAAACAGTTTTTTTTGATAAATATATATTTATTTTAAGCAACACTGTTCTATAATAAAACACCTTAAGACAAAAAACAATGAAAATAACTATTAAAAAAAAAAGGAGTCAAGCCGTATTAACATCCGTTAGTTAATTTGCTAAGACGGCCGGGCAGAGTTGCCAGTGAGAGTTGAGAGATGGGGTTTCCGCTGGAGCGTTTTATCTAAAGTTATATACCTAAGAAAATCGTTGAGTCAGTCTGGTTTAATATTTCGTTGTTAAGGAATAAGCTACAATTTTGACTTTTTGCATTATGAGGTATGAATTGTATGCATTTAGTTTTCTTAGCATTAAAGACCAAATCATTAATTTCGAACCAAGAAAGAACACGTGACAAAGCACTGTTCGCTTACTCATAATTAGTTCTATTACGCTCAAATTTAAAAAGATGCGAGGTATCATTAGCAAAAAGGACAAAGTCACATAGACCTTTTATGAGAAAGAGCAAGTCATTAATGTAATAAATTAAAAATAGAAAGGGGCCAAGAATAGATCTTTGTGGAACACCCATCTTTAGGAGAGAACTAGTCGAATTAAAATAATTTACGTCATCCGTTGGACTCTTTGATTTAGATAAGAGGCAATTACATCAAGAGGAACACTTCACACACCATAGTGATTAACTTTGCATAGTAATGTTTGATGTTTTACACAATCAAAGGCTTTTGATAAATTGCAAAACACACCGACTGCATTGTAAATGTGCTTATGAAGCGTGGCATCTGCATCAGTTGTTAATTTAGCTTTAGTAAAACCATATTGTTCATTATGTATGATTCTATTGCTATAAACAAATTCTGTTATTTAGTGTAGAATTTTTTTTTCCCATTTTTTTTTATGTTGTTGGAGGGCAAACAAGCTAGCGGGTCACTGTTAATATGTGATCACCGCCGCTTATGAACTCTTGCAACATCCGATGATTCACAAGAGCGTTGCCGTCCTTGGAAATAGGAATATATGCCTTTTTTGAAGATACCCATCTCGAATCGATCTGGAAATACCGCCGAAGGAAGTTGGTTCCACATTCGAGTGGTAGGTGGGAAAAAAGTCCTTGAATTTTATCATAATATCAAAATCTTATCATCTTACGAATATATATTATTAGTAAGAATATATATAACGCGGGGCTGTTATTGTCATTTAAGTTACAAAGTCTCAGAGATAGCCGCCAAATTTATAATTGAAATTATCGCAATATTATATATTTTTTTAAACTTTATAGGTCCATGGGCAGCCCTAATTTTCCAAGCAACTCTAGATAAAACATTCCAAGCGGCTTTTATTTTCTTCTGAATTTAAGATTTTATTAATAATATAAAATCGACTTAACTTGTAAGCAAACGTTCATAAATATTTTAGAGAAAATCCTAACTTTATTAAGAACACCGGATCATAATTTCATTGTCTTTCACCGTATTACTTCGAATTATATATATTCCCATTCGTGGGCAATCACTAAATTTAAGTTTTAAGTACTTTGTTAAAATTTCTAACTTTAAAATATATACATATATACATATATACATATATACTTTATATTACATTTATGTATTGAATAATTTAAAAAAATGATTATAGAAATTATTAAAAACTTTATTAAAAAAATTACTTAGTTTATCATCGGTTAAGTTTATTTTAAGCACTTTTAGCGTAACATTATAGCATTAACATACATAAAGAACCGAGGTTAAATTTAAAACGTTTGTTAAAGATCGGTTATGTGCTGACGGATACTACAGTATATCCGAATATCTAGAACATGACGCACCCTGGGTGTGAAGGGCTTGCTGACAGACTACTTCAAAGATAATATAAATGTAATTTAAGTTTTAAGTGTGGTTTTACAAAATAAGTAACATAACACAAGCCAAACAGAGCTTTCATTGCCAGCTATTCTCAGGTCAGTGGCAAATAACTTTTCAAGCCGGTGGTAGCTTTGACAATTAAAAAACTTTTGTATAAATCTTACTTTCATTATAGATTTTGTTTTTGCTGTCTGCTAATTTGGAGATATATTTGAAGGTTCTAGTTTAAAGTGGTTTATACGATATAAAAAGAGCCATTAAAGTAATAATCATCACACTTACAAAGCTTCGACGAATCGTCCATCTTTTCTCCGACACTGCACTTGTCGTCTTTGAAGCCCAAGTCGTGGAGTATGCACCAGGGAGTCGGATTCCAGACGGGCGTTGTACCTAAGTGAATAAATGATGAATATAGAAGACTTATTTTTTATTTCATAATGAGTTTTACGTCTTACTATCGTCCTATATATAATAAAATTAATGCTATGAATGTTTGTGTGTTATTTTTACCTGTTCGATTTTCGTCAGATAGGTTTCATACATAACATGAAAGAGTAAAGAGGATGCCACTACGAAATATCTTAAGTTTTATTAGTTTCTTCTTTTAGTAATCAAAAATTTCTGCACGTATTTAATGTAATTTGGTGTATAATTAGTTAATTTGGCTTCTGTTCTTGTGTTTGCAATCAATATATTCCATATTGCAGTTTTGCAATATTTCCTATTTTATATCATTAAACACATTATTGCTGTATTGAAAGGTTTTATTCTTCGTTTTATTATAGTATATATATATATATATATATATATATATATATATATATATATATATATATATATAATATACATATTTATAAGTATGTATGTACGTAATACCACTATATATATGTCTGTATTAAATGTTATTTACATAAATTTGTTCTCTAACATACCCCGCGTTTATTTCTCTACTAAATTGATCGGCCATTTGTATTTATTTTGTACAACCAATATTTAGTTTATAAATAATTTGTAAATTGAGAAATTATGAATAATAGTACCTTTCAAAAGATTTAGCGTTGTCTCTGTCACCAGCGGTACACTCCGTCCATGTCGCTACATAGACAGTGTATTCGCCTTCGATAACCACAGCATCTGCAAAAAAATGTCATCATGCCTTCATTTATAAATCCTATTTTAATACTCATAACTTATCAATATTACAAATAAATGAAATATGAAGCATAAATGATAAAAATATATGTATCCATAACATTTTACGGAAAATATAAATATTCATAATGTAATCACTATTTTGTAAACGTACTTCGTTAAATTGTTATATTATATAAAAAATAAACGTAATTATATTAAAAACAGTAAAATAAAATTATAGTTTCATCTAATACGAGTATGTTTTTATTTACTCGATATATTTATATATATAAAAAAAGGTCTGTGTGTAATTCCAAATTAAAAGTTGTTTCACTAAATACATATGAAAGTATATGCGATATATAATAAAAAATATATATAATTTTTTCTCTTTCTGTCCTTCTGTTTGTTACGGCTAATTTCTAAAACTTTTAGTCCGATTTTAACAGGACTTTCACTTTGTTATAAAAAGTAACTTGGGCTACTTATTTTTAATTACATATTTCTAGTGAACGAAGTCGGGGTCGCAGCTAGTATACAACTAATATTTTATATTAATGTCTATAGGTTTTCAAAAATCTATAATTTAATTATATTGTTTCCCAAACACTAAAACTATTTCAACATCGTATACTAATATATTTCACTGAATTGTGTATAATAGGTACTAAATTCACTAATTGAATTCTGCGGCGAGGTTCGCGGCGGCACTCAAACAGCACTACCAACTTACACAACACAGATATTGATGAAATTCACGGAACACACTCTATTAACAAGTGAATATCTACTTCATGTAATCTAATGTAGTATTAAATTATATTAACTATAAGAATATACTAAATACTTGACTTTATACTACCACATTACAAAGCTATTCAAAAATGTCAAAAGATTTGATATTTCATTAATTAGCTGTGCCCAAGAATTGCGTTCGCGCTAAATATGTTTTTTTTAAATAAAAATAGCCTAAAATACTTCTTATAAGATCATCTATCCGCCAGTGAAAATTCTGTTAAAATCGGTCCAGCCGTTTCAGATATTACTCGAAACAGACATACAGACGGACCTTTAAAAAATTACTATTTATTTACTAAATTTTTGCAGATATATATAGTAATTAACAGTTGTTAAATTGGAATTACAAACGGACACCTCAATTTTATTCATATGTATATATTTCTAGTTATAGTTAAATAAAAATTTAACATTTATAGAAATTATCACAGTTTAATTTAACCAACAATCTGCAGCTTGTGTTTAGTTTCAGAACATTTGTAACTTAATGAATAAATTGGTTGTCAGAGCATAACTGGATTGAAGTGGCATTTCTGAACTAATTACTCAATTTAACATGTACCATACCGTGTAGAATTTACATCTTAACGCTAAACCTACCAAGTACCGGTCAAAATGACCGTTCTTAAACTTTTGTAAAACTTACACATTTTTAAACGTTATAATATCGTTATCAAACTACATCACAATTCTTAGAATATGCATATAATATTTTCTACACTCTTTACTTTTAGTTATTTCCATTATTACCTGCGTTATATAATAAAATAACTTTTAATTACCGGTCAATTTGACCGCGTGCGGTAGGAACAGGTATACAAGAATTGCCGGTAGGTTTAGTGTTAAGAGCGATTTTCAACAGTAATAATTGTTTCGACTAAGATTATAATCTGGAAATTCTATTCATGTAATAATTAATCTTTAATACTATTTACGAGTGAAATTGTGTAATATTTTCACATTAATAATACTGTTATTAGAAATTTTATTGAAATATCGAGAAGCGAATGATTATATAAATGGAAAACAAATTTTAATTAAAGTCAAAGCTGTAACAAAGCCTTATAAAGCTAAGAGGAAATTAACGAATCGTTTGTAGAGTTTCTTTCGGATTTAATTTTCAGAATGCAGTCCGCTAAGTGTTTGCGGACATTGATTTTCTTCGAGTCAATTTTAATATTAATAATTGGTTTATAATTCATATAATGAATTCTTAATTGTATTTTATCTTACAGATATATATTTATAGTATCAGAATAATTTTAGAAACAATTAGACGTTCCCCCGTGAGTCAGTCCGATTTGAACAAATATTGTTAGACAGTTTTCTGTCAAATTCCCTAAAGGTATTGTCAAAAATGATCTTCCTTAAGTTATAAAATAAACCTGTTCTAAATTTTATCATTCTTGTCTCAGTACTTTAGTTTGTTTGTTTGTCATTTGGGACATAGTATATATATATTATTAGTTTAAAAGTTTATTACCTATTATATTATAAAATAAAGCTCTTTGTGGTTGATTTTATAAGCGATGAAAGCTTTCACATATCAAATTGTCAAAAGTTAGGAAGTTACAGCATGTATTAAAAGTTTTCCACAAGTTAGTGTCCTATGTTAAATTACTTTTGCTCCGACTGGAATAATAAAATTTCACTCTAACCTTAGGGAAATAGGGAATCAATATGTATTAATTTATATATATCTTTATATTTATTTATGTATTTTGAATCAATACTAGTGCTCACTTGTGTACGTCAAATAGGAGTGGCAGGAGGGCCTATTTTGATTCCATACTTATCGAAATAAGCGATTCTGCAAAGATATTCTTCAATTTAAAATAAGGCTACGAGGGTCTAAGAAGAACCACACAACAAACTGAAACAGGTTTATTTTTTTATTGTGATCACTATTTCACAAACGTCAATATATTTAGTGAGTAACATATGAACAACTAGAACCATCGCAATCAATTCGATAAACTGGCATAATGATAATTAATAATAAGTAAAAGGAAATCCGGGAACTAAACTAATAAACTAGTTAATCGTTCATTGGTTACTAAATCATTTTCAGGTCAAATTATTGTAAATGTAAACCTTTACACTAACTTTTAACTAACCTTTAACTTTTTTTATGAAGTTGCTTTTAATGAATATTTTCAAATCATTACTGATTGTTGTTTATTGATTTTGAAAGTAAGAGAAGTATCATCACCAAAACAGCACTATCACATATTTGTTCCTCATAAAGTAAGGCAAATCATTTATGTAAATGAGCAACAAGAAAAATCCTAATATAGAGCCTTGTGGCACTCCCATTTTAACAAGTGAACCAGGGGAACGCTTTCCATTTACATCTACTTTTTGAATTCTCTGAATACGATATGAGCTAATCAAATCAAAGGCCTTAATTTTAATACCATAATGATATAATTTACTAATTACTTTCATGCTGTACACAATCAAATGCATTCGATAAATCACAGAAAATGAAAAGCGCGTCCTCACAGGCTTCGAAAATATTCCGCAATAACACCTGCGTCTGTTGTTAAGCGACCAGGAGTGAAACTAGTTAAGTGAAACTATATTTTTCAAACATTTTACATAATGTTACCCACATTATGTAAATACTGAAATAGGTCTATAATTAGATGGATCTAAAGTATTGCCTGATTAAAATAATGGTGTTATTTTACTACGTTTCATTAGATCAAGAAGTATACCACAATGAATAAAAATATTAAAAAAATATGCTACTTTTCGTTCAACAATGTCTAAAAGTGTCCTAAGTATTCCCAATAGATCACATGTCTTCTTAACATTAATTTAAAAACATTTATTTTTTGGGCATTAACTTTTTTAAAATTAAAACTTATATCACAATGGTTTACATTCTCCGCAAGTAATGTCAATGCTGTAGCGGTAGAGGAGCTTAAAGATTTAGCAGTGGTAATTGGAATATCAGCAAAGCAAGTTTCAAAAGCTGTTGCAACCGCAAGGTCAGAAGTGACATATTTATTGTTTATACTTAATTTGAAGTGGTTTTTCTGAGATTTAGCTCTTTCAGTATCCTCATTAATTGTTTTCAAGTTGTTTTTATTTTATTAGTGCTATTTTGTAATTTCTGTTTTAGCTATTTTACATTTTTTTTTTTAATTTTTGGAAAATAATTTTACATCATTTTTAAACTCTTCACTCGTATTCTTTTCACAGTTGATACGTTTTTCCTCTATTTTTGTGTAACTCTGTTGATGTCAAATCACTAAATACTAATGCATCAGTAACAAAGACAGATTTCACGGTAGCAAAATGCTTCTCGATTTACAAAAATCTGAAATCTAGAACTATCAATACGAGTTAATACGTATACTTTTACTATCAAACAAGTGTACTTAATATTATATAGATAATACAATGTATTTAATTTATTATTAACACTAAACCTACCAAGTACCGGTCAAATTGACCGTTCTTAAACTTTTGTAAAACTTACACATTCTTAAACGTTATAATATCATTATCAAACTGCATGACAATTCTTAGAATATGCATATAATATTTTCATCACTCTTTACTTTTAATTATTTCCATTATTACCTGCGTTATATAATAAAATAACTTTTAATTACCGGTCAATTTGACGGAGTGCGGTAGGAACAGGTACACAAGAATTGTCGGTAGGTTTAGTGTTAATGAGAATCGTTCGATTCAGAGTATGCAGATTAGTATGTAAAGTTGAGATTAATAAAATTAATACTATATTTAACTTGTTAAAACAAATCTTAGACCAACTTAAACTATAACAAATTACAACTAATTATTCTATATAACAAATATTTATTCCCTTTAGTATGTATAGGATAGATTAAAACAGATTTTCCTATCTAGATATAGTCTATACAAAATAAAAATTCTCTCTCTCTCTCTCTTCTCCCGATAGTCTGTAGTTGCATATCGTTATACGAACCAGTTAAATTAACATGTTAATAGCTCTAGTTGCTGGAGTGCCGTGCAATTTGTATTGATCCCTGTAATCGTATGCATACCATTTTAAATCTAATTACGTAGATCGTAAGCTCTATTATGCTGTAATATACTTGTGATTGTGCTTCTAAAGTCTATGTAAATTATTGTAATAGTCGAATAATGAGTACTTTATTAAAATAAAAAGTTTTTTCACTCTCTCAAAAGTTATTCTGTCTAGGTTTTAGTAAACCTACGGAATAACATCAGCTATCCCCCAGTGGTAATCATGTTAAAATAAATGCACTCGTTTCAGAGATAAGCTGGAACAAACAGATAGATAGAGAAAAGAAATAAAAATTGTTTTTTTTACGTAAGTACCGCACATACTTTTATAGGCATTTAGCGAATAAATGTTAATATTAAATTCAAATACTTCAATTTTATTTATATGTATAGATACTTTTAAACTGAATATAACAAATTAAAAAAAAAAAAACATTTCAATATTACCAACTGATGCATAGTGCATCAGACAAAATGTCGATATTATTATTCTAAGCGAATCCATAACACTTATCAAATGATAACATTAAAGCGATCAGGCGTTAGCGTATTCATGGCAGCGATCCGAACCGATTGTACTGAGTGCTTTAGACCGATCAGGCGTGAAAATGACAGAATTATGTAAAAAGGAAGAGTTTGATTGAGACTTCGAGAAAATGATATGAAATTTAAGATTAACTACAATACCAGGCTTCTACGAATCGGTTTTCAAGAAATAATATTATTTAAACTGTGACTTTGTGTCAGTGACGTTTCGCTAGTGTCCAATATGGCGACTGTGATGTCTTTCAACACTACTAGAATTTAATAAAATACTCAACAATCCAAATTTTGCGGATTTGTCTACTCGGAACCATTATTATTTTTTGTTTTATTATTCAGGGAAGATTTCAATCGCATCTACCGTATCCCTTGATGAAATTATTAATATAGATATGGTTAAAATTATATATATGTCAAAAATGCTGGCTAGTTTAAAACTTCAAGTATACTTAGGAATCTGTCACATGACAACGGACATTATGGTTAAGAAGTTCGTTAAAAATTTAGATTCTGTATAATTCGAATTTAGATTCTGATTTTTGGTGGAACTTGTGTGGAACCGAAATCTCTGCTTATCCTGCTATAATTATAATCCGTGTTCATCTTAATAGTTAATAGAGATTTTGTAAACTATAACGTACCATTCTCATGACGAAGCAAGCCTTCGGTCTACGTCATATATTTTATGGTACAGTCGACTGAATATTAAAAATGTTTTTATATAAATGGTTTGGACTTTTCTCATAAAGATCAGAATAAGCAGCGTATTCCAGAATGAAATATCAAGATTCAGTAACAATGTACAAAATCCAATTGAGTTTGACTGAAAGTTCAATATTTATTTTGTTATATTCGTGTAATACAATCAAATACAAATTGTGGTCGTGTTGGTAACATTTACTATTAGATTTAGTGCTTAGCTGACTCCCTTTTTCCGTCTCGTTTCTCTGAGTGGCTTCCATTGACCTCTAAGGGAACGAAGGTTAAATCAGGTCAAAGATATATTATATCAATTTCTTTATTACCCATTTTACTAGTGACATTTTCAGATTAATATAATTAAATAATATATTACTTTATGCGCATAATTTATAGTGTAACATAAAATCATGCAAGCCAAGGACGTCTTCAAGGCTAAACCGCTAAAGACATTGTTAGGAAGGTCAAATGGTAGTAAGTCGTGGGTAAACTCGTTATATTTAATGCTAATGCTGGATTCCGACCCTCGATAACGTTAGATAGCGCAGAGTTATGAGAGGATAGAGAAATAGCGATGAGGTACTTACTAAGTATGATAGATATTGTGAATAGACTTTCATGCTGTTTACTCGTATCAAACAACTCATTATTTTTTATACATATTTGCTTATTAACTTACTAAGCTTTTATAGAATTGTTTCATTTTGCATGATTCACTAGCTGATAAAACTGCCTATAAGTTCAAGTTTATTTAGAATTTGAACCTAAATGAATTAAATAATGATTGAAATACAACAATAATGTTCATACGAAGGCAGTTCCTTAATTGTTAGTCAAAAGTGAATATGATGTACATTTTCCTGAAACTATTTTGAATTACATAGTAAATTTTATTACAAAACTCCTTGGTGGAAACCATTGAACACGTTTTTTTTTTATTTAGAGGAGGGCAAACAATCGTGCGGTCGCTGATGGTAAGTGATAGTTTTTTTTTAAGTGTTTTTAAAGATTTTCGTCACTTTTTTCTTCTTCTTTTTGCTGTTTTTGGAGAGTCTTCTCTTACTTTAACAAAAGTTACTTACTTTAACATCAGGGAGGCGTGGTTATTGGGAGAAAATAAAAATTTTACACTTCATTGAGGCTGAATTAAAGATTGAATCACAGGTAGTTTCCACGATCTTGCATGAACATCTGGAAGTTGGAAAGGTTGCTTTGTGATGGATTGTATGCTTATTTTCTAACCGAAAATTAATAATACCGTTATATTGAATGATGCAAATTTATACTGGCAAAGTTTGAAGGAGAATCTTTGCAAAACCTATCTCACATCCTTACAATTGAAGAATCTTCGATCTTTAAATACGATCCTTTCACGAACGAAGAGAACGATTTGCCCACAAAGGTTGTGCATGGAGCGTTAAAAAAATATTATAGCAGTTTTTTTTGACGCAGTGAATTACTAGCAGTTCCGCTAGAAGATCGCCGCTAGAAGAACAGTTACTAGTCTGTAGTACTGCAATGTTCTTAAGCATTTGAGGAGTTGAATAACCAGCACCCAAGGAGCGGCATCCGTGCCATGATTTTCCTCCAAGACAAGTTCATACAGCTGCTAGAAGCATCGACTATTTGACATCTTCGTGGACACAAATGTTACACATTCTCCGCACAACTCAAATTAAACTCCATGTGATTTCTCTTTTTTTCCCACAGTTGCTTGGGATTCTTGCTGCTTCGTGGGCGAAAATTTAAGAAGGCAGACAAAGTTGTTGATGAATTACGACTGTTATTTTTCGATCACAAGAGACGTTCGGTAAATATTTTGAAAGCTGGTTCAAAGTGCATAGAGGTTGGTGGGTAATATTTTTAAAAGCTAGGAAATAAAGTATCTTCATATTCGTACTATATTTCATTTCGCTATCAATTTTGGGTACAGCCTAGCTATTGTTCAAAATCATTAACATTGTAAACAGACCTAGGTAACGCCAATTATTGACTAAATAGACCACCCTCGTACCTATTATGGCAATCATGTTGACGACAATTATGAACGCAAATCGACCATAAATTAACAAAAGAAACATTCCATTACATATCTATATTAATCCATCCATCCATATTCAATCTAACAAAAGCATACTTTCATACAAAACTTATTTCACAATATAGTTTTTTACAGGAAAGTTACAATGAATAACTCCAAAGAAAAATTCACCAATCCTATATCAAACCCTCGGGATATGAAACATATTCGGAATTCTTCCAACTTACGACATCCGAGTTTCAATATCGCACAACAAAAGCTATCTGCAAAGGTAAATTAAATAATACAAACAAAAAGTTATATTCAGATGTATTCACTTCACTTGAGATGAAATGTTTTTGATTACTTTCTTTATATATATATATATATATATATATATAAATAAAATAGAAATGTCTGTTTGTATCCAAATTAACAGCTAAATTTCACTAAATGCTTATAATATATTGAGTAAATAAATAATTATTTTTTTTCTGTCTGTTTGTTCGAAAACTGCTAGACCGATTTTTATAAGACTCACTTATAGCGGATATGGCGGATAGCTGATGTTATAAGGAGTAACTTAGACTACTTTTCTTTTAAAAACACTTATTTTATTTAATGTTTTAGTTTTAATCTTATAAATACTGTTTGTATAAAAATAAATCGTCATTTTTCATTACAATAACATCGTAGAAGTTAATGACCTTTCGTTCTTCCTCATTTTGGATTCAATACTATTATAATTGGAAATAAATAGCTTATTTCATAGTTTTATTAGTTTCATTGAGTAGTTTTTAAATATTACATTTAATTCACATTCAAATACTATTATGTATGTAAAGTAAATTTAATTATAACTTTTCCATTTTGAAACCAATACCAATAATCATTTGTGTACATCAAAAAAAAGTGTCAGAACTATTTTGATACCATATTTATCTAAATAAACATTCTGTAAACTCCAACTTGTAATTAAGTCTACGAGTATTCAAACGCACTGCTCTGAGAAGAACACACAACAAACTCAGGCGAGTATTTCTTTATTGTCATCACTGTTTACTAATATCAATATTTAGTGAGCAATATACGAGCTAATATAATCTTAACCAATTCGATATTTCTTCTATTTTAGTAAGTCTAAAAGTAATATTTCAGATGTGTCTAATAAAGGATGTTTTCTTCTGTAGCTTTGTCCTGCATAGATAATACACCAATTAGTGACGAAATCATTTTAATTGAAATTTCTGATAATTTACACTAGGATCCGCCAACCGTGAGCGGCGGGTGTTGAGCTGAGAGAGCTCTCCCTTCTTCTTTTCTTGATAACTTTTGAATGGCTAAACATTTTTTCAATCTGTTGTCGCTATAACATCCGCGTTCGGCTCAAACATACATGAGAAAATTGTTAGCTAATTATCTCGTCGCATTCTGGAGACAACTAAACACAAAAAAAGTCTCCCAAACTTAAGGTTAAGTACTGATATAAAATATACTGAAAGATATTAAAAGTATACAGTATACTTAGCTACGGTTCTTAAATATTATTTATCTATAGTGTGTATATATATATATATATATTTATGTCTATTGACATTATCCTTTATACTTATTAAATGCTGTTACAATTCGGAATTTTTAATGAAAACTCCAAAATCGAAAACAGCTGAATGTTATTTTCTCAATATGTTAAATGTGAGTGTATCTATCCGTGGTAGATCGCAGTTTGGAAGAGGACCAAATTTTTGCTGAAGTATTAGGAAATCTTATTTTCTTGCTAGGAGTTTTACTTTATTTGATGTGATATAATATTTAAACCATGTCTACACGTATTTAATAAATTATTTATTTATTTTTGACTCTTTTTGACTTTGAATGAAATTGACTCTTTTTGAAATTGAACTTTGAATTGACTCGATTTAAAATTTGATTTCTTCTGTATTTCGATATAACAAATTTATTTTACATACGTTACGTACATATGTTACGTTATTGTTCTAACCTTAACTTAAAATTAACTTGTTTTTTCAAGAGAATGAAAAATTACAATAAAAAAAGTTACTCTATGTTCAATAAAAAATATTATAAGATACTGTTAATTCTTGAAACTTACTAGTATTAAAATAAGATACTACGTTCAACCAACCTCTGTCAATGATATTGTTTTGAAATGTAATCGTAAAACTCAATATATGCCACGTAACATCAATATGTGGAGGCAAATCTGGACAATATCTTCAAAATATATATCATTTTCCTCATTGTTGTCTTATATAACCGAGTATACATATATATACAATATATATATATAAAAGTTGATCGTATAGTATCATTATGTAAAAGGTATATTATTGTTAACCAGTCATTATAAAATATAATTTTTACTTCTAACTTAGATTTGTTGAACTCTGGATATATTTTTGCATGTAAATGATATATTAATAAATTAATGAATAGGAGTGATTCCAGTAGTCACTAATAGTGCTAAATCTATCCATATACACGTACCTACCACCATATATATATATATATATATATATTTATATAAATCCCATGTCAGGATGTCCTTTTACGCTTATCTTTAACCACTGAACCGATTTCAATAAAATTTTGTAAATTGTTTGTTCCCACTTAAAAGATAGGATAGTTTTATCTAGATTAATAATCTCCAATTTTTTTATTGCCTAATTTAGTTTTTATAAATTAAACATTTAATTCACTTCTAATTTGTATAAGTTTCCAATAGATGGAGGTGAAGATAATAAGATTAATTGATTTTAAATACTTTAAGAAGCAGCAGACAAAGTCAAGACAACAGCTAGTATATACAATATATATATATATATATATATATATAATATTTGTTAAATCATCCGGCAAAAGCATTATAAAAAACCAATTAATTTCCTCCGAAAACATTAAAAACCCATTTGGTAAATAAATCATAAATGAATACTATGTAGGTTAATGTAATTCGAGTGTTTTATTTCCTGAAAACGGCGATATATCCCATTGTTATCCCGACGTCGGTCGCGACCCCCGTCGGCCATTTTTATTTCCGACCCCATATTTCACGTCGTAAAGACCTTTTACAGCACACTTCAACATTTTCAGTGGGTCAGTGCAACAAATGACTTTTTTTAAAATAAAATATCAATTAATAAAAACATTACATTTTTTAACATTGTCGTATTTTACAATATTTCAAGTTATTTATAGTACAAAAATCATTGGAAATTCAACTTAAAAGATAAGATTTTGGATTAGGATTTTGAGGTTTTTTGTACTTAAAGGGCTTAATTCACTTCAAGTTCTATAAGTTTCAAACAGATGGCGTTGATAATAATAAAATTTATCTAAAATAGTTTATAACGCAATAAAAATCGCAGGCAACGAATAGTATTATACAAATATTAATAATTTGACTCTGGCTTTACATTATTTAACTCCGTTTGCTCTATTTCCTTCGTTGGTATATAGCAAGGTTTAAGTTCATTAAGTTAAATGAGAAAACATCACGTAAAAAATTAAGTGTAAATCATGGAAGCAGTGTATCCATGAGGATGTACTGGATACGTGACTTAATTACGAGGACTGCTTTACAAGTATACATCATTAATACAACGTATATAATATATTATACTAGCTGCATACCGCGACCTTACTCACGTGTTCATCAAATATTAAAAGTATTTTCACTGACTCGTGTTCAATCACAAAAATCTCTTGAACTTTTGTATTATTATAGTATGTATTTGTTAAACTATCTTAATCTCTCTGTCTTTCCCTCTCTCCGAGTCTCCTTCTCTTTTTCTAACTAATCTCTTTTTAGTCAATACTTTAATTAATACCAAACAATATTTTTCATAAAATCAATCACCTTAAAATCATCTATAATTAATAATACACATAAATAAAAAACAATATATACTTTTTAAATCGATTTCCAACCTCCAAGATAATAATCATTTATCACTGGTCTTAATTCGACGTCCCATCAATTTTCATTTGCCATTTTCTCGCGACATCAATTTTCTCCGTGTTGGATACATTTTAAAATAATAGGATTACAAAAGGAACATTATCATGATACAGAATAAATGACAATAAATGCTTATTATATTATAATAACATTGTTATTATGAGATAATATATATATACTAACTGTAGCCGGCGAGTTTGTCTGCTTTATACACTATTTTAGATCAATTATAATTTTATTAGCAACACCGCCATCTATTGGAAACTTATAGAAGTAAGAAGTGAATTAACCCTTTATTTATTTATGTATAAAAAAACATAATAAAAAAAAATAATCGACATAAACTATCCCATCTTTTAAGTAGGATCAAACAGTAGATATGTATAAAATTACATTGAAATCGATTCAGTGCTTTCGGAGATTAGAACAAACTTTATATATATATATATATATAAAGATTTCAT
This sequence comes from Melinaea marsaeus rileyi, assembly GCA_918358865.1. Lineage (NCBI taxonomy): Eukaryota > Metazoa > Arthropoda > Insecta > Lepidoptera > Nymphalidae > Melinaea > Melinaea marsaeus. The sequence continues at coordinate 2,083,734 of OU911089.1, forward strand.
TCGTAATACAAACATATTTTTTTAATAAAAAGTCTAGGTTATATGAAATAGGTCTCTGGGGCTCGTAGCTCTCGTAGCTCTCGTAGCTCTCGTAGCACTCGTAGCACTTCTACAACCTTGTATAAACCGCTACGTGCTACGATACTCAATGTCATAGTGACACTGACAAATGTTTCAGCAAGGCCGCAGATATCTTGGCAGGGCTTTGTTCTGAGCACTCGGAGATTTTTATTAAGATAGTAACTTTAAAGACTTTAAAACAATTATTTTTTATTTATTTATCTTTCCCACTTTAAATAATCACCAATCACAATATCAAATGTAAGTGTGAGTAGTATTGATACATACTTATATAATAAGTCATATAAAGACACAACTTGTAATAAGTCTACGAGTGTTCAAACACTCTGAGAACCACACAAAAAACAGCTGATTTATTTATTGTGATCAATGTTACACACATATAAATATTTAGCAATGTACGTACAACTAGAAACAAAACAATAAAAGTATGTGGAATAAAATATAATAACATTTTGTTATATTAAAGACAACCTAATCTAACTAAACTATGAGTAAACTATGAGTTGAGCAATTGTTTAATATGTATACATCACCCTTTATGCTACTTTGACTATGGATTGCTTTTTAATATTATATCTATAAAAAAATACTTGTAGATAAAAATCCATTATTCTTCCCTATTTCAGTATTTACTTCGAGACATTTGACTTTATAATAAACAAAGGTACAATTTAGACTTAACATATATACTTAGTGAAATAAAAACTTTCCTTTGTTAAAAGTATAACAAAGGACAAATAAAACAAACGAACAACGCAACAAATGTTATTATATAACAGCGTTGAGTCAAATTGCGTTAGCGGTTCGATCGATTATGGGGACGGAGTGACGGGGTGAATGCCCTCAAGTAACGTCAAATGATCCATCTCCTTGCTTTGAACATCTTGTTAGGATTTCACGATTAAGATTATTAATACAATTAACACATAACTCAGTAATTAAATAATATATACATATAAATAAAATTGAAGTGTCCGTTTGTAAACAGCTTTTCACTACGAATGTGAAAGTATACGGTACTTATAAAAAAAAATCATTTTTTTCAGTTTTTGTCTCTACCGGCTAATCTAAAACGACTGGACCAATTTTAACAGGACTTTCACTGTCTGATAGTTGATGTTATAAGAAGTAACTTAGGCTACTTATTAAAAACATATTTCACGACAAAAGTCTGGAACTTTTAATTAAATATAACATGATAAATTTATATATATATATAAATTGATTACCAACAAAACATATTAAGAATACTAAATTTATTTTTGTATAGGAAAGGAAAGGGTATATATACATATATATATATATATATATATATATATATATATACATATATATCTTTATAGTGCATATCAATTATAAAATTAATATTAGCATAACATTAAAACACAAGTTAATTAGAGTAAAATCCCATCAATTTACTTTATTACAACATACTCCAGAAAACTTAGTTCTCGCGTGTGACCCACAGAATATATTAACATAAGAAAATATACCATATGTGTGTAATTAAATAATAACATAGTTGATTTTACTTTAAAAATTAATATAAGTTAAGGAATAAATTAAGTATAAACACACATTATGTAAGATATTTTTATTATATATCAAAGTATATAATTCAAAATAAAATTACGTTTTCTAAATTTATCTGGGATTTAGTTTAATTTTAAACTGACATTGCATCCTTTGTGGCATCCTGTTCACTAGATAGTATCACCCAGACGTCCCAGATGTTCCAGGTGCCAGACAATCTGTTCTACTATAGAAAATCTAAGAAAATAATTCGATTTATCTTCAAGGTCTGTATTCGACGACGAGATTGGTTGCTTAATTGCTAAATCAGAACATTAATCATCATCGATCAATCAAGCAATCAATGAATCATATAAATCAAACATTAATATATTCTTGCAATTAATCTCACTAAGAACCAACAAACACTTTTTATCAATAATATTTTATGGACTTAAAATTTAACGAACTTCCTCACAATGTTCGTGTCGTCTTAACAAGCTCAACAAGATGGAGTACCGTGAAAACCAGGTTACATTTTTATTTAACTGAAGCGACTGAATAATATTGAGTTTCTTTTATCTTTTAAGTAACTGGGGATATATTTTGTAACAACACATGTACTTTTCTTAAGTAGAGAATTGAAACTATTACATAATTTTAAAGATTATTAATAATAACAATAACAAAGAAAAATATTATTAAAATGTCTAATAGAATTAAGTACAGACAATTCAAGCAATGATTTTGTACATTAACATAATGAAAGTCTTAAAATCTGTGTTTGTTTACAACCGGTAATAATCTCAAAATGGCCGCCGTAATGCTTACTTATTTACGCACTAAGTAATTTCAATTGTTTGATGTCAAATCCAGCTTTATAACAAATCTGGAAAAATTATTAATATAATATTTGTTGATTAAATGTAGGTTAGATTATTTAGCATATTATTTGATACATAAAAATAAAACATCAAATAATATAGAGAAGACAATATAAGTATATATTTTTTAGAACATCTATCAGCAAGTAAAAGTCCTGTTAAAATCGGTGTAGCCGTTTCAGAAATTAGTCGGAACAAACAATCAGACAGACAGAGAAAATAGACTTTTTTTTTGTATCATACATACTTTCATATACATTTAGTTAAAGTTATTAATTTAGTTTTACACACAGACACTTCATCACTTAATATATATAAATATAGACGTTGGGACTCGATAATATAATAAAGATAAATTTGCATTTCGTCTGTGCGTTGACATAACAAATTATATTCAACATCACCTGTTTGAAGTTAATTGTTTAAAACATCAAGCGAATATGATAATTGTGTACAATTAATAAGCTTTGTTTTCGCATGAACATAACAACCCTCTGTTAACCGACACAGCATAGTTGTATGTGTGTTTGAACAGGCTGTGACAGTCCCTCGTCCTAATGCGCGCTAATGGAACCAATTTGGCGTGTTTTGCAAACGGCTTTGACGCTCAGCCTCTCTCTAAAATTTGTTTTTATCGACGAAAACGCTTACCGCAATGTGATACCCTAATAACACCCTAAAAACATTATTTTACCTCAATTCATTAAAGTTTTATAACAACTTAATGGTGAGGCTTTTAAAATATGCCATTTTTGTAGTGTAAAACAACCTCAAAATTTCAAAATGCAATTTTAATTTGGTAACACTGAAGCAACTCAATGTTTAAACAAGATTATATTATTATATATTTTTATATATATATATATTTATCACATTTAAATAAAACCTTTGTCATTCTTATCTAGATTTATTTAGATGGAACGTAATAAAAAATGTAGCTCAGTGTACAACTTTACTCCTGCTTTGTGAGCGAAGGAGTAAGTTGAATTTTTAAAAGTGTTTTCTTGTATGCTTTCAGGCGAAGGAGAGTGCTGTTCCATTTATATAAAAACTATTTTATCAATTGAATAAAATATATAAACCTCTTTAATACAATAAATGTTAATAAAAAAAAAACATTCTTACAACGTTCAAAAAAATAAAAAAGACCGTTAAAACTAAATTCAGTATTCTAAATATAAAATATCTTTATATATTATTTGTATAAAGTATTATTAGAAATATAAAGTGACGGTCCTTCATTTCCGTGGTTTCCGATCGGAACCTGTCAAACCGCCATTTTAAATTCCGCTCACTCGAAAACGAACGAATTCAAAAAATAGCATCATTCGTATTCGACTATTCACAATTTATTTAGCATTTATTTTACGCTGTTATTATTATTTTAATTTACATTCAAAAGTGCTTCTCGCCATTTTTAAAATTACACACCTTACCTACTCGTATACCTTAGTAATTTTACAAACCTGATATTATTCATAATCGCCGTAAGCTAATTTATATACACAATGGCGGGTTTCGAAGTGTTTTTTCTAACATAAAATAATATACGGAATGGATTTTAATACGATATTTCCTTTCCTATCAACCAGCCAATAGGCTTATAGAGTTAAGCAGCTTACAGACATTCCCTCATAAAGCCGTGTATGCACGGTGGAGGTACACATGGTATGTGTTTTTTATCTAAACATACTTTATAATAGTAGCATAAATTATTAAGCAACTTTCTAAAATACATATATATTTTTCATGAACATGAAAACAAAATTGAAATCTTAGGGTGGTACTAAATAATTTAATACACATATATATATATAAATCCCGTCACGATGTTCGTTTGTGCTAATCTTTGAAATCACTGAACCGAAATTAATACAATTTAGTATATATCTATTGTTTGATCTACAAGATATATAATTTTTATGTCGACATATAATTTTTTTATTGCGAATTCAATGTTTTTTATATTTAAAGATTTAATTCACTTCTAAATTCTAAAACTTTTCAATAAACAGCGGTGTTAATAGTAATTATATCATGTATTACTTTAATAGCAGACGATGTCACTGGCAATAACTTGTATTGTAAAAAGGAAAAAACATCACAGATTATAATAAAACGTATCCAATTAGTTTAATACTCGTACCAATGTAATTTTCAATTGGAGTGGAGAGGAGTGCTTACGAAAAAATATACGACAAACTCACGTCGAAGTTCTTATCGCCCCACGCAGGCTTACATTTTGTATATTACGTAATGTTGCCAGAGTTTGACTTTCGCTTAAATTAAGGTAGAATATTTTATACTGGCAACTCATGTAACATGAAGGTTGTATATATTTTAAATTATTTCGCTTCTACACTTAGAAATCTTTACGTATATAAATACTCGTAGCTCGAAAATTAAAAAAAAGTAGTTTCAAATCTTTGACTAAAATTATGATATCAAAATACTTAATAATTATTAATTAATTGTATATCGAAAAACAATTCAATAATTTTAATTGGAGCTTAAAATCAATTTAAGAAATATATTAAAACGGGTAAATTTAAATCCGGATATCTTCGAGGGTCACGGTTCATTACGAAGTGGAAGGATGGAGGAAGTATGAGTTTCCACCTCGTGGATACGATCAAAGGGATGGCGCGGGGGAAATTATCTGCGAGTTTTACCTTCCACGGTTTACACGCGAGACATTACTCCCGATGTCGTATTACAGCGTGAACTCACTACGGCATGTTGTTAAAAAACACACCAGATGTGTTAAGCCGCATACTTGTACTTTTAATCACACACATATGTGTGTGAGCAGCATCAGTGTTGCATTAAAATTTACACAAACGTCGTGTTGCAATCAGAGTATTAATATTACTAATTATTTTTATAGTAGTATTATAAAAATTTAAGTTTCATAATTTTTATTTCTACAAACATATTCAGACTTTGAGCGTATTAAAATTTTATTGACACAATGGCAAAAATTGACACGGTTTATAACCTTGAAGCTTGTAAGGTTCGAAGCTGCGACCGTTTTGAAACCGTCTCATCGTATTGTAAATTGAGATATCGTGTCGTGATGAATTTCAGCATTTATAATCTTTTGCTGGACGGAGGTGACATCTATTGAAAGCTTTTGAAAATTTCAAACTATTTAATAAAGTAAATATTTTCTTTTTGTCTTCTATTATTTCAATATATAAAGTTGAGACATTATTATAATAAGATAATTAAAGGCAATTAGTTCCAATCTGTTATTACGGAGCTACTACAATTAAAACTTCACAAAACTTATTTTCTTTGTAGTTCCAATTAATTATCCATTAAATAAAATTGTTCTTAAGGTTTACTATTATCATTAAGTCAGTTTTAACGTCGATTATTAATTGAGCGAAGCGAGCGGAGCGCTTTACTCTACTCTACAATATGCAAACGTCACCCGAGATTTTGCGAGCGCAGCGAGTCGAAATTGGGGGTTTTCGGCGCTACTATCATATATGTTATTTTATAATAATCCTTTTGTGTTTTGAAACATTTTTTATGAAATTCATCTTAGAAATGGTATGAATCTTTTTTATATAAACACTATTTTCACAGTAATTTTCTCTAATATCATGAAAGATTTGGTTAATTCGTCCATTGAGAGTGTTATGATATATTTGTATTGTATATTTTACATGTGGAGCACATATTTGGTACTTATTCTCCCATTTAAGGAACCTACTGTCTGTATTTAATCTTTACAAATAAACTTTTTATGAAAGAAATTTTAATGTTAGAATAGATTAAAAAATGTACATTAATTTTAATTGTTAATTGAAGTAAACTAATTGGTATTATTAGATAATATATTAAATATATATAAATAGATGTTGCTACCCACTTCGTCTGGTGATTCATAAACTATTTTATAAGATTATTAATGGAGGTAAAATCCTATCTTTTAAGTTGTACCAAACAATAACTACAAAATTTCATTAAAATCGGTTCAGTGATTTCAAAGATAAGCGCAAACGAACAACGTGACAGGTTTCCTATATAGATATATAGAATTAATATATTCACTTGAGCAAATGACATCAAAGAAAAAGCGAAAGATAAAATAATACAGCGCATTGAAATACCTCTTGAGTTATAATTCTGACTCAGTTGTCAGGAAGTGCTGAGAGCTCTTAGACTTGCTATTATTTTATATACGAGCGCCGGCTTACTTGTAACGGCTTTAGTTTATTTAAGGCTTTCCGTCAAGGCTTCGTTGTTCTTAAACTCCGCGAATAACATATTTCACAGTCAAGAGTAGATTATTCCGCTTTTCAAATAAGAAAAATATACAAACCCTCACGCCATATAGGCAGGGAATTTTCAACAATCCCGTCATGCCCTGAGGGAAATTATTTTCCAAATATTTTATGCTTTTTACATTATATAAGATATACGGTTACAAAATTTCAAGCTTCTAGATTCATCTGCATCATGTGTTAGTTAGTCTGTCTGATAGATAGACAGATTTTTCTTGGTTTTATCTTTTGTTGCACTCAATATCAAATTTCAGTTTGATGTTACCCGCTATGTATGATACATCCTTATATTAATATAATTAACACTAAACCTACCGACAATTCTTGTATACCTGTTCCTACCGCACGCTGTCAAATTGACCGGTAATTAAAAGTTATTTTATTATATAACGCATTTAATAATGGAAATAACTAAAAGTAAAGAGTGAAGAAAATGTTATATGCATATTCTAAGAATTGTCATGTAGTTTGATAAAGATATTATAACGTTTAAAAATGTGTAAGTTTTACAAAAGTTTAAGTACGGTCAATTTGACCGGTACTTGGTAGGTTTAGTGTTAAATGTGTTTTTTATGGGAGAGGTGAGCAAATGAGGTGCATGTTATTATGAAATGATCGCAAAAACTCACGAATTCTTGCAACGTCTGAGCAATCGTAAAAGCGCAACGCTTGAAGATACTTTTTTTTTGAAGGTACAGGTTTAAAAAACGCCTTTTTATTATAAGAAATTCAATAAATATAGTGTATTGTTAAATAAACATAATACTTAAATATAATTAGTAAATAATATAGTAAATAATATATAACGTAAATAGTTTTGACTGTAAAAGAAATAAAAGTAAACTATGTCTACTCAGACCGCAATCTATTTACCAAACCCTGGTTTATTTGACGAGAAGTGTTAAAGTATTGTATATATATGACTGTACAATATATATATAAATGTATCTACTTCATTTACTTCATGAAAATAATTAAGTAAAGTATTAAAAACAACAAACTAATCAATAGAGACATTTTCTCAAGATACGTGGTCTTAGTTTTCTGTTTTTATTGAAACTTATAAGTAATATTAATAAATTGAGCAGCCTCCGTCCCGTCCTGTGAACTTTCGTTAATTCCTTAATAGGTTTAAAAGTGTCTGAGGCAATTATAAGACGAGTAAAGTATAATTAAACTCCAAAAGAATAATAATTACTTCAAGCCGGTTGAAATTTACAAACTTTATAGGTTCAGAGAAGCTTTTCTTTACGTATTTTGCATAACAATAGCAAAAATATATATTTATAGATAATGTTATTATAATTTTAAAGGGTTTAAAACCCTTTTAAAGTAAAAAAGTCTTATAAAAGTTAAAATCTTACCTGGAACAGGATCTATGAGAGTGTCAGCATCAGTCACCTCTTCTGCAGCAGCCGCTGCTACCAGCAGCAACATCAACAGCTGAGGACTCATCTGTTAAGAAATATATTTATGTATATAACTTGAAATGTTATATTGAATCATTTTATAACTTTTAACATACTTCTTTCGGTTTTAATATAATTTTGGTTATTATTTTTAAGGCAGACCTTAGTTATAATTTATATTGAAATAATGCCTTTAGATAGATATTAAACATTGTTGAATTTCATTTAAAAAGAACAACTGTTGATTTTCATGCCGGCTCTTCACTGAGCAGCATTCTGAGCTGGTATCTTAAACAAGGTATGACTATCCTGACCTTTATAATATAATAATTGATTCAAAAGTGCGTGAACATGCCCACTTGAATAATGATATTTTGTATTTGAATTGGAATATTATATTATAAATATATTGGTACTACAAGGAATGTACAAATAAATAAAGAAATTAAAGTCGGCACTAACTATCATAAACCTTTAATAATAATAGTTTATTGAGCTGATCGTAGGCGAAGCTTTTAACCGTTTGGGAAACATCTTTTTGAAGCAACATCACATAAGAACTACTGAAAAGATTTGAATGAAAATTGGCAGAGCTGTAGAGCTTAGGAATGGGCATGTTTTAAAACAGAATTAAAATATCTCATTCCGTTCAGAAATGATGGTCAAAAAACTCAGCTCAACTCCAGCAAGCGCACGGTGGCAGATCTTAGTTCAAAAACTTATATGGTTGAACATTAAAAGACCTTTAAAACATCCAGATAAAGATTACAAACTGCTTGGGAACTTACCCTTTAAAGAAAGAAATTCTAATACATAACAATCACATGAAATATAAACAGTACAAACTTTTTACATTAAAATTTTTCGCGTATAACATAAAAAGTGTTATAATAAATATTCAATCCTTTGCCACGCTTGAATGTGCCGGCGTCTGTACACACCATGAAGTTATTTCAAAAGTTAGCCAATTTTGAAATAATCCGAAATGCTTACGGAACTGGAATAATTCCATCCCACAATTCATTTTATACGTTCACCCAAAAGTTTGAAAATGTCTTTGTTTGCTATGGATTTAATAACGTATTGCGATGCTCGCTCCACGCCCGCTGTACTAACACAAATATGTACATAATTCAGTTTACCTATGTTTTGAAATTAATTAATATTGTGAATCAATACTTAATACTATAGAGAATAGTCAATTAAAGGGAATATGTTTCTTTCTTTTTCTCTCAGTATCTTTCTATCCCTCTTGTCTCACCCTTCTCTACCTTCTCGAACAGTGTAACTAGATGTTTCATAAGTGCAATGCCTATCTATACATAGTAACACTAAACCTTCCGACAATTCTTGTATACCTGGTCCTACCGCACGCCGTCAAATTGACCGGTAATTAAAAGTTATTTTATTATATAACACAGGTAATAATGGAAATAACTAAAAGTAAAGAGTGAAGAAAATATTATATGCATATTCTAAGAATTGTCATGTAGTTTGATAACGATATTATAACGTTTAAAAATGTGTAAGTTTTTCAAAAGTTTAAGAACGGTTAATTTGACCGGTACATGGTAGGTTTAGTGTTAATAAAATTGAATTCCGGTTGTAATTCCAAAATAGAAGCCTTTTAAAATCATATTAAGGTATATACAGTACTTACAAAAAATAATAAAAAAAACCACAGTTTGTGAATAGCTATTTACTCCGGCTAATCTCTGGAACGGCTAGACCGCTTTTAACAAGACTTTTACTGACAGATAGATAATGTTATACGGAGTAAACTAAGCCATATTAAAAAGAACGCAACCGAAATTATGAGCAAAATTTGACTAGGATAAAAAACTAGTCTATTAAATGTAATAAAATGACTAGTAATCATTTTATATAGATTAAATAGAAATTTAATTCCAATTAGGCTAAAAAAATAGTATGAAAACATTGTAATAAGTGCTTTCAATTAACAATATTATACCTCGCTTTATAAAACACACCCTGTGTGGGATAGAGCAATTATTTATAATGAAGGATGTAACAAACTAACATTAAGATATTATCACACCGATAAAATTATTGACATTTTTGTATATATAGACAATCGTAATATGCCCTATACCTTATAAATTAATGATCTGACACCACATTAAAATTCCTTATTTACCCACACGATGTTTCTAGCTTTGATGTTACCCTAGATAGAGGGCGCTGCCATTGTGACTGCGAAAGGGGACGGCCGCTGGGAGGTCTTTTATGTCAAGAAGACACATTTTTACTGGAATCCATGTCACAATAAAACATTTCTAAAGAGGTCAAGCTATTGTTTTCATCGATATTTTTAATGTTTTCTATTTATAAACATAAAAAACCGAGGATAAAGTAAGTAATTAATTTCTACGCTATCAATAAAACCGCTGAAGTGTATTGAACATAGAATTAAAGAGTTTTCAATTAAGATTTATATTATGTTAGAATTCATATATATATATATATATATATATATATATACATATATAACTAATATACCAGTTAATTTGATTAAAAACAGATAAATTTACACACAACTTTAAATAATTCTCTTACTTCGTTCTTACTGACGCAAATAAAAGACTTCATAGTTAGAACACGATATAACTATATCTTCATGTACATAACCAAAATTATATATATATATATATATATATATATATATATATATATATATATATATATAATAAAAGTGTCTGTTTGTAATACCAAATTTACTGCTTTGCATTAAATGCATATGAAAATAAATACGCTGATTACATAAAATTATCAATATTTTTTTTGTCTTTCTGTGTCTCTTTGTTCCGTCTAATCTCTGAAACGGCTGGACCGATTTTAACAGGACTTTTACTGGTGAATAGCTAACATTATAAGGAGTAACTTAGGCTACATTTATTTAAAAAAATATAAATATTTAAAAAAAATATAAATATTTAATATAAAGCTAGTTCGAAATCAATAGATTTGAAGCCCTTCCCGTCTTTTGTGAAACAGCTGTTTAAATTAATATTATTTTTGATGAAGCAGACCTACGGGCAAATAAGGTTCATTGCCCCCGCTCCTGCTTCATAATAGAGAATTGAAATATAAATCTCGGGTCAACGACCTCGTTATCTTTGATAAAATATTGTAAGGGTGGAGCGTGTAAAGGGAACTGCTTCAATGAATTATAAAGAAGTGAGATGAAAATTATTAATAAACGAAAGAAAGATAATTAAAAGATACAATTATAAAATTATTTTTTAATTTAATTAAATTATTATAACACTAGCTGTGCCCATGACTTCGTTCGCGTATGTTTTTTAAAATAAATAGCCTAGGTTACTCCTTATAACATCAGCTATCTGCTAGTGAAAGCCTTGTTAAAACTGGTCCAGCCGTTTTAGAGATTAGCCGGAACAAACAGACAAAAAGAAATAATATTTTTTTTATATAACTACCGTATATATGTATAAGCGATTTACCACTCACTGGCTCATCACGAAATCTTTGAAACTATCTGTCCGATTAACTTAACATTTTACATAGTTACTTCTTTTGTGACGTAGACGTCCACTAAGAACGGATTTTATGGAATTCCTATCCTAACTAACGGATTTCAAGTTTTTTCATTTCGCCAATTGTTAAAACCTGTAGGAGCTATACACTTAACGCGGGGGTAAGAGTTACTATAGCAACGGTTACGATGACAACGGATAATATGACAAAGGTTACCATAGCAACCGAAGTTCACATCTAAATTAATAGTGCACCCAGCGAAGAGGGAGGTAATAAGCTAGTACATTCATTAGCATTTAGTGCAAAGCTGTTAATTTCGTAACAAACAGACACTTCAATTTTATTTATATATATATAGATATCCTGATTATCAGCAGCAAAATGGTAGCTGTAATATCACGTTAATCTACTCTGGTATTAAAGTTAATAACATCCGAAATTAATTGTTGTTATTTGTTTTAAAAGCCTATTAACGGTAACTGGACCTCCGCTCGTAATTAACAAACTTTGACAGGGTTGTTTTTGAATATTGCCATATCTTTTAAACACAATTATATATATACTAAAAGACAATTACAAACCTAATCCTTGAAAATAAATTATTATTAACAAAAACAAAGTTCCGATAGTTTAACGACGAGTCCGCACGAGATTTGTTAAAATTTTATAATTACTAAAAGTTTAAAGATTTTTTTTTAAATAATATTTTTTTCGAACCCAAAACAAAGATAGTTTTTTAAACTGTCAATTTGACAGTTAAAAAAAACACAGTGAAAACAGCATTCAAATCGGATGAGCCGTAGTTAACCAGCACAAAGCAAAGATGAATGCAAAAATTTTTGGATTCTATTCATTACTGAAATTAAACGCAATGATTTTTATCAAATATCTTCTACGTACTGTCAGATAGATTATATATATATATATATATATATATATATATATATATATATTATATTTAAAGTTTAACTTTGGTTCGTTGACACGCAATCAGCCCAAAACTTAATCAAAGTCCCATTAGTAAGTTTCATATATGTGTTATCGGATTATTAAACTAACCGACAGCAGTTATCTGCATTATATATGATAAATTGTTTTGATATATATATAAATATATAAAATTAAAGTGTATGTTATTCCAAATTAAGTTTATTATTAAATGCATATGTACTGTGGTACTTACATAAAATCATATCATATCATTTTTTGTCCGTTCGTTCGGTTTGAAACGGCTGGACCGAATTTGAAAGGACTTTCACAGGTGGATAGATGTTACAAAAGTATATTCCGCGCTAGTTAAGTGTATTATAAATTATTTGTATAAAATTACTAGTAGATGTAAAAAGTTTTATTTTTCTGTAAAAAGGAAAAGGGAGAGCAATTGAAAATGAAAGTGACTTTTTCACTAAAGCTGCAGACAGTGTTGTCACAGTGTTTGCTTTTAATTAAAGCCGCTTGTTCGCTGAGTGCGGTTGTAATTAATGAAGTTCTGTATTTTGCTAAATTATCACGTTCCCGGACTATTAAATATATGTACTAGTTACAGCAGGTAACTAATTAAATAGGGTATATGAAATAGCATCCAGATATATATATATATATATATATATATATATATATATATATATATATATATATATATATATATATGTATATATATATGTATAAACCGTGTGTCACAAGGTTCGTTTGCGCCATTCATTAAATCGCCGAACCGATTTTAATGAACTTCGGTTATCTATTGTTTGATCCATCTTGATCTGTAATGTCAATTGTTTTTCATAAAATGTTTAATTCACCTCAAGTTCTATAATTTACCAATAGATGGCGTTGATTATAAAATTTTAATTGACCTAAAATAGTTTATGAAGCTAAATACAAAGGCACAGGCAATACAATTGTTTTATCTTTAAAACTACGTTTAAATAATTTAATATATTTTTTGTTTAATCATTTAATTTAAACTATAATTTCTTATCACATTTTGACTATATATATGAAATATATAGATGGTAAAAAGATTTTCATTAAACAAACTTCTATATAAATGCATGAATGCCGGTAATGAGTGTAACTGGATCGGGGTTTGTTTGTAATCCGTACGTTTGCAGTTTGCTCCAACTCCAGACAATACCCGGTACATCCTCTATCTAAAGCTTGTTCCACCCTAACTTTGGTAACACATTAATCATAATGGATATTTGGAAAACCATCGAAGTTTCCCTCCATTTGCTGGTAATTTCGAAGCGAGTTGAAAGTTCTGGGCTAATATTGAAATTACAATCTCAGGATATATTGCTGTTAGTTTGTTAATTGATATATGTTGTGTAAATCAGTTTTATTAATATCATTTTTTATTCAATATTTAATTTATATGTTTCAACAAGATGGCGTCTTCCACGCCATCTTGAAAAAGTGACCAACGTACAGTCCTTAACTCACATGGAAGCTTTATATATTTAAATAAATTGAAATATAAAATATGATTGAATTTTAAATATATTTTGATATAACATTTTTCAATATCCATTATAAATAGAGCATCAAAATCAATTTTGGTGAGGTCACTGAACCCGTTACGTATTTTTTATCAAAGCGATGAAATGAAATGTTTTATACATTTTATTTTTATAAAATTGCTAAATTTTAATACTGGATAGAAACTTTAAGTATATATATTATAGGGGGGTAAAAAAATTTAATATTAGTTTTATGAATATCATTTTTAATCAATTACCAATCTGCTTAATCGTAATAGCGAACGCTTTTCGCTAATAAACGGAATACTTGAAAAACATAATAAATATATATTCATATAGAAATTGATTCCATTATTCTTTACTTGTACTTTTAACGGTTAATTCTAAGATAAGATATTAGTCACTGAGACAGCTTATCTATTAAATAATATATGTATAATAATCTACCCCTATACTTACTCAACGTACACGGAGAAAAATCTAAAAAAGTCTTAGAGAAAGTAGTTCTCAATGTTACAAAAAATCCAATCCATAACAGAATATTGTAACTTTTACAACAAGGTTGCAATCTTTAAAAATATAAAATAATACAATACAGGCAAAATTATGTATGCTAATAAATAATTACTCTGCACTTATAAAGTCGACCGCTTTTTTTTATGAATTCATAATTTATTGCACGACACGTCATATTTTATTGATTATTTGTTATATATAAATAAACTGTAAATTATATTTTTCCTGGTAACTATTAAATATCAGAAATGTTTGACATTTTTAAAATGTCTATCGTCTGCCTAAAATGTGTAAAAAAGTACCGTTGTCTGTCAAAACTGAAAAAAACTGAAAAATCTGTCGTCTGTTAAAGATGTCTGTCGTCTGTCAAAAAGTCTCAAAAATGTCTGACGTCTCTTAAAAATGTCCCTTCCCCTGTCAAAGATGTCCGTCCTCTGTCAAAATGTTTGACGCCCTTCAAAAATAAGTACTGTTTGTAAAATAAGTACTGTGAAAATGTAAATTGTCTTTCTACAATCCTGTCGCGTTTAAAAAATATCCTGTCAAAAATGTCCGTAGTCTGTCAATACTCCGGTCACCTTAAAAAGATACCCTGTCGAAAATGTCCGTCGTCGAATCCACAAAGCGCACTGAATCGTTGAGCTTAAACCCGTATCGATTGAATTCTATTGAACATGCCGTGTTCGATATCACTACAAAATGTTAATACACCGCAATCAGTATTCCGTCGGTGCCTTGAAGAGCGAAACGTGCACTGAGTGAGCCTCAGAGATTCATCGAGGCAAAATTCCTGATAATGAAGTCGGCAGTTTTCGATGGTGCTCCACTTCACTCCAAACTAGTGTTGGCGAAACAATGGCGTCACGGGGAGAGGGTTGTTCAGCTCGTCGAGTTCCGATTACGTCTAGTTACGGAATGCGCTCGTTTTCTCTACTTTAACCCAATTTTATAGAACTTAATGCGAGTGGAGCTTTAAATTTTAAATAGTCGCTGTGTAGTCGGTTCTTTAAACAAGGCAATGCAAGTATGACAATGAATTGCAAACATCGCTTGGAGAGTTGTTTTGAGACAATGGCGCTATGAAAACACAACTTGCTTATGAATGTTATTCTGTTTTGATAAAACAAACTTAATTAACTAAAATTGCATACAATAACGAATACCCAAACATTTTATATAAATATATATTTCTTTAATTTAATTTAGAACTTATTTGTAAAAAATCTTGGTAACATACAAATATTATTTAACAAAAAATGACATGACATATTTATAGAATTTTCATACTTCACAAATTGTTTAGGAGACATTATCAAAGCATCAACAGACATAAAAAAACAACAAAGTTCAAACAGTAATTTTATATTTAATTTTCCATTTTAATATAATCAATTTATTTAACGAACTTCATCTCACTAACAAAGGAATCCCGCTTAAAACAATACACTCAAAACGTACAACTTCGCCTTTGTTAACGATATTTAGTTGTATGAAACATGAAACTTACATACAGATAGAATCGTATTAAACTACATTTTAATAGACTATATAGCTTCCTTTTGTGTTTTGCACTCGCTATTAGGATGCTCTTAACATAACTTATGTGTTATATTAAATAGTAGCTGGAATAAACGAGTTTGTATAAAAGGAATGTACAATCACATTAAATACAAAGACAAAATTTCATATTTGAAATTATTAAGTTTAAAATTTCAACAAAGAAGAATTTATGTTACAAACCTTATATACATAAACTAAATGATTAATTAAATAATAAACATAATATATTGTTTATAATAATAGTATATAAATACATTAATAACACGGCTCAGTTTCGCCTATCAGGACCGGGCGCATCACAAAATGGCGCGCGATATCAACGAGACAATGAAGAGCGCTCACCGACAGGGAGTATTGTGTACCGCTTTATATCACTTCGAAAACAAATTTTATTTACCCATAAACTATATGTATATAACCTATTTTATATAACCTATTTACAGTAAAAGTAAACAGATTAAACTAATATAATTAATACGTATTCAAACAGTTTTAACGATGATTTGGACTTTATATTAAACATATGTAAAATTATCATTAAAAAACCTCAGTTACATCACTTAAAATGCTATTAAATTTAAATAATTTTATTAAAACAGTGTTAAACAACATTAAAAACAATTTTTAATAAGGTTGAAAGCGTTCAAACCAAGGGAGGCAAACAGAAATTGTCTATTAAGGTCGTATAGGCCGTATAACTCAATTATTAATCCACCTAACAACCTTAGCACCAACCCCGTTGGAATGAATTTTAAACGTAAAATATCGTAAATAAAAGCTACAATTTTAACAAAAAGCTTTTAGTCTAAATGTTAGCTTTGTGTTTTATTGTTCACGTTTACTTTATGGTATGGCGATTGTAGTTTTGTGTTAGTTAAATATATAAAAAATATTAAACCTAAAACCAGTCCGCGTGTCGTGAAGTGCTCAGTTTGTATAATATCTATGATTCATGTGCATTGTGTGTTTTAATCAACAGAATATAATAAAATTCCTGAAAATAACATTTTCAGGAATCACTTTAAAAATGTTTAATCTGTTAGAATGTATTTTATTTAAATTATAATCAAACTGTGCCCACTTCATTGGCGCAAAAACTATATTTATTTTATAGAAGTAGCCACAATTACTCCTATAGAACAGCTATCCACCAGTTCTGTTAAACTCGGTCCAGTCGTTTCGTAGATTAGCCAGTACAAACAGACAGACGGACAATATTTTTAACAATTATTTTTTACGTAAGTACTATATATACATACTCTCATATGCATATATTGAAAAGAAAATTTAGTATTACAAACGGACAATGCAATTTTATGTATATGTATATTTGTCTATAAATTTATAGTTAATGTTATGTATTAAGGTGTTAAAAGCTAAAGAAAATCAATATTTATATGCATACATTGCACTTATGAAACTCCAGACTAGTTGTACCAAAGTGATATCCAGAAGAGCCAGAAATAAATGTAATAGATACTCTTTTCATTTTCCTCTTTATATTAAACTTACTTGAACATTTTCATTACATGTCTATTCAATATACTTATTTTTTACCAAATCCTGTTTTCAGAAATACTTTCTTTGTTAAGCTCGTGTCGTGAGACCTCCAAGTTTTCCGCTGAGACTACAATGACCTCACACAACGAATAAGGGTTCTTTATCGACTTGTTTCTATATAGTTTTGTCTCTTTTTATTATAAAAGCTTTTGTAGCAAAAAAGTATTGTATTTTTGGTCTATAGGAATCCTTATAGTTTTATTTTCGTCCGTCCGTCTGTCCGAAGCACAGTTACGACTCTTATTATTAAAATTACTCGTGATATGTAGGAGTATGTTCCAGGTCTAGCCACGAGGCAAAGTGATAAAATAAAATTGTGAAAATATATTTTTAGGGCACCTTCTCTAAGTTTATTTTTTAAATATTAAGCTTCAAAATTATTTTTTTTTCTAGGATCAAATGACACCCCCCACCCCCTCTTACAACTGAAAACGTAGAATTGGAACATATCATGAAAAACGATTGACGAATAATAAACTAATATCAAATCAAATCTTTCTTGGCAACAATTTTTATTCAACAAAATTAATAATCTACAATCCGAGATTAAAATTATAGATTCCATACAAACTAAATCGATAATTTGTTTATTAATTGAGCGAAGCGAACGAAGTGAGCGGAGCGTTTTACTGGAGACTTTTTACATTCTTTGTCTCGAATTGGCTCGAAAACTACTTGACGGAACATTATGACATTTTGCAATCAAAAATACACACATCTGGTGATGGTTTAAAAAAAAAAATTTGAAAAATAAACGCAAAAAAAAAATAAAAATTAATATCTTGTCAAAAACTGATATCCCATTGAAGTGAATGGGAAACGATGAATACGGGCTCGCTTCGCTCAATATGCAAACGGCACCCGAGATTTCGCGAGCGCAGCGATTCGAAATTGAGGGTTTGTTGGCGTTCCTAGTTATATCATCGGATATGTTACTATCGAATACATTCCGTTTGTCTATTATCAGAGATTAAAATCGAAAATCTAACCTATACAGTATCTTGTAAACATTAAATCAAACAAAAAACAAAAAAAATATTTAAAAACAGTCTTAAAACTAAATGTTAATGATTCTCATCACGGAGACAAGGGTCCGCTCCACAATGCTTACCCCCTAATTATGTTCCTGGCTCAGATCTTGACGAGGCCGAGATTCTAATAGTAGGTTTTTAATTTGTCAACGGGGTCGAGTTAGTACTTCAGGGTCTAATTTGCGAGGCGGGTCGAGTGGCAGCCTAGATGCTCTGAATGGGCGTAGAAAGGGCTGATATACTTCACTCTGGAGGGTGCTTGCCCCCCCCCAACGCATGGTTTCAGAACGGTCCTCCTATAACGCTTATCTCCTTTGACCGACAACACAAATTACAATAAACTTTTAACAATTGTAATAATGTGATTTGAAAAGCATTTCGTGCTGTCCGTAATTAGCTCTACAAGTGGATAATTGAATCGTTAAAAATAGCATTTTGCAAATACCGGTAATATAATTAAGTATTTTGAACAACACTATTTTATCCTAAGGCAGACATTGCTATATACATATAAATAAAATTGAAATGTCTCTTTGTAATTCCATATGAACAGCTTTTGACTAAATGCATATAAAAATATATACGGTACTTACATAATGAAAACTACTTTTAAAAATTTTAATCTATCTGTCTGTTTATTACGGTTTAACTTTGAAACGGCTGGACCGATTTTAACAAGACTTTCACTAGCGAATACCTGATGTTACAATGAGTAAATTAAGTTACTTGTTTTGAAAAAAATATTTACAGCTCGAACGAAGTCGCGACCATAGCTTGTATAAAAATAAATTAAGAATACAATTTACCTTCAGAAATTTTCTGTCCAATAAAACTTTTTTAATATAATTTTAGTTTATTAAGGAGAGAATAGACTGAAAATTTGCTCTAGAGCCATTATTGTATACATGTATAAGTGGCTTAATGACGCGGTCTTACCGCAGGACATTTTAAGCTGAACATTTGAATAATAATTTTAGGATTTTAAGATATATATATATACCAATCAGTATTAAAGAGGCTTATACTAGAATTAAGGATATATCTAACTTAATTTATTATTAAACTAACAGTGCCCACGGCTTCGTCCGCGCGGAATTGTTTTTTAAAATGAAAGTTGTCCAAGTTACTTTTTATAACATCATCTGTCATTGCAAGTCTTGTTATCAGTTATCGGTGTTATCGGTTCAGCCATTTCAAAGATTAGATGTAACAAACAGACGGACAGACAAAAAATCTAAATATTTTTTTTATGTAAGTACCATATATACTTCCATTTGCATTTAGCGAAAAACTATTAATTTGAATTTACAAACAGACACTTCAATTTCATTTATAGACAAGTAAGTCCACAAAATTAAATTCTTATCTTAAATATGTAAATGAAATAACTATATTTATGATAGAATTTCATCAAAATATGTCTATCAAAATACTTCAATAGACGCTTTAAAACTCGATACTAAAAGCCCGGTGCAGCGCTCCAGCATCCATCACTAATTCATTTACCCTTAATAGGTTTGATAGCAGACTAAATTGTTTACCGACTTATTATGAACACAACATTAACAACTAAACTATTCTCAATAATATATAGTTCAAACTAATTTCTCATTCATTGAAGTTTTGCCAAACGATTTTGCCAACTTTTATCTCTGTTTGGATTTTCGGCTTAATATTTTATTTTATATATTAAGAAACATTATTTTTCAACGGGATATACATTTTTTTCAAATATTCAAATAAAATCATCTAAATTGATGCAATGGAACGTGTTTTTTATTAGTAAAATTTTGCTTGTATTTTCTTTGCCATCATCACGCGGAAAGTACCTACTGTATCGATCAGAATGGAACTATTATTTTATTGAAGTATTAATTAAACGATAAATTCAGATTTTATTTCATCGAAATCTAATTAAATTTGTACTTTACCTGTAGTTGCAAATATATTATAAAGATTTTGGAATATATTATATAATATTAAATCTTAAAAACACATATACCAGTAACATGATGAGTGAAACATTCTTAAAGGATAATATTTTAGACATTGTGTTCCTACATGTGATAAAATATTAAATATTCACAAAAAAAACTATAATTTATGATTCTATAACAGGACAAAAAGAGCATGCGATGAAGTGATTGAGGTCGGACATTTGAGCATGGCGGACGCGTTCAAACAATTCATTTAAAAGTACGTAAAATTTTTGAAAATGTACAAAATTTAACATATTTCATATCTCATATCCAGCTACGACCCCTAGCTGTGATCATAACATTATTTTGATTTTCATGATCAATTCGTTCTGACTCTCAATGACTTTAATAGCATCCTTTTATTATTTTAATTACTCTCAATCAACAAATGCAGCGAAAATAGCTGCTAATATTACAATAAAAACGTATGTCTGTATTAATTTCATGATGATATATTTTTGAAGTTGAAAATAGAAGGAGTCGCAGGTAAGAGTTAGTATATATTTGAGAAACGAAGACAATAGCCGACGACTGTATTATCATGAATTTGTTAACTATTACAGAGATAACGGTTCCTTGGAAATAATTTTGTGAAACGAAGTATATTGTAATTTTAAATGCGCATTTTAATGCCTCATATTATCTTATCTATTATTTTATTACAATGTTTACATAATAATTGATGGCAAAATATTAAAGTATTTCGGTTATATACCCTTAAACTTATGTCGAGTTAAATTGTATATAAATATTGTTTTACTCATGACCGCTGTACTAAAACAACAGAGACAAAAATGGAGTCAAAAATTGTATACACTGTTTTTTAAATATATACGACATACATGTTTATTAAAGATTATGTACGTATGTACATATGCAAGTCTATATATATATATATATATATATATGCCATAAATCTGACTTAATATACCATGAATTTATGGGCAATAAAAATAGAGTATTATTCAGGGATTACATCTAAACTTAGCTGTGCCTACGACTTCGTTCGCATTGAATATGTTTTTTTTATTTAGTTTAAGTTACACCTTACATCAGCTATCGGCTTGTAAAAGTCCTGTTAAAATCGATCCAACCGTTTCTAAGATTAGCCGAAACAGACGGACAGACACATTTTTTTTTCTTTATGCAATTACGCCTCAATTCTATTTATATGTATATATAAATAAAACAACAAATCCAAATACCCCCACTAATTGTTTACGTCCTATCATAATTAAAATATACTAAAATAGAATGGAATTATTGTACTCCTTGTTTCAGATACAAGTAATTGGCTCAAACTCGAGACAAGATAATGAAAAGCACTTAACGAGGCTTCCTCTGAAACCTTTTTATATTAAAACGTTAAATACATTTTAATTAATATCCTCATAAAATCAAGGAATCAGATTGAAGTATTGGAAAACAAATATCTCTAATTAGAAATGAATACTCAAAAATGTTTAGAAAGTTTAATTATTTGTAGGAATAACTTTAATAATATTGTCATTGTCTAATTATGATTATTTTGATAAATCCTGAACTTGACTTATTCGGTATTGTTTAACCACAATGGCGTGTATTCTGATTACTATTTTTACACAATACATTGTATCAGCCATCATAAAAGAATTCAAAACACAAAAAGGTTACGTACAACGGAATCAAACTGAAAGGTCATTTGGTATATGTGTATATTATTTTACTGAAAACTAAAGAGTTATATTTAAAATAGAAATAAAAAATTATCGTTATAACAGATAGAAAATTGTATATAAGTACGACAAAATTAAAAAATATTACCTTCAAAATGACGTCTTCTTATCGGTTAAATTCATACACATTGTTTATAATGTCTATAAATAAAATTTTGAATTTATTTATACTTATATAGTATATATTAACGCTCCACCGAAACCACGATGTAGCGAGCTCGCGTCGCGCGGGGCACTGACCAAGTAGCAAACCCTCCCCGCTGCAAAGATTATGAAGCCTGAAGCCTGAAGCCTGAAATTACCCCATTATACATTAATATTCAACGCTTTGTTATAAATATTTGTTTATTTAGGCTAAAAATGTGTTTAGGCATATGTTTTCATATTTTTTTTTAACAAAACCTTCAACAAATCACATCGTGTTTGACATTTGACGTTTTGTAACCTAAAAACAAAATGGTCGATTGACGTATAAAAATTATATTAAAAGTAAATAATGAATGTTAATAAGTTGATAATTAAAACAGTATAACAATATATATGAATATATTGTTATAATATATATATTCCTATGGGTTGTCTGTATGTTAATCTATGCGCGTTACCGAGGGCGGGCTGTATTGGATACTGCGCGAGCCACACGGAAACCGCTCGCCCTTTGCAAACCTTTGTTTTGGATGACAAGTGATCATTTCATGATTAGAGCTTACGTTTGTGTTGTCACTTTTTACAGATAAAATAATAAATATTGTATATATATAAATATAAAACCTTTTTAATTTGAGTATGTTTTTAATTATTTCATAAAAAGAAGTAATTACTTTATTGTTTTCATTTTAAAAACTATTATATTTTAAGTTGAGTTCTTAGTTCAATATAAATTTAATATTTACTTACTTTTTTCATTATTTTTTACAGTGTACAAGTCAAATAAAAAGTTTTTCCTCATGGGAAATGTAAAATTAGACGCGAAATACTGAATTTTTGATATTATTATATTCCTTCAATCTTTCAGCACATCTAATATTAAAAATCACTGGTATATTATTAAATTAAAATGTTTCTTTGTCTTGTTGATTTTGCTAAACACGTTTTCGTAGTCTTTTTCATTTTGCAACATTTCTTGAATTTCTTTTATCTCTCAGAGTGAGATTATTAACAGTAGCTGTGGTATAAATTATATTAGCTGTGCCCAAGATTTCGGTCGCGTGAAAATGTTTATAAAATTATTTAAAATTAAAAAAAAAGCTTAAGTTACTCCTTTTAACATCAGCTATCCGCCAATGAAAGTCCTATTAAAATCGGTTCAGCCGTTTCATAACAAAGAAAAAAAAAATAATATGTAGGTACCGTATATACTTTCATGTGCATTTAGTGAAAGTCAATTTAGAATTACAAATAGACACTTCAATTTTATTTATGTGTATATGTATATTTATTACTTATTTTTTAATTAAATGTTCCAAGAATAAACACGATGACATCGTTCTTTTCTTATTCCACAAAATATAAATCCAATCCTGTTATCTGACAAGTTATAATACGCTCTGAACGGAGCTGGGATATTAAAACGGGATATCTACTGAACTTAGCATTTACATGACATAAGTTTTCACTTAAAATTCGAGGTTGCGAGAGAAATATGACGTATTTCTTGCACATACTAAGAGATATTTTAGATATATGTAGGTATTATAATCATTTATATAAACATATATATATATGAAAGTATATAGGTTCGTACCCTAAAAAAATCTCTGTCTATCTGTCTCTTTGTTCTGTGTAATTTCAGAAACGTCAGAACCGATTTTAACAGGATTCACTAGCGGATAGCTTTTGTGATAAGAAGCAACTTAGGCTACTTTAAAAAAATATATTCCACGCGAAGAAAGTCGTGGACACAGCTAGTTATAAAATATGTTGTCAGAAGCTTCATTTACCTCTTCATGTTCCAAATAAAAATAATTACATAAAATTCGTACTAAATTATATTAAAAAAAATATTTATAAATTTTTTATTACAGTCCATTGAAACTAGGAAAATTATAGAATAAGTATTTTTTTTAAATGAATTAAATAATAAACTATCATCAGATTAAATTTCATCAAAATCTGTCTAGCATTTTTTATATCACATGCGATCAAACAAATGATTATAATTAGCGAGAAATAATTCTCGAAATTTATGTCACTTACTTCAAGTGATTTTAATGAAAATATATATTTATGATTTTATAGATTTGGTGTATATTCATATTACTGATTCACGCCCGCTTCGCTGGGCACACTATTTATTTGGTTGTGTACTTAAGTTGCTATGGTAACCTTTGTCATGGTATCCGTTGTCAACGTAACCGTTGCTATGATAACTGTTGCTATAATCACTCTTACCCCCGCGTTAAGTGTATAGCTCCTACAGGTTTGAAATTTGGTAAAATGCTAAAAGGTTGAAATCCGTTGGTATAGGAATTCTGTAAAATCCGTTCTTAGTGGACGTCTACGTCACAAAAGAAGTAACTATGTAAAATTTTAAGTTAATCGGACAGATAGTTTCGGAGATTTCGTGATGAGTCAGTGAGTGGTAAATCGCTTATATATATATATATTTAACGTAGATATAAAAATATAAAATTATACACAAGAAATATAAAGATTAAATCTGTAATATAAATGACATACTTCAAAAATGTGATAAACACATACTTCATGTTCGAATTTATATTCAAAATATAACATATCAATAGTTTAATTGTTTCAAAATTCAGTGCTTTCACCAAACAGTGCGGTTAGCAAATGATTTTATATTTTAATTAGTACTAAATTCTCTATTAAAGTTAATATGAATGTTTGGCTTCATTTGTGAATAATATTGATATTGGAGAATCAACATTATTAAAATGTTCAGGTCGGATAATTTTAGCTTCCGTTTCAATTTACTTTTTTCAGCATTGCGTAATTAGTTGAGGTTTTGAATTATACTTACTAAGTACTTTATAATGTATGGGATAGTAAAAAAATAGATCCAGCTGTTGATTTGGTATTCCTTAATTGACCATGATCGTCAGCCCTATCATACGAACGGAAAACACCTCCAGATGACCTGTAGGGCTTCATTGATGAAGATATTAATAAAACTTTCGATTTAAATGAATTTTGCTCCATTTTAAAAGTATTCATTGGTTTGTGCTTATTTACAAAAGTGGCCATAAGCTGTTTTCAAGTACCGATGTTATTAATGATTGTTTCAGTTTCAGCTTTCAAAACAGCGTTGAAATTTTAAAATTTTCGAGCAAATGTTTTAAAGAGAAAAATTTAAGTACTTTTTCGAATGGCGATTAGGTTTTTCTGATTTTAATGAATATTTAAATTAATAAAACTATTTTATGGATATATTTATGATTATTATTACATTTAAATATCGGGCAATAAAACTAAAATATTTACATTGTATTCTATTTACTTATTTAAACAGATTTTAGATCAAAGGTATTTCTAATTACACTTAGCCCATGTGTTTTGTTTTAATTTAGTTACAACTATTAGTTTACAACCTATATTTTAATATGCTAATTAATTTGAACTGCTAATAAAAAGTTTACAGTTAAATTTTGAGGCTCAGATATTATATTTTTCCCCTCAATCATAACTCATCACTCTCTCCCCCTGTTATATCCGCTCCAGAGTAACGACTAAGTACCGTAATGACCACTGGACCAATCAGACACTTCTTTTCCCTTTATCCAAAATCAATATCCTGACGTGACTATCTCCAGTTATAAGTTTAAAATGTCATTCCACTTTTCCAGTTTGAAGCATGGAAACACCACGAAAAAGATATATATATAACATAACATGTATATAAAATTTGTTACTGAAAACGTACCAGAAAATGGTTACTGCCAACATTAGTCAATTCCCTACCAGAAGGTTTAAAATAAATGTTACAAAAATTAAACATAAAAAAAGTATTAAAGGATTTGTTATATAAAAGCTAATTATATTATATGGTGTTTATAAGTTAATACTATATATAGCATATGGCATTTACTTGTATACCATTACTAAGATATTAATACTCGTACTATTATTTATTGTTCAACCTATTAACTTAACAGTCAGCAGATTAATAGCTACATTAAGTTGAGATTAACTAGGGGCGCTAACAGACTCTCAATTTCGACTCGCTGCGCTCACGAAATCTCGGGTGTCGTTTGCATATTGCGCGAATCGAGCACAGTGTAATGACTCATCGTTTCCCATTGACTTCAAAATTTCATAAATTTCCGTCAAGTAGTTTTCGAGCCTATTCGTGACAAAGAATGTGAAAAAGTCTCCAGTAGAACGCTACGCTCGCTTGGCTCAATAAAGTTAATATAATTTTTAACTTGTTAAAAAAAACCGTAGACCAATTTAAACTAAACAAACCTCATTGTAAAAAAAATATTTGATAACATTAACATTAACATATTAAAATGTAAATGAAATTATATTTTCTTACACAAAACCCTTTGTTTTAGTTAAACAACTATTCTATGTTTTTTTGTTGAAAAGTTACATGTAAATATCGTTTGAATAAAAAATACAAAATTATTTTCCTATTAAGCATAAAACAGAAATATTTAGTAAAGTAAAGTATTTTTAATTAAAAACAAATTTTGTGAGAAGGAATACTTTTAATACTCAAAGCAAAACCACATTTAATGTAGGAAGAGTTAAAAGCTTACTTTTACCTCAATACCAAAGATGAGAAGCGATTTTTTAAAACCCATCTTTATTAAGACTAGCTGTGCCCACGACTTTGTTCGAGCAATGTTTTTTTTTTAAAGTAGCTTAACTGTTTCTTAAGACATCAGCTATCCGCAAGCGAAAGTATTGTTAAAATAGATCCAGCCTTTTCAGAGATTAGCAAAAACAAACAGAGACAGAAAAAAAAATGTTTTTTATGTAGCCTTATATGCATTTAGTGTAATTTGTTAATTTGTTACAAACAGACACTTCAATTTAATTTATATGTATAAATGCTAAATCTTTTACCGAAACATTTAGTAGTGTTCCATTGTGAGGTACTTGGTTTTTAACGAGGCACGTATGAGAGCGACACTCCACCTCGACTGCAAAATGTTTTAATCAATACCATTTTGAGGTTACTATTATCCGTGGATTCATATAACAGATGCTTATAAAACTTCAAATCATTTAATACAATATTGGAACACTTTATATGTAACATGCTCATTTATTAAATTATACACAATATTGCATTTAATATTTTATAGTAAATTTACAACAATTTAAGTATCACTAATAAAGAGTTGGAAACATTATTTGTATGTGCAAAGTTTAATAATAATGTCCATTACAAAAATATATTATATTTAATTTGAATTTAATGTTATTATCAATACAAAGTTAATCAAATGCCCGTGAATTTCCTGAATATTCGGAGTTTTTTCTAGTCTCCGGTCGACAGTCGGTGCATTTTTTCAATGGATTTTCCGCCTTCCCGCAGACCCTTTTACAGTGCAGTGAAATTGGATGCACTGTACAGAGATGAATTGGGACCAACCATTTGCTTGGGATTATTATTATTTCTATTTTTTAAAACCAACTTTTTTTGTTTGATTGTAACGTATATTAGTTTTGATATTGCAATGTAAAAATGATCATATAAATAAATAATTACAAATCAAATTTGAAAGTGTTTATATTTTTATATAGTAGTAGAAAAGTATTGCTGAAAATAGATATAAGATAAAAATTCTAGCTACGTTTTGTATTTGATTTTGAATTACAAAAAGTCTACAAAAAATATACTAGTTTTGGGAACCGAATGAAAATTTTAAATGTTATTTTTGGTACATTTCACTCATTTAAAATATTCTCAATAAATATTTAACTTCACTAACTAGATTGACCTCTTTCTTTATAAAAAAATCAATTAAAAAAACATGAAAATATTTAATTGTTACCAGAAAATAAAAAAGTCGAGTGCGTACTCGTAGTAAGTGAACGGGACGTTGCGATTGCCTTTCAAAAACATTTTACCGAGAATTCTCCATTTTACTTAATTCCGAATAGATTTCTATTAAGAATGGAAATACACTACTGATCGTGAGAAACAGAAAGACTGTAATTCGCTTAAAGAAAATCTATAATCCAATAATTTAAAAATAAGGTAATATGTTAATAATAATTAGTTATAAAATAGTGAAAACTTCTTA
This sequence comes from Melinaea marsaeus rileyi, assembly GCA_918358865.1. Lineage (NCBI taxonomy): Eukaryota > Metazoa > Arthropoda > Insecta > Lepidoptera > Nymphalidae > Melinaea > Melinaea marsaeus. The sequence goes on from OU911089.1 coordinate 2,112,499, forward strand.
ATTGTGATATAATTTGTCGTTCGTTCTTGTTCAGCTTGTTTTTGTTTAGTTTAACTAGATTAAAATAGTTTACAATAAATCATTCAATTAATATACAATTAGAAGAACTCAAGTACTTATGTGGGAAATACTTCATAGAAAGCATTTTGAAATATATCAACGTATAAGATTTGTAATAGATGTTTCTGTATATTTTCCTCTTAGTCCTTAATAGTTGTAACCTATCCAGGTATAGTCGTAGGCAACAGTTAGTGTTGTTACCATAATGAAGGCTTTCTAATAGCCATGTTGATATTGATGTAAATTGTTCAAACTCGTTACCAACACGCGATATTGACTGAATCATATGACTTCATAAAATATTAAGTCCGTAAGCCAATATATTATTACAAAATTAAACTGAGTCACCGTGACTCAAGGGTCATGAGGTGAAGGTTATAAGGACAAGGACAATTTATTTATTTATTTATTTTCCACTTTGAATCAACACCAATCATAATATCAAATGTGAATGTGAGTAGTATTGTTATATACTTATATAATAAGTCATATAAAGAAACCAACTTATAATAAGTCTACGAGTGTTCAAACACACTGAGAAGCACACAACAAACATAATATCGATTATATTAAAATTACTAACTGTATAACAAAAGTTTTTAAATTATTTAAAAAAAGTCGTATTTTATTGATATTATGAAAGAAATATTTTGTCATACTTTAACAGAGTGATATCTCGGTAAAGTATTCCCATCTCGAGCCAAAACAAGTATGGAATTTAATTTCATGATCCAGAGAACTCGGGAACACTCAATAAATCTTAATCACATTTTTCCTTCCCACATTATTTTTACAAGAAATATTTACCAACAAGTCTTGTAAAATTTGAGAATATTCTAGTTGTATATAATTTTACTTCTTTGTTATTGTTATTACTCCAATCCAATCCTGGATTTTGAAATAAATAATGTTCATAAATGTATGAATTAATTCTTTTTGCATTATAAAACTTAAATCTGAATATTTAAAATAACAAATAACCTGTTAATGAGATTCATTTTGCGTTATAAAACTTAAATCTGTATATTTAAAAACCTGTTACTAAGATTCATTTCCATAAAAAATTTTATAAAGGTTAAATTAATTTGTAATACCTTTGAGGGTATCGTGTTGAAAATACTCCTTGAGCGAAAAACTTAAATTAAACCTTTTGTTATTGGAGATACTGAAAATGTCAAAACTCTCCTTTATAAAAAATGAAATAAAATCTATTAAATTAAATTCGATTAGTAACATTATATATCAAATATATTCATTTGTAAATACAATAGTTCTTTGCATCTTAACTTTAACCAATAAACTGTTCCAAACTAAAAGTGGTCTGGAAATTTCCATCAATACTTCAGCACCAAGTTGTGATACAGCCGCAAAGCTTCTTTGCACCATACAGTTTATTAGCTTGATGCACGATGCAAGATGCGCCCCGCCTTCAATCGATGTTACCATGGCAACCATCCCGGAAAGATATTTATACCAGCGTAGGCAGCTTCAGAGCTTTCTCTACTTGCAATTAATTTTATGCTATTTATTTTATTTATAATATTTAGTGCTAATGAAATCTTATATATTATATTCTGTTTTGATATTTGAGATTTTGAGTAAGGCCTTTTCTAAGTCTTTTCTTTGGTGTATATTAGTTTAGTTTAGGCATGTAACTAAAATTAATGTTAGTTTTATAAACATTATTTGTATTTTCTTTTTTTTATCATTGTCAACTTGATTCCTGCATTATTTTATCCCGATTTTTATCCTTAAAGATAAGTAATAATAAATTTATTTACAAATTTAATATATAATTTCGATAAAGTGACTTTTTATGTATTTATGTTGTTTTATGATGTATAATTTATTGGGATCTATTTTTTATTGTATTTGATTTATGCGTATATATATTTCACTGCATAAATAGAGTTTTTCCTGGATATATTTTTTCATATCAGTCTCAGTTATCACGCTTCCCGAATAATCATGACGGATAGGGGCGGCAGAGTAGAAGGAAGAGTAAAATATTCCTTTGTTTTGTTATGAGTTATATATAACCTAGCTTTTGCCAGCGACTTCGTCTGCTGCTACTTAAATTATTTTACATCAATAAAATGTTAATATTACCACCGCCATCTATTGGAAACTATTAGAACTTACAAGTGAATGAATGAAATGAACACCTTTATATACTTAAAATTCATAATAAAAAAATAATATTATTAATCTTTTAAATGTGACCAAACAATAGATATCCACATTCAATGAAATAGGTTCATTGGTTTTGAAGATTAGTGCAAACGAACATTGTGACACGGGATTTTTATATGTATACTAGCAGACCCGGCCACGCGTTGCTGTGACTATGGTTTTGTTATATTACATTGTAGTAAACTATTTAAGGGGTAACAGTAAGAGAACATCTGTCATTAGAATAATAAACAAATAATTTGCAATAAAATAATATTATGAATTGAGATGAAAACTGCTTTTTCTTTTAAGTCTGATCAAACTGCACGTGGTGTGTAAATTTTATTTAAATCGGTTAAGTGGTTTATGAGTCCATCGCGGACGAACAACGTGACACATAATTTATATATATTAAGATATAAATTATTATGTATATTATTATCAGTATTGTGACTAAAACTTAGTACTTGGGAGTGTAAGAGGATGATTGTACAAAAAACAAAGTGTCATTACTCAACAATCTCACTATAATAAACTAGGGGCGTCAACAAACCCTCAATTTCGACTCGCTGCGCTCGCGAAATCTCGGGTGCCGTTTGCATATTGAGCGAAGCGAGCCCAGTGTATTCAATCTTCGTTTCCCATTGACTTCAATGGGATATTAGTTTTTTGACATGATATAAAAAATATTTTTTTTTTAAAAACCATCACCTAATGTGTGTCTTTTTGTTTGTAAAGTTTCATAATTTTCCGTCAAGTAGTTTTTGAGCCAATTCGTGACAAAGAATGCAAAAAGTCTCCAGTAAAACGCTCCGCTCACATCGTTCGCTTCGCTCAATTATTGTAATAAATTCATAGAAGTAGTCAAAACCATAATGAACGCAAATGAAACAGACGTGATAAGATTAATGCAGCCTTCACATTTCAATACATCGAACGCTAAGTCAACTAGCATACTAACATCGGATAGTGAGGTGTTCGCGAGTGAATGCCCAAGTAGTGCACTGAAAATTGGATAGTGTAATGGCCTCTAAAGATGGCCAACAATGTGTGTGTCAAAAACATATCGCTCTTGCACACTAGTAGAATAATCTTAGGAACTGTTTGACTTTCTATCTTACAGAAGAAACGATCAGACTCCTCAATGCCATAACCATACGAAATAAAGTTGAAAGTTTGTGTTGGATGCTTAATATTCATAATGGGAATTAGTAGATGGCGCTGCAGTTAGGGTCTAGGTGTTTTCTTATTAAAAGATTTCTTATACCAACTACCCGCTGTTATCACCAACAGATGTCAAGCAATAAATCAACATCTATGAACTAATAGGCATGAAATTCGGTAATAATGACCATTCTTGTACGGAAAATATTTTTACGGATTTAGTAATTATTTCGTTTCTTATACCGTACAAACAAATGGTTTAATGTAGATCTACTGACGACCGCACACCGCTTCAATAATCTTTGACAAGGTATACTAATGCATCAGCCGAATCCACTTTTAGTGGAAGCCACATGCACACAGATACCTTTATTCAGATACCTTTATTCGCGAGCCACATAGCCACGTGTACACTAAATAACCATATGGTACTATATAGTAGTGATGTAACGAATATCATTTTTTGAACATTCCGAATGTGAATGCGAGTATTATCTACATTCGCGAATGCGAATAGTAAGTTTTTTTTTAATTTGGTCCACATTGTCTATGACTTGATGGCAGTTTCGTTTAAAGGTGTGTATGTACTAACTTTATATACTTTACTTATATACTTCCCTTATGTAATTCCATTATGTATTAGCCTTATATACCTCGCTTATATATCAGCCTTATGTACTAGCCTTATAAACCTCGCTCATATACTAGCCTCTTCACCTGTCCCTTCTGCAAAACATTCTCAATATAATAGAGAAATGTTCGTCTAGGTCCTCCCTTTGCGACCTTTCTATCCACCCGTGACTTGTATGTATATCCGACTTGTACAAGACCAAAACATCTAAGCATTCCTTTCTAAATCCTAGGAACTACATCTTCTTTTACATCATGACGCTCTCTTATTTTACTATTCGTTATTGTATCTCCTAATTTCACACCTATCATGCTTTAGAGTTCTTATTGCAACAGCATTTATATACCTTTATATTTTTCTGCCATGCCCAGCTTTCATTTCCATACATTAATATTGGAACCCCCATACGAGCTTTAGTTGAGACCTTTTGGCTATTCATAAATGCGTGCAGTGTTCCGTTTACCATATTCTGCATTCACTTTTCTTTCATTATCCCCATTAAACAAAAAAAAATCATCTCTTTCAAAAACCATGACTCCAGATACGACGGGCAGCCCGAGCAAAATCCGAGAATCATTTTCTTGATCTCCGGCTTCGTCAAAGCCAGCACCTATCCCCCGGGGTATACTTTTTGGAGACATCGTTTTCATGTTTGGCGGGGGTTGGCCTTTAAATTAAATGAAAAATAAAATTTCGAAAATATAAAAAAAAATCAGTCAATTAATCAAAGCATTAAAGTTTAAAAAATGTGAGGCCGTTAAACATTGACCACTAAGTTATTTTTGGACCGGTTTCCATCTGGTTTTCTGTGGTAATCATTAGTTCACGATCGAACAAAACAGTTTTACAATATAATAAAAACCTATGTAAGTATATAAAAATATATATAAATTAGTATATAGGTTTAAAATGTTTGCATATAAAAAATAATTAAAACTAAGTATATATTGAAAACTTTACACGTATGTCGATGCCAGGACTCTTACACACATACACATTAAAAATGTAGTTACCGGCCAAGATGAGTTGAGGTCACTGACAATTATTATTAATTTAATAATTCCCAAAAAGAAACAGTGTACTAAATATGCAAATAAGTAATGCTTAGTACTTAAAAACAAAATATTTTAACGATAGAAATATAATAATTATTGTTTTAATAACACCCTTTCATACGTAGACAAATGTTTTTCGTCTTAGATTTAAATCATAAAATTTGTAAGTTTCCCGCTTTTTTCTGTTATAACATTTTTTTTTACATTTATATTCTTCTTTGGGTTCTTGTAATTTAGAGTAAAGTTTAATGGATTGCCATTTAAAAAAAAATATAATATCATATTTAATTATAAAAACCAACTTATTATGATATATATTATATTTATATTACAATAATCAGAATTATTAACAATATTTTAATTTATATGTATTGAACTTTGAAATGTTTTACTTAAATAAGAAAGGTTCACAATATATATTTTTATGAAATCATTTGTAAGTATTTTCTCGATTTATAATGTATGTATTTAAATATAATATATCTATTTTAAAAATAAAAATGGAAAAATAAAGGTCTGGCCTTTTTTTCATATTGCAACACATCCAAAATGCACGTCACGACTCAAAGTGGTGTGGGTGCTTTTCGTGTGCGTACGTTTATGATTACTATGTAGTGTGTTCATACATTGTAGTGTTTGTAATTTGTATGTATATCTGACGCCGTTGTGAGTTGTCTGACATTTCTCTAATTTTGGATTTTATAACTAAAAATTATCAAACTGTCGTCTTCAGGTATGTTCAATGTAATATGATTATCAATTTTGAGAATGTGTTTCTTTCATTTCGATTTAAAACAATGTTTAGTAGCCCATGTAACCTGTTTGACAGGCGTTGTCTTGGGTTCGAGACAACGATCTATACGATAGCAGTGTAGTTAAATTTGATTTTTTATGTTTCATGACTGCAGCTTACTATAATTAGAAGTTATCTGCACGTCTCTTATCGAGTGATTTCAAGAAATAATGTTTATATCTCTGAGCGGGGCTAGGCGATGACAACGCTGTTAGAACTAGGTAGGCGCTACTAAGTCAGTCGGCTTTCCGGTGCCGGTTAGTGCAGTAGTGTTCGTCCAAGTAATATGAAAAAATGGTAGGGTCGTGTATGTTTGATTGTTTTGTGGTGCTTGTGAAGTGTGCTAAGTGATTGTCTTGTTGCAGGCCGGCAGAATGCTAAAGTTTATACGAGGGAAGGGCCAGCAGCCTTCTGCGGAGAGACAGAAGCTGCAGAATGAACTGTTTGCCTTCCGTAAGGTAAGTCATTGTGATAATAAACATTTTAAATATAGTTTTTAAAATATTCTCCTATGTACAGTGACATATAAACATTCAATCTCATAATAATTTAAAAACAGTAAACACCAATTACTTTCACTGAAATATCTTCATATTTTGTAACAATTATTATCTTTTTTATCTTATGCAAGTGTACAATCAAAAAGATTACACATTCATATTTTCTGTAATTAGAAATATAATAAATAAATAATATCTATAATACCATTATTATTAATTAAATATAAGTGATATACATTAGTTATAGTTATATAAAATATATATTTTACATAACTTGTTATAAAAAATTATATAAAAGCTCAGTTCCTATTTGAAAATTGATATGTTGTGGTTTATAATACTAAACGCAATGTTTCTTGGAAGTATGATTGAGTTATTTAATAATACATACATTGTCATCTTGCTTTACATGATATTAACCAAGATTATATCATAATTAAAATTATAGGCAACTCATGTTAATAGTGGTATTGTTTTAATACTATTTTCTCTTTGTATAATTTAAAAATAATTAGTCATCCAACTACTGATGTTATATATTTACCTAAAAAAAATATTACAGCATTCAAGAATTTTTAGTTGATCGAAATCTAGAAGTTAGGCGGTTGACTCATTTGTATTTGATACTATAATGTATATTAAACATTGTAAAATTTCATTACAAAAGAACAACTGTTGACGTATCGACCGTCTCTTCTCTAAGCATGCCGGGCTGGTAGATTCACTGACTGACTATACTTTTTATAATATGAGCGTAAATGCCTAATTGAATTTGATATTTTGGTGTTATAGAATGTAAAAACAAAAGATTCCATGAAACTGTTAACCTCGATAGCTTGTATCTTATCATGACGAACCCTACAGTGTATTTACTTTGAGATTAGATTGCATGGTTTCACTACTTTATAATATATCATATAAAAATTGGATCAGGGTCAAATAACAGAGGTGTTTGTTTTACCCAATATTAATAGTTTTCAATGGAAAGAAAGAAAGATAATAAAATAAGGTCCTTTCTAAATATCTATATAATGAAATTAATGACCTAATTATATTAAAATAGAGTCATCAACCCATGAATCTGGATTTAATTGACATATGACGTAAACATGACATACATATTACATAGACATGACAATGGTTTGTTTGTGTGTGTGTGTGTTAATTACATAGATTTTAATATAAGCATGGTCTGAACCAACTTATTGTAATTATCGTTTTTACACAAAAATTATTAGGATTAAAAAAAATAAAACCAAAAATGAAGAGATTTTGGGTACATTTTATGTCAAAATAGTTAAATATTTTGGGGTAATGGGAAAATCTGTTGAAATACTGGCAACAATTACTTTCACCATATATGTATATATATATATTAAACACTTCCATATAGTTTGCATGTGTGTGTCTTTAAATTATTAAAGCTTACATTACGGTATGTAGCTAATGAGTGTAACAAATTGTTATAACTAATCAATTTTTAAAATTTAATTAAAATAACTAACAGGGCATTGCAATGTGTGTGTGTGTGTGTGCACATTTATATATAACTGAATTTATAGACTTCTTAAATTGGGAGTATTATATGGAGATCAATGGTGTATGTGTGTGTGTGTGGGTAAAGGATAAATAGACTTTTTAAATTGGTAGTATTATATGGAGATCAGTGGTGTGTGTGTGTATATGTGTATTAGTGTGAAGAATTTCATAATAATGATTTGATCGGCGCGCCCACGAGAAGCTCGCGTCATACGTGATGCCACCGATCTACATAGATTGCCGGCAAGGTCACTAAACTATTTCAATTTGTCAATAATTAAGCCGGACTCCACAAGTGGTTGAATCAAAGCTCGCATTTTCAAACTAGCTCTCAGCCCGCGACTCTGCTCGCAAATTTTATTTACATTACATGCAAATTCACCATTTAGGATTTTCTAAAACAAAATATATAATTTTACTAGCAGGTTACCCGTGCTTCGCAGCGGACGACGAAAGTGATCAAACATTTTGTTTGAATTTCCACACCACCTATTAGGTATCAAAGAGGCGCGTAATATTTTTTGCAGTTTTTTAGCTGTTAGTTTGAAACGGTTTGGACCTTTGCAAAATCCTTTCTTATTGCACCTATTCAATATGTCAGGAGTCTTGTGTCCAAATTTCATGTTTCTAGGTATTACGGTTTGGGCTGTAGAGCGATGAATGAGTCAGTGAGTGAGTGAGTGTCTTTGTTTTATATATTAAGATTACTTCGAAAATAAATGACATACAAACTTTTATCCCTACTTCGTCTGTATAGGGATAAAATTTTTATACCTAACCATCTCAAACTGGATCGTAATAGTATCCTTATAGAGATTGTAATCTGAGTTTTATGTTATTTGACTCTTATATGTATATATATATATATATATATATATATATATATATATATATATATTATATAGGTTAATAAATTATTGACATGGGGACGTCCCGTACGTCTGTTTGTCGTATTTCCCCACGATTAAAATATTAATAGACATATTAGAAATATATGTATGTAGGTTTCACTCAAATGAATAAATTATCCGACATTAAATAATAAAATAAAATTAATATATATTGAATTGATTAAATTTTAATTGGATTCACTTTTAATCAAGTTAATAATATATATATGTATATATATACATTGTTTGTAATACCATGATATTGTTTTTTTGGTTTTCTTGTTAATCCTTGAAAGCTGAATAGGATTTTTCGTAAAAAAAATACATTTTTTTTTATTTTTGTTTATAGCGTGCAACATTTCAGCCATATTTATTTATATGTAAGATTTATTTGACATTGATGAACGTTCTAAAACAGAGATGGGATGATATTTTAATAAACAGAGTTGAATCAAAGATTGGAGTTACAGGAATTGAATGTGAATGAAATTGGCTAAGTGATAGAAGATTTGTATGGAATTTGTGTATGTATGTATGTGTATTGATATACATAAAAGTATTATGGAATTATTGATTGCGATGTTCCTATTTTAATATATTTGTGAATTGATCACAATAAAGAAATCAGGTGAGTTTGTTGTGTTCTTCTCAGTGTGTCTGATCACTCGTAGACTTACTACAAGTTGTAGTCTTTATATGACTTATTATATAAGTATATATCAATACTACTCACACTTATATTTGATACTGTGATTGGTGTTGATTGAAAGTGGAAAATGTATACATAAATAAATAACGTAAGAAGAATAATGTAAAATATATGATTAGCAATTTGTCAGAGCAATCCTTAACCAAAAGGAAATTTGTTTGTATGTTTATAAATTAAACAGTTTTCATACATTACTTTGTACTAAGTATATATATGTATATCAGGCTATGTACATACTTGTCGCAACTTTTTACCACTGCTTTTAATGCTTATTACACACTACGTTGAAACTGTCTGCACATACCTTTAAATAAATTATCTTTTGTAATTTTGATTAGTATCAGTATACTTAGTGGTGATGATTTTAAAATGTATTATTGAAAACGCTACCCGAGATAAGAGCTATTGGAAGTCAGTCAGGTATTTGTCGTCTTTACGTTATTTCTTTTCCTGTATATAAAACTACATCGTTATCAAAAAATACCTAAGTATATAAATGACTGGTATGTGGTTCCAATATTAATTTATATTTTTATTTATGCATTCAATACTTTTTTATTACGATAAGCTCTATAACAACAATATTGGTCGAAATAGTCGTTGAAAAAAAAAACATCAAATGAATATAGAATCTACTAAATATGAAGAGGCTGTATAATCTAGATCTTTGCCTTTTGCCTTGGGAAGTTCTTTAAAACAACAATAAGCAGAATTTGTCAATTTAAAAAACCAAACATCAATAGTATTGGAAATAATTGAAGACAATTATTGGCGGGAAATTTGACACTTAGCGTAAATTGTAGTCTGCCATTCCGTGTATTATTGATGGCGTCTTTGTTTGTATTTAATAGGAATACAAAAATATGTAAAAAAGATAGGTAAAGGTAAAAAAGATATAAAATACTCCAATATATCTGTAATTAAGATATACTAGTACAATATAGCAAAGATATAGAAGCCAAATAACTAACAAAATGTACATATTTTTAACCCAAGATGAGCGAACGTTACTTCGTTTATCGGTCGACTTGTGATAAGGATAACATATCAGTGAATCGATATTAGGTGTTATGAGCTATTATTAAAATATAACTTTAACAATATTGCAATAAATTTTGTATTTTTTGTTTCAAGATTAAAAGTAAGTTTTACACAAACAATTTTGTCATTGTCAAAGCTATCAGCTCGGGAAGTTGAAAAAAGGAGCGCTCTGCTGGAGACTTTTTCACATTCTTTGTCACGAATAGGCTCGAAAACTACTTGAAGGAAAATTATGAAATTTTGCAATCAAAAAGACACACATTAGGTGATGGTTTAAAAAAAAATATTTTTGATTATTGTCATGTCGTTGAGGAATAATCGTCAAAAATCTGATATCCGACATTGTCCACAACGATGAGTCATTACACTGGGCTCGCTTCGCTTAATATGCAAACGGCACCCGAGATTTCGCGAGCGCAGCGAGTCGAAATTGAGGGTCTGTCGGCGTCCATAGTTTGATATGGCAAGAGCTGTCAGAAACTCATCAGGTTTTGTTCGTTTTAAAGCCATGCATAAGATCTAAATTACATTTATAATATCTTGAAGTAGCCTGGTTATAACCTCTTCATGGCCAGGTTGAAACATGTTCTACATATTCGATAGAAAATATTTGTTTATTATATCGCCTAGGCTTAAAGTTTATCAGTCTTAATCGTTAATACAATCAATCGCCGCACCCGACCTCGCCCGAGCCGTTAATTATTAACTATAGATAGCTAACTTTATAGTTAGTTAGATACACATTTTTCATAGATATAGATATAGATGATATTTTATTTATAGTATAAAAATACCCAGAGCTAAATAATAATCAAAATGTAAACTATACGTTTATATAATAATATTTGGACTAAAATAAGATTGTATAAGTTGTATTTCTATATCAAAGGTGGATCACAAATTGCGTTTGGGTGGGGGGGGGGGGGGGAATAAATATCAAAATTTTGCTATTTATTGTATTTTTCTTTTCATTATCTCAGGATATTGAACTAATTCTGATCATTATTTTAAAAGATTTTGGTATTAAAATTACTTATTTAGGGGGGGGGGAGAGATTGTAATCTTATGAAATTACATTAGGAGAGAAAGGGTCAAAGTAGCCTCCAAAATGACATACATTATGTATGGACCCCAAGTTCTATACAGGGTGTAGACCCTATGTTATAATTTTCAGTTATTATTATTAGATATATAAAAAATATTTTGTTTTGTCTGTTCTTTTCAAATATATATATATCAATAGATTTTAACATAAGTAATTCATTAGAATAATTATTTTTCTTCTATTATTGAATATTTTTATATTTTAAAACCAAAGTCACATGTATGTCATCGTTATGACCTCATCAACAGTGCGCGTTGGACTTCACTCCCGAGAGTACGTCGTGATAGGAATGGCCATCACTTTAAAACAATAGCGCGACGACAGCTGGATATTATTATTGTAACTTGTTAATTCTTGGGACGTTCTCCACCGGATCCGATCCGGATCCGACACATCGGATTCCATTTCGGATTCGGATCGAATAGTGCGATATAATAGTCTTGAAACTATTACATTTTTAATATATATATTAGTCTATATATTAGTCTATATATCTATATATCTGTTAGAAAATATCTTAACTCCATCTTTGGTTCAAAATTTTTCTATACTATACTTTTATAATACTATTAAATACTAGGATCCGCTGCCCGTGCGCGGCGGGTGTTGAGCGGAGCCCCTCTCCTTTCTTCTTTTCTTGATAACTTTTGAATGGTTAAACGTTTTTTCAATCTGTTTTCGCTATAACATCCGCGTCAGCTTAAACATATGTGCCCATAATTATGAAAGTGGTCTAAGTCATGTATTTCTTGTTTCGAGAGATTTAATGAATCGCGTTTGAATAGATTAAAAAATATTTTTACATTATGCGATATTTAAATTAATAATTTTATTAGTCTTGATTAATGGAACTTTATTATAGATATGAAATTTTGTGTGAATTTCAAAGGAAAATGTTGTTTTTAAAGCTTGATTTGACTTAGTCCATTTTCAAAATTAACTGAATGTCCTATAATTGACTTAAAGTAATAAAGAATTGTGATTTTTATTTGAAACAACAACTTTAACGAAATAATTCATAAACATTTATTAATCGTTTTTAAAAAGTAATCCATTTTTATCATAATATCGAGTGTTTAAGATTTTTAAAATGTTACTAAAAAACTGGAGGGATGTATGGTAGTAGTAAACACATAAGATCTTTATGTTTTTCTTCCGTTACTGGTCTAGTGGTGTTGTATAATGGAAGTAATTGAATATTTTCGTATACAGTAATACCCCGCTTTACGCGACCCCGTTATACGCGATTTCACTATAACGCGGATGCATATTTCGCGCTCAAATGCCTCGAATTACGCGAAAGAGTGTGTATAAATATAATGTAGTCATCAACAATAGATGTATTTTTCCGTAAAAAATAAGAGTCTGTATTGCATAAAGTGTTCCTAGAATTAAAGTGATTGATTAAAATGATTTGTAATTTTTTGTAATAATATTTGACTATGTTTAATCATAAACCTCATCATACGCGAATTTCAGTTAACGCGATTTTTTTTGGAACGTATCCCTCGCGTATTACTGTATTTGTTTCGCTTATAATAGGCTAAGGAAACAGACAGTTTAGGATACGGAAGTGCTTTCTTTCTTTTTCTTTCTTTCTGTTCTTTTTTCTTTCTTTCTTTCTTTCTTTCTTTCTTTCCACGCGGTTTTTACAAGTAAGTTTACATAATTTCTTTAAATTGTTGACTTAGACCACTTTCATAATTAACACTAAATGAATTCCGTATAATATTGTAATTACAACTACTTACTAAAGGTTCATTTTTGGCGATATCGTAAAAATTACATTGAATAAATTTAGTTTAAAATCATGTCATGTGAAATAAGTGATAAATTAATTTTTTTTCAATTCTGACTTAGACCACTTTCATAATTATGGGCACATATATGAAAAAAATTTTAGATAATTATCTCGTCGCATTCTGGAGACAACTAAACACAAAAAAAGGTCTCCCAAACGGTTAAGAGCTTCGCTTACGCTCAGCTCAATTAATAACTAAGACTAGACAGACGACATATCTTCAAGTTATCCTCTATACAGGATGTATGATAATTGCTTAAAAAAAATGTAAAGGAAAAATTGCATCTAGATTTAACTTAATATCTGTATTTTGTGTTAAACATCTATCTTATACTAGCCTTTGCCAGCAACTCTGTCTGCTTCATAAATTATTTTACATCATATAATATTATTATTAACACCGCCACCTGTTGAAGAGTTATAGAACTTAGAAGTGAATTAAACTTTTTAAATATAAAAAATATATTAATCGAGATAAAAACTGTCCCATGTTTGAAGTTGAAGAAAACAATATATATATATATATATATATATATATATATATATATATATATATATATAGATATATATATATATAAAATAACATTGGAATCGGTTCAGTGGTTTCAAATATTAGTACAAACGAACATCGCGACACGAGATTTATTAAGCGAAGCGAGCGGAGCGCTCCACTAGAGACTTTTTTACTCGACGGAAAATTATGAAATTTTGCAATCAAAAGCCACACAATAGGTTAGGGTTAAAAAAATTATTGAAAAATGTCATGTCGTTGAGGAATAATCATCAAAAAACTGATATCACATTGAGGTCAATGGAAAACGATGAGTCATTACACTGGGCTCGCTTCGCTCAATATGTAAACGGCACCCGAGATTTCGCGAGCGCAGCGAGTCGAAATTGGGGGTCTGGTGGCGCCCCTAGTATATATATACATAAAGATATGCAGGCAAAGTTTGTCTGTGTGTAATAAAAGAAGTTGAAACAAACTCGTTTCTCTATTATTGACCTCAAAGTCTTTGCTTTTGTAACTTTAACACAGGAGTCAATGGAACGTTGACCTCAAAAAATAAACCACATATATTAAATTTTTACTAAAAATGTAAGTTTAGTTAAACTTAATATTTATTTATTTATACCATAATTTGTGTATTAAATGTAAGTGTCAGTACTATTGAAACTTATATAAACTAGGGGCGCCAACAGACCCTCAATTTCGACTCGCTGCGCCCGCGGAATATCGGGTGCCGTTTGCATATAGAGCGAAGCGAGCCCAGTGTAATGACTCATCGTTGTAGACAAAGTCAGGTATCAGATTTTTGACGATTATTCCTCAACGACATGACATTAATCAAAAATTTTTTTTTAAACCATCACCTAATGTGTCTTTTTGATTGCAAAATTTCATAATTTTCCGTCAAGTAGTTTTTAAGCCTATTCGTGACAAACAATGTAAAAAAAGTCTCCATTAGAGCGCTCCGCTCGCTTCACTCAATAAGTCCTGTAAAGACACTCCAACTTATAATAAATGTATGAGTGATCAAACAATTTATTATTTTTTTAACTCTAATGAAGAAGTGTCATTTAATTGTATTCTGATAATTGTATTCGATAACCCTTAGATATCTCTTCTATCCGAGATTCCACACCAATATTATCCGACAAGACCGCATTCCTTAGCGCCGTCCGCCATCTTTTTATTGTACGGACATGTTTGTACATGTTACTGTAACACGAATCTTACATACATTAATGTATATTTGATAGTAATAAAAGTAGGTATTTTTTACCATATAATGTAAAATTTATCGATACGAATAGGATTCGAACTTGCGACCTCTAAGAAACCTGTCACTCGACTAACTGAGCTATCGTGTCCCGCCTGACATAAAGCATTTTTCGCATATATATTTACAAACTAGCTGTGCCCCACGACTTCGATCGCGCGAATATTTTTTTTTTGTATATAGTTTAATATGTATTTAGTAAAAAGCTGTTACTTTAAAATTACAAACGGACGCTTCAATTTTATTTATATGTATATATATTTAAAAGAAGCTCAAAGTGTCTAAACATGTGTATATAGAATTACAAACAAACATAAATATAAAATTTCAAGTACTATATATTATGTTATAAAGAATACGTAAGATCGAAAATAAAATAACGACTAGGGTTGTCACTCGTACCTACTACTATTAAATTATTGTAAGTTATATAAAATAATTGTACTTCATACTCTATTATAATAATAAAGTAAGTAAGTTTTTTGTTTACCTCAAATAATAAATGTAATTTAATTATTTAATTACAAGAGGTGACAACCCTAGTCCAAGACTCAAGATCTATCTCTAGTGTCCGGTTTTGATGCTGACCAGATGCCTCTTTCATTACCGCTCGTACGTTTTGGGGGTAATAAAAATCAAACATACATACATATACATATATATATATAAATATATTGTTGCGTAAGTTATAATGGAGATGAGATTAGATGTATTCTGGACGAGAATTAGATAATATATTATATTAAATTATAATATATATATATATATACTAGCTGATTCCCGCCCGCTTCGCTTTGGCACACAGTTTGGATGTGAACTTAGGTTGCTACGGTAACCGTTGTCATCGTGACCGTTGCTATGGTAACTGCGTTAAGTGTATAGCTCCTACCGGTTTAAAACTTGGAGAAATGAAAAAAATTGAAATCGGTTGGGATAGAAATTCCGTAAAATCCGTTCCTAGTGGACGTCTACGTCACAAAAGAAGTAACTATGTAACTAAGTTAATCGGAGAGATAGTTTCGGAGATTTCGTGATGAGTCAGTGAGTGGTAAATCTTTTATATATATATTGGTTTACAATTCGTTTTAATGGAATAAAATATTTTGTTAATCTCAACTTCAAGTATTAATCTGTTTATAAGTTGACAATATTGGTAAATAATTCTATTAATATTTTGTAATGATAAAAAAAAAATTATAAAAAGGTTTTTGATATGTATCAGTAATGTAAAGGTTTATATTAACTGGCAGTTTTTTGGGATTAAGAAAATAAATAAAGAAATCGAGAAAATCATTATATATATTCGTTTCAGAGATTAACTGGAACAAACAGACAAACATAGCTAGTAATATTTTATCAAAACAAATGTAGTAATATATCGGGTCTCCAATTTATTTATATGTTAGAGTTGATTCAAACGAGGCGCGAGTCTCATCATTAGGTTCAAACATCTTGACCCCCATTAGGTCCCGAACGACCGTCTCCCACGGTTTCCTCCAGACATCGCCAATTTAATACCAAATACCAACAAACACGGGGACGTTTTACGAGGGTGGTGCATCCTCCTTTGGGATGTCCCAAATTGCTTTTACACCCACTCTCAATTTGTAGGAATTGCTCAATTTAGATTATTTCGTAACGGGAAGTCTTGTTTATATATACTAGTTGTGCCCACGACTGCGCTCGCGATTTATAAATAAAAGTAGCCAAGTTACTCCTTATAATATCAGCTTACGGCCAGTGATAGTTCTGTTAAAAACGGTCCAGTCGTTTCATAGATCAACCGGAACAAACAGACAAAAAAAAAGATGTTTTATTTTTTAATGTTACTTACATATACTTCCATAAGTATTTAGTGAAAAAGCTGTCAATTTGAAATTACAAACGGACGCTTCGATTTTATTTATATGTATATATGTAGGTAGTATAGAACGCGTAAAGTTCATTGACCCGCTTTTAGCGGTAACTTAACTTATCTTCTACCGCAAATATTTATACAGGTCGCAAAACTGATACGGTAGTACCATTGTCCTTAAGGGATTTAAAAAAAATAAAATATATATTATCTGCCGTGTTTAGTATAAATATTTTACACACATACGTACGAACAATGCGTTTTAAATATGTTAATAATATCTCCATAGAAATCTCACTCGACCGTAAGTAGGTACCTTTAATGCATTGTATTAGTATTATGTCACGTACAAGAATTTGTTATAAGAAATTGTATTCTTAATTTGAAATTTAAGTTTTTTTTTTTTCATATAAAACCTACAGTCACTCTTTTATAAAACCTTTTTACTAATGATTAATAGATGTATTCATATCCAGTTGTATACACAGATAGATAGATAGATAGCCTCCTTTGTAATCGTACAGTAACCTCCGTGAAGGTTGCTCCAAATGGTTGCCTCTGCATGCTTTACTTTCGTTCCTTTTTTAAATGTTTTGGTTATATTATTTAAAAATCGAATTCTGGATGGAATCTTGTTGAATGAAACCTCTGCATATTTTAATCTTGTTTCTTTTTTAAATGTTTTAGAATATTGTTTAAAATTAGAATTCGAATTTTGGAATATTGATTGATGATTTAGTACTTAAAAATATTTGTTAAAGACAACACAATATTATAAAAATTCTCAACATATTTTGGGTTTGTTCCATTTTTAAATATTTTAGAATATTATTTAAAATTCGAATTCTGGAATCTTGATTCAGTGCTTCAGAGGATTTGTTAAAGAGAACACGTTTACGATAAATATTATTACAATTATAAATCATTGCTTAATGCACTAAGCCCGCTAAGCCGTGATAATTGAAGCCCTAGTCGGATATCAGAAAACCTGCAGACCTGCATCCGAAGCTTAGAAGCCTCACAATCATAGGTTCGTCGTACGAACCTTTAATGAATGAAGCCGTACAGAATCGATTGAGAAATATTATATTGTTTAACACATTTATTTTTTGGAGTTTACCACATTTTACTTTTAAAATTCATATATTTCTTCACATTAGTTTTACTAATAGTACTAATCAAATAAGTTCGTGTTAATAATTATAATATTATATAAATACTATTATTTTTATTATATTAAAAATATAATGAATTTTGTTATATATGTTAAGTTGGTATACGATTCAATTTAGCAAGGTAAGAAAATATAAACAATTATATACATACTAATCTCCATACTATGCTATAGTATACGATATTCACTAATAATAAATACCAGGGGCGCCAACAGACCCTCAATTTCGACTGGCTGCGCTCGCGAAATATCGGGTGCCGTTTGCATATTGAGCGAAGCGAGCCCAGTGTAATGACTCATCGTTGTGGACAATGTCGGATATCAGATTATTGACGATTATTCCTCAACGACATAACATTAACCAAAAATTTTTTTTTAACCATCACCTAATGTGTGTCTTTTGATTGCGAAATTTCATAATTTTTCGTCAAGTAGTTTTCGAGTCTATTAGTGACAAAGAATGTGAAAAAGTCTCAAGTGGAGCGCTCCGCTCGCTTCGCTCAATAAATTATTATATTTTATAATTAAAAATAGTTAAAGTAAATGTATATTTTGTATGAACTCTTGTTATCAGTTATTGGAATTGATAAAAAAAAATTTTGTTTTGTTTAAAAATAGTTTGCAATAACCAAAATTTTGAGATGCTCTTTTATTTTATTACACTATATTTACGACGCATTGATTGTCTGTGGCTGGAAGGTCGTAAAAAAACATGGCGTCGTTTCTATTTAACGCCTCAAACGGACACGATGAATACAGATTTACCGTGGTTGTATGTGGAGTTTAACACTAAACCTACCAAGTACCGGTCAAATTGACCGTTCTTAAACTTTTGTAAAACTTACACATTTTTAAACGTTATAATATCGTTATCAAACTACATGACAATTCTTAGAATATGCATATAATATTTTCTACACTCTTTACTTTTAGTTATTTTCATTATTACCTGCGTTATATAATAAAATAACTTTTAATTACCGGTCAATTTGACGGCGTGCGGTAGGAACAAGTATTCAAGAATTGTCGGTAGGTTGTAGGTCGGTTTAAAAATCTATATATATATATATATATCAATTGAAGTGTCAGTTTGTTATTCCATATTAACTTTTCGCTAAATTCATATGAAAGTATATACAGTAATTACATAAGTTTTTTTTGCCTGTTTGTTTGTTTCGGCTAACCCTTAAAACGACTGAACCGATTTTAACATGACTTTCACTGATAGCTGATGTTATGAGTAACTTACGATTTTATTTAAAAAAAACATATTCCTCGCGAACGAATCCGCGGGTACAGCTAGTATATAAAGGGAATTATCAATTTAATAATGTATTAACAATTCCATTGTAACGCTATCGGTTATCAAGATAACGTTATCAGACGTTATCAGTATCGATTCTTGAATGTTTCGGACGCCCTTCGTATACTTTGAACGGTATTCGTTTATATTATATATAATGAATACTTGTAGTTGATTGTATTCTATCCTTATTGGAAAGCTGCGCTCGCGCATGTCTTGAACGTTGAGGTATTCTGTCTAGATTTAAATCTTACCCACGGACCGACTACACTTACATTTTATATGTAACAATTGATTGAAAAGTTTTTAACTAGGGGCGAGAACAGGACCTCGATTTTGACTCGCTGCGCTTGCAAAATCTTCGGCGAATTGGGCGAAGCGAACCCATCTTCGATTCAGCGTTCAAAGCTGAAACCGACAGCCAAGAAATATAGAATAATCAAATATCACGTAGCGAGATTTTTTTTACATTGAAGTCTATGGGACTGTCATTTTAGGTGATTATTCCTCAACGACATGAGTTTTTTTTTCACTAATTTTTTTATAAACCATCGCAATAACCATCGCTATAAATGTGCAAAATTTCATGAAGATCGGTAAAGCCATTTTCGTGCCAACCCCGGACATGGGATGCAAAAAGTCTCACATAGAGCACTCCACTCGCTCCACTCGCTACGCTCAATTATATATATAATGTTAAATAGTTAACCATCCTACTTATCCTTTTTTATTTTTTTTGTTTCCATAGTATCCAAAAACTAGATTTGAGACCACATAATGATTAATTTTGTTATTTCTTGTAGATGGCATTGCGTTTGTCAATATAGATGTAGCCAATATATATATATATATATATATATATATATATATATATATATATATATATATATATATATATATATATATATATATATATATAGTGTAACAAACAAACAGTCTGTCCCAGTAAGTTACCTATATATATATATATATATTATCGATATGATACATTAAAATCAACTCCACTACCGAATTATTAAAATATAATTAAAGATAAAAATTAATTAGTATAATTAAAAATTTGTCTAAATATAATCTAATATAATAAAAAATAGAACACATACTAGTCGTTGTCGGCGACTTCGTCTGCTGCTTCATAAACTATTTTTTACATCAATTAAAATTGTATTATTAACACCTCTTGATAAACCTCAATTTTTTTTTAATTACAATTATTTATCGACATAACAACTGACCTATCCTATTAGTTGAACCAAACAATAGGTATCTACAAAATTTCATAAAAATCGGTCCAGTGATTTCAAAGATTATTTAAATAATTATAAAAATTAATTAAATAATATTAAATAAAAGCGAAGTCACATATAAATATAATGAGATTGTAAGTCATATTTCCCATATAAAGTCTATTGTGTGTCTGCACGTCCGTGTGTTCCGGTTTTATATCGAACTTACATAACTATATCGGGAGAATTGATTTTCACTTTCACTTTAAAGTAAAAACTATATAACTTTTAATTGCCTATTATATAATGTTTATTGTGAACGTTGTCAAAGTCATTACAACGTCACGGGAACGTCATAGAACTTTTAGTATTACAGTTTTCCTATTCTTAATTTTGGTACCACTTTGATTTTAATTTGTTCTCACGTGTCTATAGTATAAATAATTCTTATTCTAAGTACCGGCTAATATTCTGAAGTTGGTTGCCGCAAAATGTATCGTATAAGGGGAGGATGATTGCGGCAACCAAGTATAGAATTTTAAATGACGTGAATCCACGTCAGCGGCGACCAGGAATAGAATTTGAAATGACGTGAATTCACGTCAGCGGCAACCAGGAATAGAATTTGAAATGACGTGAATCCACGTCAGCGATTACGAATGTGATAATTAATAATAAATTAAAAGTATCCATTGGGTTTCTTGTCTTTTTTATGGAACCATTTGGAACGGTGCATTCTTCCACAAGGTGGGCAATAACGCCTCCGTGTGGATGCTTGAGAGGGGGGTGAAGAAGGGCCCTTAAATGGGGGGGCGCTGGTGTAATGTTGATTAATGTTAATTTTGTATAAAAGATACTCTTTATATTGTAAAGTTGCATTATTATGACTCTCTGGTAACTCAGTTAGAATAGAAGTTTAATTGAACTTAAGGTAAGACTAATATTTTAAGACAATAAATTGGGCGCTCATAATAAATGATTTTCAAAGTAGCTGTTGAACGAAATAAGTTTGGGAACCTCTGACCTAGTATCGTTTTATAAGTGCATATATATATATACCTACAACGGTGGATTGTCTGTTCGTCTGACATGAACACGTTCTCTAACCTGCGGAACGTTATTTTACAAACGTGAGATGCGGTTCTGAGTACGAGAGGTCGCCAGTTTGGGTTATCTTATGGTTAGATTAACTGTACATTTTGTATATATATATATATATATGTATATATACACTTGTTTGCATTAATGTCATACGGAAGTCCGTTCTCTGACATATTCATGACGCTACAAATAAGAATTTATTTATAAACCTATAAATCGATTTTATCAGCCGCCATATTGTATTATAATAGAATTTCTATTTTGATCCAAAAACACTGAAATCTCGTTAATATATATAACAAATCTAAAAATAGTGCACTGTTTTTGATAGACATGCATTAGATAGGGCTCCGGACGACTGGCGCTCCTTTAGTATTGATGAGTCATAAAACTGCCTCCATTTTACAACTACGGGCTATTTACGTGTTTTACGTCAATGTCCGTAATACATTGAGGGGAATGTATGTATGTATGTATGTATGTATCAATCTCTACAACGAGAATTGTAAACAGTTTTGTGGTTTATATACGATTATCGTAATTATGTTGTCTGAATCATACGATTCGTCACCGTATAATAATTTTTTTATTGATACTACCTTCTGTCTGTGACTTGACTTGACCTAAATTTTGCATTCCTTGATATATTTTTCCGATGTATGAGTTATATTATTGTAAAGTTTAATCGAAATCTGTTTAGTAGTGTTCGCGACTTGATTTACAAACGTTGAGGTGTTGTGTACACGCCCTTATCACAAATAATGGGATATTTGTATTAACACTAAACCTACCGACAATTCTTGTACACCTGTTCCTACCGCACGCCGTCAAATTGACCGGTAATTAAAAGTTATTTTATTATATAACACAGGTAATAATGGAAATAACTAAAAGTAAATAGTGTAGAAAATATTATATGCATATTCTAAGAATTGTCATGTAGTTTGATAACGATATTATAACGTTTAAAAATGTGTAAGTTTAACAAAAGTTTAAGAGCGGTCAATTTGACCGGTACTTGGTAGGTTTAGTGTTAAAGGCGTGTACACATGTATGTCACAGTGTATTTTCTTTATTCCGATTATTTAATTGATTATCATTATCATTAGTAATGACTGGTCTTATCAATAGTATTCTGTTACGGATATGATATCATTTTCTTGTGTATCCCGTTAGTCATTTTATTTATATAGAGAAATAATCTTGAGGAAACTATTATTGTCGATATTTCTATTAATTTTATTTATATATAGATTTTCTTTTTGAATCAGTATCAAATGTGTGTGAGTAGTATTGATATATACTTATATAATAAGTGATATAAAGACTACAATTTAATAAGTCTAAGTGTTCAAACACACTGAGAAGAACACAACAAACTCATGTCACTCAACTCAACTCAACTCAAAGTATAATTTTGATATTATTATCTTTAATATTAACACTATTATTGCCTAATATGGTCATATTAATGACTGTTCTTATCAAAATTTCTGTAATTTTTACAATTTTTAAATGCCATACTGAAGCGTGCAATATGAACTTTTTTTTTTATCTAAAACTCAAAGTTTCTAAATTATATAATATATATGTGCTTTCAAGAGTTTAAATCTAACTTTTGTTGATTCATTTGTATTTGATATTGTTAAATGGTAAATTTTATTAAAAAAAAGAGAAACTCTTTAGTTTCTGGTAGTCTCTTTTCAAAGCATTCCGGATTGACTACACTTTTTATAATGTGATAATTGATTAGGAAAGTACCTAAATGTAAATGTATATGAATAAAGATATTTGTGTGTGTGTGTGTGATTATATAGCAATAGAATCTGCAATGACCTACATTATATGTGTATATATATATGTGTGTGTGTGTCTGTCGTGTTGTGATCAGTGGGTACGCACAATAGAATGGAGGTATTGTCCGGCCGGAAGTTACTCAGGAAACAGCTCGTACGCCGGCCACAGTGTACAGACATACTCACATTTTAATACAATATATACAAATGATCAATTTTATTTATATATAATAATTTTATACTATACCTTTATCGGCTATTTCGCTCACTCTATGGGTAATTTCAATTTCGCAATTTTTTCGAGATATTTTGTAATAATCAGTTTATAAATATGGCGTTAAAGTGTAACATACAAACATACATACTAATCAATTAGTTTAGTTTTGTTTTTTTAAATTTCCCTAGAGGTATGAATGTTAAGGGAAGCCCCTCCCTGACCTTAATACAAAGAAAGGGGGTGACATTTTAGGGCAATTAGTTAATTAATCTAGTTAATATAATTTGCTTATTTTATTTATAATTTGAACTTTTGATTATTAACTTCTAATTTTTATATATAATATAATTGAATTAAAGATTTTTAATTGAATTAATTAAATGTAGGTGCAATTAATTTTAATATATAAATTGGATTTGTATGTATGTATATTTACATTTATATTATGATATTGTTTTCATAAATTCATATATTTTATCCCATATCAGAGGTCCAGGCTAATAACGCATCCAGAGTTTGTAGACTGAATTGTAGGGATTGCGAATGTTATGTATGATGTCATTTGGCAACGAAAGTCACTGGTACTGTGACATCATATATATATATATATATATATGTCTCGCGATGTCCGTTTGTACCAATCTTTGAAATCACTGAACCAATTACAATTAAATATCTATCGTTTGGTCTAACTTAAAATATAGTTTTTATCTCCATTAAACTAAATTCTAGTTAAAAAAATGATGTAAAAAATTCATGAAGCGGCGGACGGAGTCGCAGGCAACAACTAGTATATATATATATATATATATTCAAAGTAATTAATGAAGTCTTCAAGACACTAAATCGTATCCTAACTCAATTGGCAGCGCAGTGTTAAATATAATTAGTGCGCTAAATAATGGCGGTCTGTTTGTAGTCTAAGTCTAATTGACGCTAACTCTGAACTGATTAAATTCCACCGTGTGTCATGATTGAGTGAGCCATTTATATTTATCATATAACTAGCTGCGCATGCGGCTTCCGTCGCTGGGATGTTTTTTTTTTTTTTTAATAAAAGCCTAAATTATGTCTTATAAAATTAACTGTCCGTCAGTAAAAGTGAATTCAAAATCGGGCCTGCCGTTTCAGAGATTAACCGGAACATACAGACATACAGTTTTTTTTTATATTTTGATAAACATTTAGTGAAAAGCTGTTAATTTGTTACAAACAAACACTCCAATTATATATATATATATATATATATATATGTATATTGTAATTATAGCAATTAATTTAATTGAGATGTTTTATATTTAATTAATATATGTATAAATAATAGAATCGTTAAATATTTTTAACCTTTTAAGACGAAATTGAGGAAAAAGATGCTAGAGTCCACTTGGGAATGTATTATACCAAATATTTTTGACACTGGCTCGTTGCTAACAGGTAAATATATATACATATAAATAAAATCGAAGTGTCCGTTTGTAATTCCATATTAACGACTTTTTACTATGCATGTGAATGTATATACGATATTTGTATAAAATATATATTTATTTAATGTTTGTTTGTCTGTCTGTTCCGTTTAACCTATGAAAACGGCTGAACCGATTTTGACACAACTTTCACTGATAGCTGATGTTACATAACGTAACTTAGACTACTTATGATAAAAAAACATTTAGAGCGAGCGAAGTTGCGGGAAAAGCTAGTATATCTTTAACTTTAATAGTTTATGTAACCACTTGTCCTTATATACCGAGTGACGAAACAATAGTATTGCCGTGTTGGTAACTGATAATAGATACCATACCATAACGGTACAAAACCGGTCCGGACCGACACCGGACCGGTCCGGTATGAGTCGATACGCGTACCTGGCGCCCCCCCACTATTATAATAACCCACCAATCTATTATACATTCTGATGACGATTAATAAAGCTCGTAATTGACTCGTGTATAGAATCAACGTACCGGCGTACAAAACATTATATATATATATATATAAATAACGTTGAAGTGTCCGTTTGTTATTCCAAATTAACAGCTTTTTAAATTAAATTCAACTATACGGTACTTGCATAATTTTTTTTTCTGTCTATCCGTCTGTTCCGACTTATCTTCGAAACGGCTGGACCGATTTTGACGGGACTTTCACTGACAGATAGTAGATATTATGAGGAGTAACTTGATTAATTTTATTATTAAAAAAAAATACGAACAACGAAGTCGCGGGCGGAGCTAGTATTGAATACGTCTAGTATGACGCAGATTGAAATGCATTCGAAGACTAAACAATGGGTTATTTTGTTAATGAGTTATATAAAATACCGGACGAACTTTCACGTGTTGTGTGTACGTTTTGTATCGTATCTAACTCATAAATACGCCTCCAGTATCCGCCCGGGTGGGAGATGAATAGTTTATAAATGTTCTAAACACTTATATCACTAGCTGTGCCTGCGACTCTGTTTGTGTATGTTTTTTTATCAGCCCATGTTACTCATAACGTCACCTATCCGCCGGTGAGAGTCCTGTTAAAATCGGTCAAGCCGTTTAAGAGATAAGCCGAAACAAACAAAGAGATAGATAGAGATATTTTTTTTATATAATTTCACAAGCATTTAGACAAATGTAGTTAATTTGTAATTACAAACATACAATTCATTTATATGTATATATTATATATGTAAAAAAGAGAAAATATATTTTTTTTTACTAGTAATCTAATATAGCGGGTTCGAGTCTTGACCGCGGTATTTTTTTTTTTAACAAATATATACGAAGGGACAAAACAATGTTAATTACCGTACGATAGTTAATATACAAAAGGTTTTGAGGGACAGACGCATTATCATGATAACATTCATATCCGTTTACACACACAAATACATTACACCTAATATATATAACACTAGGTTTGACTGCAACTTTGTTCGCATTTTCAAATATTAGCGGGAACAAACAGACGGATATGTGATCTGAATTTCCTCCCGCTTCGCTGGGCACACTATTAATTTTAATGTAAACTTAGGTTGCTATGGTAACCGTTGTCATCGCAACCGCTGCTATGGTAACTGCGTTTAGTGTGTAGCTGCTACAGGTTTAAAACTTGGAGAAATGCAAAAAGTTGAAATGTTTGGGATAGGAATTCCGTAAAATCCGTTCTTAGTGGACGTCTACGTCACAAAAGAATTAACTATGTAATATTTTAAGTTGATCGGACAGATGGTTTCGGAGATTTCGTGGTGAGTCAGTGAGTGGTAAATCGCTTATATATATATATATATATATATATATATATATATGGGATATGATGAGAGTGAAACTTCTTTTAATTTAGCAGTTATTTTAATTCTTTTTTGTTAACCAATTCTACAGCGTCTTTCGTCTTATATCTTGCCTGATGGACTGACGGCCCGGTAGGCGGGTTGCCATACTAATAAAATATTAAACATAGTACACAAAATAATAAAATAAAAAAATTGTGCAAACTTAAAATTAAATACTACACCACATATATATATCTATATATAAATGTCATAATGTCCAGTTGTACGAAAATCTCTCACGACTCAAATACATAATTAATAAGTGTAAATGAGTCATGATAATTATTAATAATTTCTTATTGTACTGTATTGTTTTGAAGGTCAAGAGTAACTCTTTCGACCACTCGCTAATAACAATAAAATATTTTTCCACTTTATATATATACATATAAATAATATTGAGGTATCCGTCTGTAACAAATTAAAGGCTTTTCACTATGCATATAAAGTATATATGGCACTTACGTAAAAAAAAATGTTTTTCTTTGGTCAGTCTAATCTCTGCATCGGCTGGACCGATTTTGACAGGACTCTCACTGTTTAATAGCTGATGTTATAAGGAGTAACTTGGCTACCCTTACTTTATCTTAATATATAAAACACAAAGACACTCACTGACTCTCTGACTCATTCATCACTCTACAGCCCAAACCGTTATACCTAGAAAGCTGGAATTTGGACACAAGACTCCTGACATATTGAATAGGTGCAATAAGAAAGGATTTTGAAAAGGTCCAAAACCGTTCCAAAGTTACAGCTAAAAAACTGCAAAGTTTATCCCCCGCTCCCTCTCTTCTTCAATTTCGTCGTCCGTCGCGAAGCACGGGTAACTTGCTAGTAAAACATATATCGCCCGAACGAAGTCGAGGGCACAGTATATGTTTCAATATATTTATTTTTGTCTGTCTGTCCGTTTGGCTTAACTTATTTTTATGCGACTTTTACTGCAAGATGAAGTCTAAATACATATGATACATTTTATCCCAAGCAAATCCGTTGCCATATGCTAGTATATATAGAGTTTGTAGTTTAATTTTGCAAATGCATACAAAATTGTATTTTAGATTGGCTGTAATCCAAGACATTAAAAGAAATGTAACTGTTAGTACAGCGACAAATATTTAACGACTTTGTTTTTGTTAATCTAAACTAATTAAATATAAAACTAAAGTACTTTTTTTATCTCTTATATAAAAATAAGTATTTAGGAGTTAATTGTAAGCACAAATAGTCCTACATATGTATATATATATATATAAATGCCATGTTGCGATGTTCGTTTGTACTAATTAAGCACTGAACCGATTTTAATGAAACTTTGTAGATATCTACTGTTTGGTCCAACTTAAAAGATGGCATAATATTTTAATATAATGATAAAATTTTCAATTATTGTAACATATTTTATGAACTAGCAGACGATGTCGCTGGCATTTGCTAGTATAACTATATATATATATATATATATATATACAAAAGTTTGTCGTGTCAGCGGTGTGTATGTGGAGTTAACGGGAACTATAGTAGACTAAATATTTACAATGGGAAGGAACTTAGATATATATTATATGTAATATATATATATATATTATATGTAGTACGAATATTAACACTAAACCCACCAAGTACCGGTCAAATTGACCGTTCTTAAACTTTTGTAAAACTTACACATTTTTAAACGTTATAATATCGTTATCAAATTACCTGACAATTATTATAATATGTATATAATATTGTTTTCACTCTTTACTTTTAGTTATTTCCATTATTACCTGCGTTATATAATAAAATAACTTTTAATTACCGGTCAATTTGACGGCGTGCGGTAGGAACAGGTATACAAGAATTGTCGGTAGGTTTAGTGTTTAACTGTATTGATATCAACATTCATAATTCTAATTCATAACTACTTACAAAACTATGCGTTCTCCAAATGCACCTCGGTTATGGAATTATATGTATATATTTTTATTGAGCGAAGCGAACGAAGTGAGCGGAGCGTTTTACTGGAGACTTTTTGCATTCTTTGTCACGAATTGGCTCAAAAACTACTTAATGGAATTATGAAACTTTGCAAACAAAAAGACACAAATTAGGTGATGGTTTTAAAAAAAAAATGTCGCGAATTGGCTCGAAAACTACTTGACGGAACATTATGAAACTTTGCACTCAAAAATACACACATTAGGTGATGGTTTAAAATTTTTTTTTTTTTTTAAATGTACTTAAAAAAAAAAATTTTTTTTTGTTTAATATCATGTCAAACAAGTGATATTCCATTGAAGTCAATGGGAAACGATGAGTCAATACACTGGGCTCGCTTAGCTCAATATGCAAACGGCACCCGAGATTTCGCGAGCGCAGCGAATCGAAATTGAGGGTTTGTTGGCGTCCCTAGTTATTGAGCGAAGCGTTTTACTGGAGACTTTTTGCATTCTTTGTCACGAATTGGCTCAAAAACTACTTGACGGAAAATTATGAAACTTTGCAATCAAAAAAACATACATTAGGTGATGGTTCTTAAAAGGAAAAAAATTGAAAAATGTCCTCAAAAAAAAAAAAAAATTTTTTATTAAAAATTGTCAAAAACTGATATCCCATTGAAGTCAATGGAAAACAATGAGTCAATACACTGGGCTCGCTTCGCTCAATATGCAAACGGCACTCGAGATTTCGCGAGCGCAGCGAGTCGGAATTGAGGGTCTGTTGGCGCCCCTAGTATATGGTATTAGTATTTTTGATCGTAGTGAGCGAAGCGAGCGGAACGAACGAACGAACTTTAGACTTTTTCACATTTTTTGTCACGAATAGGCTCGAAAACTACTTGAAAGAAAATTATGAAATTTTGCAATCAAAAAGACACACATTAGGTGATGGTTTAAAAAAAAAAAGATTAATATCATGTCGTTGAGGAACAATCTTCAAAAAACTAATATTCCATTGAAGTCAATGGGAAACGATGATACATTCATTCATTACACCGGGCTCGCTTCGCTCAATATGCAAACGGCACTCGAGATTTCGCGAGCGCAGCGAGTCGGAATTGAGAGTCTGTTATTTAGTAGTTATTTACTATTCACAAAATGTATCATATGTAGTTTACTATTTCTGCCCTTCAAGCCATCTTTATCCCACTCATGGATACCTGAAGGAGATCTCTTCCAATGGTTTTTTCCATTAAATCTAGTACATATAAATAAATAATTCTATATTTTATCCACAGACAGTCCAACACGGATTCCCTCACAGGGCGTCAGCTCTCTCTTGGGACCCACTCCTCCGGCTGGCGGCGCTCGGGACTGCGTCCGGAGCCCTGAAAGTGTACGGACGGCCCGGGGTCGAGCTGTACGGACAGCACAGCAATCCGGATATTATCGTCACACAGATACATTTTATACCCGGTAGGTGTAACCTATTTATCTCTCTCCATCTTTAAAGGATTGAAAGAGAGAGATGTTTCGTTGGGTATGTGTGTGTGTGATTACATTGTTATATACACTTATATGTATGTATGTGTGTATGATGTATACTAATAAAATCTTAAATAAACATAAGGAGAACGATTCCTCCCCTCTGTTATTCATTCCTCTCTATCTTTAAAGGAGGGAAAGGGAGAAAACATTTCGTTTATGTGTGTGTATGTATGTATACTAATAAAATCCTAAATAAACACAAACACGCTAGTGTAAATGTTTTTCAACAACAAATATAATATAAAGTGTAAATATATATCATTAGTCATGTTAAATATAGTACCGTTAATTTCTTATAATAATATTATGACTAAGGATTGATTTCTTAATATAATTCATCGGGGAATTTGGTCAATATTTATAAGTTTCACGGTAAATAAATCAACCGAGTTTGTTGTTTTCTTCTCAGAGTGTTTGAACAGTCGTAGACTTATTACAAGTTATAGTCTTTACATGATTTATTATATAAGTAAATTATAGAAAAGTGAGCGGTAAGAGAGACAGGGGGAGGCCTCGAGTGACCTTCGAAAACACAGTATCTATGATACTGGAGGAAGGTCACCTAAAAAGCATGAGGACCCTCCGGAGGGCATGTATGAAGAGGTTGATGTCTGTGGACGAGGCGAAAGAGGTATGCAGGGACCGTAGCGTTTGGCGCTCCGTCGTCTCTTGCTACCCCGTAAGGGATATGGCTATATTAGGGCGTTTCAAAAAAAAAAAAAAAAATTTTTTTTTTCTCGAAACCAGGCTCAAAAGTTTCGTTTAGATGCCAAAATAGGCCTGTGAAAATATGAGCCCTTAATATTAATATTAAGGTAGTCCGCATCGCACTTTTCGATTTCCCATAAGAATAACACAGGAAAAAAATTTTTTTTTCTTTTGATTTTTATAACTAATGAACGATATATTGTATTGCAATACCCATTCATTATTTTTGTAGAGAATTTAACGCTCTAAAAAACAGGTTTGAAGTCAATTTTTGATAAATCAACTCAGTCAAAAGTTATTCAAGATCAAAGTTTAAGTTACTCTCAATTCAGCTGTTTTTTAGTAGATTTCATAGAAATCTAACTATTGCATTGGTCCTCATGACGGAACTTTTGAAAAAAATTGTCATTTCCTTACTCTATATATATATATATATATATATACATATATATATATACATACATATATATATTCTATATATATATATATATATATATAAACTTTTGAACCATATATATTTTCTTAATCAGCTCGCCGAGCTGAGTAAGGAAATGACAATTTTTTTCAAAAGTTCCGTCATGAGGACCAATGCAATAGTTAGATTTCTATGAAATCTACTAAAAAACAGCTGAATTGAGAGTAACTTAAACTTTGATCTTGAATAACTTTTGACTGAGTTGATTTATCAAAAATTGACTTCAAACCTTTTTTGTAGAGCGTTAAATTCTCTACAAAAATAATGAATGGGTATTGCAATACAATATATCGTTCATTAGTTATAAAAATCAAAAGAAAAAAAAAATTTTTTCCTGTGTTATTCTTATGGGAAATCGAAAAGTGCGATGCGGACTACCTTAATATTAATATTAAGGGCTCATATTTTCACAGGCCTATTTTGGCATCTAAACGAAACTTTTGAGCCTGGTTCCGAGAAAAAAAAAATTTTTTTTTTTTTTTTGAAGCGCCCTAATATATATATATATATATATATATATATATATATATATATATATATATATATATATATATATATATATATATAATATAAATATATATTATATAAGTATGTATCAATAGTACTCACACTTACATTTGATATTGTGAATGGTATTGATATAAAGTGGAAGATATATATATATATATATGTATAGTTTAGTTGGTATCAACTAGTGAACCATATCCTTGTATCGAAGTACCGCTCCTAGCGTTAAGGTACGCTTGATTAATTCATATCTACGATAATAATAATTACATGACAAATATATATATATATATATATATATATATTAACAGTATATGTCTGTTTGTAATTCCAAATTAACAGTTTTTCACTAAATTCATATGTAATTGAGCGAAGCGAGCGGAGCGCTCTACTTGAGACTTTTTCACATTCTTTGTCACAAATAGGCTCGAAAACTACATGACGGAAAATTATGAAAATTTTGCAATGTAAAATACACACATTAAGGTGATGGTTTAAAAAAATTACTGATATCCCATGAAGTCAGTGGGAAAAAAGATAACGTGAAAAATTTGGTTTACAATGAAAAGCGCGTGAAGAATTTTTTTTATCGAATTGTACTGTCCCCCTGTTCGATTTTTTTATCGCGCGCGAATTTTTGAGGTCTATTTCCTGAGAACTAGAACTGTCCGTCCACAACGATGACTCATTACACTGGGCTCGCTTCGCTCAATATGCAAACGGCACCAGAGATTTTGCGAGCGCAGCGAATCTTGTTTAGACTACTTTTATTTCAAAAACATATTAACAACCAAAGATCGCGTGCGCAGCTTGTCAATAACATTCAAATGTACGATCATTCCAATTCCAGGCACCGGTCGTCTTATATCCCTCTGCGACGACAACACCCTGCACCTGTGGGAGATAAATGAAAAATCACTAGTGAAGATCAAATCCCACGCGTTCGAGGGGAAGACTAAGAAGATATCGTCCATATGCGTGGAGTCCTCGGGGAGCAGCGTCCTCATCGGCACGGAGGGTGGGAACATATACACGTTGGACTGCAACACCTTCACGGTGCACGAGGATGTCATCTACCAGGACGTGGTTATGCAAAAGTGAGTCAAGATTTTAATATATACATATAAATAAAATTTATGTGTCCGTTCTTATTGCTAAATTAAAGTTTTCGATAGATGCATATGAAAGTATATACAGTACTTACATGAAAATATATATATATATATTTTTATCTGTCTGTTTGTCTGTTTCGTCTAATTTGAAACGGCTGGACCGATTTTAACAGGACTCTGACTGACTGACGCTATAAGGTGTAACTTGGTTACATTTATTTAAAAAATATTCCGCTCAAACGAAGTCGCGGGCACGACTAGTTGTAAAAAAATCTGCTTCGATATCCATATATTTAATAGGTGTACAAATATAAACACAGAACAACCTAAAACTACAAAACTAATTTATATAGAACATCACTATAATATAAACCGTCCGTCCGTAGCTGTCCAGAGGACTTCAAGGTCAACCCCGGAGCCGTGGAGGTGGTGTGCGAACACCCCAGGGTGCCGAGCCGCCTCCTGATCGGATACAGCAGGGGCCTGGTGGTGCTGTGGGACAGGGCCACCTCCGCCCCAACCCACACATTCGTCTCCAACCAGCAGCTGGAGAGCCTCTGCTGGAATGATGAGGGTAAGATTGGATATAATAAAACAACAGTTTCGTTTCCTTCAGTTTCGACTTGAGAACTTAGTGATAACACTATCTGTGTAGGACAAATAATGCTTAATGTACAAAATACTTCTCAAATTCCAGGGGAGCACTTCACGTCGTCCCACAACGACGGGTCGTACGTGACGTGGGAGGTGGGGGGAGCGGCCAGCGACAAACCCCTCAAGGAACCCGTCACCCCCTACGGACCGTACCCCTGCAAGGCCATCACCAAGATACTGAACAGGACCAGCGTGGATGGTGATGAGCTGATCATATACTCCGGTAAGTATATCACAGTAAAGTAATGTTTTGTGTGGTTCTTCTAAGAGTACGTTTGAACACTCGTAGTCTTATTACAAGTTATAGTCTTTACAGGACTTATTATATAAGTATGTATCAATAGTACTCACACTCACATTTGATACATAAGTGATTGGTATTGATTCAAAGTAATTATCTTTATAATATTGATTTTAGTATATTTTTTTTCTCAGGTGGAATGCCAAGAGCTTCGTATTCAGATAAATACACGGTCACAGTGCAGCAGGGAGAGAAGCACGTCGCCTTCGACTTCACCAGTCGCGTAAGTGTGGTACTATAATAAAAATATTACTACGTACAGACGGACGGTGTAATACATGTAATTGTCGCTTTCAGGTGATAGACTTCTTCACAACGACCCCCGTCCCCCCGGACGGAGTTCCCCTGCAGGAGGAGCGTCCCTCCACCCCACAGGCCGTGCTGGCTCACACAGTCAACCAGGTGGCCGCAGCCTTGGTAAGATGGTTGTATACATATTAATAAAATTGAAGTATCCTGTTTGTAACCAATTACTTAAATTTTACCGAACGAACTACTACTACACAGACGTTATAATCAAATTGTTTTATATTACTAACCAATAATGCTATCGTGTTCCAGGTGGTGCTGGTGGAGGAGGAGCTTGTAGTGGTGGATCTGTCGGAGGGGGCGTGGCGTCCCCTGCGCCCGCCCTACCTCGTGTCGGTGCACGCCTCCGCCGTCACCACCGCCTACCTGGCCGACAACGTCGCGGACAACGTCTATGACAATATCGTCGCGGCCGGTACTATATATAAAAACACATAAATAATAAAAAATGGAGTCGCCTTTCGAGTGCAAAAGGATAAACATTAATTACCATTTCATCTGCAGGACAACAGCAAACCGAGAACATATACTCCGAGAGTCAGTGGCCGATATCCGGCGGGGTGGTGGAGTCCCCCGAGGTGTCGGAGCGCCAGGTGCTGCTCACGGGCCACGAGGACGGTTCCGTGCGCTTCTGGGACGTCACCGGGGTCGTCATGACCCCCCTCTACAAATACACCACCTCTCCCCTTTTTAGGTAATCCTATTTTAGGACCCAAATAACCGTTCTACTGAAATTTATTTTGGAGGATAGTAAAAAGTCTTACGTAAATCAAAGTATTGCCTAAAAATTGAGTTTTAGGACCCAAAATTTTAAAAGATAGTATTATATATATACAATCATATCCCAGTCTGTACGTTCATCAGATCAATATTATTTAGTATTAATTGATTTCTTCATTAAGTCAATCCGATGTGAGTCGATGGAGCTACATTTTAGCTTGAATTAGCTAATTTTGTCATGTTTTGCTTATTGCTTTCTATAATCGAAGCGGACTGAAACGGTCTACTGCGAGGTAAAGATATATTTAAATTATATTTATACACTGCAACCTACATATAAAGATACCGGAAATATTCTTTTAATTGAGTTGAAATGAGGTAAAAATATATAATTAATTTTATTTATGTATTAATTGCTTCTTATAAAGAATAGTTTGGCTTTTTTTTTTTAATATTCGTAACGTAAAGGTATAATTTTGCGGCCAGTTATGGGAGATTTTGTAGAATTGAATTAATTAAAAAAAATCGTTATATTAAGGTTACTCTGTATATGATTATTTGAAGGCGTAGATGCTTAGTGTAGTATCCAGTTCATTTCGCCTTGTGTAGTCCTGTCATGGCCCGTCCTTTCCTGTTATGTCATGTCATGTCATTTCCCATCATCCCCTCTACCCTATTTATTCGAATGAGTTAACTTAGGTATATTAAATATCTATATTATAATTCCGGACAGAGTAGGGTTAATGTGTTAGTGATATATCTCGGTTTGTGCTAATATCATTTCATCTACATAGATTATATATTTTCAATATAGCGGTGAAGAAATAGGCGAAAACACCGACAGTCAGACAGACGAAGAGGAATGGCCGCCGTTTAGGAGAGTCGGCACCTTCGACCCCTACAGCGACGACCCGCGACTCGCAGTCAAACGAGTAAGAACAACACTATTAACATTAATTTAAAATTACAGCCTTATAAAGACAAAGATAAATCTAAATTGTACTGGGAACATATTCAAGCATTTGCCCGTAAAGCTTGTATGAAATTTAATATCTGTCTTGTTTCCCGGCAAAATAAATGACTATGTAAACTCGCATATGTAATTTAAAAATGGAACGATCTCATTTTCCCAAACATGGTAACCAAGGAGATAATTTATCAAAGGTTTTATTTAAATTTCGAACTGGCTTGCAAAAATAATGCTGTTTATTGCTCGGTCGTCTGAGGTTTATTGAAAAAAAAAGAACATTTAAGCGCGTTAAAAATTATTATTATTCCTAATTAATGTCAATGACTATGAAAAGTTATTGTTAACTGTAGTTTTAATTGATTTTGACTCGATTGATGGATCAATGGTAATTTTACGGCTTCTGTAATAGTGTGCTATAGTAGAAAATCAATAAAGACATATTTTTAGGTCCTACTCTGTCCGTTGTCCGGTATGCTGACTATCGGGGGCGCGGCCGGCCATATTGTCATCGCGAGCTTGAAAACAACACCGAGCACGGCTGAAGTTAAGGTACCTTCAAAATTCACTAGTGACTCAGTTGAATTATTTATTAAAATTTTATTGATCCAAAAAAAAGAAAATGAATTAAAAGAGGCGCTATAAATAAAATATAAATATATAAGTATATAGATGTATATATATAGACGTTATATAGTAATAAAATGTAATAATTTTTGTTCCAGTCAGTATCAGTTAACATTGTGTCAGATCGGGATGGTTTTGTCTGGAAGGGACACGATCAGCTGACTCTTCGTACTGGAGCGCTCACCTTCCCCGCCGGTTATCAAGTAGGATATTATTATACTTATTATAATTAACAATATCATTAGTTATTATAATTAATTAACACATTAATATGTTTATAACAACATTAAACCCCTATAAATGTTTGAATGTATATTTAATTTTCTATTTCATTGACTTTTAAGTAAAAAAAGATTGTATTTTTTTTTTTTAATATTTCATTGATTAATTGCTCTGTTAATTTGTATGCGGGCTCATTTCTTAAAACATACTGGATGAATTATGAAAGAATTTAGAATGGCAGATAAAGTCATGGGTAAAAACTAATTTTAACAAAGCATCAACCAAATGGTCACAGATAAAAAAATGTTTTAATAACAGTGATTAATACTCTGGTGGGTAAAAACTAGTTATAAACTTGCTAAAAAGTTTCTATCAGTTAAAACAATGTTTGTCTCTCGCCAGGCTAGCGCGGTGGGCCAGCTGTCCCCCCCGGCGGCGGTGACGGCGCTGGCGGCGCAGTGGGAGTGGGGCGTGGTCGTGGCGGGCACCGCCCACGGGCTCGCCCTCATCGACGCCCTCAAACCGGCGCCGCTCACGCACAAGTGTACGCTCAACCCCCACGGTAGGCACTGGCAATTACTTATATACATAATAATATAGCAGGGTACCGCTTAGAACCCTTGTAGACTTATTATAAGTTGGAGGGTGTCTTTATCTCTTAATTGCAACAGATCACTCCGGTGCCGGTGATACTCCGATATCTAGAAGAAAATCATTCAAAAAATCGCTAAGAGAATCCTTCAGACGACTCCGAAAGGGAAGATCTCAGAGACGTCAGACTACAACATCCGCGAGTCCCACATCACCTACACAGGTAATGTTATATATATATATTGAGGTGTTCTTTCGTAATTCCAAATTAACAGCATATCACTAAATGCATATGAAAGTATATAAGGCATTTATCTAAGGTCTAAGTAAAAAAACTTTTTAAAATTTTTGTCTGTCTGTTTGTTCCGACTAATCTCTGAAACCTCTGAACCGATTTTAACATAACTTCACTGGCGGAGAACTGATATTATAAGAAATAACTTAGGCTATTTTTCCAAATTAATAGTTGTTCACTTAATGCATGTGAAGTATATACGGTACTTATATAATAAAAACTATTTTTAAAATTTTTGTCTGTCCGTCCAGTTTCTGAAATGGCTGGACCGATTTTAATAGTACTCACTGACATAGCTAATGTTATAAGGAGCAACTTACTACTTTTATATTATAAAACATATTCCACACGAACGAAGTCGCGGGCACAGTTAGTACATAACATAATCGTATATTTGAATTGCAGCCAGCTTCGAAGAAAATAACCGACAAGATCAGCGAGGCGGACGCGGACGTGAAGCCCATAGAGCGCGCCGTGGAGGCTCGCTCCACCGACGACGCCTTCGGTACCATGGTGCGGTGTCTGTACTTCGCGAGGACCTTCCTACTCAACAGTGAGTACTCGTGAACAATACCTGGTACCTATCAAAATGGCGTATACCTTCAAACATACCTCTTGCGATGTCCCGATGTCGCAAGAGTTTGTAGGCGTTTGTGATTATG
Source organism: Melinaea marsaeus rileyi (assembly GCA_918358865.1). Classification (NCBI taxonomy): domain Eukaryota; kingdom Metazoa; phylum Arthropoda; class Insecta; order Lepidoptera; family Nymphalidae; genus Melinaea; species Melinaea marsaeus. The sequence continues at coordinate 2,151,363 of OU911089.1, forward strand.
TGTCAGCAGGGACCCCTACACTCATTTGTCCACCTCTCACAGAACATAAACTGTTCAATATAAGACAGAAAGAAATAGATAAATTGATATATTTTTGCAGCTCAGAATTCAACCCCCACCCTGTGGGCCGGCACCAACAACGGCACCGTGTACGCCTTCACGATACACGTCCCTAACACTAACAAGAGGAAAGACGAACCCGTGAGTATAATATTAATAATCAATAGTTGTCAGTCTGCTTATTATCATACATAAAATTTATTATATATACTTATAAATAAAAAAAGTGTCCGTTTGTAGTTCCAAATTAATAGCTTTTCTTTTAAAGAATATGAGAGTAAATACTTGTATAAAAAAAAATTGTACATTTATCTGTCTGTTCCAGCTTATGTCTGAAACGGCTGGACCGATTTTAACAGAATTCTCTCTGATAGCTGATGTTACAAAAAGTAACTTAGGCTACTTTTATTTTAAAAAACATTCCGTGCGGACGAAGTCGCGGGCACAGCTAGTAAATAAAATGGCTCCTTCATAGTTATTAAAATATATCTTACTACATAGGTAACATGCCAGCTCGCGAAGGAGATCCAGTTGAAGCACAGAGCACCCGTGATAGGCATCACAGTGTTGGACGGAGCGTCCGTACCCTTGCCTGATCCCTTGGAGGTAAAACTATATACTAACTACAAACAAACATAATTAATATATATAAACAATTTTTGAGCCTAATTGTATGCGGCTCGAACCTTACACCCAATAAGAATAGTTAAGTAGTCCATATAGTGAAAGAGCTACTCATACCTCTCTCTCTCACATCTCCCATGTCTATATCAGGTGGAGAGAGGCGTGGCTCCCCTCCCGGAGGCGGGATCCCAGCGGGTTCTCATCACCTCCGAGGAGCAGTTCAAGGTGTTCACGCTGCCATCTCTGAAGCCGCACAGCAAGTACAAGCTCACAGCACACGAGGGAGCCAGGGTATGACATAACATAATATTTTTTTATTTTTTATATAACTATTTGTATTTATTTATTATTCTTTATTTATTTATTTCTAGTTAAATTATTATTATTATTTATTTATAACACTTTATTACACACAATATACATATAAAAGATGAACAGTAAATTATTGGTATATATAGTTGGTACAAAGGCGGCCTTATCGCTTTGAGTGATCTCTTACAGGCAACCTACAACTATAAGGATATTTATTTAAAATTTAAATTGCAGTAGTAGCATGAAATTGATTAAAAAATTATAACTAATTATTATTATTTTTATTTTTGTAACTGTTATTATTCAATATTTGTTTTTGACCAATGTTCTTTATATATATATTAATTATTTTTTTATATTTATAAAGGTTCGTCGCACTGCCTTCGCGTGGTTCGAGTGCGGTACCAGTAGCGAGCGTCACCGCGAGTGGTGTCTCCTCTGCCTCACCAACCTAGGGGACTGCCTCGTCCTGTCTCCGGACCTACGGAGACAGCTCAACGCAGCCGCCGTTCGCAAGGAGGACATTAAGTATGAATTCACCTTTATAACATCAGTGTGTATGTACCTTAATAACACCAGTGTGAAATTACCTTTATTTTGGACTAACGTGAGACTGGTTCGTGATTTGATCGTTATATAGTCCGAGTATGTTTTTTAATATATCTATGTATTTATACCAATAACTCGTGTATCAAATGTAAGTGTCAGTACTATTGATACATACTTTATAATAAGTTCTGTAAAGACTACAACTTGTTATAAGTCTACGAGTGTTCAAACACACCGAGAAGAACACAACAAAATCACCTGATTACTTTACTGTGATCAATGTTACACAAATATCCATATATTGAGCAATTTACAAACTAGAATCATCGCAATGATAATAATATAATATATTATCGTTTCCAGTGGTATATCTAGTTTGTGCTTCTCCAAGAGGGGCGAAGCTCTCTACCTACACTCGTCGTCGGAGCTCCAAAGGATCACTCTATCCGCCACCAAGGTGAATCATCATTCGGATAACTTTTTGTTTGTTACTCCACTACGCCAACAGATGGCGTTAGTAAAATAATAATTGAATCGCAATCACGCTATCGTTTTGATTTCTGTATAGTAAATTTATATAAAATACTATAAAACAGCAGCAGACGAAGTCGCCGTCAACATGTAGTATAATATAAATGTGTCGCCAGGTGACGATCGCCCAGTGCCACGTGTTGCTGTCCCCGTGGGCGGCGGCGCTGCGGGGACCCGCCGAGGAGACTCCGCTCACTAATGGAGAACACAAGGTAATCCTATACCAAAGGATATTCAAATAATATATATATATATATATATATGTCGGACAGTCTTTACTTTCATTTAGTTCACCGTTTTAATCATTTTATTAATTATTATAATACATTAAAATGAATATATATGCAGAGAGACCTTCTTCCATGCCGTCTTGCGCTCGACTGTCCGTGTATACTATATACGCCTGTTTTTATATTAAAGCTAGTTATAATTTCCACAAAGTAAAGAACATTTGACTTCCGTCCAATCGGACAATAAGTCAAAATACAAACTACATTCAAAAGTATATAGAAAATTAATACTACATATATATACGTTATTATTAATAAAATAATAATGTCACAAGGAGGAACCGGCGGAGGCACCCCACGACTTGACGGCCGCGTCCGCGGACATCACCGTGGACTCCGTGAGGGAGCACGCTCAGCAAGAACACGCCCCACCAGAGCTCAACATCAACCTTCAGGTATGGGATTGGTGTTTTTAAGGATTTTGGATTTTGACATCCCTAGTAGACTAGGGAAGTAGCATGAGAGATGAAACATTCGGACAATTATAAAACAAAATTATATAGGCTTTTGGCATTTTAAATTAAATAAAAAATAACACAAACTACATAAAATGTCACTACTTAACAAATAATTAATTGTTACAAAAGTGGGTAGTTATATAATATTAAGCAAGACAAGTAAGCGCAGCGGGTGCCCGAAGGAAAGTGAGCTGAGGTGGTCATGATGCCCGTGACCGTCGGTTACTGCTCGGGTGTCTTCGATAATCTCCGTCATCCCTAGCCCCGCCCCTTTTAGGAAGAAGTCGACTCTAATAATGAGAGTCACGTAATACGGAACTCCAATGAACTACTCACTGTTGTGACGTCCGCTCTGAGATATATGTATAAATATTTTTTAACTATTATTATTTTGTTAAGAACTCGCAAGTGAACACCACGTCCATGGTGGTGAAGACGACCACGAGGACTACCCTCAACGAGAACAGCACTGACGGTCCCACCACAACCACCACCACCACCACTACCAGCACCACCAACGAGAACAGTGAGTACCACCACAAACGGACCAAAGATAGGATATGTATATATATCCTATCCTTACATGGTGATATTTGCACTCCAACCGTAGTTAGCCCCTCGTAGTTATTATTTAATTAAAATAGCTTGAAACCGAGGTTGCCGCTATTATTCCGCTATTTTCTGATATTTTCTGCTTTTTTATACCAATTATACGATAATAATAATATACTTAAGATATAAGTATGTTGGCATGAGCTTATTATGTAACTATATACATATAAATATAATTGAATTGTCCGTTTGTAATTCCAAATTAACAGATTAACACTAAATGCATATCAAAGTATATAAGGAACTTACATAAACTAATTTTAAAATTTTTTGTTCTGTCTGTTTGTCTGTTAGTTCCGGATAATATTTGAAACGTCTGGATTTTAATAGGTCTTTTAGAATCAGTAATTTTTTATTATGAATTAATCAAAATCGGTTATAAAAATAATCAAATTAACAAAAAAAAATAATCATGTTATATCTTTCCTCTACATATACATATATATATATTTGTTACATGTCCGTACGTCCGTATGTTTATGGCGCTTTATGTTTTTGTTTGTAGTCCTAGAGCACAGTCGAGAGGAGGGAGTCATCACCCGCATCGAGGTATCACACACTTTGCTTTAATATTTTACATTTAAACATATATATACATATATATAAATATATGCATGTTTTAACCCCTTACATTATTATAGCATTAGTAATTCATTAAACTAACGTACGCTCAAATTAACTGCGCCATGTTGTGACGTCCGCTCGTGTCCGTGTAGCGAAAGGGGGTTGGGGGACTGGGGGCTGACAAGTCAGCGAATAAATGTTATTTTATATGGAAACCAAGCGGGCGTCACGCATTGCGGATCTCCAATAAACTGCGCAATGCTGTGACGTCCGCTCGGATCCGTGTAGCAAGAAGGGGTTGGGGGGGGTCAAACGAGTCTGAAAATAAATTTCGTTAGATGCGAAAACCAAGCGGGCGTCACGCGTAGCCGAGAAGAGCGTGCGTTGGTACTGACGCGATCGTCCCGCAGACGGGCACCGTGACCGTCCCGGCCGGCACCGACCCCAAGCTGATCATGGAGATGTTTGACCGACAACGCTCGCCGCTCGCCGCCCCCGCGCCCGCCGACGCGTAGCCCGCCGACGTCCGACGCGCCGACGCCTCACGGCCGATGTCATGTCCAAGAAGTTTGGACTTAAATATTTTTTTTTAATTTTTATATTCGCCTAAAAGTTGATGACATATCGCTATTATTCCACGAGATATATTCATTCAGCCACGATTTTTATATAAATTTGGTCATCACAATGTATCTTGTAATCTTGAGATTTTTGACAATTTTTTTTTAAACGTAAATTCGTTCATATTACATGTAATTATCAATATTTTATATCACATTGGATATTTTTTTTTTGTCTGTACATTTAATCGATATTTTAAGTATAATTATAGGTAAAGATAAAATGCATTTTATAATAAATAGATTTTTGCTTAAACTTAAATTGTAATGTTTGTCTTAATATATTTTTATTATTATTATTGCAATTATTAACGAAAATTTCCACTGGTACTTAATTTTTTTTTTTTTATTATTTATTGCCAGTTATTTTTAAATTAGTACAAAATATAGAGCCATATTTTTTTATCTAGCAACACTGCAATATAATTGCGGTTGGCAATTTTTTTTTAAACCATAACAGATAAGTTAGTTGAAATTTATCTAAAATTTATGTGCCTATTTATTTTAATGAAAAATTAATAACTTTGACAATCCTTCAAACTTATATTATATAATTTAGGTGAAAAGTATTTGTTTTACTGGCAACCCCAAACACGGTACTGCCAACATTGAAATGTATATTCAGTTAATTTAATAAATTATCACTATTTTTATTTCTAATAATAAATTGATAATTTTAAATAAATGAAACGGCAGCTGTAATGTTTAATAATAATGTTATTTTATGTAAATATGTGTATTTTAACAGTATTGATGGCGTTGTGCGGAACATCACAATCTTATGACAATGGGAGTTTGTTTAATGGCGTCTGTGTGTGACTGTCCTTGATGCTTTTATTAGTCCGTATAAGTGAATATTGCTTTGATTACTATTTAATAATTGTGGTAATTTTTAATTTGATATTTGTATCTAAAGTTTTTAATATGAAATAAATTTTCTTTTTATTTTTTTGTTTTTTTTTTTATTATCCTATTTCATATGATATCTAAAGGTAAGAAATATGCTACTGGTTTACAGAAAACTTAAGAATCTCTTAGTTGTGATTTTTTTTATTTCTGTAAATTTATTATATTCTATGTAATATAAAGTTGTCCCTCAAATATTAAAACTTCAAGATAATTACTTTAATACATTTTGCTAACTCTTATATATATTAATTCAAATTCAAAATAACTTTATTCAAGTAGGTATTTACACACACTTGAATGTCTTTATTTAGAAGAAATTTGAATTGATTTCAATAATTATTGATTTAATATAATTATTTTTAACGATTTATTCAGACATCATATTTGTTGAACCAAACTCTACTCTTATAATTTTATTAAAATGAAATTTTAGATGACACTCAAAATGCTAATAAAAATAACACAAAAAAATATTTTTCATGCATATTGGATAGCATTACTCACTATTGTAGTATATAAATTTATATTAAAACCTATTAAACTCTCAAATGTTTTACACATTTAATGTAAAATCGTAATTTCCGAAAGTTTCACAACCAATATATTAACCTTTCTTATATTCAAACCTCATTGAAAATGTCGTTTAGTACAACCCAGCCATTGGAACTTGGAAGTCAGAAGTGACTTTTCTGAATAAACAGATATTTAATATTCGATGACAAAATTTTTATAATTAATGAAATGAGAACTCAAAGAAGGTCGCTGACTGTTGGTCTGTAATGTTTTTGTATGAATAAAAATATATATATATATCTATATCGATAAAAATCTACTCAGACGTAATTTATACGATAATGTAGTGATTTTCTTGAAAATATTACTTTATTTGTGATGAATAGTAAAATACGATAAAAATACTTAATATTATTTAAAAGTGCTAAGCATTGACATTGTTATTTTGACATTGACGATGTCACAATTTGATCTGTCATAATATAAGTAAACTAACACATCAAAACAATTAAAACTACGATTAAATAAGTTTTTTCGAATGACCAAAATTAGAATTGAAGAACCCAAAAGGGATATCTCAATAACACAGAATAAAATGAACGTGTGTAGAACTTGTCTAACAATAGCAACTGAGAAGGATCTAAGTCAACTACCTGATGATTTGAATGAGGACACGAAAACTTACTCAGATATAATGTTATTTTGTCTAAATATAGAGGTAAAAATGTCATTATTTTGGAGTTTATATAATGTACAACTGTTACATTTTCTAATTACAATTACAGATCTCACCTGAATCCAAAATTTCTACACAACTTTGTTTACAATGTTACTTGAATATTATATCATTCCATAGATTTAAGTCATTAGCGTTAAGAAGTGATGAACATTTGAAATCCATTTATTGCGGAGATAGCAAAGATGATATGTTAAACGAAATTAAGTCTGAAGAGTCATATAATTACAAGTGTGATGATCATAGTGATACAAATTTGGAGAATGGTTTTGATGTGAAGGAAGAAAGTACGATAAAGAATCTTCAGTCTGATGACGAACTACTTAGTGTGATACAAAGAATAAAATATGAAAATGTTAAAGAGGAATCTAAAGAAAACGGTAATACTATACTTAACAAATTTATTTTAAAACCTATTTTAAATCATGTTATATGTATTTTGATAAAAAAAACGTGTCATAAAAAAATGTGTATGTAATAAAATATTTCCAGAATCAAAACCAGTTAAAAGTAAAAAGAATAAAATTAGAATCAAGAAAAAGGATATCTCCACACATCAAGTGTGTGAGGAGTGCGGTAGAACGGTTCGCAACTTGAAGGAGCACATGTACCTGCACCAGCCTCTGTCTAATAGAAAGAGATACAAGTGTAAAACGTGTGATAAAATGTTCTCAAGCTACAGTGCACGGTACAGACATAATAAGAGTAAGCACTTGGGCATAAAGCAACATTGCAACGAGTGCGACAAAGGTAAAAAATATATCAAAAAACACCAATAAATAGATATAAATATATGGAGACTTATTACAAGTTGTAGTGTCTTTATACGACTTATTATATAAGTATGTATCAATAGTACACTTACATTTGATATAGAAATTATTGGTATTGATACAAAGTAGACATACATAATGTTATATATATTTTTTATGTATATATACAAATAGTCTATTCCTTTACAAAATTAACTGAATGCATATAAAAATAATCTTTATATATATACACATATATATCTCTTGTGTTACAATGTTTGTTTGCTATAATGTGTGAAACTACTGAAGCGATTCTATTTATTTTACTGAATTATTTGTCCAATTTAAAAGTTAAGATAGTTTCAACATGATAAAAATCTTAATTTAGAGGTATTTTATACATAAATTGTTTAAGTGTATAGTTCTATAAGTTTCCAATAGGTGGTGGTGTTAATGATAAAATTTTATTTATAATAGTATCAATTACAAATAAAAGATCAACTCAGGTCGTATTCAGTAATAACACAGAACAAGATTTAACTATTGTTTTATTATTCACTGTTCATTATTCAATGTTCATAATTCACTTATTTACTCACTTTAATGTTTGTATTCACAATTCAACGATTCAATCCTTAATGACACTATATTTCTATATCAAATTTTACCAGACCACAAAACGTTTTTCCCCTTTCACAATGCACTCTCCAGTTGCCATGTACAATAATTTACTTTATGGTGTGTATCACAGTATTACAATAATAACATATTAGAATAATGTACTACAATAAAAATACTATAAATTATATCATCAAATAATTATCTTACAGCTCGGCCATCCTTATTAAGGTGGGTCCTCACACCAAATTTTAATCTACATCAAAACAGTTAAAATAAATTTTACATTCTTAATATATTATGATGCTATTTTAACATTGCAATGAAATTTTATTACATACTTAATCAATATTTTATTTCGCCTAATAGTTTTACATAGTTTTTAATTATAACCATTTTAAAATTTACTCAAGAATACAGTCTAATTATTTTATTATAATTTAATCGATCAATTAATCATTATTCACAATCACAAAATCACATGGTCTGTTATGATCTGCGAACATCTGTGCGATCACAAATTCACATGGTCTGTCATGATCTGCGAACATCTGTGCGATCACAAAATCACATGGTCTGTCATGATCTGCGAACATCTGTGCGATCACAAAATCACATGGTCTGTCATGATCTGCGAACATCTGTGCGATATCAAAACCGATACCATTCCCTTTCTGCACTGTAAGCTCATAACCCATGTTCCTTTGTCATCATCCTTCAATCATTATTGTGATCTGTAATCATCTGCGTAGTTAACGCTGACTACTCACAATACTGACTCCATAATGCACTGTAAGCTCATAACTCATGTTCCTTTGTCATCATCCATCAATCATTATTGTGATCTGTAATCATCTGCGTAGTTAACGCTGACTACTCACAATACTGACTCCATAATGCACTGTAAGCTCATAACCCATGTTCCTTTGTCATCATCCATCAATCATTATTGTGATCTGTAATCATCTGCGTAGTTAACGCTGACTACTCACAATACTGACTCCATAATGCACTGTAAGCTCATAACCCATGTTCCTTTGTCATCATCCATCAATCATTATTGTGATCTGTAATCATCTGCGTAGTTAACGCTGACTACTCACAATACTGACTCCATAATGCAAATCAATTCTTTCACTGTAACATCTCGTCCAATCACCAATCATCTATTATAAACTTAGTTTAATAACACTTTGTATTTCTATTGGAACTGTTACATCATAAAATCATATCCACATATCTCACACTCATCTCAACTCTTTTCATTTTTACTTAACATGCCTAATCGTTCATTATCTTATCGTATATGTATAGTTTATAATCGAAAACTATTTATCACTTTCGTAATTAACAATATTAGTGTCGCTGTCGTTTTCGCTGTCGATTTCTTTAAAATTTAACCATGGGTGAATTTTATCAATTGAAATAATATTTTCATACTTTTTATTTCCTCTTCTAGTAAGAGGAGTATCCTCGACTAGAAATCTATCGTTCGGTAGTATTTTAACAATTCGGTAAGGCCCATGGAATTTAGGCATAAGTTTCTTAGATTTCCCTACTCTATCCTTGTCAAACATTGTTCTTTCTATTCTTACAAGATCACCTTCATTGTAACTCGTTGGTAATTTCCTATGTTTGTCGAATCGGTCTTTTGCATACTCCTGTTCCTTTACGATTTTAGCTAATGATTCATTTCTCAAATCTACCAAATCGTTACCGCTAACCCTATCTACAGTTTCATTAATAACATCATTAAGTATATTTGATGCTGTACTTGTAATGTTATACCCAAATAATAGCTCGGACGGACTTTTTCCCGTTGTTTTATTTATTGATGTATTTATGCCCAATTGAACTTCTCCTACATATTCATCCCAAGTATTATCATTCTTATCATGACATTTCGTACTCAAAGCTTCCGATATTGTCCTATTGTAACGCTCTACTTGTCCGTTTGCTCGAGGCGTTGCTACTGCATTTAAAATGTGCTTAATATTGACACTTTTCATAAAACATTTAAATTTTGAGCTCGTAAAACATGTACCTCTATCCGTAATTAATCGTGAAGGTGTCCCAAAATAACTAAAATGATCTTTAAATATACGAATGGCGGTTAAAGTCTTTGTGTTTTTAACGGGAGTAATATTGACATATTTTGTAAAAGCGTCAATAATTATTAATAAATACGTATTGCCTCGCCGTGAACGAACGAAAGGACCTAAATGATCTGCGTGTAACGTGTGAAAAGGTTTATCAGGTTTTGGAATAGGGTGCAACAACCCCTCTTTTGGACCTCCAGGCATTTTGTGGTAAGCACATTGTAAGCACGCAAAAACGTATTTTTTTGTGAAGCGACGCATTTTAGGAAACCAAAATGAACGTGACAATCTTTTATATGTCTTGTCATATCCGAAATGACCCACTTCATCATGATTCATTCTTAATAGCTGCCACCTCACCGATTTAGGTACTACCCAACGAATTCCGCCTTCTACTATCCTGTATACATGGTTACCTTTCAATTGGTAATTTTTATATATGTCTACAATATTTTTCGTATCCTTGTCTACTAGAATTTCTCGTATTCTCTTAACATCATCATCTGCATTTTGTACAGTTGCGATCCAGTCTTGGATGTCTAAGGTAAGAATATCAATTACGTGAACCTTGTCCACAAGAGTGGGCTCGCTGACCGGAGCACGACTTAGAGCATCAACATGCGACATCTTTGACCCTGACCTATACTCTATTTCACAGTCGTACTCCTGTAGCTGCATCCACCATCGACCTATCCTAGGAATTAAATCTCTTTTTGTCATTGTTGTCCGTAGCGCATTACAGTCTGTTATTATTTTAAATTTTAAACCCAATAAATAAACTCTAAATCTATTTAAAGATGACACTACAGCCAAAGTTTCCAAGTCATATGAATGCATTTTTTTTTCGTCGTTTGTAGTTTTTCGACTGTAATAAGCTACAGGTTTCATGAATCCGTCAGTGTTACGTTGCATAAGGATACCTGCGACACCGTATTTCGATGCATCTGTGTGCAACTCGGTTTCTGATTTTACGTCATATAATGCAAGTATAGGTCGTTCGATCAGCTTAGTTTTCAAAATTTCAAATGCTTGCTGATGTTCGTCTGTCCATTTCCAAGTAAAATGTTTTTTTAAAAGGTCTGTTAACGGTCGTGCAATTAAAGAAAAATCTTTGACAAATTGTCTGAAAAAACTAGTTAACCCAATAAAACGTCTAACATCGTGAATGTTTTTGGGAATTGGAAAGTCAGATACTGCAGCAATTTTTTGGGAACCAGGTCGAATACCTGAACCACTAACTTCAAAACCTAAAAAATCTATTTTCTTAAAAAAGAAAAAACATTTTTGCAATTTAAGAGTTAATTTTGCATTTTGAAAAATACTCAACACTTCATCTAATCTAACTAATCCTTCATCAAAAGTACGCGCAGGTATTAATATGTCATCCATAAAAACTAAGACATAAGAAACGTCAGAGAGAATTTTATTCATCGTTCTTTGAAAAACTGATGGCGCATTTGCCAAACCAAAAGGCATTCTTTTAAATTGATATTGACCATCAGGAGTTACGAACGCAGTTTTATCTTGTGAATTTTCGTCGACAGCAATTTGATAGTATCCAGACGCTAAATCCAGACTGATAAACAATGAATTTCCCGCCAAACGGTCCAGTTGATCATCGATCAATGGTAAAGGAAAATGCTCTTTTTTAGTCTTTCGATTGAGAGCGCGATAATCAATACAGAGACGCTTATCACCGGTTTTCTTTTTGATCAGAAGAACTGGGCTAGCATAAGTTGAATTTGACTCACAAATTATATCCGCATCTAACATTTCCTTAACCATTGATTTAACTTGTTCTCTTTCTGGGTAAGGTAATCGATAGGGCCTATAGACTACAGGATTGGTATCAGTTAATTCTATTTGTATTTTATCAACATTTGTAAAACCTAAATCTGTCAAATTATGTGAAAAACATTCATTAAAATTTTGTAGTAAATCTTTTAACTGATGGACCTCATTTCGAGACAAATGTTTGTCATAGTTAAGCAAGTCACTCGTTTTAGAATCATTAAAATCCAGTAAATTGACATTTAAACTTTTATCCGTTCGTAATGCTCGTGTTAACAAAAATTCTCTACCGAATTTTAATACCTCAGTCGATATATTTTGAATCAATAAAGCTCCCTTGCCGTTTAAAATATTATATTCACCAGGCATCAAATAATATTCTTTGCCGGGTAACCCTCTCAAAGAACCATTAACATACACCGTACCAGAGAATTCGATATCCGTGGAAATGTTAGCGATAGCTATATTGTTAGGCAAAATCTCGATGTTATTACAAAGTGTAAGTTTTAATTTCGAAGAACAAGTCCTTCTAAATATTAATGAATTATTAGTTTTCATTATAGTGATACCTGGTGTTTCCGTAAAATTGTGACCAATCAATACTCCGTATTTAACGACATGGTCCTCAACGACATAAGCATCAATCAATTCTGTTATTCCCTGTATTTCGATATTAATTAAAGCTTTTCCGATTGGCAAAACGACATTTGAACCTATGCCTCGTAAAGTTGGCATCTGACCTACTGACCATTGAATCCCTAAGCTTTCGGCAATACTACGACGCAATAATGTACATTGACTGCCTAAATCAACATAGCCTTGCTGAAGCTGACCATTAAGTTTAAGATTTACAAGATATTTATCATTACTCGTATTAGAAATGGTGTCTAACGCCAAAACTGACTTTTCTCTATCTATATGTGGTTTGGATTTATCAACTGATAATTTATAACAATTAGTTGTCAAATGACCTAGCTTATTACATATGTTACACTTTAAAATTTTTTTTGTACATCTAAAACTAAAATGACCGGGTTCATTGCAATTGAAACACGTTATTGGTTTCGCATTCTCAGTATTTGATCGGATTGATGACGTATTTATTTGATTATTAGTAGTATTAATAATATTTGAATTAAATCTTTTGTCAAAATTAACCCTTGATTTACTATCCGATTCACGCGGCTGTTGTTTGACGGATTGAAAATATTTTAAAACCTGTTCAGGTTCTTCACATTTAGCGGCTTTAGCTCCCAATCTTAAATTACGATCTTCTAATCCGTATAATAAACAATCTACCGCACGTTTACCTTTAATATCACATCGATTTAAGAAATTAATTTTCTGATAATAATATAACTCCAGTGAGTCGTTATATTTCACCCGCTTAGCTAACATTTCCGTTAAAAGTTCCGCATAGTCATCGCTTGATGGAAATGATTCAATTAATTTAACCTTCCATTCCGACCACGAAAACGACATCGACGGCAGAGTTTGATACCATGTTCTGGCCACACCACTTAATTTTGGAAGAGCGTAATGAATCACTTGATCATCACTCCATTTATATAACCGTGCACACTCTTCAACTTTGTTAAGCCATGTATCCATAGTCTGCCCTTTGACCATCGGATCAAACTCTGGTATCACATTACCTAATACAGGAAACTTATTGCCTTCGGAACGATTACAAACAATTGACTTAATTAATTCAGTTAATATTAATTGAGTATTTTCACATTTTGAATTTGAACGACTCACGCGCCTTGTTTGTCTTCTCGATCCGTGTCGTCGTCTCTCGTGAACATCTAAGTCCGCTGCTGAACTTGACTCAACCTCACTGTTGCTATTGCGACGATTGTCACTTTTCTTCATTTTTCGCTTTCGTTCAGGCGTCAGGGAATCACGACTCCGAGTGCTCGATGATTGTATTCGACCATCATCATGACTTATGTTTTCACGATCTTTACTACGATAACGTAGAGTTTTTCGACGATGGCCCTGTTTACGGGGCGACTTTTTACGCTTTCGGCCGGCACTTTCTCTATCACTGTCCATATTGAGCGTTCACAAGAATTTTTATTCGAAACTTTTTAATACGTAAATCACTTTTGGGCTTAATAATCCCACTTCTGAGCTAAAAGATCAACTCAGGTCGTATTCAGTAATAACACAGAACAAGATTTAACTATTGTTTTATTATTCACTGTTCATTATTCAATGTTCATAATTCACTTATTTACTCACTTTAATGTTTGTATTCACAATTCAACGATTCAATCCTTAATGACACTATATTTCTATATCAAATTTTACCAGACCACAAAACGTTTTTCCCCTTTCACAATGCACTCTCCAGTTGCCATGTACAATAATTTACTTTATGGTGTGTATCACAGTATTACAATAATAACATATTAGAATAATGTACTACAATAAAAATACTATAAATTATATCATCAAATAATTATCTTACACAAAGTACACCATGAAATATATATTACTTGTAGTTTATCCATAATTCCTCAGATGTTATAAACCTATCTGCACACAAGCTGGTTGTTCACAACGCTGAGGCCTTACCGTTTGAATGCGTCCCGTGTGGTCGAAGGTTTATATCGCCCTCCCTGAGAGACCACCACATGCTCACTCACACCAAGAACAGACCCCACGCCTGCGACCAATGCGACAAGACCTTCAGAAGCAATTACACCATGCTGCAGCATAGGTCAGTTTAGTTTAGTTAATGTTGTAATATGTATGTATACAGTGAAATATGAAATGCAATTATTTTATAGCAGAACACGATAGCTCAGTTGGTAAACGAAATTCCCAGTCACAGATTCGAGACCTGATTTGGTTGATTTCTATATATGAAATTAAAAAAAATTGTAATCGATTCTGATAGAATAATGTCCGCCATTTTGAATTCAATGAATTAATATTAATGATAATTAAATTTTGCAGGAGACAAGTTCATGATAAAGAAAAGTCACATCTCTGCCAATATTGCTCGAAGAGTTTTTTCAAAAAGTATCATCTGCAAGTACACTTAAGGTAATATTTATTAATATATATATAAATCTCGTGTCACAATGTTCGTTTGTATTAGTCTATAAAATCATTGAACCGTTTTTAATACAATTTAGTAGATATCCACTGTTTGATCTTAAAAGATAGGATAGTTTTTAACTAGATATTTAATTAGTCATTCTTTTTTACTTTTATCTTTTAAGTTCTTAAAGTTATCAATAGATGGCAGTGTGAATAAAATTTATTGATGTAAAATAGTTTAGCAGTAAACAGTCACTTGCAATAGCTAAATATATATATATGAAATTGTTTGTAACAGAAGTCATTCAAAGGAGAGACCCTACGAGTGTCCGGACTGTGGTAAATTCTTCTCCTCGACATCCACATTGAAGAACCACAGGTTAATTCACAGCGAGGTGAAGATGTACGCCTGTGAGGTCTGCGAGATGACATTCTCAAAGCCGGGGTAAATAACATGTATATAAATATATTATTTTTTTTGTTTCGATACTATTTTATGCACAGATGATAAATGTTTTATCTGTTATTTTTTTTCTATAATACTATGTTTTATGCACAGATAATTATTTTATTATCTGTTCACATTTTTCTTTTTTTATAATACTGTATTTTATGGACAGATAATAAATATTTTATGTTCACTTTTTTAAAAATTATAATACTGTGTTTTATGCACAGATAACATATTTTTATCTGCTCCCAATTTGTTTTTTTTGTTATAAATGTGTGTTTATTTCAGATATCTCAAGAACCACATGATAAGCCACACAAAGGAGAAGAAATACGCGTGTAAGTACTGCGGAGTGCGGTTCGGGAGATCTGATCACTGTCTCCGGCACCAGAGAACTGCTCACGAGAAGCACATACTCACTGCATGACCTTCAGCACACGGATAAAGCATCAAGTATCAAGATTTGGTGGTTAGCTATAAAGAATTTTTTATACAATGTATCAAGGGTTGGTGGATACGTACAAAAAACTTTTTATAATGCACAAATAAAAAAAATAGTTAAATAATGGACCAAATATGAATTAAGTGTTAAAATAACTAACTGTAATATATCTAGGATTAAATAAAGAAAACGTTGAACATATATTTTATTAAGTTTAAATAAATATAAAATTTGTTTTAATATTTCTTTCATTAAAAAAAAATACATTAAAAAGGTAGTATTATTCTGGAGTTTTTTCGAGCTTCTCGGGAACGTTTGGATCTTCCTTAATTTCCAAGCAAACACAGGAGTCTTCGACTAGAGTTGGGAGATCCTCCGGCGAGTGGATGTTCAGTGTATTGGCGATGGCTTTCAATTTGTCCCCCAGGTGTGGGTACTCGTCAGCCAGGGTGTGGACGATGTCATTGAGACGGTCGTTGAGACACATTGCCTGGTTGTATTCGTTGAGAACTGTGGACTTTGGTTTCTTGACGCGGAGGGATTGGCGCTTTATGACCGTCGCCAGTTCGCTGCCGAGTCGCTGACTGCGGACTACACGCTCTAGGAGCTGAAATGCAAAATATAACAAAATCTGATGAGGGGGAATATTTGTCGGACCAAATTTGGAGGTCTTGACGTCCCTAATAACACAGGCACACAAAAAAAAAAAACGTCATGAACCAGAGGGGAGACCCCATTATGCCTAGGTTTTTGGGATCGCTGAAACCGAATATGACAATAAAAACTAAATTTAAATGCCAGTTTTCCCGCTAGCACCCCCTTACTACCTCTTAAGGGGTGAAAATTGAAATTGTTGTAAAAAATCAAGATAGATGTGTCTTTCTACGTTTTTTGGGATGCTGAAACTGAAAATGATAACTATAAATAAATTCATGACCACTATCACCCCCTACCATCCCTTACAGGGGGTGAAAATTTCATTTTATTCTATAAAATCAAGACAGATGTGTATTTCTACGTTTCTTGGGATGCTGAAACCGAAAATGATAACTAAAAATAAATTTATGACCATTATCACCCCCTAATACCCCTTACAGGGGGTGAAAATTTCAATTTTTCTATAAAATCAAGATAGATGTATATTTCTACGTTTTTTGGGATGCTGGAACCGAAAATGATAACTAAAAATAAATTCATAACCTCTATCACCCCCTTACTACCCCTTAAAGGGGGTGAAAATTTCAATTTTTCTATAAAATCAAGATAGATGTGTATTTCTACGTTTTTTAGGATGCTGGAACCGAAAATATGTGAATTTCTATGTTTTTCAAGATGCTGAGAGAAAAAATGATTATAAAGTATATGGTAACCTTATTGTATGCATATATTTGTTATTATGATACTAAGACTGAATCATGATTTTTGTCCTATTCTTAACAAGTTGTTTTATTTTTTGTTTATTTTTGCTTTCTATTTAATTCTGTTTATACTGTTATCCATCCGGCAGTCTTGTAAAACGCTTAAAAGATGCTGAACCTAATTCTATGCCTCCGAAATAGAAAGGTTACTATTTTTCGGCCAATTTAGGAGACTATAGTGAGGAGCAAGGCGAAAGGTTCCATCAGACAGGATCTTAAGACAATGGAACAGCGCTATCAGGGTAAATGGAATGTCAATATGTTAGCAGACTACTGTTGGAATTTAAAAAGAGATTTGCCAGAACAGAAAAGAACCAATAAAAGGCAACCACTTAGAAGAACTTTTGACAACAAGAGAGTTCATTATCGTAGAAACAGGTAGACGCTGAATAGTGAGAGGCAAGGGGACTCACTTTAATTCAGCACCCCGGATAGTGAGAGGCAAGGGGACTCACTTTAATCCAGCACTCCAAAAGGGAACAGAAATCTACTACGTCCACGCCGTTGTTCCTGGGTTACGCTAAGAATAGAATTAAATGATGAATATATATCAGATACTTCTGATCGATAAAGCATTTGAATTTCTAATATAAGAGCTAAGAGTAACTTCAAACTAGTTTGATAAACATGTCATTTACTGTAAATCGTCAAAATTTCTTCATACATCTTGATTTTATACAAAATTGAAACTACCCCCACCCCCTCCCCCCCGTTAGGGGTAGTTAGGGGGTGGTATTGAGTAAAAGAGGTATCAAATTCACTTTTGGTTGTCATTTTCGGTTTCAGCATCCCAAAAAACGTAGAAAGACACATCTATCTTGATTTTTTACAACAATTTCAATTTTCACCCCTTAAGAGGTAGTAAGGGGGTGCTAGCGGGAAAACTGGCATTTAAAATTAGTTTTTATTGTCATATTCGGTTTCAGCGATCCTAAAAACCTAGGAATAATGGGGTCTCCCCTCTGGTTCATGACGTTTTTTTTTTTTTGTGTGCCTGTGTAATTAATTAGTTATTCCCAAAATGAAAGTTTTTTTTTGTCAAGTCTCAAAATCTTACTGTCCGCAGATGAAATTATTTCAACAATTAGTACTTAGTAGTAATGTTATAGTAAATACAATTTATTAAGAATGAAAAAAAAGAAAAAACTTAAAAATATGATTTGGCGAAATTGATTTTTTTTTATCTTTATTCCTGACTGCGCCCACTAAATCCGGCCCTGGGTAATTCTCTGGAACGTCCTTCTTACCCACTGTTTTTGTCTCTCTGCTTCTCCGTATTCTTTCAACAACGTGGCAACGTGTTCTTCTAGTAGACTGTTAGCAGCACTCGTGTCTGCTACTTCTCTCTCGAGACGGTCCTGTTCTTTCTGGAGCTGTTCCATATGTGCTTTGGCTTCTGCTAAATCCTAGTTAGAACAATATATATTAATAAAACTATTTTATCTATATATGTTAATAAAATTAGTGTCTGTTTGTAATTCCAAAACAACAGCTTTTTACTAAATGCGTATGAAACTATATACGGTACTTACATAAAAAAACATTTTTTTTTCTCTGTCTGTCTGTCAGTCTGTTTATCTGGCTTGTCTCTAAAACTGGACCTATTTAACCAGGACTTTTACTAGCGGATAGCTGATATTATAAGGAGTAACTTAGCACAACACAGCTAGTATCTTACTAAGTTGACTAAACAGACAACTTTACTTAAAATCAAGGAAAGGAAAGTAGTAATTAAAACAACTATTTATTAATAACCTTGGTAACTCTGGCCACATCTGCTTTAGCCAATCTTAGTTTGTGGTGATAAGTGGATTGCGAGGTGTGTCCGGAGGCTCCATGTGCCTTCTCCACAGCAGCTGTCGCGCGACTCTTCTCCATGGCTGTCTCTCTGCGCGTTACATATAACGCCAAATCTTCTGATAATTTCTCGCCAGTTTTGCGTAATTGTTCTTTACGTACCTAATGTAACTTGTTATATTAGGTGTAAATAATTTAATATGTAATTGTGTTAATTGCTTGGTTTATATATTTATATATTTTATTTTTTACAGTTTGAATCACTACCGATGGTAACTTGTGTACGTCAAATAGAAGTGTCAGGAGGGCTTATTTTGATTCCAATGACAAAATAAGTCCTTCTCTCAAGACAGTCTCCAACTTAAAATTCAAGCTACGAGGGTTCCAAATGTACCCTTCTCTGAGAAGAACCACACAACACATTCATCGGGGTATTAGTTTCAATTTAAGTAGTCAACACCTACTGGCGTAGGGCCAAATGGGAAATATCAATAACTCACATGCATGAAGAAATTAAAAAACGTGAAAAAGCTTTCGCTTTTTCACTTTTCACGACCTCTCTGAACTACAGCATCTGGGCTTCCACTGTCGCCTTTGAATAGGAGACAAGCGTGGACGTGTGTATTTTAAGACTTACTTCCATTCTGTGAATCTCAGCCCTCATCTGTCCAATTTCACCCGCAGCAGATTTAGCATTCTGGATATTTTTCTTTAAATCTACCGCCAAAATACCCTGGAAAAAATTATATAGGTATATATTGTAGATATAGAATAAATCCAACATCACCAACATACCTTTCTTTGCCAAATGAGCGCTTCTCTTTGAATACGATCCAATTCTTGAGTGAGATTCATCTTCTCCTTTTCGAAAGCTTCAATTTCCTCTTCAATTTGAAGTATTTCCATTTCTGCATCCTACAAAAACCACAACAATTCATGAGGTCTCATATTATTTACCTGAAAAAAGTCCAAATATTATCTGCAAACAATTTTTGGATGGTTTCCCAACCTTAAGATTAGCGGCATATTCGTGTGTAATGGCTAGATTGGTTTTTTGTGCGTTGTCGTTCCTCTCGGCGGCGTCCCGCCTGGTTCGCTCGAGCACCTCGAGGCGGCCGCGCAGCTCCCTCAGACCCCGCTCCGTCCGCGCCCGCTCCGACATCACGCGCTCCCCCTCCGCCTCGATGCGCATTGTCTTTTGCTCACAGATTTGGATTTCTGGGTTTGTCAATTTACAATTTAAATGTTTTTCACTCGATTTTGAACGTTTTTAAAAATCAATACCAAAGTAAAATTTATTGAAAATAAGTTTTATACAAACATTTTTTTAATTGTCAAATCTACCACCAGCTCGGAAATTATTAGCCACAGTCCTGAGAATAGACGACAGAAAATCGAAGTGAAAAAAATTGTGTTTCACAGTAATGTTTTACCGAAAACTGAAATCAGTACTGTTCGAAACTGAAAATGGTACAGAAAAATTTGATAAAGCTATCACAGTAGAGGACAAACTGAGCTAAAAATACCATGAGACATTAAAAGATGCTTCCCAATTTTAAGATAAAATTATTGATATCATGTTTGATATTCAATCAACACTCAAACTCCACTCAGATAATGAGAGTGGGAATGAAGAGAGAGATACAAAGCTAGCTCCTACTTCTACAGCGTACTAATTAACTATAAATTTATTCCTGATCAGTTCGTTACATAGTTCGTAATATTTGTTAAGCTTAAATATATGATCTTTGGGTATGTTTGTTTCCCAGGGTACAACGCGCTCCACAAGTATAACGCGCCTTAGTTGTTTTGAGTACAGGAATAAGTCCAGCCTAGATGACGAAACACAAACATCCCCGAGGATTTTGTGTTGCTTTTCATATGTGTCCATCATAAGAGTCCAATCAAGAGACGCGTCCAAGATGGAATAAAGTTTTAGTTTAAACTCTTTGAACGAACTTGCTTTTACGAACTCTACTGATATTTTGGTGGTTGATATACCCTTCTGCGCTCTTGCTACAGAGAGACTAACCGCTTTATGATGTGCAGTATTTGACACAAAAATATACGCACGTTTATTAATAAGATTAATATCCGATACAATCTTGTGGTGGTGGGCGGTGAGCTTGACCACGTGTCCCTGCAGCCGCAGCCACTCGTGCTGCAGCAGCTCCGTGCGTTCTCGAAGAGCACGGATCTGTTGCTCCAGCTCTTCAATACGACGCTCTTGAGGCGACTTCATCTATATTATTTTATTCATATATTTTATCGTTTTACCAAACAAAATCATTTGATATTAAATGCTTACGTCAAATATTTCTTTCAGTGCATGAAATTTTTTAATTATAATATCCAATTCCCGCTGCTTTCTTGTAATAACCAGCATCTTCTTTTCGTACTTCTCTTCCAGCGTCTCTATCTCCTTTTCCCTCTCCCTCACTTTGCTGAGGTTCTCCTCTAAGATCGTGTTATTTCTCGCTTGTCGGTTCCGATGTACTTCTATATCAAGCATCATTTTTGCGTGCTGGTTCTCCATCGACATTAAAGATATTTCCTAGAAAACGAATTTGCCAGTCTTTATCTTAATAAGTTGAAACACAAAATTTGATTATATTAATATCAAATAGATTAATACCTGCTTTCTCGACATTTCTCTTAGTTTTTTGATCCCATTCGCCATAGACTCAACTGCTTTATCATTTAGGAGGCACTCTTGAAGATTGGTTAAAATCTCACTATCTAATTTTTGTTTTTGTTCGGTTTTTCGGCAAATCTCTGTTTCAGTACTCTTGAGAATGTTCATCATTGTTTGGTTTTCCTATTAGAGTATAACATAGCATTTTAACATTTATTTTATTACTTTTGTATACATCAGTAAAAAAATATTAAATTACGGATTTTATGAGTTCTTCATCGCGTTCCGTCATTTCAATTGATTCAGTTAAATCCGAAATTTGAGTTTCGAGAGCAACTCTTTTTGTATCCTCCGTTTCATCTACAACAAATTGCGATTGTATTTATAACATATCTTAATCTATTTTAGGTACAACTTTACAATCACTAACATAATTTCGTAGCATTGGTGACGTCATAAATGAGTTTATCTTTGCTCATTGCTATTTCTTTTCCTTTATTCATCTCCTCCATCGCCACTTTCTTCGTTATAACCAAGTTGTTCAATAGCGTTTTGTAATTTTCCTGTAGAGCCCTGAAAGTTTTACTTAGCTTAGACAAGTGTACCAAATATACGTATATATTTATTTAAATGTTCATTATTTAACCTGTAATCATCTCGTACAGAATCGTAAACCTTATCTCTTTGCTGTATATTCACGAGGACCGAGTTCCACAAACTCACCAGACGACGCTTCTCTAGTTCAAGGTCTTCTAATTCTGCTGCATATGCTGTTACCTGAATATTCCGATGTTTATTAATCTACTATTTGTTAGCTATTAATGAAATTATTGTTACCGTTTTTGTATTTAAACTTTCCTGATCCATATTTATTATTAAATTTATTTATTTATTATATATATTATTTTATATATTAATTTATTTATTATATATATTTAACCATAAATAGCACGTTAATTTATCGGAGCGTGGCGGAAACCAGTGTTCGACCAGTGGACTCGAAAGGATCCGAAACTAATGGGGCAAATTTTTATTTATTTATGTCTTTTCCGCTTTGAATCAATACCACTGATCATATGTGTATCAAATGGCACTGGTTGGAGGGTCTATATTGATATCATACTTAGCGAAAAAAGCCCTTCTGTAAAGACACTCTTCAAATAAAAATACGGCTACGAGGGCTCCTGACGCGCCCCGGTTTGAGAAGAACCGTATAACAAACTCAGCCGGATTTTTGTATTGTGATCACTGTTTCACGAAGTTTTCCGATAATGTTCCGTTAAAATTTCCGTGCTATTCTCGGTTAAATATTTGTGATAATGTTACCTTATCGTTAACTTTTTCCATCTCAACATTTTTAACCTCCAACTGCTTCTGGAACATTTCTAGCTTCGACTCCAACTTCCAAACTTCATTACTTAAGCTATAAATGATCATGTCCTGTAATATAAAATCTATTTAGGAATATGGTCTCTTTGGAATATTTTAGTGTATTTGCAATGCATACAAGTTGTCGTTTCTCATCAGCCAGTGCTCGTTTCTCAGTACGCATTTTGTCGGAGACGCGCTGACTAACTGTGAGGTCTGACTCTGTCTCTTCACGCCAGGCTTCCAGCTGACGGCATAGTGTCGTGAGGGCTTCCAGCTCTTCTGTCGCTTCTCTTTCTGTATAAGTATACTTAATAAATACACGCCTGGTATATAATTAAAAATATATATTTAATCACATTTTTTATGACGAAAGTTTTATAACTCCTTACATTTTAATGTTTACCTGTTATCATATTTTGCTCGAATCGTTCCTTAGCTCGTTTATACTTCTCGTTAGATTCCTTAGCTCGCTGTTCTGCCGTTTGGCGATCTGACGTCTTTCTAGCCAACGTCTCTTCATATTCTTCAATTAGAATCTTAAGAAGTAATAATTAATGGCGATCAAAAATAATGGTACTTAATTTAACTTTATTGGTTAAAATCAATAATTATACTTCATGGGCTGGAGCGTATGCAAAGTTCCACAAAATATCTTAGACCTTCCTCTTCTTAGTTTTAATTCTAATCCTTAGTTCATGTTACAATATGGATCAATTGAAAGAAATGATTTTGTAATGTTAAATTTAATTTAAAAAGAGCAACTGAGCTGAACTCAGTTGAGCATTTCGAGTTTGTGTCAGTGTATTTATACTGACTACACCCAACTTTTTTTAGTCATAATTGACGATTCAAAAGTGTGCGTAAATGTCTACTTGAATAAATGGGTTATTTTATCATTACTTTCGGCCCAGGGACAGAATCTTAGATAAGTTTTTCGTTGCATAATAATCTTAAGATATTCTTGTATCAACTTACTCTTTGCGAGTTGGTGTCGTGGTCGTTTCGGTATAAAGTACTGAGATCTCTTTCATAACCCTGTTTGCTGAGGCGCAGCTCGTCACGCTGCAATATTCAAATATTAATACTTAAACTTTAATATAAATACAAATCATTTTTATTAGCTAAAGTCATGATATCGTAATGTCAGAAATCGTGATTTAAATACGCGTTTTAAATATTACTTTTTAAATATCAACTCAGTTTTATTTCAAGTAAGAACGGTTTACAATGAGTTTTTTTATTTTTTTTATTAGCTCAAGTCATGATATTGTAATGTCAGAAATCGTGATTTGTGTTTGATATTACATTCACGTGTTAAATATTACTTTTTAAATATCAACTCAGTTTTATTTCATGTAAGAACTGTTTACTATGAGTTTAATATTTTTTTGGTTCTATATGAATCTAATAAGAGTAGTTATCAAGCGAATAATTATGTTATGATTATTTCAATATTTTCGCATAAGTGTCAGAATAGATTCGATAATACCAATCTAGTAATTTCTTCCTCGGCTATCGCATTCTCTTTTTCCAGGAATCTCTTTAGCGTGTCCTGAAAGCGTTTCATGAGCGGATGAGTGGATTCCAGGACTGCCGGCATTGCACCGATATCCCTTTTACTCCGCCACCTGTGTGTTTGTATTAGACTTATTAGAATGTTAAAATAGAAAAAAACTGAGGTGGAAATTACATTAATAACTCACTGATCGAAAACTTCTTTTCCAGCTCTCCCGCACTTGCACTGATCCAGGGGACAAGCGCAGCACCCGCAGACACCTTCATCATATGTTGCGCTAGTACACTCACAGGTGTTGTCCTGGAAGTTATTTAATGTAATTTTTTAAATACTTGACATTCTTTTATATAATAACGGTTCGAACACTAAAAACTTCCTTTAGAGCTACAGATTTCGTGGCATATAAAGTGTACCCAGAATCGGGACAAACATCCGTATATAGACAAATTTCTGTATAGGAATCGAACTCACAATCTGCTTTATTATACTTAGCAGTCAAAATCAGGGCAGTTATTAATGACCCGAACTGAACCAGACAGTCTGGGTCACTGATAATTGACCCAAAAAACTATCAAAATAATTGTTATGAGAAAATAAGGCATGATAGAAGATTTACATGCAATTTGATTTAAAATTAGAAGAGTTATTTCTTTATTTGGACTAATTATATTAAATTTGTTTGGAGCTTGCCTTTGGGTATATCATTGTCTCGTTCTTGTAAAGAAGACAATTCTCTTCATGGATAACGATATCATGATCGTCCCTCGGGCAGACACAGTGCGGCACCAAGGGTGGCTCCTCAACCTGATTCTGATCTTCAACACAAGGACAGGGATCCATTGTATTTGATGCCCCAGAAATTACTTGTAAAAAATATTATTCAAAGATTACAAACGTAACAAAATTATCCAAAGTAGTTTGTTTGTTGCTAAGCAACCAACGAATACTTTTAGAATAGACAACCAGAAAAGCAATTAAACGCTATGGTATGTATGGCCATGATGTTATTTTGATAAAAATAAATACTTTTTTACAGAATGGATGCCGAAACTGCAATATCAAATGTTGTGACCGTTCAGCTCGCATTTAGGGTTCTCGGCTTAGTCTTAGACCTGAATGCCTATCTTTTTCCGAACCAGACACATATTGAGGGTTTGTTGTCTTTAAACTAATTAAGTAACTTTTGACTTATTTCACATATTCGTCTGTACGTAATTATTAGAAAGTAATATTTCCTGTGACCTGTATTGAAGTCTATTTGTTACATAAATATGAAAAGATCAATAATCAGAAAGACTTTTATCTCTTATTCTTCTAATCACTCTGCCCTATATATACATATATATATATATCCAAGTAATTGTTATGTAATATGTATAATTGTATAGTCATATTTAAATTTAATTTTGATGCTCTTGATCCTTTGCACCTCAATGTTAAACTTGCAGACGGAAATGCATTTGATTTTATCATAATTGGAGCTGGATCTGCTGGGAGTATAATTGCCAATCGACTCTCAGAAGTGCATTATTTCAAAGTACTTCTCATTGAAGCTGGAGATGATACACCACTGGAAGTAATGGTAAATTTAAATCTCTATCATACGTGATATTGTAAGTATAATGTTGTTTATAATATGAAGTGTTTGTCGTTTTAGAAGCCTGGACTGGCTCAATATTACGCGTATCATTCTCGACTGGATTGGAACATGACATCCCAGAACGATGGATACACAGCTCAATGTCATAAAGACAAAGTTATTCCCTTGATAAGTGGCCACGTTATCGGAGGGGGTAGTTCTATTAACGATATGTACTACGCCAGGGGAAGTCCCTTCGATTACCAGCGCTGGGCAAACATAGTCAATGATGAAACCTGGAACTGGCGGAACGTACTACCATACTTTAAGAAAAGTGAAAATATGCAAGATAAGAAGATTCTCAAGTCTGCAACTGGTAACCTTCATGGAACTAGGGGTGAAGTGGGAGTTACGCGAAATTTTAACCCTGAAACGAATAAATTGTTAAGTTCATTAAAAGATAGAGGATATAAAATTAATTTGGATTATAATGGAAATAACACATTAGGTTACTGTAACGTTTTCTTTACAATAGCGAACGGTTACCGTCAAAGTACCGGGTATCGCTTTTTAACACCAGCAAAAGATAGGCCAAATCTATCTCTACTAAAAAATACAATGGTGACTAAAATTATATTTAATAAACAGAATAGGGCTGTTGCAATTGAAGCCGTGTTAGATAATAATAACAAAGTGACTTTAAAGGCAACTAGAGAGATAATAGTATCAGCTGGAGCGTTAAAATCTCCGCAGCTCCTGATGCTGTCGGGTATTGGTCCTGGTGAGCATTTAAGATCATTAAGCATTGACGTCATTGCCGATTTACCTGTTGGTAAAAACCTTCAAGATCACATTGCAGTACAAATACTTCATAGGTTGAATAAATCGAAATCACCTCCGAAACCACCTAATCTAGATAAGGCTCCGCAACCAAGTGTGATAGGTTTCGTTGCTTTTAATAAATCACAGACATATCCAGACTATCAGTCATCTATATTTATATTAGAGAATAGTGCAAAAGATCTCCTTCAGTTGTACTCTTTTAGTTATCAATATAACAATGATGTGAGTGAACGCGTGTATCATTATGCAAAAGATAGGAAGGTTATACAAAATTTCCTAGCTAATCTTCATCCTAAATCTCGAGGACAAGTCTTATTATATAGTGCAGATCCTCTTGATTCTCCACTTGTATACGCTGGATATTATTCTGAAGATGAAGATATTGAAAATATGATAAAATATATTAAGGATTATTTACGTTTATCCAGAATTTCTTATTACCAAAGAGAACATTCTGAGA
The DNA here is from genome assembly GCA_918358865.1 of Melinaea marsaeus rileyi. NCBI lineage: Eukaryota > Metazoa > Arthropoda > Insecta > Lepidoptera > Nymphalidae > Melinaea > Melinaea marsaeus. The sequence continues at coordinate 2,178,967 of OU911089.1, forward strand.
TGATAGATATAGCTGGAGATAGATGTAAACGCTTCGAGTTTGGAAGTAAGGGTTACTGGCGATGTTTTATATTATGTTCCATGGATAGCAGGACTAATTTTGTTGGAACTTGTGCTCTAGGGACTGTAGTGGACAGTCGCTTACGAGTTGAACGAGTGAGTGGCTTGAGAGTGGCTGACGCTAGTGTCATGCCATATATCGTCTCCGGAAATACTAATGCACCCACTATGATGATTGCTGAAAAAGTATCCGATTTTATTAAACAGGACAACGGTGTGAAGGTGTAAGGAATGGAATTTCTATACATTGTTATACAATATATAATATAATAACATTATTAAATACTGCCAGCATTTAGATTTCTTAATCAATTCTGCCTATAAATATAAGAGAAAAAATAAATGAATAAAAATGTAAAATATGCTGTTTTAAAACTACAATTTGTCGTCTCTGAAGGACAATCTGCTTAGATTTTCTATATCTGTGTTGAAATGTATTTTATATTTGGATTATAAGTTTGATTTAGGAAAATACTACTATAGGGTTCCGTATACTTGAACTGTAGTGTTGTTTCATTTGATTACTTATAATATTTCAGTTTTTTATTTAGTTTATATTAGTTTTTTAAATTGTAATTTGTTTATCGGTTTGTTTGTTAGCACGTCATCAGAAACATACGGAATGGATTGGAATGGATTCATATCAACGTTTAGAATATTCTTCAATACCGAAAGTCTCATCTTGATATACTGTTTTGAATGTAATTATAATATATACAACTAAGACTACTATATTATTTTTACAAAATACAAAACAACTTAACACCCATTCATATTAATACGCAGTTAAACAATAAAACCTAATATATAATACAGAATAATAGCAGTAGATTTTGTTTAAATTAAAAATATGCAATTATCAACTATGTCCATATTTAATTCAAAATAATATTACGAGAAGATTACTTTATGTCATTTATCTTCGGATTAATTCAGTTGTCGCTGGATATCTGACGACATAAATCTGACTATACTAAATATAATTGAGCTAGGCGTAAGCGAAGCTCTTAACCGTTTGGGAGACCTTTTTTTGTGTTTAGTTGTCTCCAGAATGCGACGAGATAATAAGCTAAACAAAAATAAAACACTTCACGATTGTCTTGGTAAATATAAATACATACATTAACTGTTTATAGTTTTGTGGGTTTACGATATATTATTTAATAATACTTTGTAAGATAAAACGCGTTTAGAACATAAGATCGGAAAGTGTAGAACCCCTTTAAATATACAATGTTTGGGAACTGTTGCCATGGATACCTTACAATTATTACTTTTGACAAAGTTTAAGATTACATGTTAGAGAAAAGTGCATAAAATATAAAAAATATGGTACGTTATTGAGTACGTAATATATACGTAGATATATTAGACTTCAGATAATAGTAAAAAATATTTTTTTAGATACTAAGTCGTTCAAAACCAGCAAACGATGGTAGGAGTGACAGCAGCAGTTCAAACAAGAGAATGTTTCCAGAATTGGAGGATTTTCTTTTGAAGCGAGATTATTTAGGAGCGATTACTATGCTTGAGGTTATGAAGTATTTATATTTTAATGAAGACATATGTTTTGACATGAATAGTAAATCGATATTTTTAATACTCTAGATAGATTGTGTTGTTATGTTATGAACCTTTACATTTTTTTTTTAACCCTCTATGGGCCGAATTTGTGTGTTAAATTAAAAAAAACTGTGAGAACGAAAAATTAGAAATTATAAACCTATATATGCAAATAAAAACAATTTTTGGCGTTTAAATAATACTAATTCTGGTTGTGTTGGTAACGTCATAGAGTTAGATTTCTGCGCCATCTCATGAAATACGTTAAAATTATTTTCTAAAATGCCGATAAATTCATATGTGACCTGAAAGTTACACGGGCCCATAGAGGGTTAAATTATATTTTTTTATTCCAGTTTCTTAAACACGAGGGTAATATAGATGTGTGGGTGAGCGTATGGTCTGCTTGGTGCTGGTTCCACCTCGGAGAATATAAACGTGCTCTGGATGTGTACCTCGAGGTCCAAGGTCGAGAGAAACTTGACGGGGCAGTTGCTGATAATATATCACTGGATTTAGCTGTCTGCTATTTTTATTTGGGTTGGTCGTCTTCTTTCCATAATATAATATTTACCAGACCACACAGCCTCTGAATAGATAGATTGTTGACTGTGGACTGTTTGCTGTTGTAATAAACGTTTTATTGTATTTAAACAGCAATTAATTTAGTTTCTTTCAGGAATGTATCAAGAATCTCAGGATGCTGTGGAGGAAGCTCCAAAATGTCCTCTTAAGGTTTGTTTTAGATAGACATGTGATTTAATTTTACATGTTTTTTCTGTTGATGTTTCAAACAAAATTAATTTCCCAGAACCGTCTTCAATTCCACCTATCTCACAAACTTGGTGACGAGGATGCTCTTATGCAAGCTCACTCCACGCTTCGGGACGTACCCGAAGACCAGCTAAGCTTGGCTTCCGTGCACTACCTTCGTGCACACTACCAGGAGGCTATCGATGTTTATAAAAAGTTATTATTGGAAAGACGGTTAGTTCCATTTTCAATATTTAATCATTATTTTTGTAAAAAACCTTATAGAAATATTAACATTTTACAGTTTTAAAAGATACGTGAATGATGATACGGATTGGGTGAAGATTTTATCAAATCTACCTAGGTATATCAAAGAATCTAGTTCTAAACTTAAGGACTCTGAATAAAATTAGATTAATATACTGTTACAAGGGAACTTCCCGGCCCTTCGGGCCAGGAAGGGTCAAAGGTCACGTATGAGGCTGGCACGTACCCTATTTTGTAGCCTGATTCAATAGCTTTTTTTTTATGTATTACACATTATTGTGTGATTTGTGGGTGATAAGTGATGCGCGTGCATACAGAGTCAATTAGCTCGTTATTATATAGTAAGGATATTATATAGTAAGGATGTTTTTCTAGCTTTACCCTAATATATTTATCGATTCAATGTCTGTAACTAAAGATTGAAACGACAATTCGTTTCTGAACTGCCAATAAGCGAGTTTATTAAAAAATTTAACTGATTTTCAATCTCGCATTTCTTGTTTTTTTCTCCCAAAGATGTAGGTTGTTTTTTATACTTATAGATATGTTTTTTTAGCACTTACATGGCGCTAAATGTGTACGTAGCTTTATGCTATTATAAGCTGGACTATTACGACGTTTCGCAAGAAGTATTAGGAGTATACTTAGCCCAGTATCCTACTTCGACTGTTGCTGGAAATCTCAAAGCATGCAATTTGTTTAAGTATGTATATTATTTATTATTATAATTAATGAATGTTCAAGTTATTAAAACAGTATTTATTTAGATTGTACAATGGCAAAGCAGCAGAAAGCGAATTAAAGCAAATATCATCGGAACAACATACGTTCGGTCAAGATCTTGTCAAACACAATTTAGTTGTTTTTAAAAATGGTGAAGGTGCTTTAAAAGTAAGTATCTATATAAGATTTCGATAAAAATATTTATGTATTTAATTGCTTTATTTTCCTTTTTACGTACAATGATGTACAAATTTATTTTAAACTTAATACTAATGTGATTAAACATTTTTATTATATCCTAATAATTAGTAAACTATGTAATAATATTCTGACAACCTCTTAATGTAACTAACAAGATATAAATCTTGTTACAATCCTTTAAGTATGTAAGACTTTTTAACAAACAACCTTTGATGTTAACTCGAGTAATAGAGGCGAGACATTTTACTATTTCTAGGTTCTACCCGAATTAGTAGACGTGGTTCCAGAAGCAAGGTTAAATTTAGCGGGATATCGACTTCGGCATCGGGAGCCGTTGGAGGCAAGAGCGTTGTTGGAACCTCTACAGCCCACTTCACCATTACATTATATACTACGAGCCGTTGTCGCTGTCCGACTTTATAACGAAACAAACGACGTAAGACCTTATTTTGTAAGATCTATTGATATTTTTTAACAATCATCAGGATTTTTATAAGTATAATGTGAGTTTGGTGATATTACCTCAGGAAGAGCAAATGAAATTGGCTCAGCAAAGTTTCCACATCGTCGGCAGCTCAGCATCAGAATGCGACACGATTCCCGGACGTCAGTGTATGGCGTCCTCATACTTCCTCGCTGGTCAGTTCGAGGAAGTACTCGTGTATTTGAACTCAATAAAAAGCTTCTTCGTCAATGATGATACATTCAATTTCAATTACGCTCAGGTAAATTTAATTTGATAAAGTAACAAATAGTTGTCTGTTGTATTATCTATCAAAATGTATGTACAGGCCAAAGTGGCAACCGGCTTCTACCGCGAAGCAGAGGAGAGTCTATTGGCTATTCAAGATGAGACCATACAGAACTCCTTTACGTACCTCGCTTGTCTTTGCCGATGTCATGTTATGAACAAAGAAGCTCATCTCGCTTGGGAAATTTGTGTCAAGGTGATTTTATTATTTTTGCGTTGGAAAAACTTCTGGTGACGTCCCGATCAAGGCACATGGTCACGTTTAAGACTAATTACGAAAAAAACCATCCCGTATAAACCAACCTAATAAACTAAGATGTTTGAGTTCTACTATTGAGGTATATATACTCGTAATTATCCAATATTTTTTTTATTTCTATTGATTCCGCAGTCAGCTGGCACGCCGGACAGCTTCGCTCTTCTACAACTTGTCGCAAATGATAGCTACCGTATGGGACAGTTTCTGGTGGCCTCTAAAGCTTTTCATATGTTAGACAGGTACTGTTACAAAAATAGGTACAAGCTTGTGAGAAATCAACAATATTTTTTTATAAATTACAGTTTGACAAGTACTTTAAGTTCTCTCTCTCTATATTCAGGCTAGATGGTGGTCCAGAGATGTGGGAGGGTCTTCGTGGAGCAGTGTGTGGTTGCGCTCAAGCGGCAGCAGCTGGAACACGCCCCGGTCAGCTGCGAGAGGCGCTCGCTCTCCTGCGTGGTCCCGGCGCACATCCACGAGCTGAACACATCGTGAGACCAATAGTACGCTGGGCGCATCAGAATAGGATACAAGTTTAGTTTTATGATGTGTGTTTTGTAGGCTTTAATAATAAACATTACGAGATTAATATAATATTTATTAAAAATTACATCATCTAAATTAATGATATATGTGATATTGATTTTATTTCCATAAGCTTCTGTATTCATTTTTGATCATATCTGATACTTTTTCACCAATCATCACAGAGGGCGCGTACAAGTTACTGCTAATAGGCAGAGGGATAATGCTTGCGTCTGCGACTCGTAATCCTTCTACTCCTAATACTTTGAGCTTACTGTCCACGACCTGCCCTATAGCACATGTGCCTATGAAATCGAATGCAGTGTTTATCATACAAAGACTGTAACAGTTCCAGTATTCCGAACTATCGATTTCAAAACCTTTACATCTTCTGTTTGTCAAATCAATTACATTGGCGTTAACATGCTTAAAGTATTCTGTATTCATAACTTTCAAGAAATGTTTGACATATTTAACATGATTTTCTAAGTCCTCCTTTTCAGAATAGTATCCCGTATATATTAATGGACTGCTTTTGGGGTTAGTGCTTCGTAAAAGAATGCGCCCTTTCGATTTCGGATGGAGATTGATGATTAGAGCAACGGCAGCACTTCTACCTTGGGCTCCATCCTTTAGTAATTCGCCCACGTCATCGTTATATTGAAAGTCGTAAGCAAAATACTGTATAGGCATGTTGGAGTCGTGCGGTAAAAGAAAAATTTGTGTCTCATAATCTGGATACTGTTGATACTTCTCTAAAGATACATAACCGATGACGATTTCAAACGGATGCTTATTAGGATTACGGGGCGGTATGGGGACACTGCTTTTTTCCATTTGTATGTACAATGGCACCAACACGTGATCTTGCAAATTACGACCAACAGGTAGATCAGCTAGAACTTTAATGTTTAAGGACTTCAAGTGTTCTCTAGGCCCTATCCCCGACAGCATCAGAAGTTTTGGGCTATTTATTGCTCCAGCCGAAATTATTATTTCATTTTTAGCATATACAACAATTTTTTTATTATTTTTCAGAATAATTTCGACTCCGGTTGCCCTTCTGTTCTGATCAAATATAATTTTAGTAACTAATGAATGTTTTAAAACATGTAGATTCGGACGATTTTTGATATGTGACAAATAGCAAAGTCCCGCACTTTGTCGCACACCACCTCCTATAGTGTACATCGGTTGCATGTATCCTTTAGATTCTCTGCCATTTATATCTTGAATTATTGGTTCTCCCAATTCTTCAAAGGCTCTGAGATATCCATCGGTTAAATTACTTAATTCTCTGGTAACGTTAATATTGCCTCGAGATCCATGAAAGACTCTATCCTGTGAGTTTAAAATATCATCGTCTTTTAAATTTTCGCTTTTAATAAAATATGGCAGTACATTGTCCCAGTTCCAAGTATTATCATGGGCGATGTCCGCCCATCTCTGGTAATCGTAAGGGTTACCACGACTGTAAAACATGTGATTAGAGCAGCTGGTTCCTCCGAGAACTTTTCCTTGTATCATGGGCATTTTTCCACCTTTATGGCATTGCATCGTATATTCATCGTTCTGAGAAGTATAATTCCAATCCATCAAAGAATGTGTTCCATATTGCATCAAACCTGGAATCTGTTAAAAATAATAATTAATTACATGACAACAATAATTGTACTTAAAAATTTATGTCGACGAAAAACTCGCGTCAAATTAAAATAAATCCTTGAATTTCCGGTAGTCCCGAGGTCATAGTTTCAATATTTATTTATTTATTTCTATATGAATTTTTCATAATATATATTTCATAATAAATCTAGCAATACATCTAATACTTTTACTCAATTTCACACGTTCACTGCTTATTACTCGCATCCGAGTGGGGAAGAGCCATAATAGCAGTGCTTCCCACTCGGCCCCGAGCATGCATCCCTTTCATTTTGTATAAGCTAATAAAGCGCTAGAGTTTGTGGCGAGTGAACATTTATTCGCGTGGCAGTTTTAAAATATTATCTCTGAATATTTACAAGACATTGCATCGGAGCATCACCACCAGCTTCTATTAAGAGCACGTTAAACGCCTTAATTTCAGAGAGTCTCGAAGCTATCACACTCCCAGATGACCCACCACCCACCACGATGAAATCATAGAAGTTACCATCTAAAATAATACTAAACATTTAAGAATGTATACTACATAAAGAAAACTGTGAAAGTAATACTACATATTTCAATCTGTGTTATTCGAATCCAGGAGGTAAAAACAACGAAGCAATTTACCTTACCATGCAAAAATTACATTTACTAACCCTTAACAGTCGCGTCCGGTGGAAACAAGTAACCAGTGAGGTTTAAAGATGTCATAATAATGCTTAAAGCACTTTGAACTTGCACGGCTTGCTTAATAACTTCTATTGTATCCATTTTTCCTAATCAAATCAATATTTTTAGTTTATTTAAATTCTTCATTAACGTCCAGTGTTATGAAAACAAGACATTTAAATAGTATTTAAAGTAAATCGTGTTTTTTTGTCATTTAAAAGTGTTTTTATTATATGTAATAAGTAATAAAAGAATATCACGATTGAAATGTTATGATTACAGATTATTATACCCAATAAAATTGCATGTGAATCGTAATTTTAAACTTTTCCTTAAATAATATGTATTTTTATGTATGTACGATCACGAAATATGTATTTTAGAATATATTATATATCCCAAACACATTCATAGTATAGAGCAAATACTAAACTCAACATTATGTTAATATTAATACATTTTGACATTTTTCCAACCCTCCGTAAAATGTTTTGTATTCGGTTAATTGAGCGGAGCGCTCTACTGGAGACTTTTTCGCATTCTTTGTCACGAATAGGCTCGAAAACTACTTGACGAAAGTTTATGAAATTTTGCAATCAAAAAGACACACATTAGGTAATGGTTTTTTAAAAAATGTGATGTCGTTGAAGAATAATCGTCAAAAAACTAATATCACATAGAAGTCAATGGGAAACGATGAATCATTACACTGGGCTCGCTTCGCTCAATATGCAAACGGCACCCGATATTTCGCGAGTGCAGCAAGTCGTATCGTCGGTCTGTTGGCGCCGCTAGCATTTTTTATTAATGATTATATAATCATCAAAGATGATCTGCTTTCTTTTCTTGTATTTTGGCCCCAACTAATAAAAACGACTAATTAATTAAAGCATCATATTTAGAAAAAGCTAAATTAAAAAAATAATTAAGTTTTACATCTATTTATTGATAAAACATATAACGTTTAATGTTTAATGTTTTTTCAATTACTATTTTTGTTCATAAAATAGTTCATAAAATAACAAAAATAATTGATATTTGAGCATTTCAATGGACAAATCGATTAACTCCATTAATCAGAAAGATGAGAAATGCAACGAAATAATGAGCATTGTTTTTGTCTAATTCCCTTTATTATATAAATTTATATAAATATCGTAGAATGCATAAAGAAAGAATAACCTAAAAAGTTATCGTCAGAAACGTTTCAATTTTTATGTGATTGAGATAATCGAGTAGGCAAGAGAAGATGTATTAAATTTTAACTCATTATTTTAAGATTTTATCAACAAAATAATATTAACAGTTCTATTATAATATATTGTTTGTGATTAAATATCATCATCATCATCATCATCAATAAATATGATTTCTTCTTCAACTTGTAAGGATTTTTCATTTAGATTTGTTCGCAAGTTTCTAAAATAATAATATTTAACAGGAGGAATTAATTTCAGTAGGTCCATCATTTTCCTTTTTCCCTCATTACCTTTACCTTTAGGATATATAAAAGGCAAGATATAGTATCTGCATTCCTTAAACATTATGGTGTACCTGCCACAAATTTCCAATAAATTCTGAATCTTCATTATAGTCACATTCGAGCTGTATAAGGTGCTTTATCCAACGCATTTTAAATTAATTTACTAGAAACCCAGTTCAAATTCAAATTCAAAATATCTTTATTCAAGTAGGCATTTACACGCACTTTTCAATCGTCAATTATTACGATACAAAAAAAGGTCAGTGTAGTAAGTCCGTAAGTAAGCTACCACCGGCTCGGAATGCTGCTCTGTTGAGAAGAGCCGGTCAGAAACTCAACATTTGCTCTTTTCAAAAGATATATAACAATAGGTGATGTACATTATAATATAAATACTGCAAATGATTCAACAACTTAAGTTCCACATATTTCAATCCACTAAAAACTCTTGAACGTTATAATAAGCTTTATTTAATAATAAACTTTTGATTTTAGATTGAAAACTAAAAAATGTAAGGTCTAAGATATCTTGTGGAACTTTATTATACATGCGTATACTCAAACCCATGAAGGATTTATTAACTTTTTGAAGACGAAACTTTGGCGTCACGAGTTTGTTTTTATTTCTCGTTTTTTATATAACTATTTAAATTTTGACGTATATACTCGTATAATATGTTATTAAATATGTATTGCGAAGCGACTGTAAGAATACCGTAGTAACTATTGCTTTTCCAATAATTATTAAAATTTAGAAAGATTTTCTGAAAAGCTTCGTGAGTCATTTGCTTTGCATTAAATAGTGCTTTCTTTTGAATGTTTGGAATACATCGTTCCAATCATCGGATGAAAATATATTTTTATTTTTTGTATGTCACTCAATAATAGCAAAATCTGAATCATGATTCAAATTTATATCCACATACCAAATATTTACTTTATCTTTATTATGATAAGACGGCACTAGACAATTCAATTATAATTCAGCGCAAGGTATTGCATTTGAGTTGTTGTGTATTGAGAGTTACATAGTTGTCAACAAATTACTTTCATAAATGGTATTAATCAAAATAATTAACACAAGAAAAAAACTACCTAAAAAACGACCTGACCATTTTAAAAGTATACTACTAATATATAATAATTGCATTAGTACTAATTTCTAGAAAAGGCTACTACTTCTATATAGTAGTTTTTATAAAAAATGATAATTTAATCGGTACGTTTTTTTGGGTTTAAAAATTGGTGTATTTCAAGGGTGACTTCGAGGCCCTTCATTGTTCTTATCTTATTTTTACGGTCTTAAAACGTTGATTTATGTTAATGCTTGTTTTTCAGTAATAATATATGTTATGGTTTCTTTGTATTCGGACAATGCGTTGATAAAGAATCTTAATTAAATAAAAAATGAGGTAGCAGACGATTTTTTTTATAAATATGTGTTAGCTCCTTTCTTTTCTTGATTAACGTTCGGTAATTGTTTTATATACTTCAGAATGAAATAAAACTTTAATGTACAATTAAAATAATAGAAGATATATATATGTTTGTTTTTATCAGGAATATTTATCTCACCTAGAATTTAAGCCTTGATATTGTGATATTGGTATAATTTTAAAAACAAATAATCCGTAAAAATTTTTAGATTAACCGTAACACTAGAATTATACCTAAACGTAAACATTTTAAAGCTCAATATGAAACTTTTGATATCATTTGTCAAAATCCAGCTAAGAATGCGATAGACCTGACATGTTATGAATAAAAAGAATCGACTCGCTTCCAAACGTTGAATCACTGTTAGTGTAATTTAAAATTAAATATAATCCCAATATAATATTTCTTTAGTTTCCCTTAAAATCGTAATTTATAATTGTCGAATAGGACTGTTTTCTGTTAAGGCTTTTCTATGCCAAAATAAAAGTTTTTTATTGGTAGTGAATCGCTACAAATGTCTAATTAAAGTATTGATCAAACAATATATTTATCAAAGTTCCTTTAAGGATATATTACTTCGAATTTAAACAAAATAAATACATATACACTGAGAGGCATTCCAAGTGCTTATAAAATCATACTTTATTAGTTAAGTACAACTTTTTTATTATAAATATTAAATTGCAAATATATTATATGATAAAAACAGACAGACTGAATTAAGTAATTAATATAATATCATTGTTACTCTCTCTCTCTCTCTCTCTCTCTCCCTCTCTCTCGTGTCCTTTAGTGTTCCTATCGGTTCTTTAGACAGATAAGATATAGTATCAAAAACCACTACTGTACTAAATTCTCAGAATAAAACAATGAAACTAAATAATATTAAGTATTTATAATATTTTCTTAATCTTTATCTATTTTATTATTATTATTATTATTCATCTTCACGCCATATCCCTTGCGGGGTAGCCATAGACGACGGAGTGCCAAACGCTACGGTCCCTGCATACCTCTTTCGCCTCGGCCACAGACATCAACCTCTTCATACATGCCCTCCGGGGGGTCCTCGCGCTTTTTACGTGACCTTCCTCCAGTATCATAGATACTGTGTTTTCGAAGGTCACTTAAGGCCTCCCCCTATCTCTGTTACCGCTCACTTTACCTATATAAATCTTTTTTACCATTCTTTCATCACTCATTCGTTCGACGTGCCCAAACCACCTGAGCACGTTCTTCTTCATTCTCACCGTGACATCTTCGCTAGTACCTGCCATTCTGTGGATCTCTTCATTGTGGATTCGATCAGCTAGACTGACTCCTCATATTCTGCGAAGAGATTGCATCTCCACAGCATTCATCTTTCTTACATTCTTCTTCTGTGTTACCCACGTTTGGCTGCCGTATAACAGCGTCGGTAGCAAAACTGCATTGTGTACAGCCAAACGTGCAGCTATACTGACGTTTTGCCGTCTCAACAATGCAGTAAAAGTACCATTGACTCTGTAACCGGCAACAATACGCCTTTCCACATCCATTTGGTATCTTCCGTCTCTGCTAAACATACTTCCCAAATATACCACTTCATTCACTTGTTCTATTATCTTATCATTGACGTTGATCTTACATTCTGTTCTTTCTTCATTTCTTTCAAATATCAGAACCTTCGTCTTATCTACATTCAGGTTAAGACCATTAATTTCACACCCATCTTTTAGAGTGGTGACCAATGCCTGCAAATTGCATTCAGATGATGCAATGAGCACTGCATCATCTGCATATAGCAAGCAAACCTTAAGGTCACCTACTTTCACTCCCATGTCACTATCTTTCACTCCTTGGAGACAACTATCCAAATACAAATTGAACAACCAAGCTGACATAGCGCAACCTTGCTTAACACCCGATTGGATGTCAAACCAGGACGACATACCAGCTCCTACTCGCACACGGGCTGAGTGATCTTGGTAAAGAGACCTTACAGCCTGTAGCAAGGGTCCGTTCACATTGTATCGGGGCAGTATCTCCCATAACTTCTTTCTCACAACCCTGTCAAACGCCTTTTCCAAATACACAAAAGCACAGAAAACTTTTTGGTTTAGGGCCAAAAACTTTTCCGTGATCATGCGAAGGGAAAAGATCTGATCTATACACCCTCTTCCAGGTCTAAAATATCCTTGGGCCTCCCACAACAGCCTTTCAGATCTCTCTTGCATTCTTCTCGCTAAAATTTTAGCATAAACTTTACCGCCCAAGCTAATCAAACTGATAGCCCTATAGCTTGCACAGTCTATCTGTGAACCTTTGCCTTTATACAAAGGTACGATGACTGCACTTGGCCAATCGTCTAGGACCTCCCCGGATTTCCAGCATAAATTGCACAAAAACCAGAAAAAGTCCCAGACGCGTGGCCCACCATATTTGATCATCTCAGCAGTAACTTCACCTGCTCCCGCAGCCTTACCACATTTCAGACTTCGAATCACGCTCTCTACTTCTTCCAAACTGATTTCACAATCGGCTACATCTTGACTCATCATTACGCTGGTAGTCAAGACCGAGGCGTCCTCACGTTCATACATCTCCTTATAGAATTCCGCCCACCGCTGCAAAACGTGTGCTTGCTCAGTTAAAATTTCACCGCTCTTCGAAAGCACTTCATTCTACAGGTTACCGAACAACCCCGGGAACCACTTACTTCTCGCCAGAAAAGTTTCGTGTTTTCCCGGAAGTTGTTCGTCAACCTTTCATCCCTTTATCTCTCAGAAAAAAAAAAAAACACACTGAAGCAGGTGAGATGTATCTTTAATTCAATTTGTAGTCACAATAATTTTATTTCAATTAATTTATTTTATCGAATACTACATAGTTGATTCCAACGACTTTGTCTGGTGCTTCTCCAATTATACAAACGTGCCTCATTACCAAACCATTGTTGCGTTTTCCCTGACAACCTTCCAAAGTGAAATATATACATATTGACGTATGGCATACTATATCAAACGGAAATTAAGTTCCAAATAAAGTGTCAAATATCTTGACCCGTAACATAACCGTATAAAATATAAATATAATCCGACCACATAATATTATGTGAAACGAGATTAATTAGATAATGAGACAAAATAAAAAAATAAAAAAACTATATTTTGAGATATAACAACACAGCAATCAACATTAATATATATACCTACCTAAGCTGAGCAGTTTCAATTATTTCTATGAAATTTAAACTGATATTTATTTTAACACTAAACCTACCTACCTACAATTCTTGTGTACCGCAAGCCGTCAAATTGACCGGTATGTAAAAGTTATTTTATTATATAACGCAGGTAATAATGGAAATAAATGAAAGTAAAGAGTGTAGAAAATATTATATGCATATTCTAAGAATTGTCATGTAGTTTGATAACGATATTATAACGTTTGAAAATGTGTAAGTTTTACAAAAGTTTAAGAACGGTCAATTTGACCGGTACTTGGTGGGTTTAGTGTTAAACTAGTATATTTCCTTCGGACATGTCCTTACATGGTATATATATGTTACAAATCAATACAGTATGTCTGTATAACATTAACCTAAATGTATCGGAAACAAGTTGACATTCCCAGCCTCAGTGCAACCCATTGCATTGCCATCGATTAAAAATATTTAAGATACCTTCAGATACCGATCGCGGAATTCGTTTATTACTTCTCTTACATTACAAAATGATTAATTTTTAATTACTAATAAATCTCATAAATACGATACTCTAATATCAACTTAATACTATTAATTTCATGAATCTATTTCTCTTATTTATGTAGCCATATTTATTTTTTTAATTTGCGTATGTGAGTGGATATTAGTGCGAGTGTGAATGCCATAAAGGAGATATTATTAAAATGTATAAAACTTAAACTGATATGAAAAATTTAAGCATATTTTAATGAACATTGCATAGAAAATAGCGTATTTCAAACTTTTATTCGCTTGTATGTTCGTTTTTTTTCTTCTTTCAGTCCAAGTAAGTCGAAATATGTATTTTAATGAGTAGTTCTCGTTTAATAACTCTTCTACATGTCTCTCTCCCTCTCTCTCTCTCTCTCTCTCTTATAATATAATTAATAAACAGACACACCGTAAAATGGTTTTTTATTTATAAACTAAAGTACACATTATATTTACATTTATGTAATACAACGCGTCAAGATCAAATCCGTAGCAACAGTCAAGTAGAACTAAATAAATAAACAATAGGAGAGTCACATTCGGCGCGGAGGCGAGGTCATCGACCTTGTTACATCGCTGATTGGAAAAAAACACATCAAAATCATTCATATCCCTAAACCATTATTAAAAATACTAAAACAAAACACAAAACCAACATATTTTCAACCTATTCTACACAGCAGAAAACGGTCACAAATATTATTTAAATCTTTCCCATTCCAACATAAAATAGCTGATAAAACTATTAGTTTTATATAAAAGATATTATCAAATTGTCTGCTTTATCAGCGTTACTTATAAACCAAAGATGCAGTCATCAAGTACTGGTAAAACCCAGTTTGCTAACTCAACTCTAAGCGGATAAATCAAACGTTTCTCAATCAGCAATGCACCAAGTGGCTATATTAGTGACTAGCGCCAAGGGTGGCCGATGGAGCCAAGGCTGAGCTTGGCCACTGGAGCAGCAACGGCCACAGGGGCAGAGTACGCCACTGGGGCGTGAGCTATTGCGACGGGGGCCTGGAAAATCAATTAATTATATATATTATTAGCAATAATATTTTATATTCCTGTCAAAACTAAGCTATGTCAATGAAAGGCGTTTATAGTTTAAATTAGTATTTTTTCGTCGGACATGTCCTTTTGTATATATATTACATTACATTGTTTGCAGACAATACTTACAGCGTGAGAAGCACCGCTCCTCTCAACGACAGCATTGAATCCGTTAATTTTGTCAGCAGTGTATGTGACCTTCCTAACGTGGCCGTCTGGTTCCACCAGGCTGTAAGATCCATGGACTACGCCATCCTTGAGGGTTTCCTGAGCGTCCTTGTGGTCACCAGTCGATGGATCTGCTACGCCATACGCGTAACTGTACGCGGGGTTGGGGTCAATGGGCTCCGCGCGTACAACCTACCACACAAAATACCCTTATTTATATCAAAATTCAATAACATTAGTTCAGGATGACTTAACATACCTGGGCGACAGTTTTAACCACAGGGGCAGCGTATGTCTTGATAACTGGTGCAGCAACAGCCACTGGTGCTGCAACAGCTACAGGTGCTGCGGCGATAGAGTGTCCCAAGGAGATGTCACCGTACCCTCCGTAGCCCCCATACCCTCCGTACCCTCCGTCCAAAATGCCGGGCGCCGCCGCCACCACCGCGCACGCGACGCATAGGATAAATAACTGACAGACAAATCAAATAAGTTATAGCAAATACAATAATAATAAAAATTATATTATTATGAAATAAGATCGACAAATCGATCGAGAAATTTTAAATATAACATATAATATAGCTCTGGAATATTGAACATATGAATATATTTAATAATAAACAATTATATATACACAATATAATAAAAGTAAATCAAAATGTCGTACCTTGGCGAACATGAGTATCGCGTGCGCTTTCCGTGAGGTCTGAAACACTGTGTCAGTCGGAGTCCACAGCACGTATATAAATCAAGGCGGGATCGGACATTTGATACACTTTCGCAACCAAGGATACGACACACTTGCCCTACGAGAGGCCCTGCGAAACTATAATATATGGATTAGGGGTGTATTTAGTAATATTGGCCCAATAGTCGTTTGAACATATATAGAAGATAAGCGGAGCGCTCCATTGAATGTGGAACTTGCTTGGAAAATATGATGGTTGTTGATTAGTATTGTAATTTTATATATATTTGTTGTAATGTTTAAAAATAATTATGAATGTGTGATGGTGACTGTTCCTTTGCTCTTTTCCTGAGTATCAGTTCCTATCATTTGATAGCGTGCCTTGAAGAGCTCTTCATGTGAATTCCATTCTCCATAAAAGGCCATATCCTTAGTATTGCCGCAGGTTGTTGTGAATGTATCTTCTATCTCCGGAAACTTCCGAATTGCTTTTGGATCTGATTCTCCCATTTCCATTATTTCATTGCATCCACCACCTGCAATACCATTCCTACATCTGCATGCGTGGCGTTCAATAGTGTGATTCATTAACACTTTGCTACTAACAGCCATGGATATGAACTTCCTTTCCAGATCTATACGAGATGAATATCTTCAAAAAACAGCACTCATAGACAGTGCTCCGAGTGGCGACGCTCCTAGTAAACAAAAATCGTTTACCACCAGATGTCGCGCATGTCCGTTTGCTTTAAAAGAGAGATATATAAAAATATTTTATAATAGTTTTATAATAAATCTAACCACATTCAAGTTCATCGCTCAAGTAATTCATTATCTTGAAATTATGGCCAACATTTTCGAAAATAAAAAATATTAAGAGTTAAAAAGACCACATTCTAACTATTAAGCTATAACCAAAACAAATTTCGTCAAAATCCGTTGACTATTTTTTGACGCACGCAGATAAACACATACACGGACAAGCAATGTAAAATATAACACATTGATGTTCGTAGAGAGAATATATTACCACAATGCAGACTTTTTTGTAATATTTTTTTTATATTCATGCGCCATGCCCCTATCCATATTATAAAATATCAAAAAATAAAATAACCAAAAGTAAGGATATAGCAAAAAATTATAACAAAAATATTAACAAAAAAAGAAAAATAAAATATTTCATAAGTACGTTGTTTTAAAACAGTACAATAAAATAAAAAGTAAAAAAACAAAATTGTCGCTATATAGAGAATAATTACCTTTAAGTAAACTTTATCTTTAGAAGGCGACTTGTAATGAAAATAAAGAAAAAAAAAGAAATAAAAGTTTGTAGATAAAAAAAATCATTTAATACAAAGCAAAGTTACAAGAGTTTTTATCAAAAATAATTCAAGTTAAAAAAAACACTTCTATAATTCAAGTAATACAAATACTTCAAACTAATTAATTTATTTGCTAATTATTCTTATCATGATATAAATAAGGATATCTCTACTATCTTTCAATTAGTATTGTCAGTGCCTTATCGGTAAAAGCTTATTTAGACTATTTTTTGCTAACATTACATTAGAAAAGCCAGTCATTAGTTTTTATGTTAAAATTCTATAAAATTATGACCAATTTCCAACACAATTAATAAGCGGGCTTGCCTCAAATGATATTTCTTAATAAGGTAAAAGGAAAATCTACCTTTTAATAATTATATATTTATAATACTTCTGTATCAAATTAATACTGCCCAAGACTCAAATCCAAATAATTTACTAAATTGTAACTGGAATTGATAATGTTAATTAATATTGGATTCTCCGTGATAATATAAATAAAATATATGAATTAAATATAAAATAATCTATGAATCTATATAATTAATACTTAGTTGAAAAGATATAATTTGTCTGATGCAATGCGTCAGCCGATTGCACTTTCATTAACCGAGGTAACTCTTACCACAAACACATAAAATATAATATATACATGTAAGCAATATACTTTTGATCAGGGGAGGACAGGGACTTACTGCCTCGAGGCCCCCACAAGAGAGGGGCCCCGCAATAAAGATAAAACATACAAATTTTGAAGCGTCACGAAGTTTTGCGTTCCTTTTTTAGTTTTTAACAAGTTGTATTTGACTTTGACAAATTACTACTTAATTGAAGTAATTTTGTTTGCTGACAATAAAATGTAAAGAACTCGACAAAAAATATTTCTTTTATTTGGAAAATAATTAGGGGCCCCAAGGCCCCCACACCCAAATCCGGACATGATTCTAATCTTAATTATTGTTAATCGGACTTATAAATATAAGATATTATAAATCTAGTAATACTTTTTAAGAATGTCGCAACAGTTAATACATACATTTATTATTTATTTAATGAATAAATAATTAAAAAAATTAATAACATTTATATTTTATCACTATAGGACTCCAACTCCGGGAGAATTCAGTTTCTTAAAGACCCACGTTCGTTCCTTTTTCTTATTAATTATAAAAAATTCATAAATGAATATAATAAATAAATAAAATAAATATAATTTAAAGAAACTTCAGATATAATTTTTTCTTTGAACTTAAGTAAAGAAAAATGATTATAAATAGTACTAGAAGGCTGTTCTAATTAATCGAGTGTTTAATAATGAACCACAAATCACTGACATGCGCAGGCGCAGACAGATACGCGGGTTAGGCAACCGGCACACGATTATTTAGATTTAGACCTAATAGGATTTTAAACAATTTAAAAAGTTATTTTCGTATAATACTAGTTGTTGTCGGCGACTACGTCTGCTGCTTCATAAACTATTTTACATCAGTTATAATTTTATTATTACCACCATCTATTGGAAACTTATAAAACCTAACAGTGAATTAAACCGACTATTTATCAAAACTTAAAATTCCCAATAAAAAAATAAGATTATTAATCAGGATAAAAACTATTCTATCTTTTAAGATCAATATATATCAACAAAATTTCATTGAAATCGGTTCAGTGGTTTCAAAGATACGAACGTTGTGACACGGAATTTAAATTTAAAGATAAATTTGTATAAATATATGTATATTTAATGCTTAAAATTTGAATCTCAGCCATGTTTAATATTTTTAGTTCTATTATTATTTAAAATATTTTAAATAATTATTAGGTGATTAGTAGTGTGCGGTCTGCCTTATAGTCAATGTGGGTCACCTTAGATATATAGCTATATTAAAACTATCTGGTCTACATAGTTGTCCATGTGTGAAGTTGTTTAAATTTCATACAGACCGACCGACCGACCGCGCCCAATCACGTGTTATATATCTATATCTATATATCTATTATGCAGTATATAAATATTGAAAAAAAAACCATTTATTTGAGAATACTGTCTATAGATTTAAAGTCATCTATAATAAAAAATGTACGTTAGTTATACAATACTTCATAGCACAAAAAAATAACAAAAAAATTACAAAAGGCGGGCTTAGTGTTAAAAGGCATTCTCTACCAACAAAAATGACTAAATATTAATAATAAAATAAAAGTGAAAATAAAAAATATATAGACAATATATACATACATATTTTATATATAAATATGTTATTATAGAAATAAAAAGTTTTAACAGATAATAGACTATTACTTAAAAATTCATCAAATAATTCAATAGTTATCTTAAAAACAAACAGACAATTTGCAAAATAACTATTCATATAACACAGGTATACCAGGGACAAACTAGTTGTAAACTTTCAAATACTCTTATAAACAGACAAAATAAAATTATATATATATATATATATATATATATATATATATATATATATATTGTAGTATCATAGTACCAGGTAAACACAACCAGTTCTTCGGAAGACATGTTTGATTCAATTTTTTCAGCAAATTTTTTATCTAAATGGTAACTTATTACAATTATATTTTGAATTATTGGAAAAATCAAATAAATATTACACTTTTAATAACTCTTGCAATATTTTTATTCAAAATTATAATAATTAACTTGAATTTTAAATTAATTATCGGTAGATATATAATGATATATATGTTATAGCAATGATAACAAGGACTGTATTATGTATTAACCTTTACATTAGAAAGGCTGTAACATATGCTGTTATGAATTATTATGACTCTTGGTTCAAGTTTATGTAAGTGGGACACACACACACACACACACACACACACACACACACACACACATATACGTATATATACATATATACAAACAAACACACACACGCAGGGACATGGTTATTGTTGTATTTAAAAAAAATGAGGTATATTAAAAAAACACGGTTCTAAGAAATAATTTTATTAAAAAAATACGTCTAAACCTACTTTCATGCGAACCATAATTCAAGTGGAATGAAAAAGTTGTCTGATACAATTATCGCTTATAACTAAAACTGTTTCATTTTAAAGCCAACATATATAAAAATCTGATGCGTAAATGTGAAATTTAAACAAAGTTCGTTAAATTTGGCACAGTTTAAACCAAAAATATACAAAATCTTCAGTATAATTAAAGAATAATATTCGAAAGTCATCAACTTAAAATCTACACTTCATATATTTACTAATATCACGTAACAAACATATATATATACTGGACTTATTTGAAAGGAACGTGCTAATAAAAAATAAAATAAATAGTTTAGAGTTCCCAAACTATCTTTGAATCATTTTGTGGTGTTTGAAAATTATTTTGTGACGATTTATTCCATATATTACAAATATTAAAATGCCCTAATTCTTACTCAAATAATAATAAATCTACAAAAATGCTTTAATAAATAAAGTTGCAAATCTCTGCCAATAGATGACGCTGTTATAAAACGCTTGTTATATTTCAGTCGCACAACTCTATCAACAGATGTCGCTGTTATAAAAACTTTTGTAACATGAATGTCGCTACTCTGTCAAGAGATGTCACTGTTATGAAACACTGTTGGTAAAATTACAATTATTTTTAAACCATTATGGACTTTGCTTTCATTATGTTAAGTATTATTTTCTATAAGTGTTGTCAACTGGTACTACACACACCAGCGCGTTTATATACACACATACAAGATAATATTCAGTACAATAAATATATATATATATATATTTTCTCAATACATTTTTAAACTGATTTTCTTTGGTAACAGTTTATTTGTACTTATTACATCTGATAACTATATTATAAACATATAAACACATAACATTAATAATATTTTACGTATATCTAAACTATGCTTTATTATTGAGATATTATGCACACGTCTTTATTTATTAAGTCAGAATGTGACAAAAAAAAATTGAGCCTTTTTTGTTGGAAAAAAAATTGCCAAAAAAAATATAAGGAATGTTAACATAATAAACTAATTGTACCATTATCACTGCCTAGTAACAGTAATCTATTTAAGGGTAGGACAGACATGCACGTCAAGACACCTTTAAACGTGTCTGAGCGCAGCTTAATGCTGGAGAAGGAAGCGTCCTGGTCCAGGGAGGTGTGGACTCCGATACGATTGTTGGTTGTTCCCGATATAAGCTCGTTGTGATAGACGGATATACAGTGGACAGGTTCCGTGCTGCCTCTGTGGATATATTAATAATAATACAATATAATTATATACACATGTACATGCTTCCATCACCCTCCATCCTCCCATTTTCACATTCTACATACATACATATAAATTACTAGAAATATATATATTTTGGGCAATTATTAACGTTGAAACTGATTAAAATTAAAATAAAATATGTATGTATGTGGAAAAGGGGGGGATGGGGGAAACTATCAAAAGTGTGTCGTTACTTGAGGTGCGTGATCAGTTCTCCGTCGTCGGTGCTCCACAGCGCGGTGCTCTGGTCCAGTCCGGAGCTCAGCACCCTGTGCTCGTCCACCGCAGACAGGCGGAGCACCTGCAGTGTATACATGGCTTATAATATGCTTAATGTATATTTGTGTGCAGAGTCATGTCTGTGTGCGTGTGCGTGAAGCTTGCGTTGGTATGTGTATGAAAAACTCTTGAATGTTATAACATAATTTATTTAATGATATACTTTTAAATTATATTTAAAACTGAGAAAAATAAGGTCTAAGATATCCTGTGGCACTTTATTATATATGTGCGTATACGTTTAAATGCACGTGATTATGTGCGTGTGTATGTACGTGTATGTGTGCGTGCATATTGATCACCTCTCCGTCGTGTGCCCTCCAGGTGGCACGCGGTGTGCCCGTGCGCGTATCAATCACGACCGCGTGTCCGCTGGCGAGTCCCACGCACACCCACGACCCACGAGGACTGACACACATGCAGCGGATGAACGTCGTGCCGCCGGTTATCACCTGAAACATAACGGACGTTCAGAACAACATATCACTTTATATATACATATGTATATATTTTATGGTAGAGGTGAGGAGTGAGCGGGTCACCGATAACAGGTTATCACCACCGCCCACCAACTCTAGCGCCATCTTGGATTCGCAATCGTTGCCGGCCTTGTACATATATATACGCCTCTCTCGAAGGCAACCATGTTATCGGATAGTTACTCTACCTTCAACTCGTACGACTGGTTGGTTGCTCTGGCGTCGATGACGCGCAGCGTTGCGTCCGTGGTTGCGGCGATGACCGCGCACGAGGGCCCCGGCAACGTGCGGACAATACTCACTGGGGTCTTGATGTTATCCAACTGGAAATAATTAACAATATATTTGTTATAATACCATAATGAAAGCGCCATCTGTTTTCGATTAGCGCTAAATATTTCTTTTACTTTCAGTGCTATTGTGGAACGTTAATATCAAGCCAAGGTGTAGAATTGTTATTTCAACAGTCAAGTCAGTGATAAGTCACACCTGTGACACGACGCTCTCCATGAACGGGTCCCACACGTGCACCACCGAGTCCGTGGAGACGGCCAGCCGCTGGGACTCCAGGAATGTCAAAGACAGCACCCCCTTTTTGTGTCCCGTGTAAGTCCAGTTGCATTGCGTGCTCGCGTTGCCGTCGCCCTGTTTAACAAAAATACTTTAATTAACGATTTTAAGGCACAAAATTTTATGTCATCTTACCGAATTACAAAAAAATATATATTAATTAGATTTTGAAATCTAACTTTCTAAATAAAGAGAAAAATTGTAATGAAACTACCTTCGTTGTCCCTTACCATCAGCTATAGAATAAGCGAGACAAAAAATATAAATTTGAAATTAATTTTAAAGTCTCTAAACTAACTCTTTAAATCAAGTGATAAATTACAAAGAATTTTATACTTCGTTGTTGTCCCTTTCTATCAGCTACAGAGTAAGAAAGATGTAGTCACCTGGTTTCTTAAAGACCACAACCGTACAGTCTTATCCTTGGAGCCGCTCATGAAGCTGTTCTCGTTGTCAAGGCAGTGTATTGATTTAACAGAGTGCGTGTGTCCCAAAAATGTTTGTAGTTTAATTTGTTTTAGGTTGAATCTTGTGTCCTTGTCTGCTCTTCCGATTTCGTGTTCCCAGTATATGAGCCAGTCACCTCGCAGATGTCTGAAGAAAAATGTATATATATATATATGTAAATATATAGATGTATAAATGTATTTTCACATAACGTATGTATTATGTTAAAGACCTTGACTAACAACTTTACAAACGTATCGACGCCATCTATTGTCAGTTTTGCAACAACTTCAATATATGCTTCACTTTAGATTAAAGATAACAGCAATAGGCAATGTCTTCTATCCCACTCTCTCACCTACATTTATGTTTGTAACGAAAAATACGTCACGAAAATTCTTAATCGTGACGCTTTTTTCGTTACACCGAGTTTCAAATTACAACGAGCGTAAAGAAAAAAATAATCATACCTATCATTCTTAATCCCATCCATTTTATACGCGACCACGTCAAACCCATCCACCTGTCTGGTCTCACAGACGTGGGATACGTCTATCCTGTTACCCACCAGGGTCACATTGGAACCGAAGCTGTTTGAGTTGGATAAATGTTCTAATACATCTTGCTTTGGCGTGGTATCCGTCTTCCTGTTTAACGGCTCGTCGCTTTGAGAAGAATGAACCTTCTCAATGTTGAGTGGTGTGCTGAAACAATATTTCAGTATAACACATATACATATAATAATTTAGTTGCACACATACATACATACATACCTTATGAAACGGTTTTGTCTGTACTTGGAGCATAGCGCACGTATTGTTTCGCTGTTTTTTAGGGAACGCTCCAGAGTCTCCATTCCGATCAGCTTCGAGAATGTGGTGTACGAGTGATAGGCCAGTTCCTCGTCAAAGACCATTAGGAGTTCTTCTTGTGCCTGGTGACGAGATAATAATAAAGTTAAGATATTTCTATTACTACTTGTGTCATTGCTATATGTCCAAATCTCTCTCTCTCTCTCTCTCTCTCTCTTCTATCATGTATTCTCAATTGAAACTTCTTTCTTTGCCTAATCTGAAGAGAGCTTCTCTTATAACTACTGATATTACCTAAGACTGTTGTCATCCTTCCCTAAAATAATACCATGACAATATTGTCATCTCTTCTATTAACTTTGCTACTATCAAAATACTTCACTCCGCCACACTGAAGTCCATTATTTTCCCTCTTTCAGCAGCGTGATCTATTCATCTATTCCTTTCGAAACCCAGCTTTCCACCGCGTAAAACATATTAAAAAAAATTTTTTCCTACTCCAGTCGGAAAACGGGTGTCGATAGCTCCCTTAAAGCCTATTGAACAACCGAGCCAAACCATCGAAAGCCGAAGGAAACTGGTAAAGGAGCTTTCATTATTTGGAAATCGAAATAGTAGGATTCAAATGTCATGATAACAAGCCAACAATTTAATTCATTTTTGTTGTGACTTTATCAGTCTGCTTTCAACAATGGCATTAACAAAACACAGGGACAAAATACAACAGAATGCCTTTTTTAGAATAGTGCCGCACGTGTACTCACGGTGAGCGCGGTGGCGTCCCATCTGTGGTACAGGGCGGGCGGCGCTCCTCCCTAATGAAACACATTTGTACTCACGGTGAGCGCGGTGGCGTCCTGTCTGTCGTGCAGGGCGGGCGGCGAGCAGGCCAGCTCGGGCAGGTCGGCGCGCACCACGCGTCCGTCCCGCACCGCCCACTCCGCCGTACTGCCGTCCCGACATATCTCCAGGAACCCCTCCAGCTTTAGGTCCGACGAGTCTTGTTCTGATAACTGAGACAGGACATGTTTAATCATTCTTTTATATTATTTATAGGACCAAAATAAAATTACAATAATACGTACCTTGTCAATATTACTGTCATCTTGTCTAGGCCAGTTATCAGTCTTTCCGGTTGCTTTATCGAACGCCAGGAAAAATCTACGATATAATACGAAATATTAATTTATTAATAAACAATTATTATCAGATTAAACAATACGTACCTCTGTAAGGCCGGTACGCACAGGTGTTTCCTGGTCATCTCAGGTCCGATACGCAGAGCCACAACGTGCATAGCGTCCAACAACTTCCTACTGAGAGCGCTCCGTGCGGGCGCGCCGCTGGGGTAAGCGCACCTAGTTGTAGACGCTAACCGTAGCGCTGGTTGCAGTATTGATTTTAGAAACGTATCCTGAAATGAAAGTAGTGGGGTAAGCACACAGTAAAGTTGAAGTATTGAAGTATCCGAAATATAAAATTTAATTAATACATACTTTTATGAAATGACAAATAATATTTAATTTATCGACCTGTAATTGTTCCATGACCTTGACGTCTGATATGAACGGCATCAAGTACTTGATGAGTTGCAGACACGCGACCACTCCGCCCTCTAGCGGCGTCGAGAGGCGACGGCGACAAGACGCGATTAGTTCACCCATGTGTGGTAAGTATTGAAATATAATCAGTTGCTCGCCGTACATGGCTGAAATAGGATTTTTTTTATTTCATTTACAACTTGCTGTGCCATGAATTATATGAAATGTGTTTTTAAATATATAAATAATCTCAATTACTCCTTATAACTTCAGTATCCGCCAGTGAAAGTTCTATTAAAATCTGTTCAGCCGTTTCAGAGAATAAGCGGAACAGACAGACAGCCAAAGAAATTCAAAATATTTTTTTATATAAGTATATACTTTCATAAGTATTTAGTATAAAGTTAATTTGGAATTACAAACGGACGTTTAAATTATATATAGATGTAATTATATATATATATATATATATATATGTGTGTATAATATAAAATGAAATATATTTTCTTACCAACAATAGTTGTCAGACATTTTATGACTTTTATGGCATTTTTATCACCAACTACCTTGCTGTTAACAATTGATATTTCATCAAACTCATCCCTATCATCACTTTCCCATGGTGCTAAGTTGTCTTTACCGATGTAGCATAGAGTCAGCATCTTGAGCAAGTTTCTGGTTA
The DNA here is from genome assembly GCA_918358865.1 of Melinaea marsaeus rileyi. Taxonomy (NCBI): domain Eukaryota; kingdom Metazoa; phylum Arthropoda; class Insecta; order Lepidoptera; family Nymphalidae; genus Melinaea; species Melinaea marsaeus. Next base: position 2,205,370 of record OU911089.1, read on the forward strand.
TATACCTACAAGTCAAAACCGGACCCAGCCTATGCGCCAACCAGATGAGACTTTCAGAACTCATATCGGATATTTTATCTCCCTTATCTTTTGAATACTCTTCCCTCTCTTCGTTTATCTGAAATGTACTAAAATCTTTGTTTTCTGGATCACGTTTCAGTTCCAGACTCTTAATCTGTCGGACGTGACATTCGTTCCTGGTTTCTAGTCCTTCTGATTTTGATATTTCGTCGGCAAAGTGGAGATAGCTTGTGAACATTGGTTTTGGTATATCTATTGTTGGGGATGTCAATTTATCTGTCTGACTTTCGTCCCTGGTGATGATGATTGAGTTCGGTGATGATATGAAGAATCTCGACTTCCCCGGTGATGTATCCGCAGGTGATGGAGTTTGTGATGCGTGAGATTCTTTTGTCACCGTGTTTGAATCGTTTGAACCGGTCGGTGATTTGCTCCTGCTGCTAACACTAGGATTTCTGTCTCTTTCTGTCTCGAAGTGGAACAATTCGTTTTCACTTCTACTGTCCTGGTCTTTCTCTTTCATAATTTCCACTTCTGAAATACTTTTCTCTACACTGGGCGTGGCTACGTGTTCGGAGCCATACGAAGTGTCTGGCGAAAATATATCAGTTGTGGTGGTCAGTGCGTTTTTGAGATTATCATCAGAGTATCTTGGTTTTTTGTTCATTATAACCCGATTTAAACAAAGGTGTCCAGGAGATGGAACCTCAGTACACACGTCCTTATATCCACCGATGGCTTCAACCAAGTGTTGGGTGAAATTCTCCAAGAAGCACTGAAGGCCAAGTCTGACCATGAGTTGGAGTAGAAATATATGATGGTAAAGCTTCACGTACTTCTGCTTGCTGGCCAACCCCGCACTCGTGATGACGTCCAAATCTATCATTTTGTGTTCAGACTTCTCATACACATAATCGTCATCTTCGTACAGATTTAAAATATGCTTCAGGAGTTTGGCCTTCGTCTCTTCGGGGCCCAGGGCTTTGCTGATCGTGTCGAACAAATGCCAAGCCGCTAGGACAGAAGTGTCCTTATTCTCCAATAACTGTATGTAATGCTGAAGGAATATCTCCAGAACATTGAACTGGTTATCATTAGCGACTCCAAGAAGCATTCCAAGGTGTGTGATGCACGCTTGTATTTTACCTTCCGCTGTTTTCTGAGTGAAATAGAGTTTGGTTTTATCAATATTTTGGTATTTCTCGCATTGTGTGCCATCACACTCATAGGTGTATAGAAGTTGCAATTCATTACTGGTCAGCTCGTATTCGTGTAAAGTACTCAGAAGGCTGTATAAAATGCTGAAACTTTGCGGAAACGGTATTAAATGTTGCATTAATAAAGGCTGTAGTAGTTGTGACGCGGTCGCCGGTGGCAATCCTTTGTCTGTGACAACTTTTTTGGCAGAATCTTGCACTCCAAGTTCACTCCTGAAGCTCAGACTTGGCGGATCAACATTCAATAACATGGAGGCGATATAACTGACACATTTGGGCATGTTATTGAAATTATACTTCAAAATGGTTCGACAGCTGGTGTATCGTTCTACAAAGTTCTCATTACTTAATCTCAATGGACGCATGTTAGTGTGAAGGAATATTTCAACGATGAGGCACCCAATCACTATCATATCCTGTCTCCTGCATTCTGTGATGAACTGCTTGTAAACAGCTGCATCAGTTGTGTATCTGGCGTTGAACATTCTATACTTTCTCTCCTTTAGAACACTTTCTATGTTATTTTGATTGAACTTCCTCAGGTATCCATGATCGTAGGACGCTTGGAACATGTGATTGGTGAAAGCTGTCTCCTCCGATCTATTGGTAGCACTGGCACTGACACCTGTATCTTGCTGCACTGAACACAAATTTAACACACTATTTTCCTTTCCACCATTCTTATCGGTACTGAAGAAGCATCTTATACGGAAATTGTCCAAGGTCTCCAAGGCTTGTATTGATGCTGTAGGGTTGAATTCCTTTGGCAGGTATATAACATCCTTGCCGTTCTCTGAGCGCTGGACTTTGTAATGCCTGGAGTGTGATGGAGCTCTATCACTGCTCGGAGTCTCCTCCTCCTGTCCCTTACATAGGGATCGAGCTCGACTGCTACTTTTCTGTCTTCGGGAACGCTGAGATGGAACAGCCAAACGAGATACATGCTGTGGAAGGCTACTGGACTCTTCTTCATCAGATACTTCATCTGAACTGTCGCGGACGGATTTTCCTAAAAATACATATTTAATAATTATTACGTATTTATTTCTATCTTTTCCACTTTGAATGTATACCAGTGATCAAATATAATCTCACGTGCATCCCTATGCGCGGTCCACCTCATCCTGAGCGGCGCGGGGGGAGGGTGGGGTCGCGGTCGGCGGGGAGGGTGCGCGGCGCACAGCACCTGGACGGTGCCCCCGCGACGTGTTCGCGAGTGACCGTCCACTAGAGAGAGACACACGTTCTTCGCTTTCACCGCCGATGACCCTGACAACCTGGATGGACAGATATACAAATATGATTTTTCTTTATCCTCTAAAATCCAATACTTGTATGAAATTATTTACTGTGATAATAATAAGTATTATGAACGTCACTATACTTGTAACCAAATGTAATATCGATCCAATGGTGAAGATTTTCTGAAACGTGAGCGCTCTCCAGGGCCTCCCTGTGTTTGGTTATGAAGTCTTCCACGCATGACGCCCATGTTGGGATTCCAAGGTCCTGAAAGTCGCAGTCATCTATAATAGACAGCCCTAGTCTCAGGCAGTCGAATTTGCAAAATACAAGTCAAAGTCATATTTTTATAAGTCAAGTCATAGATATTTACAAAAGTCAAGTCGAAGTCATACTTACACAAGTAAAGTCAAAATCATAATTACAAAAGTAGTCAAAGTCACATTTACAAAAGTCGTCGAAGTCGAAGAAGATTTTTACAAAAGAATATTTCTTAACAAAAGTCTTCATACAGACATCAAACATGGGATGAAATTATTATTTTTTATATGTTTTTAAATATCTATTTATTGATTTAAATTAAATAATTTTTAATTTCTAATGAAGTTTTTGCCATTTCAATACTGAGACAAGCTTTAAATGATTAAATGAATGTTTAATCAAAAATAAATTATATTTTTAACCAGACCAAGGTTAAGTATTGTATGTAAAGTTTGTATGTGTATTAACATACACACAAGAAACTGATAAGTGTAACCATAGTAACATGATATGGACGTATTAAGTATTATGTGTTTGTCTTATCATATTACATTGTGTTTTGTTCCACTTGCATATCATTAACTAAAACTGAAATGTCTGTTTGTAATACAAAATTAACGGCGTTTAACTAAATGCATTTGAAATTACTTACAGTACTTATATAAAACAAAAAAACACAATTTTTTTGTCTGTTTGTTGTTCCAACTAATCTCTGTAATGGCTGGACTAACTTTCATAGAACTTTTAATGGTGAATAATTGATGTTATTGTACTTATATAAAAAACACATTCTTTTTTGTCTATTTGTTGTTCCGGCTAATCTCTGAAACGGCTGGACCAACTTTCATACAACTTTAGGCGAATTGTTGATATTATAAGGAGTAATTTAGGCTACTTTATTTTAAAAATGCATATCACACGCGAACAAAGTCACGGGGACAGCAAGTTAATAGAATAATATTGTTTATGCAAATGTGAGTTTGTTTGTCACCATTTCACACCTTAACAAATCAACCGATCATTATAAAAATTAGCATTCTGTCACGGATAGAGAAAAGGACAAGGGATACTTTTCATCTCAAAATACAAAAGTAATATAGCAAAGCTTACAAAAGCTAGTCCACAAAATGTTTTTTTTATTAAAAAACATTTCACACAAAATATAATACAAATAAAACTCACTGGTAAATCTTCATGGCTACTCTTGAACACGGTGGGATCTGTGTAGAACTCCGGTATACACTCGTCTGGTGTCCACTCCTGCATCCTCTGTATTGATGCCGGATACTCGGCAGGAACCCACTTATTACGCACATATTTACAGAGTATATCTTTAGGAGTCCTGGAAGACATTATTAGTCTTATTCTCATTGATTCTAACGAATATAATAATATATTGCAATGAATCAATGATAAAAATAAACAACTTTTGGATATAACTGAGCCTGTAATGAAATGTTTACCTGCGAGCCAAGTATACATAACAAGTGATGTCGGAGAGAGCATCGGTGACATGATGAGGGATCTGTCCATTGCAATCCGTGACTTCATACGTCATGTCTAATTGACGATCACCCTTGTTGAGGCGGTACTTGGACTTGCTAAGATCTCTCCAGTTACGGCCTAGAGTTAGGAATATTTACTAATTAAACTGTTATGCTGCAGCTTTTATATATAAATGTTTCAGATTTCAGAAAATAACATTAAAATAATTTAAATAAAGTGTAACCTTACCACATCTTGAACTAAAATCTGTAACCCAAGGCACCATAAAATGGGCTTGTGGATCATTAGCTGACCTTCCAGCTAAGACGTTTAAGTGCAACAAGTAATCCAGATTCGATATCCTTCCTCTCACCCATAGCATACATAATTTCTCTAATTGCACAGCATCACTACGCCAACACCAGTCTTCTCCTCTTTTTTGAGGATTCTGGTTTACAACTGAAGTTTGAGCTGAGGTCTGTTTGTATCTATTCTGCTCACAAATCAATGCCGGATCCAAACAATGAATGTTATTAGTTATTGGTGGTATTATCTGCAGCCACAAGTCCTCAGACAAATATATATCTCGCAAAGTAAGTGTGCCTAAACTCAGGCCTCTATCACATAACGCTTTTGATACATTTAATAACTGGTAGACAATAAACATACCTCTCGAATAGGTCCTATCTATTAAATTGGGACTAAAATTTAAACAATCTAATAAGTTGTTTTCATAATTACATCTATATATAATAAAGTAGTTATTGTCAGTTTCTAAACTGAAAATTGCAGCTAATAGATTTACATGAGTATCATAAGATTTAGAGGTGTTTTTATTACCAATATCTTTGTAATCATTTAATTTAACTGTGTCCGATTTTACTTTAATTATGTTACAGCCATACAATCTAAGTATCATTTCAGATAAAAGCTGGTCGTGTTCTAAAAGATTTACTATAGTACTTTCTTTAATACTGTCATTATTCTGACAATATTTTTTATATGATTCTTTCCATAAATTTCTTTGGTTACTTTGTGATACATACTGGAGTAGTTGCGCAAACGTGAGAGGCGTTTCTACGTTATTCTCATTCAATTTATACCTTGGCAAGGGTAACACTTTAGAAGATCGCTTCTTTAACACCTAAAACATACGACCACAATGAATATATAACAAAAATTTGGTAGTTTTACTTAATCCACTTATTTATCGTTAGATACCTTAATAAATATTTTTTTCCATGGATAAGGAACACTTTCACCAGCTTGTAAAGTAAAATCTACATTATTTACACTAATGTCTACTTCTATATTTTTTAACCATTTTCTCAGCCAAGTATTATGAACGACGACAGCGAATAAGTTCGATGTGGCAGTGGTGAATACATTTTTACTGTTTATATTTAATTCATTAACTATATCTTCCATTGCTCCTCTAATGTTCTTTGTTTTGTTTTATTTGAGATTATCACTATAGCTTTGACGTTTAAGTGATAGTCCGTCATGACAATTGACAGATACATTTTAGTGATGTCTATTCAATATTCGTAATGATGTACTTTTTCTTAATATTATATAATATTATTGAATTAAATTCTTTGTCATTTCCATTAATTATTTCATTTCATTTCGTTTCTACTAAAAGTTGTCAAAATTATAAAGGCAAAATTTTGTTGAATGTAAACTTAACCATACATATTACAAAACAAAGTTTTTAACAGCTGTTTATTTGTGTGATTGTTTTTCTCAAAAACAAAACAGATTTTTGTACGTCTTTTACTAAAAGATAGTGAAGTTCTTGAGGAAGGTTTAAATAAATAATAAAAGTACATTACTGCATTATGTTAAATGACTGAAATCACGAGTCAGCGCTCTTTATGACATACCGGACCGGCTTCCGCATCGTGCCCTTATTATATAAGCCGGCAATGTTATGTACAACTTTACAACGAAACCGCGGCTTAAAGCTAGTTCACATTATAAGGTAGAAATTAAAGCAGAGCGATTTCTTAAATGAATACTATTTCTTTTTTTCTTAAAAGTGACTACACTTCTAATTACAATTTTACGATCTCACTATGAATGACAAAGTTCGTAATTTGGTGAACGATTGTTTGGAAAGGGCATAAAAAAATACGTAGTATTATAAGAAAAATGTAATAATATAAAAACATCAAAAATATAGACTTTCATAACAACTAACAGCTTTTATTGGTCCCTTGTCACTTGGAATGCATTTTAAATGATTTTACTATCATCTTTTATAAGACCTTTTATAACATGTAATACAGAAAACTGTATAAGTATAACATTTTATAAAAATAAATTGATTTTGTTATTCTACTTTTCCAGAAACCCTCTTTGTGTAACATTTCCATAGAGTATCCTTGTAAATAACAGCTTGAGTCTCCGGGCTTTTGGCTGCTACTATGCCCCGTCCTACTACTATCACATCTGCTCCATTTTCCAAAATAACTTTTTCAGGTGTATTATATACTTGTCCAAGCTCATCCTTGGAACTCTCCAGCTGTACTCCCGGAGTGAGTTGAATGAAGCCAGGTTCCTTAAATGTATCCTTTTTCTGACAGACAAATCCTGTTATTAGCTCAGGGTATTTCGCTGCCATCTTCACTGTAGCTTCTGTATACTCAGGAGTTATAAGATTCCCCTGAAAAAATGGTCAGTTATATATTGAACAATAAAACATTATTAATCTTAAAGTGAAGCATTACCTCGCTGCTCATTTCAGCAAGTAAGAATACACCCCTGCTCTTATTACTACTAGCAGCATTAAATGCTTTTAGAATACCATCTCCAGGTAAAGAGTGTGAAGTCACACAATCCGCCCAATCACAAACTTTGTACAACCCTTTTGAATATTGTAATGATACTGTATGGCCAATATCTGCATATTTTCTGTCCTCAAGAATGAGAAAGTTGAATTTTTGTGCCAATTGTTTCAAATGCGTCACAAAGTTATCAGAGTAATCCTCAATAATGTCAATGTGTGTCTTCACTAAGCACACATGCTCACCAACATTTTCAATCAAATCAAGTATTTTAGTGGATGAAGTGAGATCCACAGATAAACATAAATTAGTCTTTTTCGTGGCCATGATTGTAAATAATTTTTTCGCAATAAGATTTGTTGCTAACTCTGCTCTTTTCTCATATGGAAGTAGTGTTCTGTCTACAACTGGAACTAAAATGATAGAAAACATATTAAAATAAGTGTTACCAGAAATGAATTAAATTTTGAAAGAAACTCACCAGATACAGGAGCTTTCACATCATTCATGTAGTTGATTACATCAATGCCCACTTGTTCAGTTATTTTCTTGTTGGCAACCAGAATTTTTATAAACTCCGACATAGTGAACAGTGATTTTATCTGTACATTATTCGAAGCTAAATTTTGTCTACCATTTTGTTCTCGGTCAAGTATTATAATAGCCTCACTGGCTACTAACCCTTCTCTTCTTAAGTCGTTAACCGTCTCCATCACACTGGATCCCGATGTTACAATGTCTTCTATAATCAAACATGTATCTCCTGCCTTATAGTGGCCTTCTATCAGCTTTTTAGTGCCATACGCTTTTGCTTCTTTCCGCCGCATAAGCATAGATTTGTTCGCTTTTACTCCAAGCAATGTTGCTAATGGTAAAGCGGTATACGGAACACCACAAACATGATCATAATTATTATCTTTAAAACCAATATCATAGAGTAAATCAGATATCATCACCTGAAAAAGAAATAATTATAAATTCATTCAAACATTACAATTATTCCTATAACTTGATTGTTATTGAATATGTCGTACCATAACGTCCGGGTAGCTAACAATTACGCGTAAATCAAAATATACAGGTGTTTTTATTCCACTTTTAGTTATGAATTCTCCAAACTTAACAGCATTGATTTTAAAAAGTTTTAGCGCTAATTCTTCAAGTGTTTTTTGGTTACTCATTTTCAATAAAAGTTAAGAAACGTATTTAAAAAAAAAATTACACTTAGATAACTTAAAAAAGTAAAAAAATAACAAACTTCACTAAGACCTAACCTCAAACTAAATATCTAATAAAAAATGTTTAAATCGCTAATAGGTATCAAACACTCGAGGTCTAAAATAAGGGACAGTTGACATTGACAAGTTATTTAAAGTGTTGTAAGTTATGATGCTCATTTTTCTATATTAACTCACTGTTTTCTACAAATCCATGTTAACGGACTTCAAAAAACTTATTGATGAATGAAAGCTCTGAATTAACTACCTGTAACAAATACAATAATGTATTAAACTTATAATAATAGAAACTTATAATCAAAAAAATTAATAAAGATAAACTTTTAATCCACTTATAATCAATATTTTTGAACTTATCACAAAGTGTACAACACTTCTGTAATTAACATGGCAGTGATGGAATTAATAGACGCATGATCCTACTCATACTTGATATCGTAGTACCGGTTTTATGTGATATTTTTAATTCCTCTCTTAGCTCTCTTAGTTTCCCTAGTATCTGGCAAAAAGCTTATGTTATTCCCATTCCGAAAGTCTCTCATCCCACATTGTTTTCTCACTATCGACCCATTTCAATTCTTCCTTTTCTTTCTAAGGTTCTCGAGCGCATTGTACATAGTCAATTGTCTATTTTTCTTCGCCTAAACAGTATGAATGAAAAGTTTTCCCAATATTTGCCACTTACTACCGGCGTCCCTCAAGGTGGTGTGCTCTCTCCCCTTCTCTTTTCTATATTTATTAATACCGTATCAGTTCTTATTTCTTCTTCTTACCATATTTATGCTGATGACTTACAAATATATGTCACAGGTAATACGGATAATATTAAAAATGCAAATTCCTTAAATCAAGACCTTAATAAAGTCTTTGAATGGAGCAACACTTTTGGGCTTACCGGTAACATCAATAAATCGCAGGTTGCTGTCGTAGGATATCCCAAACAAATTTCTAAAATTAACTGTAACCACTTAAGCCCAGTTATCTGGGATAAAACCAGCTTAACTTTTTCTAGCACTATAAAGAATCTTGGATTATTAGTTGACAGTAACCTTTCATGGGTACCACAGATTGAAAATATTAGCCGAAAAATCTATGCTACTATTGGTTCCCTACGACGTTGGAAACATCTGTTACCTAAAATTGCCCTAGCTAATACCCTTCTTCTTCCGATCATCGACTACGCAGATACAGCTTATCCAGACCTTTCAGAGGTATTGCTCAACAAACTCGAACGATTACAAAACATCTGCATTCGTTTCATCTTCAATTTAAAAAAAATCGACCATATATCGCAACACCGTGCTCAGCTGGGATGGCTACCCATAAGGGAACGACGAAACAGGCATCTTCTATCCGTTTTATACACCATTCTCTTTCATCCTTTAACTCCTTCCTATCTTAAAGAGCGTTTTACATACTTTGGCTCACAGTCCCGTTCTCTTAATGAGTTGAAATTGAAACTACCGATATATAACACACACACTTATTCTAACTCTTTTTCTGTAAAATCTGTAAGATTCTGGAATGCTCTTCCCTTAGTTATTAAAAAATCTCCTACTTTATCAGTTTTTAAAAATCGTTTTAAGCAACATTATCTATATATGTAAAGTATACATTTATATATATACAAATATAATTTAATATGTAGGTATATAAGTATATATTATGTCTAGTATAAGTATGTTTATCATCTATGAATTTTAATATGTATCATCATTAGCACTATCCCGTCTGATCTCTTATTGTTACTTATCTTCAAAGGTTGTCTTTAAGAGATCACCTTAAGCGATAAGACAGCCTTTGCACGGTTTATATTTATGTTTTTGTTTTGTCTATTCTTGTTATTTATATTATACAGTGCAATAAAGTGTTATATAAATAAATAAATAAATAACATTTACGATACCGTGGGGAACTAATATTAATATATAAATTACTATAAATATATATTTTATCATAATGCCAAGATGGAGAATTACACAACAAAGTAAATTTTATTAAAGTTTACTACATTCTCGTAGATTTAGTGATACGTAATGTTTAACCCTTTGCACCCGAACCATTTTTTAGTATTGGTATTCAGCTACCCGACAGTAGTTTTTATTAAAAATTGTAATACATCAAACATAAGAATTTTAAACAAAAGTAGTTTATTTACATGTTTTGTTTTTACATTTACATACTACAAACATAATATTTTAATATTAAATTTTATAATTTTCCTCAGTATGATATTTGAGGAAGCACTCTCCAAGGTGTATCCTTGGTTTCTCAGGACATGTGTCACAGTAATACACCGTTTCACGTCTTCCGTTTTTCTTTTTCGTTCGGTCAGAGCACACTACAATCTTTTTTTTTCCTTTTAGCATCAAATGTAGCTTACCATTTAATCGGATACTGTTATCGGTAGTTGCAGATGTAGAACCACGGCCAGCTCCACGGAGTTGTCGATAATCTCCTTTTAGCTGATTCACTAATAATTCACTTAATAGAGCACCAAAAATTTTGCTACGATTTTGCCAGAAACGCTATAGTGTTCAGACTGAAGGATCTAAGTGTCCACCATCTGATATAAACCTAATTAGTCCCGTTTTCCTAGACAATCTATCCATCCATTAATAGTTTCAAGAAGCCCGTCTCCAATAATCTCCGCTCATAACAATTCGTGATAAATATTTCCAAGAAGTCCGTCCCAAATAAATTTCCTTATGACCTAAGGTGAAAACAACAAGACCGGTCTCCCGACAAGACCGTCCTAGTTATCCTGTCATTGAGTAAACATCGGGGAATTGTAAATAAATTTTTCTGAAATAGAAGTATTAAGTTAGTAACATAAAAATTAGTGTAGGAAAAGCAGATTTCAATAAAGTAAGAAATTTTTATTAAAACTGTTTTTTTTTTTGTGTAAATTAAAAATGTAACTACTAATGTCGCACCTAGGAAAAAGATTACAATTTGTGCACAATTTAAGGTACATATTATCATAAATAGTAATGGCGCCTCTCAGGCGCCGTTCGAGTTGTAGTAAAGAATAGGATGGCGCTTGAGAGGCGCCGTTCGGGTGCAAAGGGTTAAGTACTAAATTAAATAAAATGTAAGCGTAATGTCAGCAAATAAAGTCTTTTTACTTTTTCAACTAGTTTGAAGCAATAATTATTCTTAATTAGATTTCTATTTGTGAAAGGCTTAAGGAAGGTCATTAGGCGGAATGTACTCACTCCCAGTTCTGCCAAAATTAAAAAAAAACATGATTTAACAGGTGAATATCTTCTTGTAAATATCAATGCATGGGTTTTTTAATTCTTTAGTAAATATTTTATTCTCTTCTTGTTTCAAATTAAATGGAATAAATTACTAATAAAAAAAAATTGTAATAAATGTCCAAAACTGTTGTTCTAACACTTCTTTATTTACTTTCTTTTTAAATGATCTTAAGTATAAAACTGATCAGAATTTTACCTGTTAATTCAGACGGACTACAATTGAATTTTGTTACTTAAAATATTCTAATCATAGAATATTTTAAGAAACAAAATGTATAAACATATCTTACTTGCCTTTTTGAGTAAAAAGAAAAAATCTTTGTTTCAAAACTATTTTAAAATAAAAAACAATAAAAATCTAACATTCTCCCCATCCATAGGTGAGAAATAAGTATAAAAATATTAAACTGAGATATTTGTATCAAATAAAACAACAGATATAGGCAGAATGTATATTTTTTGTATATAAATTGCAGTCCATTTCATACATTAGTCTAAACACATTTCTCTATTATGTCGGTTATTATTAAATTGGTGTTCTAGTCCTTTACATACAATTCGTTCACAATCAACAAAGTTACAAATGCAATACATTTGAGGCTGACACGCTAAAACATTTGCAATTTTTATTGCTAACATAATATGAAGCAAATTATTCTAATTGAGATTATTATAAGTGGACATCACTAGCCGAACCCATACACTAAGCAACCATTACATGGTTTGAACAAGAAGTTTTTATATGCTAACTAAATTTAAAAATAAATAGGAAAATATATACAAACTCAGCCTCAAATCATTTAATAAATATTGTGTCACTTAATGGCACGAGCGTACAGTTCTTTCAAATCTATCGGTTATTACAAAATATACTATTTCATAGTAATACTTATAAAAGCTTAATAATCGTTAATCTTAATATTAATTGTATTACCGGATAGGAACAAAACAAACATATTACATCATTAATTGTCAAATAAATAATACATCTATACAAAATAGTGTGATGATTCCTTAATATTATGGACAAGATCAGGCAATGATTTTCACGATACAGTCCGTCTTTAAACAATTTGAGTGTAATTAGTATTATAATTTCATAGATGTTCAAATTCAGTCTTCCGTTACACTCTCAAAACATTATATACACAATATAATTAGACTAAACAAAAATATATGTATTAAATTCACTAAATACCATAGTTGAGTCCCGTTAACGATACTTAAAATAATACATTACAAGTGAAGTTGGTAATAAAAGGTACCCGCCCTTTAGATTCATATTAGTCAATCAGCTTTATTATACATTGTTAAAACTGTTATACTACCTTACTTATTCATACATTTATATATAATTTACTAGTAATCTAATATCTTCACTAGGCATCATGAAGACAGTATTGGACTAACACAGATCAATTAGACCGAGTACGGATACTCTCCGAGATAGTCTATGAGGGTATTAGGCAGTGGGAGCAACCTGTGCTTGGGGGCACACCACAGTTTGGGAGTGAGGGGATTGGAGTCGAGTGCTTTGTGAACCGCTAACCGAGCTGAATGGAGAAGAGAGGGTGGTGATTGCCTCAACGGTGTCTTCAGAAGCACCGGTGAGTGTGGACAACCCTCTCTATCAACCCACACTGTACCGGCTGGTCCCCTCTCACCGACTCTTGTGTAATGTTGAACCAGTTCCACAACACATCTGAATTTTGGCATGTACCTGGCAAGGGGTCGATCACAGTCTAACCTGGAATACCAAAAAAAATTTTACTTTAACTATAAGTTGGAGTATGTATGTATGAGTATGGTATCAATAGTCCTGACATAAGTGATAGGTATCATTTCAAAGTTAACAATAAATAAATAAGTTACACACAATTCCATATAAAATATGTTAAGAGCAGTGACAAAGAATCCTTAAAGTAAACAAAAGTACACCACAACTGAATTGATTGAATAATATTAGCAGTAAATCGAGTTGCAAACAATTACATAGAATGAAATCAATTTACTTATAAGGGATTATAATTGTTGGTATGTTACTGAGTCACTGTAGGCATAATATTGTGTATTATTTAATAACTTTATTAATATTTTTAATGAAACCTTATTATTTTAAATATATATTGAGTATTTATAGTATTTATTATCTAAAATGTTCACAGACTCAGTGGCAGAGTAGTAAAAGATAAGAAATTGTATTTGCCTCTAACTATAATTAACTATAATGTTATACTTAGAGTAAATTAAATAAGATAAAGAACACTCTGTTTTATTAAAAATGTATGCTATGTGATTAATTTCAAACTTAACTACAATGGTATCATTGTTGTACATACCTAAAGGAACCTTGCTCGTAATGAAGTCGTACTGACGTTGGTCCTCTCTCAGTTTGAACAGACAGAGAGAATATGAAATTCCTGTCCCCCGAATCCCTTATCACGAAGGCTCCTATACTTGCATCTTTCAGTAAACTTCGAGCTCCCTAGAATAAACAAAATTGAAGTTAGCAAAATGTGCATAATTACTTGAAACAAAATTTGAAGACTATATATAACACTTGACATAACGAACCTGCCAATCAAGATTTCCATAATACCACCCAGAGAGTCTCAATGCCCTAAGGGTGTCCGCTAGCCGTCTTAGCTCATCATTGTACGGTGATGATATCAGCGGTGGTGATGGAGCTGCGTATAACGGTGAATGTGGCAAGTAAGTGGGCTGAATCATAAAAGGTGGTGTCAGTGGGCTGGCTGGGTTCTGTGTTGTCTTTGTATGAGCCAGTGACACTCGTAACTGGTGTCGGCAGTTGGGACAGCAAGCAACTCCTGTCGACCAACTGTTGAGCGGCACCCCCACTTCCACACAAGCATCTGGAACAAAAGGACAGATAGGTTATAATAAAATCAAGATATGTATATAATATATAGGATAATATAACCTGCACATTGAAATAATATCAAGTGAAAGTAATATTATTAATAATGTCATACAGATATACATTTTTTTTAATACTAAACCTTTATGGCACATGTTTCAAATTTATTGAATCCTACTACAAAATTATTAGGTAGATATTAAAATCTATTTATAAATATTATACAGGAAATGTATGTGGTTTTGTGTTAAAATAGTTATTAGAGTTTCCAGGAAGTTAAATTAATTATTTATATTAAAGTTTTGTTCTAAAGATTACATGAATGTCTACGTTTCCACAACCAAAATATATCATAAATAAATGTATAATATATAAAAATAAGTATATTTTTAAGCAAAATTACAAATAAACATAAGGATTGTAAATTGTTAAATTACAGCTTACTAAAAAGTTATGAACCATTCAATTGTAATAAAACTAATTGTAACTATCTCATAGTAATTAGAAGATTAACAAATAAAATAAAGCTATAAGACATTATTATTATTATCAACTTTTTATTCCTTATTATAAATAATAAAACAATGATCACAATAAAGAAATATTTGGCAGTTTGTTGTGTGGTTCTTCTCAGAGCAGGACATATTATAATATACTTTTGACATTACTTTATAACTCTTATCTTATTATAGTAAAATATTCGTTCATGATAACGTTATCTCAAAAAAAGTCACAAATGCCGTAATTAAGTGTAAACACTGGCAGATTTTATCTTAATGTGTGTAGTACTGAACATATTTAAGATAATACGAATATCTGGCATAAATTTATCTTTCTTTATAATGAAGTAATTATGAGTTTGATTGAGATTTGGTCATAAAATATTAATAAAACTCACTTTGAGGATTAAGTCTCGTCGCTATCGTCATATTTAAAGGATATAATTGTTTATCCCTCCTTTCAATAAGGCACATTTGGCGTTCACTATTTGGTGGTGAATTATTTAATCCACCAGACTCGTTGCAAGAGGCCAGGGTTTTATAACAAATTCAATAAAAATATCCCACAAAATGTTATTAAATGTCAAAGTACACAAAGTAAAGTCTCCACTAAAAATTCACAGAACGTTAAAGTTTCTGAATGTTGATTAATTCCTAGAAAAACGATCTAGGTAAATGTCACACGAAAATAATTGTTTCCATAGCGGCCACTGATTTTTGATTATTCTTCCTGTCACTTGTCAATCGAATGTTATTTAATATACTAGTTTAGAACAAAATAATAATTATATGAACACATAACGCGATATATAATAAACTTTATAACTTCAGCATTAATAACGACTGAATACACCAAGATCAAAAACCGACTGCGATTTTCGAAACGCGGATTCTGAATGTTGAAGTGGGAATCGGTGAGGACGTTGCCGTGATCGCGTGCGAGCGAGACAGATGCCGAGTGAAACGACACAACAGATATGAGCGTTCACTACTTCCGAGAATTCATTCAAACGCCAACCAACAATAAAATCATCTAGTTATCAAATCATTTGCTTGCTATCTTTATCGTTTAGCATTATTTAAACACGCAATTCCATGTAATATTTAATAATATTGTATAATGTACATAAAACCACATGCGTCTTATAATTGAACAAGCAAGGAGTTTCATTCAATTATAATCTCTTTAGAGAACTAAAGTAAATCCATAAAGGTTGGATATCATTAATTTTTTTTTTTTAATTACGGGCATTATACGTTTGTTGCAACAGATATTAGTGAAACTATGCTGTATGTAGGTAGCTAAGGTTGTGCGTGGTTTGAAACTGACCTAGTGGTCGGGTCAGTGCTCGATTAGGAGTTTTATTTATTCTACGTATATGGCTATTAAAGTTTGCTTTACGAATCAAAATCTACGATAGCAGAATTTGTTACTTACAATTACTTATATAAATGATAGGATAGTTTTTATATTATATATGAACATAAAAAAGATTTTTTTTAAAACTAAACTTTATAAAGGTCCCGATTACTTAATGACGCCTCGGAACTAAAAATTAAAAATTGTAGTTTATGATATAAACAAGGAAAAACCATGAAGTTTTTGAAGATAAATTTCTTATGTCCTTAAAAATTCATTTTGAGGATGCGAATGTTGCCAATTAAAATTTATAGGTAGCAACAAAATAAAATTATATCTTTGAAATGTTTAAATCGTAATACAAAAGCAGGTGTTCGAAGTTCAATTCGTATTCGAAATTCGAACGCGCCATAGAAAGCGAGTTCCCCGTAGCGCGATTATATTTGGCGTTCCGAGAATCCCCTACCTGCTTTCAGTCATGAGCCATCTGCCGCTCGAGCGGTTGCCTCCATTCGACACGCAGCTGTCAATGTATTGTTGAGTTTTGGTTTATAGGAATTATTACGAATGTCAGATAAGGGGAATTTAATTTTCTATAGCTTATTTCGAACATCTGTCCTGTGGCATGTGGGTTAATCAAATTTATTATTATTATCAGAAATATAAAGTTATTATAGCTATATTCTTGAACTTCTACTCCGGGTTGAAGTGGAGAATGTCGGTCTATCAAATTAATTTATTCTGTATATTAATTAAAGATATTTCTTAGATATTTTTATAACTTTATCTGTTTTAAACTCTAATTGCGTCTTAAAAGAATGTAGCATAGTTAAAATATTATTTTTGTACGTTCTAGGTAAAAATTTAGTTATTTGCATACCGTAAAGCATGTTCCTAGGTATTATATATAATGTGATATTTATATATTTTCCAAGTGTCAGGACTATTTTGATACCATACCTATCCAAGTAAGCCCTTCTATAAAGATACTCGAACTTAAAAATAAAACTACGAGGGTTCCAAAGGCGCCCTGCTCTGAGGTCAACTCAGTTCACAGAAATCACACTCCAATTTCAATGTGGGATCACATTATTCTCAGAATACCTTTTTATTTGACCCAAGTTTAGATACTCATTCTCGGAATTAATATTAAGATTATTTATTGATTATGTATTGACAAACGAAATATATATAAGACATTTTGATCTGTATGTAACAATAGACTACATATATATATATATATATATACTAGTCGTGCTCTGACTGATGACTTCGTTAACGCGAAATATGATTTTTATAATTTATATACGTTAATTTACTGTAACTCTAATATATCTGTTCTAATTGGTCCAGCTACAGACAGACAGATAGAGAACATTTTTTTTTAATTGTTTTTTTATGTACGTACCTTATGCATATGCATTTAGTGAAAAGCTGTTAACATGAAATTACAAACGCACACATCAATTTTATATATATGGATATAAGTAGGTATATAAGTACATTGTATTTTATGATTTCTTGTTAACGATCGTAGGTGTTAAATTTCGATAGTAATAAACAACCCATGTTTAATTATACCTACATTGTCTAAATGTTAAATAAAATAATGAACAGATTCATCGAGGTCTCAGGTTCGAGTCTGTTGATGAATTATTCATAAAATATATTTTCTATAATAAAAATTGTTAACATTTTTGTAAATATAATTCAAGATTATCAAATCGGCTACCGGTTATGGCGCCATATCAGTGTTATTTACATTAAATCGATAATTCCAAAATATCGATATAACGATAAATTGATTTAATCTATCGGGAATTAACCTTAAAAATTGTATAAATTCCAAGAAAATACAAAAAAATCGATTTAAAATTTAGTTTGATCGTAAAAGTTTAACGACTTTTCGATACAATAACAAGATTACAAACCAAGAGATGATTATTAAAATAAATATGGCATCCATTACAGAATTTATTTATTAAGAACAATTATCGTTAATCATATTATTACTTAAATAATAATACTTATTTAGCTGTTAATTTTATCACTATTTACTTTTAAATTATAACATTCCATATTCAAATTTGATATGACTACGCTGACTTATTTTAATTATCGGCTGAACAGAAACGAGCGGGAATATTGACATTCCATATTTAAATATAAAGCATTAAGTGACGTCACAATGGATGTGTTTGCATGTGTGAGTATTCTATATTTGTTATGCTTGTGTGCGTACTGTGTTCTAATTTGTTGAGTTTTAAATATGTTTTATTCTGTTGCCATGCAATTTTATTGTAATATTATTTAATATTACTGTTCAGCAATGTATTATTTTAAGACAAAAGATACGCCCACCTTACCTTTGGTGTTACTGTATTGTTACTAAGAGGTTTTCTTGAAATTCTTGAATGACGATAACATTCTAAGAACAACTGTCTTTTAAACGTACAAAATAAAATGGCGCTAATTTATTTTACTTGGAATTATGATTAATTTGTGACTATGAGTAATTGTAATGTGATAAGTGTCGATTATCCCGATACACGATAAAATACATGTTCGCCAACATAATGATATCAAATTGTGAAACATGTTTGAGAACTTAATAATTTTGAATAATAAAACCTTTTTTTATTAAACTATAATACTTAGCACAATGCCGCGAAAAAAGTTGATTCTATATATGAATAAATTATTTATATTTTTTTGCATTTTGGGTTTATAAGTATCTTGTTTCTGTTTTAATATATGCATATTAATACTACATAAATAAAATCTTTTTATACGATCATAGTTTTTTTTGTCTTTAATATTTAAATAATATGCAATTAAAGTCTTACAAACGCAGAAAATCTTAAGCTTTTAATATCATTTAAATATATATATATATGATAATATAAATTAGGCCAGAGTTTATTATAAAATTTCCTAAACTATTTTATAGGTTCTCAGAACGTAATATAAAAAGGTTAGTTGATAGTTGCGTGAAAAGAAACGCAATGAGCTCGTGTATTAATGCCGCGATACTAGGAAAGTACGCGTCATACCGTACAATTAGTTTCTCTTGAAGTGCCGGTCCTGACTTAACTGACTCACGGGCCGCATACTGTCGGTCCTTTGTTTTATTTTTAAACGGCCTTGTGAAAAAACTTTTTTTTTTTTTTTTTTATATATACGGTCTATTTTTATATATGGCCTGTACATATTTGTAAAATATATGTTATATGTACTGACTCATCTTTGGTACTATAAGGTACAAACTTTAAATTTGGCGATTCTTTTCGCCGATTAGACGTCAGCCAAAATTTATCTTAATTTTACCTTTGGGTTTTGAGGGGGCGTTAAAAAATTTTAAACGTCCCCTATTGCTTTTATAGTTATAAAACTTTTCCAGGATATTCTTTTCAATGTTAAACATTACCGAGAACGGATTTTATAAAATTCCTCCCACAAAGGGCAGTGGAGTTATTAAATTTAAAAAAAAACTTTTAATCTATGCATTTTATGTCTATAGTTAGTATAAGTTTTATAATATTACAGATTATTTTTAATTTATTTTTCTTTAAACATGACTGCTGTTTAAGGTCAAAGATGTTAAGTAAAAAAAGACCTAATTTACATAATACGAATATATATTATTTTAATTAACACAATACAAAAACCGGTTTGAGATTGGGACATCAATAATTATATTGTAACGCGGCTACCAATTTCTGCTCAAATCAATCAAGTGAATTAAAAAAGTTCCAACACAGACTGCATGAATATATTCCTTTGCCTGTTTTTCGGTGAATTTAAAAATAACAATGTCACCAGTAAACACGACCATTTTTATTATGTCAAATTATGACAGTGAAAAATGGCGGGATTACTAACTGTAAAACGCACTCCAAATACTCGAATACTAAAATAAAATTCATATTTTTACAAAAAATTGCTTATATTAAATATTCTAGTGAAAGAAACAGATTATTTATATATATATATTCCAAGGAGTATAATAAAAAAAGTTTGTATTACAGATGAAAAGCAATTTAATATCCCGGCAGCGTGGTTTTGTTATTGCGATGAATTAGCGTTTAAAAGACTACGTGGAAACCAATTCTGATATTCCGAGAATAACCATATCGATAACCATTTTCGCGGGCGGTTATAAAAACAATGTTATATATTTCTTAGAAGGACTAATAAAATTTTGCATTAATATAATGACTTTGGAATTTATTGATTATTCAATTAAAATTCACCTGATAATTCGTTACTATTTAAGACAGATGTGACAGGTGTTATACTATACATATACTATATACTACTATATATATATATCTCTGAACGGATATTAAAAATTCTTTTACATGCCAAAAGTTCCTGAAGGACTTTGAAAGTTTGAAAATAATATAATTTACAATAATGATAATATTTTGTGTAACATTGATCACAATATATAAATCAGGTGAGTTCGTCGTGTTCTTCTCAGTGTGTTTGAACACTCGTAGACTTATTACAAGTTGTAGTCTTTACAGGACTTATTATACAGGATGGGCCAAAAATTTTTGCAAATAGCAACACTTGATTTCTCCAAAACCGTGAGAGCAAGGAGCGCGCGGGTGGCGGGGAATTGTGCGTCGTTTAATGCAATTTTAGTCACGATGGAGCGCTTCACGGGACAACAGCGTGCTTTTTGCGTAAAACAATTTTACAAAAACAACGATTCCTACGTTACTGTACGACGCCTCTTTAGAGTTGAATACGGATTACAACGTGTAAGTGAGTATCCAAGTGTTAATTTAATTAAAGCTTGGGTTAAAAAGTTTGAGCAAACGGGATCGACAACGAATATTAAACAAACTGGGCGACCACGTTCAAGAAGAAGCGAAGAGAACATTCGGGAGGTTGAAATTTCTGTAAGGGACGATCCAGAATCATCTACGCGTAAGCGGTCGGCGGCTCTTGCTATACCAAGAAGTAGTCTGCGGCGAATCTTGCATTTGGACCTTAAACTGCACCTATATAAGCTTCAAATTGTACAGGAGATGAAACCAAACGATTACATTCAACGCAAGTTATTTGCTGACACTATACTGGAGCGATTCTCTAGCCTTGAGAATGTATTGTTTACGGACGAGGCCCATTTTCACATTAATGGTCACGTAAATAAACATAATTGTCGATATTGGAGCACGGAAAACCCTCACTATAAACACCAAAAGCCTCTTCATTCACCAAAAACGACAGTGTGGGCTGCCATATCCGCAAAGGGCATAATCGGTCCATACTCCTTTGAAAATAATCAAGGAAATAACGTAACTGTGAACTCAGTGGAATACGTGAAAATGTTGCGAGAGTTTTTGACACCACAGTTGCATGAATTTGAAGGATACAATAGCCGGACTTGGATGCAACAAGATAGAGCAACATGCCATACATCAAACTTAACTTTACCGGTGGTCAAAGAAATGTTTCCTAACAAATTGATTTCTCGCAGAGGTGATATCCCATGGCCTCCCAGAAGCCCGGACCTTACACCTTGCGATTTTTTCTTGTGGGGATATCTGAAGAGTCGAGTATACCTTAATAAACCGATGACCATATCCCAATTAAAAGAAAACATCCACGAGGAGATAGCCGCGATTCCTCGCAGCATGTGTCAACGAGTTTTCCAAAGTTTACGTAGTCGATTGCAGGAGTGCCAACGACGAGACGGAGCACATCTCGACGATGTCATTTTAAAAAAATAAATTTTAATAAATGATAATTACGTTAAATAAATCATAAACAAAATAACATTTGTACTTTTATTTCTAGACATGTTTCAAAAGTGCAAAAATTTTTGGCCCACCCTGTATAAGTATGTATCAATACTACTCACACACACATTTGATACATGAGTGATTGGTAAATAAACACTTCAATTCTTTTACAATATAAATATATAATTAAAAAGTAAATTTATTATTATTTATATTTTATATATATAAATATTAATATTTTTGTTGAACATTTTAATGATTTCTACGAAAATCGTGTGGTTCTTTTTATATGTAATTATTTTTTGCAATTATGAAATAAACGAGTTCCTGCGAATTTATTTAAAGAGATCCTCAACATTTTATATGAATATTTTATTATAACAAAAATATTATAATATTATTATATTGTATCTATATATATAATTAAAATTGAAATGTCTGTTTTTAATTCCAAATTGATTTTCACTAAATGCATATTCTGCATTCTGCATATTCATATTATGAAAGTATATGCGGTACTTAATAAAAAATAATTTTTATTTTTTTTCTGTCTATTTGTGCCATTTAATCTCTGAAAAGGCTGCTTTTTTAATAGGACTTTCACAACCGGATAGTGATGTTTTTAGGAATAACTTATTGCTTTTATTTAAAAAAAACATCTCGCAAACGAAGCTGTAGACATAGCTAGTACCTATATAATGATATATATTATTCCTCATTACATTTGTCTATACTAATGTGGTTAATTAATATGTAATAAATATTTGAAAATGAAACTAATAATTTATTTTGTGTTAAAAAATATAAAACTTTCACACACAAAAGGTTTCTTACACCTGGTGTTATTCCAAATTTTGATTCTCAATGGTTACTTGCTCCTGATTATATGTAATCTGATTGTAATCTTACCCTTGACCCAAAGCCCAGTTGCTATGCGAGGGGAATTATAAGGGTGAGGTGTAAACATCAAATCAATCATTTTAATAAAGATTTTCAAACTATACTAGCCACTGGTAGCGACTTCGTCTGGTTCATAAATTTAACACTAAACCTACCGACAAATCTTGTATACCTGTTCCTACCGCACGCAGTCAAATTGACCGGTAATTAAAAGTTATTTTATTATATAACGAAGGTAATAATGGAAATAACTAAAAGTAAAGAGTGTAGAAAATATTATATGCATATTATAAGAATTGTCATGTAGTTTGATAACGATATTATAACGTTTAAAAATGTGTAAGTTTTACAAAAGTTTAAGAACGGTCAATTTGACCGGTACTTGGTAGGTTTAGTGTTAAATAAATTTTATTAACACCGACATCTATTAATTATTATTAGGACAGCTTATATTCACTATATATTGACTATTTGTAAAACAGTGATCACTATAAAAAAACCCGGGCGAGTTTGTTGTGTGGTTCTTCTCAGAGCTTTTGGAACCCTCGTAGCCCTATTTTTAGTTGGAGTGTCTTTACAGCCTTATTTTGATACATACGATATCAAAATAGGCTTCTGACACTCCCATTTGATACACAAATGATCACTGGTATGGATTCAAAGTGGAAAATAAATAAATATAAAAAATATAATGTAATAATCCTTAAATTCGAAATAAAAATTAGATTAATTTTCGAAAAAAATTACTGTATCTTTTAAGTACAAAATTACATTGAAAACGGTTCAGTGGTTAAAGATTAACGCAGACGAACATCTTGACAATTATATATATATATATATATATATATATATATATATACAGCAGCGGCGTTAGGGCTACTGACACCCCGGGCAAAGATATTTAGGCGGCCTCTTGAGGAAATCAATATCGAGTATTTATTTTTTGCTGAACCAAATCATCTGACAGCCGAACATAGTTGTGAATACGGCACATAGAGCACAGAATTGAGGGTATACAGCGCGGAAGGCAGAAGGCCGAGGCCCCAGACCTCAGCGCCCCCCAAATTTGGCGCCCCGGGCCGTCACCCCATCGCGCGCCCCCCTAACGCCGGCACTGTATATAATCAAGTATACTTATAGTAGTTTCGAGTTGCCCTTGATAAAACTTATCTTAGAACACATGTTATGATATCTGAATAACGTATATACATACACACATACACACATACACAGACATACACATACATGTATGTGTTCTTAAATTTATTTATAAATGAAAATGCTTTCAAAGTTACCACCAAAGAATTTTCTGTCGGAAACAACAAGACAAATAGATGTGCATTCTCACACGCCATTTTCTTTTTCGTCGGTCGCGTTTATTTTTGTATTTATGACATACAAACGGTTGGATTGTTTGTGTTCATATTTATAGCTTAATATTTTGTGTATAATATTAAAATTAATTAATTTAAAAATTAGTTTTTAAGGCTTTTTATATAGAACATGTTTGAACATGTATAAAGTAGGCTACTTCAAGGTATGGCAGGTATGGCTTAAAAGGAACAAGATGTCAGCTCTTTTTTTTTTCAAATAACTTTAAAAAGTGGTGGTAGCTTTGAAAATAAAAAATTATAAAACTTACTTTTAATATACAATTTAATGCTTTACATATTATATATATATATATATATATATATATATATATATATATTTTAATTTTTAATTAATTTTGAATATATTGAATTATAATTTTATTTTCTGATAAGTATTTTAAACATTGTATCAATATAAAACATATGTATTGCTTCTAAGCAGCTCAAATATATACATACATGCCATGTATGTATATCTGTATGTCCGTTTACAACTTGTACTAAAAAGTTATTTATATTCTGAATCTTATATATACATATTATTATAAAAGTGTAAAAATAAATTCAATTAAGAGTGATCTTTCCAAAGTCATAGGTTCGAATCTCTATAAATTAAAAGGTGTCATGTTTTTATAAATTATGTATATATATATATATATTGTAACTTTTTGTATGTTTGTACATACATAAAATATATGTCAAATATAATAACTTTCAGTAATTTACCAACAAAAAGCAACATATATAGAATCTTTTCTATTAATATGTTTTTAATAATATTATATGTTAATAGATTTAATCAGTAGAAATAGCAATTTGAGTCGTTTATGACGTACCGGCCAGTGAAGTGTAGTTGAGCAACCTTCGCGTGTTCTCAGAACTTTGGTGTTGCGTTTCTTGGAAAGGCGCCCGTC
This sequence comes from Melinaea marsaeus rileyi, assembly GCA_918358865.1. NCBI lineage: Eukaryota > Metazoa > Arthropoda > Insecta > Lepidoptera > Nymphalidae > Melinaea > Melinaea marsaeus. The sequence goes on from OU911089.1 coordinate 2,230,567, forward strand.
GATTTCGTTAAAACCGTTACAAACAGATATAAAGATTTATAGATAATAATTTTGTTTCTATTTCTATTTTACCGTAGAGTGAAAGTATCTAGTCCATTAACAGGTGAGTGAAACCAATTGGTCGGCCATCTTTATTTTGTTTACACTTTTCTATATATACATATAAATAAATTTTGTATGTGTGTAATTCTTTATTAACCTTTCATTAAATGTGACAGTATATAAGGTACTAATATAAAAAAATCTGTCTGTTCCGGCTACTCTCTGAAACGACTGGACCAACCTTCACTGGCGGATACGAGTATAAGGAGTAACTTAGGTTAGTTTTATTAAGCGAACGAACTCGCGGGCACAGCTAGTCTAGAAATAACCTTTAGTTGCGCCTCTGAATGATGCAACGTCATGTTTACAAGTGTCCTTATCAGTGATATTATTATCAGTGACGTCATCACTTAAGCGTGGATAGTTCCGAAAGTGATCTATCAGTCTTTTTTGACTAGCTCTGTCCATGACTTTGTTTGTGTGAAATATGTGTTTTTAATAAACATAACCATATAACATCAGCTTCCAATGAAACTTGTTAAAATAGGTACAATCGTTTAAGAGATTGGGCGGAACAATCAAACAGACTAACAGACAACAATTATTATATATAATATATTATAAATAATATTTATGTAAGTATATACTTTCATAAGCGTTTAATGAAATCTGTTAATTGTTACAAACAGACACTTCAATTTCATTTATATGTATAGAAAAACGTTATAATATTACAAAGGCATAATAAAAGTATATTTCTGGAACAGTTATCATTCGTGCCAAGTATATCCAAGTATATCCAACCATATCCAACATATCCAAGATATCTTGGCCTCTTACATCAATTTATATATAGAAATTTAAAAACGGGAGCTCGAGGAATGTATTCGAATATAAACTCAATGTAAACAAAAATAGAGATCATTTTCGATTACAATAAAACATTTCAATTATAACAACCAGAGTTCGCAGTATTCTGCCATTGAAATTTTAACTAGTAAAGTTTCTCGGAAGTTTCTGATCTTGTATCCGTCCTACACTTGTCCGTGTAATCGGTAACAAAATGGCGGAGATAAACATTGATGAATTTACATGTAATTTTGTCTGTAACGAATTGTTTTAAAGGGTTTTTTAATTAGTTAAGGGCAGGTAAGATTATTATGTACCTTAACACTAAACCTACCAAGTACCGGTCAAATTAACCGTTCTTAAACTTTTGTAAAACTTACACATTTTTAAACGTTATAATATCGTTATCAAACTAAATGACAATTCTTAGAATATGCATATAATATTGTCTACACTCTTTACTTTTAGTTATTTCCATTATTACCTGCGTTATATAATAAAATAACTTAATTACCAGTCAATTTGACGGCGTGCGGTAGGAACAGGTATACAAGAATTGTCGGTAGATTTAGTGTTAAAATAAGCCCTTCTGTAAAGACTCCAACTTAAAATAAGGCTACGAGGTCCAAACGCGCACGGAGAAGAACCACACAACAAATTCAGTCGGGTTTTTTTAAATCACTTGTGATATTAATTAGTCCACGGGAAACACTATTTTTTGTCAAAAAATATTTCATTAAATGTAATCGTATTTATTTTTTTTTAATATTGGATATGATCGGAAAGGGAAAGATTAAAGAAACATTACCTACTAAAAACTACACAGTACCTTTGCCTATATATATATATATATATATATATATATATATATATATATATATATATATATATATATATATATATATATATATATTTGTTTGTTTGTAAAATTAACAGCTTTTCAATAAATGTATATAAAAATATATACATACAAAAAAAACCTTTTTTTCCATCTGTCTGCGTGTTCCGATTAATTTCACAAACATCTGGACTTTTAACAGTACTTTCGCTATAGCTCATATTATGAGTAACTTGGCTACTTTTTAAAACATTAAACGCAAACGAAGTCGCGGGCACAACGTATATATAATCACTCCTCGCATGTGTGATATTCAAAACTTATTACATAGGATCAATCAATCAGATATATAAGATAAAGTCTGAATCATTTCGATAAAGGTGCCATTTGTATATTTTGTTGGAAAAATACGTAAGAATTATATATATATATATATATATTGGTGTGTGTTTGTAACAAATTAACTTTTCTTTACATGCATATGAAGTATATTATTAGTAAAAGTGTATATTTCTTTGTTACGGCGAATCTCTGAAACGAAACGATTTTAACGTGACTTTCACTGGCTGATAGCTGATGTTATAAAGAGTAACTTAATTACTTTTTTTTTCCAGAAAGAGTAAGTTTCTCGAAAATGTCAAGTTCAGGTCAAAGGTGATTTCTTTTGTACCTAAAGGGATAAAACAAAAAGACACTATTAGTATTTCTTCCACCAACCCTCTGAAGGCTTATTAATTACGCGTTCTCGGTACAACCGCCACCGGGGCGTTCGTTTCTCGGTAAACTCGAAACGAAAAAGAGGCAAAAACGTATAAGCGAGTTCCGAGAACACGCATACCTGCTACCGCACCCATCCCGCCTCGTTTCAACTCGACGCACATTTTCCTAGTAGTTGTAGGTACTTAGTGAATACATGTTATTATTATTACTATTTTATTTTTACTGTTATGTCTTGTCTTTAAAGATTTGATTATATAAAAGATTATATATTAGTAAATAATTATATTTCTTTAAAATAATTTGCAATATAGTATGTAGGCTATCACTAAAGGTCAATGACCTTCAATAAACATGATAAAAACTGTTATATATAATATTGTAACTCAATTATATTCAAGATAATATACTACTAAATATTAAGAGCACAATTAATGTATATTTTAATATAGACATACATATATATAGACGTAATATATATTATATGTATATGTATATATATATATATATATTTATATTATAAGTATTTTTATATGTAATTTTAAAAATTATTAAAACTAATCAACAGCTCCATAAGACATCAGCAGTATTTTTTATCTTAAAAGATATAACTAGAAAAATTATATCTTTAAAGATAAAAGAAATACTTAATATGAACACAAATGAACAATAAGATAAGTTATAGTATGTACATATATATGTATTATAATTTGATGTCGTCTGTCGATAAGTCGCTTCTAGGAAGCCTTCATTATTCAAGCGGTTCCCATAAAGGCATGGTAAAGAGGATTACTATAGTGTATGGTAATTGTATTGGGTTGTTAATTTTAATATTTATGTGTGTGCGTGTGTGGGTGTATGTAAATATCGTTATATATATATATACGAACCGAATAGCAGCACTCCTGGGTGTGTGCGTGCGTACGTGTGTGTGTGTGTGTGTGTGTGTGTGTGTGTGTGTGTGTGTGTGTGTGTGTGTGTGTGTGTGTGTGTGTGTGCGTGTGTAAATATGGTCCGAACAGATTAGCTGCATTAGTTTTAGTCATTGGCTTCCCTTGCGTAAGTGATGTGAGGATGACGTAAGGGTGACATAAATCAGGGTAAATGCGTAAATTATGTACACATGACGTAAGGATGACATACTATTTTAAACGTAATATAATTTGACGATAGTTTAAGATATTATATATTACTAGGCATTAATAGAATAGCTCTATCGATATTGTTATTTTTATCACAAAAACAATTGTATTTCCGAGAATTTATAACGATACCATTAGCGTTTATAGTTTTCTAACACGCTTATATTAGCTTCGTTCGTATGTTTGTTTGTAACGGAAACTGAACACGATTTTGTCTTTCAAGATGGCGGATTAATTTGAAACTTATCAAGGACTGATAACGATACAATAATAAAATTTAAATTAAGAATAGTTAGAATAATTGTAATGTAAAAAAGGTGGGGGATCCTTTAAACAGCACCCCCCCTTCTTTTTTATTTTTTTTTAAAGATTTTCTTAACACACTTATCAGAAATAAACTAACAATAGATAATGTCATGGTAAAAACGCCATTGTCTTATGTAAAACAAGCGTTCCCGGTATTTGTTACCTAATGTTCCAGGTAAGTCTGAACAGTATACAATTGTTAGTATTGTAAGGTAATAATAACTAATGAATATGGTAATAATTTAGTGTTTGTGTTACATTGGTCACAATAAATAAATCAGGTGAGTTTGTGTGTTCTTCTCAGTGTTTGAACACTCGTAGACTTATTACAAGTTGTAGTCTTTACAGGACTTATTATATAAGTATGTATCAATAGTATTCACACTTACATTTGATATTGTGATTGGTAAATAAATAAATAAATTTGTAGTATTTCGGAGATTTGCTGTTAATTGAATATATACATGTAAATAAAATTGAAGTGTTTGTAATTACAAGATCAGATTTCACTACGTGCATATATAATTTTTTTGTATGTCTGTTTGTTTATTCTGTGTAATATTAACAGCTGACCCATTTTAACAATATTTTCACTGGCGGGTAGCTGATGTTATAAGGAGTTAATTAGGCTATTTAACACTAAACCTACCGACAATTCTTTTACACCTGTTCCTACCGCTCGCCGTCAAATTGAACGGTAACTAAAAGTTATTTTATTATATAACACATTTAATAATGGAAATAGCTTAAAGTAAAGAGTGAAGAAAATATTATATGCATATTCTAAGAATAGTCATGTAGTTTGATAACGATATTATAACGTTTAAAAATGTGCAAGTTTTAAGAACGGTCAATTTGAACGGTGCTTGGTAGGTTTAGTGTTAAGCGAACGAAGTTTTGGGCACAGCAACAATAAACATTTATACTGAACTTTTCCCATTTAAATAGAGCAACAATTATTCTGGCTGGCACTTCTCAGCAGAGCAGCATTGCCAGCTGATGGTAGATTAGCTTAGCTGATAGCTTACTTACGTAACCTTTTTAATTCATTTAAATGTGAGTAAATGCCTACTTGAATAACGATATTTTGAATTTAAACTTTTTTTTTTAAATTTGATAGCATGTCTAAAAAATATAACCTAGTTGTCTTATCCCGATTTCACTCGGATTTTCTTTTCTATTTATAATATTAAAATAAACCAGAAACTAAGTACATATTCTTATTTTTTACTCAGATATATATATATATATTTCTTTCCGTCTTTGTATGCAAGAATGTAGGCAACATTGTAAGATAAACATTTTAATGCGTTCATAGATAATTATTTTATTTATATTTATACCTCATAAATAAGTTATAATTGTTTATAAACAACACAGTATAAGGAGATAAGAATTAATTACAATTTTTATATAAATATTATTATATCAAAATTATGTAAATTTTTACAGAGAAAAAAGTTATAACTTTATTGAGTATTTGTAATTTAATTGTTGTTAAATCATTTCAGTATAGACTTTTAAATAATTTTTATTTTATTAAAAAAATTTTTGTTTACTTTTTTTCTCTCATTGTTTATTTTTTGTTAATATTGTGAATAGGTGAATGACATTAAAACCGCCAATTGTAATTTTATACACATTGAAATTAAAAACAAAACATTATTTTTCAATAACAAAATTTTTATATAAAATTATAAATTAAATGTGTTTATTTCTAAATAAAACTATTTTCAATAGAAATCATTTAAATTTCAATCAAACGTCCCGAGGTAGTAATTATTGCGTGTATAAATAACATTATTTAAGCGAACGAGTGTTATCAAACTATTATGTGATGTTACATGCATACATATACATAATCCAAGATGGTTTCAATATACGATCCGACCACTTCGTTTGAGGTTAACAAGTATTTAACAGCAGTAAAAATATATACTAGCTGTGCCCACGACTCCGTTTGTATATTAACACTAAACTTATAAAATCAGCGATCAGTGAAAGTACTGTTAAAATCAGTTATATTTGAAAATAGAACGAACAAATAAACATTTTTTTAAATGTAATATATACATTTAGTTAAAAATTAATTTATTACAAACGGACACTTCATATTTATATATACTTAAAATACAAATAAAATTAATATATATTTAGGTAAAACGTGGAACATTTTGTTTCAAACGACGCATCTTTTGTATATTATTTTTACTTTGTGTAAAAGAGATAGCGATATACATGTGAATACTTTCTCTAACAGACTATTAAAATAGAAATACTAATATTTAAGTCAAGAATACACTTCGGACAAGACATTGCTTCAATAATTATTATTATTTAATCCATTTCAATCCCACAACAAATTAATTAATTAATAAAAGATTGTTAAGTAAAAGTGAATGTTAGATATAATTATATTAATTTAATAAATAAGGTCAAACATGAAATGACGAAGCAAAATGCACTTTCATAATCATATTAACATAGAATTTGGCGCCATTTTACGATTGTTTTATTTCACTTTCAAGTGATATTTATACTCGGAGGTTATATTATAAACTCACCGGGTAGTTTGACCACCATTGAAGGTGTGATGTGGTTTTTGGGATCCAATGTAAACGCCTTAAACAACAATATATTGAAACACAAATCACTATCTTCAATTTCACTATACCGCTGCTGTTCTCGGTAAACTCTTTATACGCGGTTTCGGAGAAGCGAAATGAACTGGTGAAATTAATTTGCAGAAATCGACGCCGTCTGGCGTCTGTCAGCGTAACGCTGGTTATTCTAAGAACTGACACATTAAATTTCACTCAATGCTTGATATTTTATCACAGATATTGCGAAAGGTGAAAGTTCGGCGATTATTGCCGATCGAGCGTGGTTCCAGTGTCGTGTACGAAAGTCAACTGACGGGTGAGTGTGGCGCGGATCGCAACCAGAAGTAAACACTGGTCGTGAGTCGGAACGCCGCGCTTCCCAGAATTACCAACCTTGGCGCTTCTAAGAAATAACTCAAGGCATTGTCACTAATTTATATAAAATGTATAACACGCAGCTGTTAATATTATCATTTTTTTGGTCTGCTATCGTAATTGTCTTCTGTATCTAGCGTATAGTACTAAAAGGTCATTCACGTTGTCTATTTTGTGATAGTGGGCGCGGTCTATAACCTTTATTGGTTAATGGATAGTTTTTCAACGGTCTTTGAAAGTAACAATTCACTAATATCCAAAATAACTTTACTATATATACGAGAATGTAAACGGGCTACTTATTTGTCTATTTCTTCAAAATGGAGTCAATCCTCCTTTTCTATAGTTAATAAATAATAGAAAAAGATTTTCGAAAGTTACCTTTTACTACATTTAGAATTTATTTTAAACTATTTTTACTATAGTTGTATTTTATAAACAGATAGCTGACAGATCATTACAAACAACAACAACAACACACACACACACACACAAACTTTATTCTCTTTCATAATAACATAATATGATGTATATATATATAAAATTTGCGAGAGACTGTAACAATGGATTTCTTATTAGGAGGACAATAATCAATACAACAAGATAATCTTGATTCCTTGAAAGGCGACGCGTGTGACATGCGCCACGCTTCTACGAACATGTACACTGACGGACACAATAATAATAATAAACACATTTATTTTAACAACCTAATCCACCATCAGGAATGAATGTTATAATTATACGTTCTTGGATACATTACATTCGTTCATTCAATTTATATTTTTATTTCTCAACCTTAGTTACTTGAAAAGTATTTTGAATTGATCATATTAAATGGTGATTATTGCTTCGGTTTAAAACATTTTTTTTTTACTATAACATTAAAACTCCTGAAATTAAATTAAACTAATATTTTAGCACGTGTCTTCATCCCTGTTTTAAGCGAAAAATATCTGAATTAAATCAAAAGTGAAGTTTGATATCCTGATAAATATAAATATACTAACTGTTGCCGGTGTCTCCGTCTGCTGCTTCATAAATATATTTTACCTCAATTAAAATTTTACTATAAAAACACAAACACAAAAACCGAAAATCTACAAAATTTTATTGAAATCAGTTCAGTGGTTTCGGAGATTAGTACAAACATACATTATGACACGGGATTTTTATATATATAAAGATATATATTTATTAAAATGTAAGTATTTCGTATTAATAATAAACATGATGTAAATAATAAATCAAAAAGTATTACAAAGCAAATAATTTATCGTATTATAAAAATTATCAATAAAATAGATTATATCTCAGCCCATTTCTAGACATCGATATTATTATCATTATCGATATCTTATCGATAATAACTTCTAGTTTTTTAAAACAAATCGATTAATATAATAAATAATTTTAAATTACTTTTGTTTTTGATTATACTGAAACAGATGTTCTACACGTGTCGAAAATGCTATATTTCGAAGAGAATTCAATAAAGTGAAGTGTTTGGTCTGTTGCCTTGTGTTCATTTGGCGCCATTTATTGCGTCATGGCCGCCTCCTTCACTTTCACTTTTAAATAAACAAAACTATTAATGCATTTTATTTTTGTTTCTTAACACTTAGGTTGCTTTTAGAAAATTCCAATTTATGTTACAGATACCATAAAAAAAACCAATTCCGTTCATTCGATCGTTTTAAACTTGAACTGGTTAAACAATTAATTTTTATATCAACTCATCCACGAAGTGATTAAAATAAGACAGGTTTGTTATAAATACCAACTAATTATTATTAACGGCTCAAAGGTATTTAAGACGGGTTAAAAAAAAAAGTATTTTTGTTTTTACTTGTTTATTAAGTTGTATGTCCTTAAAAGATTTTCATTCATTCATTCAATGATATTCGAACTTTTTTACGACTCTCTTAATGTCAATTTTGATCTTTTTTTTTATGTCAATAGAAAGTAGCAATAAATTAAATTTAAAGTTTAAATTATAAAACCTTAATGCATTTGAAGATGACTTTAATGCATAATACTACAGTTTATTTTTTATGAGAAACGAGTTTCCGGAAAACATTAAATACACCAAATGGCGGTAAAAATGACATCACTGATCGCCATCTTTACTTGTCATGCACATTTTAATGTAAATAAACTTTTGATACAAAATAAGGTAAGGTTAAAATAAAAGTATTTTAAATTAAATTGCGTTTTCCGCTTCCGACATTTAACTTAATCGTCTTGTTTGCTGAAACTTTTAAAAAACTTATTAACAAAAGAATGTTAACGGCGCTTTGTTTTAAGAAACATTATTTGTGAGTAATGATGTTTTGGAGTTCCGAACAGTATGATCTAAAAAAAGAATTATTTCAACGAAGAATTCGCTTGTTTACAATCTTTATTTTAAACTATCAATTTAGACTAGATTTCGAGGAATTGCTTAGTGTTATAAATTACATTGGTCTATAACGAGTCTAATGGATTGGACGGCTAGTAGTATCTGTTCCGTGAATTTTGCAAATCTTTACTTTTTGTTTAGTTTCACTTTACTACGTTCGCGGTAGTGCTGTTATAAGTAGGCCTATTCTGTTTTCACTCTTCCTAGCAACTTAACTATTTTTGTACTAAATGTTATATTTTGTTTTAAACGATATTTTTTTCGTGTTAAAGAATTTGGTATTATTAACAAATCTACATATAACTAATATATAGAATTTATTTTTTATATGAAATTAAAGTTCTTTTAATGTTATGGTTTTAGAAAATTGATATTTAGATGATCTATATCTATATCTATTTCTGACTTCAAATACTTCAATCATACATAGATCATAAATGGGTCAGGTGTGTTTGTTTAACTAAGAATATTTTTCAATCTGTGAGTATTATATAAATTCTATAAATTAAAACAAAATTTTTTCACGATGATAGATAGAGAAAAAGAAGAAGAAATGACAATACTAGTAGGAGTGAGAGAGAGTGAGAGCGAGACAGAGTGAGAACTAGAGCGAGAGAGAGAGAAATTCAGATCTTATACATTTACAACTACATTTTCGAATCGCATTATAATCACATACCATGAACTTTACAGAATCCATGTTTTTAAATATGCAAATGAAAAAAAAAAATTGTTTTAACTTTTATCCGTTAGATTTAAAAGCAACACATAGTTACTCGACCTGATCTGGAAATTAAACTTTCCAATTTTTATATCATTATTTTAAGTATAGGCGATTGGTTCACTTTTATTAAAGATATTCTCAGAAGCAATATAACGGGCTTTACTGAGAACGCTTTTATTGTTACTTCAAATAATTTCATACTATATTTAATGCTTGATATCCATTAAGGCATACTTCTTTGTATGTATATATATATATATATATATATATATATATATATATATGTAAACATTTAATAAGTAATTAAATATGTTTATTTATAATTTCGCTCTGAGTTAGTTATTATTATTAAAATGTTTGTAAAAAGTGATTACAGTAAATAAATCAGCTGTGATTGTAGTGTTTTTCTTCTCAGGGTAGAGAGAGAGAGGTTTAGAGAGTGTCTTTGAAGAACTTATTTATATAAGTATGGTGTCAAAATAATCCTGACACTTGTATTTGATACACGAGTGATTGATATTGATTTAAAGTAGAAAAGATTTTATTTTATAAAACACTAGCACTTACCCGTGCTTCGCGACGGGAATAAACAAAAAACTGACTTTCGTGAGTATTGAACCCATGACCCTACCCTTCACACATACACGCTCTATCCTCCAACCCATCATGACTCGCTATCAGTGCGAGAGAGCCTTGAGTTTGATAACTACAAAGTTTCATTCCTATCGGGTTATAGGTACACTCTTGTTTCTCACATCGCAGCGTGTTGAGAATAAACATACTGACTGGGCAAATAGTTTTAATTTCTACTGCAATGCAATGGGAGAAGAGAGGGAGCGGGGGGTAAACTTTGCAGTTTTTTAGCTGTAACTTTGAAACGGTTTGGACCTTTGCAAAATCCTTTCTTATTGCACCTATTCAATATGTCAGGAGTCTTGTGTCCAAATTTCAGCTTTCTAGGTATTACGGTTTGGGCTTTAGAGCGATGAATGAGTCAGTGAGTGAGTGTCTTTGTGCTTTATATATTAAGATATTCTGCCTGAACGAAGTCATGGGCACAGCTAGTATGTGTATGTCATTTGTGTGTCAATATTAACCAAATTATCCGTTAAATCTGTAATAACTATAATATTTTTTTTATCTCATCTAATATACAGATTTCTATCATTTTCTTCCTCTTTAAGACTTGTCAGATTTCAAGAAAACAACTCACAGTAAGTTTCTACACAGTTCTTAGAACGGATACTTCTTAGAACTTTGGAAAAGTCGGCTCACTCTAATGTAATGGTGGAGTCATAGTGGAAAACAATAATAAATATTATTGACAATACTAACTAAGAAATCTATAAAACATACTGAGTCACAATAACAATTGTGTTTGCCGAGTTTGTTGTGTGGTTCCTCTCAGAGCAGTGTTGGTACACTCGTAGACTTACTACAAGTTATAGTCTTTACAGGACTTATTATATAAGTATGTATCAATACTACTGACACTTACATTTGATACACAAGTGATTGGTATTGATACAAAGTGGAAAATTATTCATACTTTATCAAAACTTTTTAGGGACATCTGGCGTCAACTCTCTTTGAAAAGTGTTGGTAGGTCGCAACCTTTGATATTATATCAACTTATATTAACAATCATTCAATTCATTAGACAATCTATCAAACGCTAGGCCAACTAGCACACTAACTGTTAAAAGTGACTCTTAGCGAGCTTTTTAATGACCATACGCCATTTTTGGGGTCAAATAGTTAGCAAGGTTGATTAACCGAACTGCACGGACGCGTGTGTGAAAAAGCTCGTATACGTTATTAGACATAGTAACAAATTATTGTTACTATATAAACTTTAATAAACAGCTTGTCTTTATTTCAGCAGTCAATACAAAGAGATTCTGAATTTCCCGTACAAGAGATTGAAGATCGCGTCCCAGAAATAAAATTATTTTTTACTGCTTTGTAAAAAGAAAATATAGAAAATTGTACCAATTAATGAACAAAGATCGCTTTCGCTTCTAACTTAAGATGAAATGAAGTTTTCTATCTATTGATCTTAGTAACTTATTACTAAGAACTTTGTCTATTTGAAAGCACCAAGTCTTGATATTTGATTTATAACTATATCGCCAAGACTATTAGATTGACAAAGCAGGTCAATTAGCTGTCTCAGATTTAGTAAGTTTCTCAAATACGTAATCATTACTTTATATTTTGTTGGTTATTATATCTTTAGTTAGAAAATATTTATTTATATCTGTCCTCCCTCAGTACTTTTTAAGGTGAAAACAATTTTCCTAAACATTTTTCTTTAATTTTAATTTGATGTTAAATTTATATATTTATGAAAGATCTTTATAGAACACTCGTTTCATTCTAACCTTTAGTAATCCAAAAATCAGTTTGATATGATTAATATTTTAATACTTACCATCTCTCTGACTCATTATTATGTAAGTTGGAAATTAACATTCTTATTTATGTGAGAGAGGTGGGCAAACCAGCGTGCGTGGGCACAGATAAGTGATCACAACCGCCCACGAACTCTTGCAATATCTGGGGAATCGCAAGAGCTGTGCTATCCTTGAAGTATACGTCATTATGAAGGTGCCCGTATCCATGATCCGAAAGCACTGCTGAAGGAAGTTCATACATCATTTTAGTGGAAGAAAGGTCCTTGAAAACCTAACCAGTCGAAGATTATGATGATGAGAAATAGGCGGCAGGAATCAGATCAGATATCTTCGCTACTCTCCCGTCTAGAATAGAATCCTAGAATCTAGAAGCCAGTTTGAGTATAAACATTGGTCTAGTCGCTGGATTCAAGGACCTATGTTTATATAACGTTTCTTTGAATTCAGATATTATTTATTGATTTGTTTGTTCTCCTATATTGAGTCATAAGTTTAGAATTTTGCAACACTCACATTTTATGTTTTTAAATATTTTTTCAGAAAAGTAGTTTATTTCTTTAATATAAAAATATTAACTCTAACAAGTTATTATAAAAATATTTAAATGTATATAATTAAAAAAAAATTCTTTAGTTGGGAGTGTGATAATTATTCCCTCCTCTCCCCCCTTTAGATCACTTGGTAGGAAGTATTATCTTCCTTTAAAGATATTATTAAAGGTTATTATTGTGTACTTTGTTTATCTTATCTTTATCTTATTTCCATATATATATATATATATATATACATAAGCAACATAAACAACATAAGTAAATAAGATAGGAAACTAAATATTATTATTTGTACTTAATAAGATCTTAAAACACATACACATAAAAACACGCACACTAGCACAATTCAAAAGGTCGGTCAACATTTACATTTCCAGCTTTATATACAAAATAAAAGTTAATAAACTAATATACATAGTTAAAACTTTAAATTTTAAATACACTATATGAAAGCAACGAACTGAATTAATTTAAACTTTGCATTCCACGAACTCCGCCATTACAACGTCAAACTCTCAACTAACTTATTTTAAAAAGTTTTCATATCAAAATACATGAAGCGTTATAGATTAAAAATATATTTAAGATATAATAAAATATGTTTAATTGTTATTATATCTATATCATAGCTTCTCGGTAATATTTTTTTTCCTTGCCTACATCCTTTTCTCAAGATGCAGTGATGTCATTTGATCCTATGACTAAAAATATTGTTCGGATTAGATCATACCAAAATATATATGTAACATCCTGTTTGTATATATATTTATTGGCCATATATGTGTATATAAAGCAAAAATATAAGACAAAGTTATTTTTTTTTTAATTCGTTAATAATTAGAACAAGGCTTTCGCTATTCTGTTTTATATTTTTTTATACTTTTTATTACTACTAATATAAAGTATGCAAAAAAAAATATATTATTTTTTTATTTATAAAGAAGTGAATGACAAGGTTTACGCTATTCAGTTTTTTTAATTATTTAATAATAACAATAAAAAGTATTTAAATAAAAGCATGTATAATGAAGTAGGTATATAAAATAAATCAGTAATGGCAGTCTGTTGTACAAGCGCGGTATCATTATGATATTTCTATGAAATAGTTAATACATTGCCTTTCCTGTAACATGCCCCCAATAGCTATAATTAAAATTACATTATATAAATTATCTAGTCTTTCAACCGGTTACGTATAACAGAACTAAACTTAAAAAATATCGGTTTAACATACACATACATACGCACACACACACACACACACACGCACATAAAAATATTGGGATGAAAATTATATTTATATCCGATTTGAATATAAAACGTATTAAAGGTTATGTCAGAGAAAGGTCATTTTAGAATCATCTCTGTTCTAGTAATCGATTAACGTTATTCCCCTCTAAATGTTATTCCCTTGATAGGAATATTTTATTAATTTTTAATAACAATAATAATAGTAATAAATCATTGTATTTATTTTAGAAATTTGTTTAAAATATTTGCTATTATTATTTATATTTATAAATAATATTTTATTTTGCATTGATATTATTATGAAATGGAAATAAATAAAATATTTTTATATATTGAAGTGTTGGCCTTGTAAAATTTTTATAGGTAATGTATGTCTGTTAACATGTTAAGGTTTCTCTGTATAAACCGAGTAAATTTTGGGAAATATTTATACATATTTTGGGGTAAATAAAATTATAATGGCAACACACCTTGTCATTTTTTTTTCAAATTTCTTTAATTTATGTATAACTTTTTTCGCTACACTACGTATTTCGACTGAAGGACTTTTATCTATAGTCATAAAAAAATATTTAAAAAAAAAATCGACTGAACGCGTTAACTTTGACTTTGGTCATGAAATAAAAAAAAACATCAATTCTGACGTTTAGGAAAAAAACTATAGCAAAATGTAAACAGATCGTAAAAGGAAATTTACAGGAACAGAGCACTTTGTAATGTTAAATGTAGTTTTTTATAAAAAAAAAATACGTAACATCATATTTCTGAGTATAGTAATGGTCGACTAATTACGCCGATTCGCGGTAAGAGAGCGGTCTGTCTGTGTGTTGGTAATTACTAATTACAACACTCGAATACTGCTTCGGCGAATAACTTACAGTTATACAAGTGAAATTTCGCTATTCCTGCTATCCTTATCTAACATCATAGGAGAGAAAAGGATGGATCTTCAAAATCAATATTTGAGAAGTGATATGGGGCAGCGTGATAAATCTATTTCTTGATTTTCTTTTTTTACAAAATATACAGAATTTTAGCTTAGAAATACGCGATTCAACTTATATGTAAGTTTCTGCGTAATATTACGATGTAAAAACATTCACATATTAAGATAGTATAAAAGAAACTAAAATTAAAAGTAAAAGTAGATTTTAAGTCATACATGAAGAAAAAAAAATTGTCTGTCTGTCCGTTTGTATCGGCAAATCTCTGAAACGACTTGACCGAATTTAATAGAACTTTCACCTGTGGATAGCTGATGTTATAAGGAGTAACTTGGCTACTCTATTTAAAAACATTTCACATAAACTAACTCGGCATATTTATAAAAATAATTTATCAATATACAAAATATTAAACATCATTTCTCTGAGTATAATAACTCCCTGTAAATATGACACGCCATTAAATAATTTAAAATCACTCTTCCGCGAACCATGACATTATTTGATCGTAATTTAATACACAATTAATACAATTGTCCGTGATACTCCGTTGTATTTCACTGATAATGGTTTCACGGAAGAGGCACATAACCCCATTAGTTATAAGAATAAAAAGATAAATATTCCAAGAACATACGAGTACGTCTATGTAAGATAAATTATTGTTTACGATATCTTTTATCTTTTGTTGATATTATTTTATTATTATCCAATTATATTGAGGTCGAGGACCTTTATTATACATTGCGTAATAAATTGTGTATTAATTTGACGTTTGACATTTTTATTGACGCCATTTTGTTTTTAACGTCAACTAAAGTGAATTAATTTATTAACATTTTTGTTTGTGAAAATTAAAAGGTTTAAGTTATTAAGGTTTATAGAATTTAAATTATTTTTTTATTGTTTTTAGTTGGTTTTTTCTCGCTCCTTGTCCTATTTACGCCATTTTACCCGCGTAAATTGGGTTAAAGTAACCTATTTTACTGTCTAATGTAGCTTTAGAAGTGAATGAATATTTCAAACTGGTTCAGTAATACTCGTATTTGAAACTACCCAATATGTAAACGAACCTTTTTTCTATAATATTTGTTTTCTACAATATATATATATATATATATATATATATATATATATATATATATATATATTGTTTTAAAACTAATAACCGTAGATTAGGTACAATGAAGATAATATTTTATTATTTTATTTGGTTGGTAACAGTCCTTATCACTTCGTATTTCACTGGAAACTGTTTATATCTTTATATTTATAATATCCACGTGTTCAGCGTGATAAAGAACTTGACATACTTGTATTTTTTTTATGTTTCTTTATTCATCATCATATTTTCGCGCAAGTTGGTACATATTTTGCTTTAAAAGCGCAATTTCCGGATAAATTTTCTCATTTTATATGAATAATGAAAGTAAACTAGTGAACGGATTTAAAAAACAATAAGTGGCTTTGGCTAAGAAGCTTAGAATTATAAGTTAATACATACAAACATATTCTCTTAGAATATTTTCTTATGACACTTAAAAAATGATTTGAGGTATAATTACGAAAAACTGAATGTACAAATAGCCATAGTATACATTTTATGCGATGGTATGTAGTAAGAGGTGTGTGTGTGTATCTGTCCGATCAACTTAAAATTTTACATAGTTACTTCTTTTTTGACGTACACGTCCACTAAGAACGGATTTTATGGAACTCCGATCCAGTCGGATTTCAACAAATTTCAGGTGAATCAGCCTCATAGCTACAGATGATACATACAGACTACTATGATTAGAATGTACATAGATGGAAGTAAGAGTTACTATAGCAACGGTTACCGTACCAATGTTTACCATAGCCACAGTTACCATGGCAACGGTTACCTTGACAATGGATATTATTGGATTTGTTTTTTATAATATGGAATGATAGCTGCAAGTATTAGTTCACGATGGGGGTATGCAGGACATGGTTGGACATCCAGCTCTCTGTACCTGTACCTGTGCTTTGTGTACCAGTGTACTTATGTACCGTAATAACTTTAGATAAGCTAGCTATATAACAACAACTGTTAACTTGCCACTTACTCCATCCATTTTGATTTATTTTGAAGGTGGCTTTTAAAGGAGGTGTTCTAATATTACTAGAATATCAGACATACGTAAGGTTCCAAATAGAAGCGAAATCAAATATTAAAAAAACTTTTTCTGTCTTTCTGTGTGAAATTGGTGTTCTGATGCAATTATTATTATTTTTTTGTTTTCCTATTTTTTAAATATCTTTCATCGGTTTGATTTTTTCTTATTTGGATTAAAAATATTATTGTTTTTACTTTTTTGTGTTCTTGTTTTTGTATGTATGTTTTTTCCGTTTATTTGTGACATTAAGTTTGCTTTTGCAAGAAATGCGCAGAAATAAATACATATTATATTATCAAAGTATGTTATTATATATTTATTTATAAATATTTTTTACTTTAAATTAATATACCAATCCCCATGTATCAAATGTAAGTGTGAGTAGTATTGATACATACTTATATAATAAGTCCTGTAAAGACTACAACTTGTAGTAAGTCTACCAGTGTTCAAACACACTGAGAAGAACACAACAAACTTAGCTGGGTTTCTTTATTGTGAGTCACTTTGATAATATATTTGCCTAACGTTACTTAATAACTTATTTATACCTGATACATACTAAATATAAAAAAAAACTGATTTTTAAACAGTTTTTTAAACAAATGTTTAGAAATAATTTTAACAAATTTTCTATTACTATAAAATTTAATTATCTTAGTTTGACCTCCATAGTCACATGGCCTTTAAGGTCAGTTATTCAAAAGTGTATCCACAACTTTGTTATTCTAAATACTTATAAGATAAAATTCTTATAAGAAACTACTTTTGATAAGTGTTAAAACGAACGCAAGACATCAAACTGGAGAAGCTCTTATAATATACGTATATATACATATATTTGGAAGTTTTATAACAGTATTTCTAATTCTTAGAAGTGTTAAAGTGTTGTAATAATCAAAATTGGTTTTCCTTATCGATATACGGAGAAACCCAAACTGATTCCAAGCATGGTTGCGATAGATATCACTTATGGGGAATATGGTTCAATACCACATTATCATATTCCTTTTTTATATATTCAGAGCAAAAATAGGTCAACAATTTATTATTTTGAGTTTACTTTATAATATTAATATTAATATTATTATAATCTATAATAACGTAAAAGTCTCTAATTACTATTATTTACTTATTGTATGACATAATTATTACATATATTATATAACTAGCTGTGCACACGACTTCGTTAGTTTATTTTTTTTATAATAGTAGCCTAAAATATTCCACTCACTATCAACTATCAGGCAGTGAATGTTCTGTTAAAATTATTCTCAGAGATTTGCCTAACCAAACAGACAGATAGAAATTAGTTTTTTTATATAAAACCGTATATACTTTGATATGCATTTAGTGAAAAGATGTTAATTTGTTACAAACAGACACTTAAATTTATTTATATGTATAGACTATGAGCATATTGATTCAATTACAACCATATTTGGATGATATAAATCTATTGTAATTATTTAATACGAATTTCGTCAAGTACGTTCTGGTGACATTGACAGAGTTCGTCAACCGCGATCATGAAACCTTATCAATACACGGAGTATGTGTTCAAATATTATCATTGTAAAAATATACTTAAAGTTGTATTATTTTAATGAAACAATCACGTTATAGAGAATTAAGAGTTAATACAATATAATAATACAGTAATGTCAATGTTATACACACACACGCAAAGACACGAACGCACACATATACACAAATGTATAACATACACACACTAACAGACAAGCGCGTGCACAGACACACCCACACACATGCATACACACGTGATAACACACATGCACACGCGCACACGCACACACACACACACACACACACGTCATAACACACACGCACACGCACACACGTGCACAAGCACAACGCACACACACACTAACACGTATACCTAATTCTAAATACTCAATTAATTTCATGTAAACACTTAAACAAGTTGAGTTTAATTAAATAGATTTCACGATAAAGTTAATAAATACTCTTATAGATTGTATTTGTACTAACCTGACCTTCGATGATTGGAAATGTGGTTAATTGTTGGAAAACACCCCTCTCAGAGTGAAGAGGGTCCTTGAACGCGTAATACAATGTAATCTTCATATTAAATATTAAGAGTATCTAACCAAATAAAATGTACTTATTTTTTATAATATTATGATTTTCACTCTTGGTAGGACATCTCTGAAAGCTTTCCGACTTCTACTTCTTTTTTTTTTTTTATACCATCTAGATTAATGCTTGATTACATTCCACCTGATGAGAAGTGGATGTAGCCATAGGTGGTAAGGCGCATTAAGCTAGCAACCTATTCACTCTTCTCTTGAAGACACCCACATTGTATTCGGACGGAAATACCGACGCAGGCAAGCTGTTCCAGTCCTTCGCTGTACGAATTAAAAAAGACGAAGCAAAGCGCTTCGTTCGGACAGGGGGAATATCCACAACGTAAGGATGGATACATGCCGTGCATCGGGACGTCTTGTGATGGAAGGGGAACGGAGGAATTAGATCGTGTAATTCCAGCGCACACTCACCAAAATGTTTCCTGAGAGACTAGCAATTCCACGCCTACTTCTTTAGAAAACTTTGTTTTTGTGCTAGTAAATATTTTTCTTACAATTTCTGTTTACACCAGGATAATATAAGGACAGGAATTATGGGTTAATATGAACATGTATATCTATAAACAAAACTTCACTTCATGATACGACAGAGTTGTCGAAAATTTATCGCGATATTTTTGTTTCCTCATTGAGTTCAGTGAATTTTGAATTTGAGAGCATTACTAGTATTTATAGTTCTAACAGCACGAGACCGTTTATTTATGGCAGAGAACAGAGGAAGTATTGGTCGCTCAATCGATTTGATTTGTCGATCTTAGCTCGGTCAAAAGTATGTTAGAAACATAATTTTATTACCAAGTTACTGAAGGATAATCAAAATTACAATAACCCATCACAATTCACTGTAATACAATCACTGTAATCCTATTTTTTAACATTGTAATTTAATAACACGAAAACAAAATAGCGGGAAAACGATTGAAGTTAAAATATGTTGTTTTAAAATTTTTACCAAGAATAAAGGCAAAGACCTATAGATAATACAGCCTCATAGATAATAAAGGTGTTTTTAATTTTTTATTTAAAAATAAAAAACAATAATAATTGCCAGACTAAATATATTTAATTCTTCGATGTAAAAAAAACAGGATAAATCTTTAAATAAACATCAAATCACAGAGTAAACATAAAATTTAGTTAACTGAACCGATATTATCAGATGAGTAATATTAAAAATATTATTATTATCACGTTTTCGTTTTGCATCTGTTTACAATATAGACTAGCTGTGCCCACGACATGGTTCGCGCGGATTTATTTTTTTAAATAAAAGTAGCTCAAATTATAGCAACATATATATAAGTACTGTATATAATCATATGCATTTAGTAAAGCTATTAATATAGAATTACAAACGGACAATTCAATTTTATTTATGTATACTCTAACTACAAATCGCAATAAGAACCGGTAAACTGTTAATATTCGTTAAACTCATTATTAATAAACAATTTATTATACTATGAGGTGATTATATAATGAAATATTATGTCAGCTATAAAAAAATATACACACATTTTAGTTTAAAACTATATTTATTTATTATTTCATAACTCAATTACATATTACTCGCTTATCTATATCTATATATCTATCTATATATATTTCTTTCGTTATTAGAAAAATAATTAATAATTAGGAATCCCAATCTTCAGACTTCCAAATTCCTGTTTATTTATATTTTAATACACATTTTTTTAAAATTTATATAAAAAAATATTCTCATAAACTCATCCAATTAAATTTAAACCCAACAATCAGATATCATCCGGACCGGTTTACTGAATGGATATCATTTTACGTTCATTCTCTCATTCAGTTATAATTAGATTTTCCTGTTTGTTCTCCGAATTGGAATTTGATTCGTTTGAGATTTTTTTTTGAGGAAAATAACAACAATTATCAACAATTTTTTCTTCTTCAATAATATTTGTTTTATTTTTATATATTTATGTCGTTCTCCAAAGTCATTTTAACATCCTGTCTAGTGACGGTAAATTGACGTTCAATGATAGCGGAAAGTCAGGATCAGAAGTGAGTGACTTTTTATCCTTAAAGCCTTATCTTTTTTTTTATTTCATGGGTATCCTGGATTCATTTCTAGGAAACATGTTAGAGATTTAAAAATAATTTGCGTCAATTTACTATAATTCAATATTGTTTTAATGCGATATAAATAAACAGGCTTAGAGCTTATTAATGAGCCAATTAATCTATGTTAATCCATCCATCCATCAATCCATCCATCCATCCATCAATCCATCAACATTTAATTTACATACAACAGGATAAACAGTACATGTGTTTTTGTATGAAGTGAAAACATTTAACACTGGAAAGCGATGTTTACAATAACGTTAATAACATTTCAATTAGTTTTACGACGTAACGGCGATAATTATAAATATTAATTAGTATTCATATTTTTAGTTAGCCTTGTTATATATATGGATCCCTTGACCTTTGACCTTTGACCTCCGGTTAATAATTAGCGAGTGGTTTTAGGCATTTGTTTGTATTAATATGTTTCCGTTACTTATTTAATATACGAGTATATATGTATATATATGTTCATCTTTGACCTTTGACCTCCGGTCATAATATTAATAATATTACAGTAGAACGCTCACGGTATTTTCATTATAACAAAGTAACACCCAATCAATATTTTTTTGATTACTTTTTTTGTTATATATGGACCCCTTCATTTAACCTTTGACCTCCGGTCATAATAATAGTATTAGTCACAGAACTCTCATGGTATTTTCAGTATAACATAATAATACCCATGTTGTATAAATCTTTAAATTGTACACGTTATAATGACGCAATTACATAATCTATCATAAACCCACTCTGTCTGGGTTATTCTATTACATCATATTACTTACCTGTTAAAGTATTTCTAGCGGAAAACCACCTTTAACTATGTATTTTTTGACTTCAATTTGTTTATTTATTTATCTTCATGCCATATCCCTTGCGTGGCAGCCAGAGACAGAGCGCCAAACACTACGGTCCCTGCATACCTCTTTCGCCTCGGCCGCATACATCAACCTCTTCATACATGCCCTCCGGGGGTCCTCATGCTTTTTACGTGACCTTCCTCCAGTATAGATACTGTGTTTTCGAAGGTCACTCGAGGCCTTCCCCTGTCTCTCTTACCGATAACTTCTATTCTATTATTATATAAGGAATCATTAAAATTAATTTAATATTTTAGTTTTTTTATATTTTTAGGATTGAATTAATAACGGAAATGGTATAATAAATTTAATAATTGAGGAAAACCTGATAAGTATTAATTGTTATAACATTTTACCGGTGACTCAATGTTGTTATTAGTGTTATAACATTATTAATAAGACTTCTCACGAATGAAAGATATTCAATTAAAGATTACATACAGGAAATTTGGTATTCTTTGTGAGAGGTGGGCAAACGATAGTGATCATAATCGCCCACGAACTCTTGCAATATCTTGGAGAGGCCTTTTTTGAGGGCCCATGTCGTGTCCATTTAGAAGCACCGCTGAAGGCAGTTCATTCCACAACTTAGTGGTTGGAAGAATACCATGAACACCGACCAGCCGAAGATGTGGTACGGTTGGTATTGTATATAAGAAAAGAAATATATTTAGTTGATAAATATACTTGAGAAATTTATGACTTTCCTGTGACATTAAAATGACAATCAAAGAAAGAGGGCCACATTACTACTTTTTTTAAAAACATTTGACGCGAACGAATTCTTGTGATGTTTTTTTAATAACAGAAGCCTAAGTTACTCCTTATAACATTACTATCCGACAGTGAAAGTCTTATTAAAACCGGTCCCGCCGTTTCAGAGATTAGCCGGAACAAACGACCGACAGACTGACAAAAGAAAATAAAAAATATATATGAATGTACAGTATATACTTTCATGTATTTACTTAAAAGCTAATAATTTGAAATTACAAACAGACACTTCAATTGTATTTATATATAGATAAATATGATATTGTAATAGTTATTATATTATCATTACTGAAATATAATGGAATACCAATAAAAATAACTTAAATAAAGATTTGTGAATAAAATAATCCGACTTTTACAATTGTAGTATTCAAGGATTCAAAGAAATGTATTAAATATGAAATTTATTTACGAGAAATTCAAAGATGTTTCACAAGAACTTGTTAGACAGTAGTTTTCAAGGAATATTGTTTTTACAGAATAACCATATATTTACAATGTTGGAGATACTCAACGAAGTTTAATAAAAAACTTCTTTATTTTATATAATTTTGAATTTAAATATATTTACCTACCGACTAAACCTACCGACAATTTTTGTATACCCGTTCCTACCGCACGCGGTCAAATTGACCGGTAATTAAAAGTTATTTTATTATATAACGCCGGTAATAATGAAAATAACTAAAAGTAAAGAGTGTAGAAAATATTATATGCATATTCCAAGAATTGTCATGTAGTTTGATAACGATATTATAACGCTTAAAAATGTGTAAGTTTTACAAAAGTTTAAGAACGGTCAATTTGACCGGTACTTGGTAGGTTTAGTGTTAAAGTTATATAATGTATTAATAAATAAAGTATAAACAAATATCTGAAAATATGGTATTCTGGTAGACTGGTTATTTTGTTAGTTTTAGCTCGAAGTTAAAATAATTTTATCTTTCCATGGGATAGAATAGAAAATAAATATTGTTTATTTATTTATTTATATCTTTCAATCAATACCAATCACAATATCAAATGTAAGTGTCAGTACTATTTATACACACTTATATAATAAGTCATATAAAGACACTACAACTTATAAGTCTACATGTGTTCAAACCATCACAATTAATTCGATATAAAAATTTTAATAGTAACGAGTAAAATAATTAATTAATCTTGACTTTAGATAAATGAAAAGCGTTTGTTTTCATTTTATTGAACAAATATATGGACTTATACCATACAGCATTACCTCAAGTCAAATCCATATTTATTTTTCTATTTGAATATTGTTAATGCTTCTCTAGACCCTCAGGAATATATATATTTTGCGTTTCAATGAATTTAAAAATATACGTATAGGATACTAATGATTTATACTCCTTAACCGTATGTAAGGATGTTAAATTTAAAGTTCCTGTTAAAATAGTGACAATTATTAAGTAAATAACGTGCGTTTTCTTATCAATAATGGAGTTGGGCCACTTTCAAAATTAACAGCTAGATTCATTATAAAATTTGAAGGTGCCCAGGTCCATTCAACATAATTTAAGATGTTTCAAATTAAAAAAAAACAATACTGAATTTGTTTTACATATGTTGAAAACACTCGGAAACATAATTAATGCGATTCAAAATTTTTTTTAATTTATTACAGAATGTAGAAAATTATAAACATAAATAAAAAAAAATACTATTCGTCTACATTTAGTGCGTGTGAAAGGGATTTTAAGAAATCATAATGTTCTGGTGGTGTGTATAGTAATGGGTCAATTATGTCCTTAAATTTTGTTGTGGTAATTTGTCAAATATTTTTAAACAATGGTGTCAATACAATATTTTCGAACGTTCTCGGTCTGCCCCGACGTGGTAATCAATTTAGGACTTTGAAAATGTCTTATGGAAAATTTTATATGGTTCAGTTTACTGATTCTCCGAATTCTTTACCCTTTAAAAAATTGCGTCTTCGAATAATTTTGTTAATACAAAATCTTCCTGTCTCGTTTCATTTACATTATTACCCATCCGACACTTTAACAATCTTGTAATAATCTTGGGGAAGGAACAATAAATTATTTTTAACGCCATTTCTACCACGCCAAAATCTCTATAATTTGATAAAAACGAATGCCCTGATATTAAAAATTTATGATCTATGATTTCCGACATTATCAATTGTAAATATCTTGAAGTAAGATGTATTAATGGAGTCGGGCCACTTTGAAACTGCACGGCTCAGTTATTGAGCGAAGCGAACGAAGTGAGCGGAGCGTTTTACTGGAGACTTTTTACATTCTTTGTCACGAATTGCCTCGAAAACTACTTGACGGAAAATTATGAAACTTTGCAATCAAAAAGACACACATTAGGTGATGGTTCTTATAAAAAAAAAATTTGAAGAATGTAACCAAAAAAAAAAATTTTTTTTTAATATCTTGTCAAAAAACTGATATCCCATTGAAGTCAATAGGAAACGATGAGTCAATACAATGGACTCGCTTCGCTCAATATGCAAACGGCACCCTAGATTACGCGAGCGCAGCGAATCGAAATTGAGGGTTTGTTGGCGCCCCTAGTCTTATTAACTCCGAAAACTTATGTGTGAAAAATTTATTGTATTTGCTCTGAATATAAGCAACCTGAAATGCTTCACTGATATATAACATGAAGTTGCAAATGGAGTTAGGTTACTTTCAAAATAAACAGCTCAGATATTAATTGTATTTGACTTGCTAAAACTAATTTCGGATTTAAGCACATAATAAATGGATATTTTGATGTGTGTATTAACTTGTTAAACAATATTCAATACACTAGTTACATTCCGTATTTGCAGATACGAAATCAACGCTAATAAGTGTAAACAAAGCGTGGTCACACGATTAATATGAAAGCGTTAATTGTAACAAATAGACGGATAGAAATAATGTTATATTATGTAAAATATAATTCAAATTTAACAATACTTATTGAGCGAAGCGAACGAAGTGAGCGGAGCGTTTTACTGGAGACTTTTTGCATTCTTTGTCGCGAATTGCCTCGAAAACTACTTGATCGAAAATTATGAAACTTTGCAATAAAAAAAACACACATTAGGTGATGGTTTTTAAAAAAAAAATTGTAAAATGTCCACTATTTTTGAAGTGAAACTTCTTTAGGCGCATGAGGGTAAAATTTTTACAGATGAAACGTCACGCCGGTATGCAACGGAAGTGTCGGAAAAGAGAGAGAGAGTGATCGAGACCGATTGAGAGAGAGTAAGACAGGGCGAACGTAGCATGAGCAACTAGCCGTGGAGTGAAAGTAGGGAGCAAGCGAGTGAGAAAGATTGAGAGTAAAAGTGAGACAGAGCGAACGTCGTATTACTATTGGTTGTGTATTCGTTTACTAGTTAATTTTATTTTAATGACAATTAAATTCCTAACCTATCTTCCTTTTTCCCTTCCTCTTAATGTTGGAAATTTAAAGTTTTAGATTTGTATAAATATAAACAAGATTTATAAATTAGTTCGCCAAAGAAGTTTCACTTCTGACATGTGTACTTTGTACGCACGCATGTTTTTTTTTTTAAATATGTCAAAAAATTGATATCCCATTGAAGTCAATGGGAAACGATGAGTCAATACACTGGGCTCGCTTTGCTCAATATGCAACCGGCACCCAAGATTTCGCGAGCGCAGCGAGACGTAATTGAGGGTTTGTTGGCGCACCTAGTATTATTCAGAGCATATTATATTTTACGACAGTAAACAGTTTAATAAATCACTGAATACGTAGGAGTGACGTCCGACGACAAATCACAACACAAATATTTTTAAACGTAGTTATGTTATTAAAATAACACTAGTTATACCCGCGACTTCGTTTGGAATCATTTTAAATAATAATATCCTAAGTTACTCCTTATAGTATTAGCTATCAGTTTTGTCAAAATCGGTCCAGTCGATTTTAAACTAAACCTACCAAGCACCGGTCAAATTGACCGTTCTTAAACTTTTGTTAAAAGTTACACATTTTTAAAAGTTATAATATAGTTATCAAACTACATGACAATTCTAAGAATATGCATATAATATTTTCTACACTCTTTACTTTTAGTTATTTCCATTATTACCTGCGTTATATAATAAAATAATTTTTAATTACCGGTCAATTTGACGGCGTGCGGTAGCAACAGGTATACAAGAACTGTCGGTAGGTTTAGTGTTAAGATTAGCCGTAACAAAATAAAATTTGTATTTTACGAAGTACCGTAAATTTTCATATGCATAGTGAAAATTAATTTGTAACAAACGGACACTTAAATTTTTATATGTTACAAATGTGTGTAGAGTTTGTAAATATAAATAACTATTCTAAGAAATCCAATTATCTTCTATTTTGATCACGGGTTCTCGACGCCGACGCACGAGACTGTATCTAACATTGTAATATAACACAGTGAATCATTACAAAATAATTATAATTAGTATAGAAAGTTATTTATATATATATTTTCTACTTTGTATCAATACCAATATAATATCAAATGTGAGTGTGAGTATTATTGATACATACTTATATAATAAGTCATGTAAAGACTACAACTTAATAAGTCTACGAGTGTTGTATATAAATATATATTTATTTATTTATTTATTTATCTTAACGCCATATCTCTTACGGGGTAGCCAGACACGACGGAGCGCCAAACGCTACGGTCCCTGCATACCTCTTTCACCTCGACCACAGACATTACCCTCTTCATACATGCCCTCCGGGGTTCCTCATGCCTTTACGTGACCTTCCTTCAGTATCATAGCTACTGTGTTTTCGAAGGTCACTCGAGGCCTCCCCCTGTCTCTCTACCGCTCAGTTTTCCTTTAAAAATCTTTTTTACCATTCTTTCATCACTCATTCGTTCGACGTGCCCAAACCACCTAAGCACGTTCTTCTTCATTCTAACTGTGACATTTTCGCTAGTACCTGCCATTCTGTGGATCTCTTCATATATATACCAAGTATAAATTATAATTGTAATATATATATGAGAGTTGATACATTTGTTATTTGCTCTATAAAATTTTCTGTAATATCTTTATAAATTTAATTAATTTTACAAAATACGACTATCATATATATTTAAAATACTTTCTATTAGATGTCTGTATATATAAAATCTGTGTCGCGATGTTCGTTTGTACTAATCTTTAACCACTGAACCAATTTTAATCAAACTTTGTAGATATTTATTATTTGAAACTTAAAAGATAGGATAATTTTTATCTTAATAATCTTTACTCAACTATTGCGAATTTGAGTTTAATTTTTTAGTTGTATGTTTCCAAAATATGGTGTTAATAACAAAATTTTAATTGATGTAATATAGTTTATAAAGCAAGCAAAGTTGCAGCAAAAGCTAGATAATACCTTTGTAGCTTGATCTTATTAACAATATAAGGAAAATCAATATTACAGGAAAAGCTTCTGTCGTCGTAATTTCTTTACGTAGAATCTATTTGCGGAGGCTCCACCCGCGTCAGAGGTGACCGAGTAATGTAACTGTTAGGTCATTCGGCTATTGTAATGACTAATGTACTATATTATTTGTTTTTCTTTTGTAGTATTATACCATCCATAAGAGGATACTGGGTTGTAGAGAGAAGAGAGTATGAGAAAAGAGGTAGTTATAATAACCAGTGCCGGCGTAAGGGGGGTGCGCGATAGGGTGACGGCCCGGGGCGCCAAATTTGGGGGGCGCTGAGGTCTGGGGCCTCGGCCTTCTGCCTTCCGCGCTGTGTACCCTCAATACTGTGCTCTATGTGCCGTATTCACAACTATGTTGAGCTGTCAGATGATTTGGTTCAGCAAAAAATAATTACTCGATATTGATTTCCTTAAGTGGGCGCCTAAATATTTTTGCCCGGGGTGTCAGTAGCCCTAACGCTGCTGATAATAACTACTTTTACTGATCTTCTGTAAAATGGTAGTCATACGTGAAGCCCAGCCACAGAAGAGGGCCCCCCACAAAGATAAAAATATCCAAAATTTAATGGGTCAGCTTTTAGGATTTTCCTCCCATACTTTATTTTGTAGTTTTAGTACTTACTCAAACATAATAATTTTGTTATTGTTTTAAATCAATTACTACATTCTTTGTTTAAGTAATTTTATTGAAAGACTTATTAAAAAAAAATCTTTTATTTGGAAAACAGTTAATAATTAGAGAATAACTACTTTATTGCCAGAACTCCAGACTTCCAAATCCGACCCTGCTGTACCCGGGTCGAACCAACCCTTGTAATAGCTGCAACAGCTGCAAATTTATGACTTATACTAAATTTTTTATGTAACTATAATATAGATTTACTATGAAATAACTTTTGAAAACTTGTGCAGGTGTACAATTTCCTGTGAGGTTACTGCGATAATAAAAATCATGGCGATATTGTTTTAAAACTACAATGAAAGACATGGATGAATGTCTATGGATATTAATTTATAACATTAAAAAAAAACGTAATTGTACAAGTACAATTACACTTGTACTTGTACTTGTGCTTATACTGGTGTTCGTGCTCGCGCTCGTGCTCGTGCTCGTGCTCGTGCTCGTGCTCGTGCTCGTGCTCGTGCTCGTGCTCGTGCTCGTGCTCGTGCTCGTGCTCGTGCTCGTGCTCGTGCTCGCGCTCGTGCTCGTGCTCGTGCTCGTGCTCGTGCTCGTGCTCGTGCTCGTGCTCGTGCTCGTGCTCGTGCT
This sequence comes from Melinaea marsaeus rileyi, assembly GCA_918358865.1. Taxonomy (NCBI): domain Eukaryota; kingdom Metazoa; phylum Arthropoda; class Insecta; order Lepidoptera; family Nymphalidae; genus Melinaea; species Melinaea marsaeus. The sequence goes on from OU911089.1 coordinate 2,260,464, forward strand.
CGTGCTCGTGCTCGTGCTCGTGCTCGTGCTCGTGCTCGTGCTCGTGCTCGTGCTCGTGCTCGTGCTCGTGCTCGTGCTCGTGCTCGTGCTCGTGCTCGTGCTCGTGCTCGTGCTCGTGCTCGTGCTCGTGCTCGTGCTCGTGCTCGTGCTCGTGCTCGTGCTCGTGCTCGTGCTCGTGCTCGTGCTCGTGCTCGTGCTCGTGCTCGTGCTCGTGCTCGTGCTCGTGCTCGTGCTCGTGCTCGTGCTCGTGCTCGTGCTCGTGCTCGTGCTCGTGCTCGTGCTCGTGCTCGTACTCTTACTCATGAATTAACTTATTCAGAATCATATATAGAATGTTATAATAAAGCAAACACTACATAAATTACCGGATAATTACCACATGCTCTATCTACATGTTATTTAATAAACTGGTTCATATGTGGTATAAATAACAAATATAATAAATTGTACCTCCAACACAAACACACACACACACACACACACCTACACAACACAGTCGGTCGTTTCGTGCGAGCGCGCACCCTAGTTGTAAGCGATTTAAAATTTCGTAGAAGTATTGCGACAGTCATTTAAGTATTGAGAACGGACTTCCTACAATTTGTCGTGAGAAGGCTCTGCCGGATGTGAGGTCACCTACCTTCCTGCTAAAAATAATTAACTATATATTTGATTTCAAGTTTTTTATAAACTATACATAAAATTTAAGTGTCCGTTTGTAAATAAACAGATTTTCACTAAATGCATATGAAATCATTTAAAAATTTGTTCCCAGTTATGTAACAGGACTTTCACTGATAGCTGATGTTATAAGTAACTTAGGCTTTTATTTTAAAACATTCGAACGAAGTCATGGCAACTGCTAGTTGAAATTGTGTCCCCTCAATTCTACCATCTTTTAAATATTCATTGTATAATTGTTTGAAAACAGACAGACAAACAAACTTAGTTTTTTGATGTTTAATCGTTAATAATACGAAAGACAATATAAAATATAATAAAATTAAACAGTTATTAACCTCAAACGCTAACCATTGGAAGGATTCCGTGGAAAAATGGCGGATACAGCAATTTATTTTCAACTTCACGTAACATGGAATTTATAATTTCAACATTCATCATAACACCTGGATGAAATTTGAAAATAACATTGCAGTGTTTGTTAATATGTCGTTTTTCATCTTATGAATAAATGTTTGAAATTTGTTCACGATTTTTCATTATTAAATCCAATTCTGAATATTTTTTATAAAGTTAGTTTTATCATCATATATACCTATATATATACCTATTGTTTGGAATTTAAAAGATAGAATAGTTTTTATGTACATAATAAATCTTTATTTTTTTATTGCTTATTTAAGGTTCTTATACAAGGGTTTAATTCAATTCTAAGTTCTATAAAATCCAATAATAAGTAATAATAATACAATTTTAATTGATGTAAAATTTATGAATTAGCAGACAAAGTCGCTGGCAACAGCTAGTACGTATACATTATTTATTTTTCAATATAATAAGATTTTTATTATATTTTGAAAGTAGATACTTTTTTATTAATAGTCTTGATTAGATCTTTAAAAAATAATCTGAAAAATTTAAAAACAGAATATTCTGAATTATGAAAGGATAAATCTCACTATACTTTAAATTTTCGTACAGGACGCATTTATATAAAAACGTAAAAAAAATAAAAATATTATAATATATAAAAATTTTTTGATACTAAATTATTTTAAGTATAAATTTAAAATTATCGAGTGATAATGGCGTGTTGCGGTTCCTGTTTCCCGTGCTGTGGGCCTTGTGGGTCCTGTGGGCCTTGTGGACCTTGTGGGTCATGTGGGCCCTGTGGTCCTTGTGGGCCATGTTGTCCTCCCTGCGCGTCAGCGTGTTCTCCGTGTCCATCCTTCTGTAAGCCCTGCTGTGGACCGCCATGCTGTGGTCCGTGTGGTCCATGTTGCGGACCGTGTCCCCCGCGTGGACCTTGTTGCGGACCCTGTGGGGGTTGTGGACCCTGTGGAGGTTGTGGACCCTGTGGGGGTTGCGGACCGTGCGGGGGTTGCGGTCCATGTCCACCTTGCGGGCCGTGTCCACCCTGCGGTCCCTGTTGCTAAGCGTCCTGCATTGTCCCGTTATGTCTAGGTGCAATTGTGATTTGTGGTGTTTTCATTGGGTTTTAAATTGAAAATAAAAGTTTATTATTATTATTATTATGTATTGTATTTATTGTAATTTTAACAATAGAATTAAATATATGATTATTTAGATCAAACTGAAACACAAGCTAGCATGACATCGACGAGATGGTCAATAATAAAAGCTAGTTTCAATGACCTAATTAATAAACTTTTGTGGGGTATATATTTCTGGAAAATCATTTTTGTTATCCTATCCTTGGATCTAGAAATAGATGAAATAGAATAGAAATAGAAGTAATAGCAGAGAGGGCAATTAATATTTGAACTGATGAAGTAAGCAAATCTTTTTAACATATATTCAAAACTTATTTTCCCGTCGCTCCCGCATTTCACTTTTTCTCTGGGAGAGGATGAACTTCCAACAAGAAAGTAACAAAAAGGTAGAGAAACCAGTGACTCATTCTAGAATAGTTGTAAAGCTTTCAAGATATTGAAATATTTGTCCAATAGTTCTACTATTTATCCAGTTACTTCTTTACACCGTCAGGAAATCATTTTAATTATTTTCCATATTTATATATTTTCCACTTTGTATCAATACCAATTACTTCTATATCAAATGTAGTGTGAATACTATTGATACATACTTATTATAAGTCCTGTAAAGACTACAACTTGTAATAAGTCTACGAGTGTACAAACACTAAGAAGCACACAACAAACTCGGCAAACACAATTGTTATTGTGACTCAATATGTTTTATAGATTTCTTAGTTAGTATTGTCAATAATATTTATTATTGTTTTCCACTATGACTCCACTATTACATTGGAGTGACCCGACTTTTCCAAAGTTCTAAGAAGTATCCGTTCTAAGAACTGTATAGAAACTTACTGTGAGTTGTTTTCTCGAAATCTGACAAGTCTTGAGGAGCAAGCGAACTATAGAAATCTGTATTTTTTAATTCCAATTAATTAGTCAGCAATATTAGATGAATTTATCAAAAACAGATTATAGTTATGACGAATATTTAAAACAGAGTTTCCCAAAATTATTTTTAGTATCTACTTTGAATATCAGTTATTTTTTAACGCCATGCATTTTTTTTAACCTTAAAAACGTCAATAACATATTAGTCTCGCCTGGAATTCAATTAAACTTATATTTTAAACAAGACTTGTTATCAGTCATAATAATGTAACTTTACAATATTAAGAGTATCTTTTTTCAAAACTAACAATCAAAATCACAACAGCGCCCCCCAATGTTTTCTAGGTCCCCTTACAACATAATTCTAGGCGTCCAGCGCCCACGAGGTGGCGTTATCGCCCACTTTGGGAAAAATGATAATAATGATAATATTGACTTACAAATACAAAGAACGTATGGATAGATTTATATTTTTATTTTTTATTTTTTCTTTGACATTTTATAACTTACATTGATTTTAATATCTTGTTAAACTTTTTAAATCAAAAATAAGACCAATAGATATGATATACTTCTGTCTATACATACCTACATTTATCTAATTGTTATTTGTTTATATATTTTCCACTTTGAATCAATACCAATCCCTATATATCAAATGTAAGTGTGAGTAGGTACTATTGATACTTACTTATATAAAGTCCTGTAAAGACTACAACTTGTAATAAGTCTACGAGTGTTCAAACACACTGAGAGGAACACAACAACAGACTCAGCTGATTTATTTATTATGATCAATGTTTCACAAACACCATTAATAAACAATAAAACCAGTTTGCTTACAAAAACTTTATTCAAACATCAGATGAATTTTATTTTATGGTAATAATTGTACCTGTAACTGGAAATTAACATTAGTATTGGAAGATGAAAATAACATATGATATTCTTACCTTAACAGGAGAGCGGACAACAAGGTCCGGGTAATGGCCCACAAGGCCCACACCCTCCAATGCAAGGGTTGCAAGAGGAGGAGTATAAACAGTACCCTCCTCCTTGAGGTCCTCCAACAAAGCCTCCATAATATACAGGCATTTTTGAGTTCAAAGTAAAATTAAATTCTGAATCTTCAGTCGACCATCTGACAATGATCAGTCGTTTTCAAAAATATTTTCTTCTTTTTATATTTTCTTTATATGATTTTTATTCTTCCAGCCATTTTTTTATATCCCTCCAAAACCTAACATTCAAAAAGATTGTATAAATCAGCTAGAAAAATTAAACCAATTATCTGATTAGATTTTTACGTTGAAATAAAATTATTCTCAAAAAATTTACTCACGTTGAATCAATTCAATTTTAACCAATTTCAAATTATTAAAACAAATAAACAATTTAAAACATGTTTTCAAGAAAATTTAAAACAAATTCTAGATGAAATATAATCTTTCTAGAGGAGATAATGTGTTATGAAGTGATGCACTTTGAAAAGGACTTCCTGTTTGAATATTTATGAAAATAAGTAAAGGAATCATTATTAAAGTAAAGTTATTACGTATATTTATTATAAATTAATTTAATATTAAACCAAAGAGTCGGAACATGATTCATGGTGTCGTAAGTGAATATCATTTCAGTTATGCGACCTCAGGCCTACATCTTATATTTAATGTGAACCCTAAGGTCTTATTTATATATTTGGAAATATAAATGATCACGGGCTAAATATTATGATTCCTTAATAAAATATAGTATTAATTTAATCACAGGTTAAATAATATTTCAATATGAATGATAAAAGTGGACACAAACTGGAAATATCAGTCCGATTAAAAAAAAAACTTTCTGTATTTGAAAGCATATATGTTGTAATACTTATATATATATATATATATATATATATATATATATAAGTATTACAACATATATGCTTTCAAATACAGAAAGTTTTTTTTTTATATATATATATATATATATATATATTTATATTGTGTATACCTTTATCCGTAATACCATTCATCTCAGGATAGAGTTGATAGTTTGAAATAGTCAGACAATGCAATTGGGACAGCCCACGGACATAATTGCGTAAACGAATAAATTGCAAAACCATTTGTCAGTAATTTCAATATGCATAACCAGATTGCACAGATAGATATGAATTATGGTTTTATATATTATAATATTGAAATAACTCCTTATACCAATTACTTAATACTGATATTACAATTTCTACCACATTTTTGTGTCATAACTCTCTTGATTTTCAAAACTATTTTCTTACTAAAAAAACTATTAAATACTGGTCGAAAACAAACAAAACACAAAAAAAATATAATGAAATTGACGTATTTTATTAAATCATTTTCATTATTGTTACTAAAATAAAAAAAAAAGTTGCAAGAAAGCTTGAAAAATACAAAAATATTTTTATTATAAATTATAATAATATGCCATATCAGTACGGATGCTACCGGGACTTCAATATTGGGACCTTCGCGAGGTGCCCTGGAGGCTGTGATCCACCCATGGGGAGGTGCTGCAACCCCTGTGTCCAAGGATGCTGTTGCTCTCCCATAGGACCATGTTTTAATTGTCATTGAAGATGTTAAATAAACATATATTTTACTTGTTTTGTTTGATTCTATGGTAGAATTTTGTGACTTTCTCATTTAAATTTCATAACTAAGTTTAAAAATATATCGATTAAGATGTTACGTAGAATCGATTTGTAATCAATCGATAAATCGATTCATAATATAATAAACCAATATATATATATAAAATTTGAATCAGATTGACATATTTATCAATTTAACGTGAAATAAATGAATACAGTTTAATTTCGTGGGGCATATTTTCGTGGAAGGCCTCGACCCTTTGCCTACTGCATAATTCTTTGAAAACGTCAGTCATAAAATGTATTTTAAAAAGCATTCCGCAGTCAGCAAATTACCGCCATTTTGAATATATGAATTCATAGAACTGTATCTTCGCTAGAATAGCATATTTAACACACTTCTCGTAATAAATAATTAATTTATTAATATATTTTCCACTTTAATCAATAACAATCACTTGTATCAAATGTGTGTGAGTAGTATTGATACATATTTATATAAAAAGTCCTGTAAAGACTACAAATTGTAATAAGTCTACGAGTGTTCAAACACACTGAGAAGAACACAACAAACTCAAATTTACTTTATTGTGACCAATGTTACACAAATATCCATATATTTAGTGTGCAATGTACGAACAACACATATATATACTTATATTGTAATAAAAAAATAGTATAAATAATATAATCGTAATCTTGTTTTCATGCCATTAAAATAATAGTTTATAAATCATTAGAATTACTTGATAAAAATCAATATGGCGGTTACCGCTATTATCAGATATTAAAATTGCTTCCGCTAACTATTACACTTCTTTGAATTTGTTAATTAGGCCTATTTAACATCGATTCCGGTAAACTAATTTAATTAACAAGTCAGTAGATATACAAATAAAATTGAAATGTGTTTTTGTAACATATTAACAGATTGTCACTAAATGTATAAGAAAGTATATAACTTTAAAAAATAATGTTTAAAATTTTTGTCTCTGTAAATTCTAATCTCTGGATTATCGAAAGAAACGGCTGGATCGCTTTGAATTTTAAAATCCTGTGATTTTCACTGGATGTTATAAAGAGTCCTAAGTTACTCTTACAAGTATACTAGCTTGTTGCCCCCTCAAGCTTCGCTGGGTATACTATTAATTAGGTTGCTATGGTAATCTTTGTCATATTATCCGTTGTCATCGTAACCGTCGCTATGGTAACCATTGTTATGGTAACTCTTACCTCCGCGTTAAATGTATAGCTCTTACAGGTTTAAAACTTGGCGAAATGCAAAAAGTTGTAATCCGTTGGGATAGGAATTCCATAATATCCGTTCTTAGTGGACGTCTAATTCACAAAAGAATTTTACATAGTTATGTAAAATTTTAAGTTAATCGGACAGATAGTTTCGGAGATTTCGTGATGAGTCAGTGAGTGGTAAATCGCTTATAAAAATTTGGAGCGAACAAAGTCAAGGACATCTACGTCACAAAAGAAGTAACTATGTAAAATTTTAAGTAAATCGGACAGATAGTTTCGGAGATTTCGTGATGAGTCAGTGAGTGGTAAGTCACTTATAAAAATTTCGAGCGAACAAAGTCAAGTTATTAAACAATGGACGTGTGTATTATTATTAATTATATTTAACAGTAATATACAACGCTGTCACATCGCTTCCTATTTCCTGTTATCAGATGGAGACATCCAAAAATACACTTCCTTCGAGTCGGTCGTGTCACTCGTGTCGCAAAACACATTATAATATTTGCGATTTCGCTTGCTTTGAAATTATTGTATTTTATATCTTTTATATATGTAGTTGTTGATTGATAGACTGATTACAATATTTAATAAGAAGGGAAACACGACACAGATACCTAAATATTTATTTTTAATGAATGAATGATGAAAAAATTGTAAAAAAGATTTATACAGGAAGCGTGAGCGGTAAGAGAGACAGGGGGAGCCTATGATACTGGAAGAAGGTCACGTTAAAAGCATGAGGAGTAAAGATAAATAAATAAATAAATATATGGTTTATCTATTTGTATGTTTGTAGATCAAAAGTCATTTTTGATCACTGATATATTTGGTTTAAGCTTATATTTTTATACAATACTTTACATTTTCTGTCTTTCGATTCTCAATTTCGCGATAAAACTCATGAATGTTCTTACTAAAATTACCATAAAGTTATGTATTCGTTAGCGATTTCGTAAAATATATATATGGATAGTTACACGGGGTAAATAATGATAACACCTTCACTGTTTTAAAAATAAATAAAGAATACCTTTGGGCTCCAAATACTCGGATCCGAGTACTAGGGTTTTTAATGGTTCAAGTGGGAGGCACTGTTATGGCCCCTTCCTAATCGGATCCCAGTATTAAGCACAAAGAATTTGACGTATATGTTTAAAATACTGACTCATTCACATTCCTTTTAAAACTTTTGTTTCCTGAACAAAATTGAACTTTAATATTTATGAATCGCTTTGTCATAGAAATGTCTGAGAAATATATATATACATATATACATTTATATGATATTTTTCTTATTAATACACTAGCTGTAGTCATCGAATTCTCCTGTTTCCCACAGAAACTCAAATAATCATATTTTATTTTATTACAATTACATTAACACTGGTAAAACACAGAGGAACTATTATAACAATTTGTTACTTATTATATTATTTAATTAGTAGTTTTATATTATTTTATTGTATATATAATAAATATATTTCCGTGAGAGATTTGGAAAAAATATTTGGAGTAATAGGAGGATGCTGCGTTAGAGGTTATAAAGGGGGGTTAAGATGAAATGAAAATTTTAAAATTCTATTTTTCTCTACCAATGTACAAATCAACAGACTAAATTTCAAATTTCTAACTAGTTTTATTAACATATAAGATTTATAATATAGATAAAATAAAAACGAATTAAACTTGTAGAAATTTATTCCAAAAACTGAACATTGTGCACTAGCATTAGGTTATATAAGATTACAAATGTGATTAACAGCAGCCAGGTCTGTACCGCCAGCTGTAAGTGCCAAAGGGTCTCCCACAAGGTCCAACGCAGACCCCACAGCAAGGACCACTGAAGGGAGCGGGAAAGGACGCTCCAGCTATCTGTCCGCAGCAAGGCACACCACAAGAAGTGCAAGGCATTTTTATTATTATAAAAAGATAAAATATTTAAGATATATTTTTTTGTATTTTTTGTGCCAAAACAAGCGAATTGTAAATGACAATTTGTAATAAAAAAGAAATAATGAGTTATTATCCAAAGAGATCTATATAATATAAATTTATTTTATCTAGATCTATATAATATATATATTTTTATTTTTTATTATAAATTTATATGTATCATTCTCTAACTTCATTTTATATTTTATTTTGTATATGAGAGAAAGCGTAGTAGTATCTCACTTACTCTAAGCTTTGTTACAATTCAGTTATCAAATGCATTCACAATGAAATAATAGATATTTTTATAACGATTAATACTGATAATACTCAAAGACAAGTATTGTTGAGATGAAATCAATCAATTCTGATATTAAGAGAAGAAAAAAAATCTTTTCTATCGGAGATAGTTTGTAATTTCAACCAAATTTGCACATTTTTAAAGTTAAATAAATCAAAATGTATTCTCACAGCGACGGTCGGTCATGGTATTAATCTATCTTTATCCAAAAACAGTTTTTCCTAAAATGATTTTTGTAACTTAAATCGTAAAATATTTGTCAATTATTGAAGACAATTATGTGTTCCTTATAATGTATTCTTTATTTGTCCAAATAATTAGAACTTCGTTCGAAAAGGAATAATAAAACCCCAAAAATGCTAACCCATTAATTAAATATAATTTTAGATATTATTTGCAATATTTTTGTAAAGTAAAAATCCATTTTAAGCTTGTTATATTCTATACATGGCAGGATAACGATTAATAAAAATATTTGGCATAAAAGTGACAATACAATTTTGTTTTTCACAATCAGTCAATAATCAAGCAAAAACATTGGAAACGGACAAAAAAAATCTAAATTAATAACTAAATTTAATGTTTAAATAATATTTATTTTGTAAGTTAAATAAATGCATATTAGAAATCGGCAAGGAAACTAAATGTATGAATGTTTTTAGAAATTATCAAGAATGCCGGTACGAAATTGTTGTTTGGGATGTCAAGGTAACATGTGCGGACCCTGTGGTCCACCTGCCTTCAGGATGGACCCTGGCTGTGTTGGTCCGTGCTGCGTCCACGCTTTTGGAGCCAATTGTAGCAGTCCTTGTGGGGACGTGGGATGCATCCATGGGTTATAATAAATTAATTTCGTTTGTTTTGTAACGTATCTCATGTAATGTGTGGTATAATTGTGGATGTCTAGCGCTCGTGGCGGAGTCGCCGGGTCCTACTTCAGCTGCGGCCACGGGTGTATCGGGGGCTGCACTAGCGGACTCTGCGCGTCGTGCTGCGGCCCCGCTTGTGGCTGATATTGTCTCAGTACAATTGTCTAATTGTTGTTTTTGGATACAAAATGCTTTAAAAATGCTGATACATTGTCTCTTGTGTTGTCGAATATAACATGATTGAAAATATGTCCGATTTACTGCCACAATACGATTTGTTTAATATATAATATTAAATGCTAAAAAAACTAAATGCATAGAGTTTACACTTCTTAATGTAAAAAGTAAAAATTTTAACTTGCTCCTCGACAATGAAGTATTAGAATTGATTGACTCAAACAAATTTCTTAGGTATAACATTAGATCTTACGGTATTTTATTATGGGGCAGTGCTGCCGAAATTAATTCCATATTTATTTTACAAAAAACAGTTGAGCGGGCTATTTATAACTTAAAAGCTAGAGATTTTCTGTGAGATATTTTTAAAGAAATAGATGTTTGTAAAGAATTTGAATAGTTTATCAGAACGAAACTTCATAACCCAGTAAAGGTTCAAATTGCACCCTTTAATAAATTTATTAAACTTTTTAAGAAACGTTTGTATTAACCGATATTACAGTATTCCTGAATCATCCTAAATAATCTAGAACTTTATTGCACCCTGGAAGTTGACAATTTTAAAGTGAATATAATTTTACATTAGTTTGGTGCATGTAGAATCATGGAGATGGTGAAATTAACACCAGAGTTTACAACCTCAAATATTCCAGAAAAATTATAGAGTTGTGCTTTGCAGATGAATGTAACATTTAATTTCACCATTTCCTCCGGTGGTGTACGAGGCGACAGGGAATCGGTGTTCCGGAGAATGGACAGCGTTTTCCGCATACCATAACCACTACGATCACCGACCCGCCTGCCCAGCGATGGCGATTGGCGATTATAGCATATTCCCTAATGGATCCCAATTTTTGGGGAAGACCTAGACCTTGCAGTTGGCGTCTAAGCTGATAAGATGCATCCCGATTATGGGTAGACCTCGTGTGTAGCTCGTTTAAAATATAACTCACTACCTAACAATAACACCTTGCGAGAATAAAGTGATAGTTTTATTTGGCTTAGTCAAAGGAGTACCTAGTGTTTTGCCTTAAGTTTATTAAACTTTTTGACCAATGGTAATTTCAGACTCATGGGTCATAAGACCTTCTGTGATGAATTTTTTCCAAAATTCGAAAGTCGGGTACACTATCCAAAAGAACTGTCGCCAACTCTCAGGTCGGTGACAATATTACCCCGCAGAAAATGGTCCATCGGTAATCCACTAACAATAAGATTACAAGAAAACCTTTGGGGTTTGGATATAAAAATGATATTTTAATAAAAAATAAGTAACTTGTGACCTGAACGTTTTATTTTTTAAACACAATTTACAAAAATAAACACTGTTCAATACTAGCAACCAGATCATTGCCGTGGGGAAGCCAACGCGAGGAGCCTTCGCCAAGTCCTGGTCCATCACAGACCGTTTGGCCCTTCGAGCTCCAAAGGGCCAGAACTTCGTAGGCGACGGAGGGATTCTCAACATCAGTCGCTTCAACGTTCAACTCTTGACGAGGAGCCTTGCTCAACGGAGCGACTCTACGAAATAGTCTGCTTAGCACATCGCGTTGCCACATAGCTGTTTAATAACAGCAGTAGTAGCAGCCATAGCACGGCGAGCAGCATGGGGAACAGCAAGAGTAGCACGGCCCGCAGCAGGGCGAACAGCAAGGACTGCAGCACGGGTAGCAAGGCATCGTTCCGCTTTTTCTTCCTTTGGCAACTTGTCGCTCAACAGAATTTGTGGGGTTTTGAGATTAAATTTTCACTTTTTCACTATTTTGTTTCCTATTTTTGTTGCGTGTTTGTGGTTTGGAGTTTGTGTTTTGATTGACTAAGATTTTCTACAATGACAATAAAGAAGACTTCAAGAACGCTATCCATTTTCTTCTTTTAAAAATTCAAATATTTTTTTTTATTTTTTTTATTAGTATATAGGTAACTATTATTTTTTAAATATTTCAGAATTTCACTAAAGCCTTCATTCAATACAGCATAAGTATTTTAATAATCTTTCAGCATAATCAAAATAAACTAAATAAAGCAATAAGCACACAATATTTATTACTTTTGATATTAATAAAAAATAACTAAAGAGGTTTTAATACTTTTTGAAAAATATATTCAAAAATATATTATGAAAACGTAATACCACTGTACAAACAAACAGATGACACTTTCTTGTTAAAAGTTTAATGCAATTTACATAGAATCGGTTGGAGAGTTTATATTAAAATTATTTTTCCCAGAAACATGTCTATCACTTACAAAATAGGCTTACCGGGAATGCCAACAGCGTGTTCGAGGAATTAATAATAACATCGCAAAAAATATTAAAATGGATATAAAACTTTATGTTTCATAAATCGGATTAGTAGTTATTCTTCTTCTTCCGTTTAAAAACTTTTTTATATAACACGAATGTACTAAGGATTGAATTAATTCTGACTATAAATAGCTTTTCAGAAATTAGCAAAAACATATATCGTATTTCCATTTAATTACGTATAATTATCATTAAAAAAAATATTATTTACAAGAAATCTAAAATTGGTAAAAATGTCTGTAATCGGATACATTCGTGCAAAAAAAAAGATAAATTACACAGAAAAATGTAAATGGTATGTTGGCGGGAAAAAACATAAATGGAGTTAGATCATGTCAAAACGATTTCATGGAACACACTTAAAAGTAACCTAAACAAATTACGTAGTACTTTACTCATTACGTTATGTCATCTTTACACGAACGTTTTAAATTAAACCACCTTAAAGGCAGATTTATACCATTGTTTTCATCTTTTTTATAAAAAAATAAAATTGTTAATAAATCTATTATAATTTATATTATTTGTATTTTCTTAGGCTAGAAATAGATAGATATGAATTAATAATTAATAATATTTTATCAGGGATGTATGCAGACAGTCTTTGTTTGAAATAGTTTAAGAGTATGTAAACAATATAAAACTTTTTATATATTTGAATAATCAATGACAATCTTGGACTGGAATGGTATCTCAAACGTTGTATTGAAGTCCTTCAGACTTGATGTTTTTCAATATTATGAAGAGCATAATTATTGTATCAAATTACAGTATGAAAAATATTTGTGTGTTATAATAATTATTTACTTTTATTTATTTATATTTTTTATACTTTGAATATCAATGGTGTATCAAATAGAAGTGTCAGGACTATTTTTATACCATACTTATACCATACATAGAAATAAGCCCTTCTGTAAAAACACTCTCCAACTTAAAATTATGACTACGAATGTTAATACACGCAACAAACTCAACCGGTATTTCTTTATATTATTGTGATCACTGTTTCACTGTTAATATTTTGTGAGCAATTTACTAACGACTATAAAAGTTACAATGAATTCGATTAGTTAATAATAAAAATTATCCGTACTACCTAGACAGATGATTAATTGTAGTTTTGATAATAACAAAAATCGTGAAATACGTTTTTTAATATATATATATTACAATTACGGAATCACGAACATAGCATGTATTCTTAGAAAGCCATGATTTTATGTGAATATTAATGCGATAGGGTTGAGTAATCCTTAGTTCTTTGAATAGACACCACCTTGGTATAGTACCTATATTTTTAAGGTTATTTATCTGCAAACTTATTGTGACTTGAAGTATGAACAGACTTTAAAACAATTTTATATATCTTTTATATATTATAGCTTATTAAGACATTAGAAATATTACGATTTTATAACAAAGAAAAGTTATACGTAAAAGTGTAGTAAATTATAAAAAAAACATTGCTATAATGACACTGGCTCGATTACATTGAATTCAGTATTTCCAAGTAATAACAAATGATAGGTATAGCTACTTACTAGGAAATGGGAAAACAAAACAACTTATAACAGCGGGAATACCTTTATCGCATAACACTGTAATAATAATAAATAAATAAAACTAATTAATTCAATATTTAACTTTACATTAATAATTTTACCTATTATGTTGAAATATTTTTTAAAAATTGTCTTAAGTACATGGGTTCCCGTTTTCAGAACTCAATATATCCCATGATGGTGTTCCTGACCCTAAAAATGTAGCTTTAAGGTTATTTTAGCGCAGGTTATAAAATATCCCACATAAATAAAGTAGGAATAGGTAAATGCGCACTCGCTTTTGCGGGAGTCATTTGTTATAGATTTTTTAACATGACTTTACCTCGAAAAGCAAAAAGTGAAATTTATTTCATATAAAGCTCATTAGAAAAATGTAAATGTACTTGTATATGGTATGTGGATTAAAGCAAATTAATAAGTATATATTATATACTTATAAATTATCTATTAACAAGGTTCGTCTGTTTGAGGTCTAAAATTTTTTCATGATGGTCATGCCCAACCCCTTTTGACGCTCATTGCCGGTCCCACTTTTGGGGTCTAGTCCACACATATAATTTTCGTATGTAAGACTTAGTAACCCTAGTTATGACACAGGCCCCTAAGGTCTTTTGAAAAATTGTATTTATTTTTAAATTACAAGATTTTTCCGGATTTAAAAACTTTTTTATCGATTATTGGGAATTGTTAAAAATAACCCCTATTTTGGACGACGCAATAAGCTATAATTGAGCGAAGCGAGTGTAGCGAGCGGAGCCTTCTACTGAACAGTTTTTCACATTCTTTGTCACGAATAGGCTCGAAAACTGCTTGACGGAAAATTATGAAATTTCGCCATCAAATAGACACATTAGGTGATGGTTTAAAAAAATATATTTGAAAAATGTCATGTTGTTGAGGAATAATCGTCAAAAAACTGATATCCCATTGAAGTCAACGGGAAACGATGAGTCAATACTAATACACAACACAATACAATAATGATTTCGCGAGCGCATCGAATCGAAATTGAGGTTCTGTCTGCGAACCTAGTTATTAAGAATAATAAATATCATCAAAATCCATTTAGTATTTTCATGACTGCACAGAGAGATAGAAAATTTTCAATATCTTCTATTGCTTTAATTTAGATAGCTGCACTATGTTAAATATCTGTATATGTATATACTAGCTGTGGCTAGCGATTTTGTTTGCTGCTACATAAATTATTTTTCTTGCATTAATATTTCATTATTAACACCGCCATCTATTGGAAACTAATAGAAGTTAAAAGTGAATTTAACCTTTTTTTGTAGAAAGAACCTCAAATTCACAAATAAAAAATTGAGGCGACAAAATAGGCTATCTTTTAAATAATATATATCTGCAAAATTTTAATACAATCGGTTCAGTGTTTTCAAAGATTAGTATAAACGGACATCTTGACACAGAATTTATATACATAAAGATATAGATTATGAAGGAATAGTTGTAGCAAATTTAAGACGAAGGCAATAAATAAAACAGCAAATGTAATGTATATTATACATAACTGTAATACAAAAATAAAAATACTCATATAGTAACAAAATTAAGAAATTCTTCTCTTTTTCCCGCCGCTTTCTTCCAAGTCTTCGTCATCTGAAATTTACAATTATCCAAATAAAAAAATACTTATTAAAAAGTAATATTATTGTAAAATATTTTTACCTGTTCCTTCCGAATCCAAATCATTTCCCAAGACAACTGTAGACGCGTCATCATCTGAAAAAAAAACATAAATATTATAATTTAGAAGAAAATGCATTTTTTAAAACTGAAACACGTAACGGAAAATGCGTCACGATAAAGAAACAAACATATCAATGTATAAGAGAGAGTGAGATAGAAACTGCCCATTGCTGTTAGGGCGCCATCTGTTGCTCAATCATTAAACTAAAGTGAGGCATGTATTGAAGTTGCCTCAAATCTGACTTTAGACGGCGTTGATACGTGTGTAAAATTGTTAGTTAAGGTCTTTAACATAATGCATGCGTTAAATAAAAATACAAATATGTAATATTAAAGTATTAAATAATACTCTATACATCTCACTCTATCAAACACTTTATACAAGTTACACTTATACCGAGTGAATTGCACACACACAAACGCACACACACGCACACGCACGCACGCACACGCACGCACGCACACACACACACACTATATTATTATTATATATTATTTACCGTCGCACGTAGTTTCTTGTGTGATGGTGGGTTCCATTTCGTCAATTCTATTTTGTATATCCTTTATCTTAAAGTCCCTCGCCGTTCCCAATGATAAATATTTTTGATAATCGTCCTGAAAATATTAGTAAAATTATTACTTTAGATATTATAGTCGATTCAGATAATATATGTGGCTTTATATACATATACTAGTTGTTGCCAGCTACTGCGTCTGCTTCATGAACTATATTACGTCAATTAAAATTTTAATTAATAACACCGCCATTATAAACTTATAAAACAGAAGTGAATTAAACAATTTATGTAGAAAATCTTCAAATTCGCAATAAATATTACCCTACCACTACTAGTGTTGTCCTTGTCTTTCAATATGTCTGTCTCACCTATGTCAAGAATAGTGTTTTCCTCGTCTTTCATTACGTCTGTCTCGTCCATGTCAAGAGAGTTACTAGTGTATTCACGATAGTTTTGTCCCTGTCTTTTACTACATCTGTTTCACCCGTTTCAAAAACATTACTAGTGTTGTCCTTGTCTTTCAATATGTCTATCTCACCTATGTCAAGAATAGTTTTTTCCTCGTCTTTCATTACGTTTGTCTCGTCAATGTTGTGAGTTACTAGTGTGTTCACGATAGTTTTGTCCTTGTCTTTCACTACATCCGTCTCACCTGCTTCAACAGCATGACGTTCGCGTTGAAAGCCTCGGACTGCTTCACCAGTCGAGGCACCAGTTTCCCATCCCGCGATACTTTACGGGATTTTTGGGATGCCGAGACGTAGGAGATGAGATCATCGCACACGCGGGACAACCTCCGCCCCGCAAGCTTCAGGAGGCGCTCCAAGCTTAAACACAATAGATAACTAAATGCAAAACCTGAAGCATCCTCTTCCACATTCTGTACATTTATTTATTTCATAGTTTATTACACAAATTTACAAAAAACAATAAAAATAAATTAATACGAGTTGTTCGTGTCTCCAATAACTTTTCTTTTTTTATTTTAAGACATATTTTAATTTTTTGTTGGTGTAAATAAGCTCTCTTTAATATTTTTATTGTTTGTAAATGGATGACAGTTTGACTATACTCCGGAATATTTAGTGGTTTGAAATTACGAATAGTAAATTCAAAACAGCCTACAATTTATCTCCCGAATTTAATTAGTTATTAAAATTTAGTTACCAAATTAATGTTCCTATTTTAAAATCTACAGGTAAAATATTTTATTTGAAACTTTTAAAAAAATATTAATTTGGGGTCAAATATATATATATATATATATATATATATATATATATATATATATATATATATATATATATATAATATATATATATTGTATGTATTTATGTCCCTTGATTAATCAATAAAATAAGAATAAATATACATACTGGATGGATTGCGCCATCTTAAGGTCCAGGAGTTTGGCGAAGGCTGCCAGTAGCGAGTACAGACTGACGCAAAGACCCAGCACTTTGTCGCTACCGGAGCCGATGCAGCATCTGAGCTTGGCGACGCTCATGCACCAGGTTGTCAGCTGGCACAGCTGCACCTGGACGGCCTGGCACAGCTCCATCAGTTCTGGAATTAAATATATCTACAAATTGTCCCCGCGACTCCGTTCGCTCATCTTTATGATTTTCAACCATCACAATTTTACAGGCAATCATTTGTTAACAATTTGTTCATTGAAAATAACACTATTAATTCGGTATCGGAGTGTAGGTTGCTTTTTATTTTTAATGATTTGTTTTTATATTAATGGATTCTCCGTTTTAACATTAATTATTTCTTTATATTAATATTTACTGTTTTATTAGTCTTTTGAATTTAGTTTACAGCTTATGACTGCTATAATAAACTATTGATTCATATAATGTATTTTTTTTTCTTGTCCCGGGAGGACACAATCGCGCCCTGGATACCGGACAACCATCTAGGTCTGTGCCACCACCATGAACATGTTTATTAATACGTTATAGGATACGATGACTGAGATGTGATCGCAAATGACTATATAGATCATGAAGCAAGATTAAGGGTTGCTGGTGTACTACAGGGAAGGGCGATACAATGGGCCGGTGAACTCAAACCACCCACCCCTCTGCACCCCCGGGCGCGTCGTGTCCGTGGCGTACCCGGCGGCGGCGGCGAGGTCCTTGGCGCGGGCGAGGAGGTGCGCTGTGCTCTTGTACCGCTCCCCGAGGTGAGCGCACAGCATCACCAGCACGGAGTGACCCGTCCTGCCGTCTATGCACGGGAAGTCCCCCTCCTGCGTCAGGGGCGACTCCTCCTCCTGTTTAATTAAATCTGTTTGCGTTATGCTTCTTAGAAAAATATATATACTCTATTCTGTCTGTTCGTACTCACCGAGATATAGTCGAGTGCATCGGCCAGTCGTCTCAGTACCCGCTCCAGCAGCGGCGCGTCGCACGCGGAGCGCCCCCACGCCGCGCACACGCACATGCACAGCGGCAGGGACTCCGCCACGCCACTGCTGACCGACAGGGACTCCAGCCGGACCAGCACCTGGGACGAAACATGCAGTGAGTCGACTACATCACATAGTCTCTTAGATCAGAAGAATTGTTAGTGTTAGAGTTAGAGTTAACGTTATGAGTTAGGGTTACAAGTTAGGATTAGAGTTAGAGTTAGGGTTAGCGTTACTATCTAGCGTTAGAGTTAGCCTGAGAGTTAGAGATAGCGTTAGAGTTAGCGTTAGTTAGCGTTAAGTTAGCGTTAGAGTTAGAGTTAGAATTAGTTAGCGTTAGAGTTCGATTTGATGATAATTTAGTTGATTTTTGTAAAAAACCAATTACATGTATTGTTAATAATGACTACATCAAGAGATAGATTCAATCAATTTGTTAATATCGAAAAAAATTCTCCATTGTTCCTTACTTTTCTTAAATAATAATATATTTAACAAATAATAAAGTCACCTCACTAAGTTGAGTGCAGGTCTTCACGGGCATCTCCAGGAACACTGTGGTTATCTGCACTAAGATCGTGAACGTCTTCTTCCCGACGGCGTCCAAGCTAACTTCCCTGTTTTCAGTTTCCAAGTAATCCAAAGATTTGTGTAACGCGTCCAATATTTCCGATAAAGATATCGATTCATTTTTTTTTGAACCACCTGAAATATTACGCAAAGTATTAATAATTGGCAATAAAATTGTTTGCAATTCACTCGGTATAAGTGTAACTTGTATAAAGTATTTGATAGAGTGAGATGTATAGAGTATTATTTAATACTTTAATATTACATATTTGTATTTTTATATAACGCTTGTATTACGTTAAAGACTTTAACTAACAATTTTACATACGTATCACCGCCATCTATTGTCAGTTTTGCAACAACTACAATACATGCCTCACTTTAATTTAATGATTGAGCAATAGATGGCGCTCTAACAGCAATGGGCAATGTCTTCTATCTCACCCTCTCCTATACATTTATGTCTTTGTTTCTTTATCGTGATGCTTTTTCGTTACATCAGGTTTCACAAAAAAAATAACAATTATATAATGAAAATACTCACTTATCCCCAAAATAAGTTTATCCGTCTTTAATGTGTAATTGTTTGACAGCAGAGTCGTGAGACACGTTTTGAAGAGCTCGAGACACGCGTACGTCACGTGCTCGTCGTATGCGTACACGTCACTGAACCTGTAATTCATAATGTAGTACAATATTCTCTCTCCATCCATCTCCATCTCTCTCTCTCTCTCCATCTCTCTCTCTCGGTGTGTGTGTGACTTTCTTTCCAATTATTGTTATATACCACTATTTAAAAACTAAGTTATCAGTTACTACCATACTATTTAATTTTGTTAAAATTTTTCTCTCTTTATCTTTACCTTTCTGATTACTATTTAGTTACTTAAGATATGAATTTCTCAACTACCATACTGTTTACTCATTTATCAATATATTTATGGCTTCCTAAATCTCTTTAAAATAGATAACTAACATACCTACAAATACACCTAGTATAAAATAATCCTGCGACTTTCAACACATGTGTGGACACCAGGCGTCTGTCCAGCTTGTCGTTTATTATACTCTGCACCGAGCGGAGGGCGAACAAGTGAAAATCACGCTTGCATCTGATAAGATTCCTCTGCTCCGTCGATGACCATGACACTTCTTCACTGTAATTAAAATATTGTGAATTTTTAATGTAATTATACATAGCTGTGCCCCGCGACTTCGTTTGAACATGTTTTTTTAAATAAAAGTAGTGTCAATCGGCCGTTTTTGAGATTAGTCGGAACAAACAGATAGACAAAAATTTTTAAATAGATTTTGATGTAAATGCTATATATACTTTCATATGCATTTAGTGAAAAATTTTGTATTACATACGGACACGTCAATTTTATTTATATGTATATATTTGTATATAAAAGTATCTACCTATATAATAATTCCAAAACTCGTATACTTAATTCTAAATCCCACAAACACGGTAATGGTTTGAAGGGCCCTGCTTTATCCTTGGCTAAGGTCGGCCCTTTGCCCTTATTTTTAACTTGCTTCTTTTTGGGGTCCTCGTTTTCAGCCCCTCTGCTAGTGTCTTGCGTCTTTTTAGGACTAGCGTCGGTGTTTTGTGTCTTTTTGGGACTCGTGTCCGTATTTTGTGTCTTTTTAGGACTCTTGGTATTTTGGGTCTTCTTAGGACTCTTGTCCGTCTTTTGAGACTTTTTGTTCTTCTGCGATTTAGTGGATTCTCTTGTTTCGTTAATTTTATCCTTTTTATTCTGTTTTGAATTAACCTGATAACAAAATAAATTAATATAAATTAATATTAAAGAAAGTTTATTTTCAGCTATTGGCCCAAAAGTGCCTGTAGTTTCTAGCCCATGTCGTCTTCATTTCATATGAGGCGATCAACATTGAATATATACTATGTACTTTTATCGTGTTTGTGTGTGTCCTTGTGTGTGTGCGTGCGTGCGTGCGTGCGTGCGTGTATGCGCGCGTGCGCGTGTGTGAGATAATTTAGAAATATTGTGTCAAAAAGTGTTTGGAAAATAAAAGAATATGAACTTATTTAAAAAATATTAATATCTTTTGATTGTTATGGAAAATATTTTAATCGTATTTATCGTTTATATTTGAAATATAAAGTAATTTGGATTGCGTCGTAACCGGTAGTCAGAGGGGGAGGGGGGAGGGGGGGTAAGGTTGTGTACGATCCATTATAAGAGCTATCGCGACAGCCGTGGAAGGAATCACTACTCTGCTTCCAGTCGTTATTATTCCAGATAGGTATTTTAACTAATTTTATAATATAGATTATCTTACTATATAATATAGTATATATAGTTTATTATGTATACATTAGTTTTATTATATTGAGATGTAATAATGTAACTATTACTTTAGTTTTCTTAATATTTATTGTTTATACTTAGGACCTACTTCTAATACTTGCGTATGTGTGTATGTTTGTGCATCTCTTTCACTCTTTTTATCATATAAAGTCTAAATAAGGTCGTGGATATTTTGTTTGTAATCAAGTTTAAAAAAAAACACTTTGGAGATCAACGATTTCACAATTATATATATGTATATATATTCGCCCTGACTATGCTTACGTAACCAATTAACTACCTTTGTACTGTCCAGTAACTGATTGTACTCCTTCTGCATCCCGTACACGGAGTTGGCGTTCGCGTTGAGGCAGTCCCACTGGTACACTTGGTGTGCGATGAGGGCTTCGTAGCACTGCATCACTTGTTGGATCTTCACGGTCTTGACCTTCGACTCCGGAGTGAGCTCCGTTATGGGTTCCCCCTGAAAAATGTCATATTTATTAATATATATTATAAAATTTGATTGTAATTTTGTTTGTCACAAAACTGTATATGATTGGTTTTAATATATTTAGTGCGGACATTCAGTGTATATGTATATATATATATATATATATATATATATATATATTATAGATTTATGTTGTTGAAAGTTACTAGATGTATGGATTGCAATTATGATTTTACAAACCGAAACGAACCGAAACCGAACATTCCGTCGGACACTAGAATATTTTATTTTAATGAAAGCAAAGCCGAAGGCTACTACTAGTATGAATTGCTGTTTCGGTTTTGATAAACCGAACCTAGCCAAACAAAAACCGAACTTTCGATCGTATTTTAAAATATTTCAAAGTCGAAAACTACTCCTAGTATGAAATGCAGCTTCGGTATCGACAAACCGATCTTTCGGTCAGACATTACAATGTTTACCTGATCAACCATGGCGGTCCAGTCAGCCCGGCACAGCCTCTGCATGACGTCAGTCAGTTTATTCTTGATATACAGCAGCTGGTTGTCGCTCTGACTGCCGCCTGAGTCATCATCATCACCATCACTTTGTAGAAACTGCGCTATTGTGTACAGCAAGTGGCCGATCGGTTCCTGTCAAATATAACAAGCTAAATTGGAATTACTGGTGGTCAATTTTATTATATATCATCTAAAACAATTTAGTAGTTTTAGGGTAACAAACACACACACATACATACTTACAGTTAGAACTGCATTATTTGTAATACACTTATCCAGTAGTATGGGCACTTCGTTACTCTCTGTCCCTTCGTTGTCCTCTGCTATATACTTGGTGAGGTGTTCGTACAGATACTCGAGTATCGGTTCGTGTAATGCCTTCTTCTCTTTCACACACGAGTAAATAGCTGGAGATAGATATATATGTTAAATAGGGCTAATGAATTGGGTGAGGTCAATAGAGGGGCGGGGGGACATACATAATTTATGAACGGCATCTGAACCAAAAAAGATGGTTACTGGGTTAAATGTACTTATTATATTATATATATTTACCATTATAAAAGAACTGCTTAACAGACGCGTCTTGTACGAGACATCGACGTAGTATGGAGACTATTTCTAAACAGACCGTTTCATTGCGGGCCCGTGACGGTACACTGCAAATAAACGTGACGCGTATAGTTGCAACACACACACGCACGCACGCACACATACGCATGCACGCACACGCGCACACATAAGCACGCACGCACGCACACACGCATGATATGTCGTATAAGCGAAAAGATTTTATTATATATTACACAGTGCATCTTCACTCTATATATATTCATATAATTTATTAAATCGATAACTATATCTAAAACTAAAAAAGATTTCTGTACATAGCTGACTGCCCAAGTGAGAAATATACATTTATATATATATATATATATATAGAGTTTGTGTGTGTGTACTGACGGGTTCCCCTGTCCGGTGGCGTGGACGTCGACGGTGAGCTGCGTGAGGTAGGAGTGCTCGTCGTGCTGGCTGCGCTGCCAGCTGCCGGAGAGGCGCGTGTGTCTCAGAACGGAGAGGAAGCCCGACACCGCCAGCCGACGGTGCGTGGAGTCTCTGATTAAAGACATATTATTAGGTTAATTATCGCTGATTTACATGGGAGTTCCTGTTTTCAAAGTTATGTAATTACGATTATTGAAACCGCGTTATTTTTTTTTATATTTAAAGATAATCTGTGTTTTCATTAATCAAATGAATTTGAATGAAAAAGAAACTTAATTTTTGCCGTTCCATTGTTTTTTTTTTTTTTTAATAAAATCCGATTTCTGATCTAAAAATATATATATTTATAGAAACTTTTTGATATGGTGAAGTTTTGGAGGAGACGTGTTAAAAGATTTGATTCGATTAGAATAGATTAGATATGTTACAACTAACCTGAAGTACAGTCGCTTCCTGCAGGCCTTGACGAGCGCATCCCTCGTCCTTTCGCTGAAGGCCAATAGCGGTCGTAGGGCTTCGTAGGTCTGTGGAGCGTCTGGTCCCTGAGATCCCTCCACTATGAGCGCCACTTGAGGGCAGGGCTCCACTGACACTGGGGCTGCCTCGCACAAGATATACAGACATTCTGGAATATTATTAGTAATATTAAATTTAAAAATTTAACAATGTTTTTAAAGGAGATTTAACACGTCAGATGATGTACATTATGATATAAATCCTGCAAGTGAGTCAACAACTTAAGTTCCACATATTTCGATCCGCTGAAAACTCTTGAATGTTATAATAAGATTTATTTTATAATATTTTTAATTTTAGATTTTAAACTAAGAAGAGGAAGGTCTAAGATATCTTGTGGAACTATTATATATAGGTACACTTAAGCCGCCCGTAAAGGAATTGTTAACTGTCAATAAATAATATGTATATAACGTGTATATATATATATATATATATATATATATATATATATATACATACCTGCATATCGTGTAGTGGAATCGCCGGCGAGCAAGTCAGAGAGGCGACTTAGTATGTGAGGCGCAGTTTCCGGCTGCGCCTTGCAGAGCGTCACCAGCAGCAGGTGGGCGAGCCGCCGGCATCGGGGAGCGGAGTCCCGGGACTTAGCCCCAAGCAAGGAGAACGCAAGCTCGATCAACCCCAGGACTGTCAGCTGGCGATGATTGGCACTGGAAAGACATTTTTTTAAGATACCCTTCGCAATTTGTGTTAAAAAAAGTCGTAAAACATTAATTCCCTAATGGAAGTTTTTTTTGTAAATAGCAAACAAAGAATAATAATTTATTACTTGTTAAAAAAAATTAAGCAATTTTTTTTTAAAGTATAGATAATAATAGTATTAGAACCGAACGCAATATCCACAGAAAAAATATGAACAAGGAAATACTTTTTATATAACACACATATAATATGATATTTGTTATTTACCTTTCAGTTGCAAGCGCTTTGAGAGTATTGTTTACATCTACATCTGGCCTCAGGACAGAGCTCACCCACGCTGACTCTTTACTTTTCAATTCGTCCTGTATTTGTAACTCAATCGCCGACTTAATCACCTGGAAAAATATTACTTAAACAATAAAAAATATGTAAATACAAGAGGATATTCTTATAAAAAAATGATTAAAATGGTACAAAACAAAAAAAATCGTTAATCCCTATTTGGCATCAAAAACAGACACACACACATGCGTGTACGCACGCACACTAGTTAGGCATTTTAATCTAACTATCTTTAAGCGTACTATTTGACATCAAAAACAGAGAATGAATTGCATGCAACACACAAACAAATACGCACACACCCACATACACGCACGCACGCACACGCACACATGCGCACGCACATCCACAAACACGCGTGCTCGCACGCACATTAATCTAACTAGCATCACTAGATAGCATATGACCTCAATCTATATCCTCAGTACTCGGTAGTCCCTTTTAGTTTGATCTGACGCACTTCCTAGAGTAGTAGATGTCAATAATATCCATACTATTGCACTAATTAGAAAAACTAACTCACTAACAGCGTTTTCACCATGCGATCTTCGGACACTACTTGACCTAGCGTTTGACAAATTGTATAATGAAATCATTACTCTGATTTAGTTAACATATTTGAACTGATAGTTTTTATTAATAAAATGTATATTTTGGAGTGTCAGTATACCTCTATCTATATATATATATATTTATATATTAAGAACCGATTTCAAATTTCTAGATATATATTGTTTGGAGCTTAAAAGATAATCTTCAATTCACTTTATAGCGAATTTGAGATTTATTATCAAAATTTAATTGGTGTAAAATAGTTTACAAAGGAAAAGCTGGCAACACCTAGTACCCACGTATATTTATAGTTAAGGAGAAAACAAGGCAACAACAAAACACACATCCAGACACGAAGACTTGAAGTCGGCCCCCTTGGCAGAGATGGCGAGAGCCACATCAATGATGAACGGGGATCTCAATATTTGTGTCTTTGGCCACTGTTTAATATGTTTCAATATCAACTCCGGATCGGCCATCCCTTGGGAGAAGTGGTACAGACACGTGGAGAGACACTGGCTCAGCTCTATGGGACTGTGCTCAACTGTAATACACACATTAATTACTTGTAATATCTGTAATATTAAAAATATAAACATTTTATAAAAGTAGAAGTAGCCTAAGTCACTCATAACATCGGCTATCAGTGTAAGTCCTATAAAAATTGGTCCAGCCGTTATAGAGATTATCCGGAACAAACAGACAGGCAGACAGACACAAAATTTATTTTTTTTTAAAGCAAATACCGTATATAAAAGAAGCTGTTAATTTATTGCAAACAGACACTTCAATTTTATTTATATATATATAAATATACATGTATTTGTTATAATCATAGAAGTCCCAGTCATATTAACCTACCAATATCATCTATATCCATGGTAGTGGATTCCGAGTCCTGTTGTGGTCTTTCCAGCTTAGTGTAGAGATATATATTGAAGTACTGACTTAGGTGAGAGAGAACTACTTCCAGGTGTTGGACCTTGCATAAGCTGCAAATAAATACATATATTAATAATTTTAATTCTATTAACCCCTTGCACACAAGAGGTGAGTCTCACTCACCATGCGTTGTGAGTGAGACTCACTTTTTGAGTGCAAAGGATTAATACTTTTGTTTGTAAACAATTATTACCTAATATGAAGATATTATTAGTCTATATATGTCTATATATGTAGCATTAATGTAATTGAAGTATCTGTTTGTAAAAAAATGACATCTTATCACTAAATGCACATGAAGGAATTTATACTTACATAAAGAAACATTTTTTTTTATTTTTTGTCTGTCTGTTTGGTTTGAATATTATTATAATGATAGCTGATGTTATAAGGAGTACCTGAGCCTACTTTTATTTAAAAAACAAATTCCACAAGATCAAAGTTGTAGGCACAGCTGGTATTAAATACACTTCTTAATCTGTACTCAATTTGGAATTAAACAGACACTTTAATTTTATTAAACAGACACTTTAATTTTATTTATATGTATATATTATTATACCTAAGAAGTTGTGGTACTAGTGGTGGTAGTGTCTCTGGGGATAACTTCACCATGTATGAACATATCTTGTTCACAACTTGCTTGTGACTCTCCTTAGATAATTGTATATCTCTGAAACATAAAACAATAATATATATATAAGGGTTTGTTTGTCTGTACACAGGGGGTTGGTTCCAACATTATAGAAGTGAAATTTGGACATGGCAGAAGGATGAAAGATAAATGCTGTTGAATGAGAGCCCTAAGGATGATAGGTGTGAAATTAATAAGAAAAGAAATAGCTTAAGAGAATTTTGTGTTTTAAAAGATGTAGTGAGTAGACAAGTCAGATACACATATAAGGCATGTGTGGATGGAAAGGTCTTAAAGGGAAGACCTAGATAGACATTTCTCAATCAGATTAAGGATGTTTTGGAAAAGGAACAAATCAAGAGAATTCAGAAACGACAAACATGCATGAAGATACGTGCAAGAATAGAAGAAGCAAAATAATATATGAAAATTGTGGCAATTGGAAGTCTTTAGCCTCTCCCTAGCCTTTGGGACAAAAGCATGGTAATATGTATGTAAAATTTATAAGAAATAGACAATTTGATAGGTAATTAAAGTAATGAATTTTAAAACTAACTTGAACATGGCCGTCAATTGAACCAATTGCTTTTCTTGCCATGGGCACTGACACAGTGTGTGTATACACTGCACCTTATATTCAACTCCCGACATCTCGGTACCAGACTGCTTGACCATGTTATATGTGCATATAACGTTAAGACACTCTGGTAAAATGTCTCTCCACCTGGGAAATTAACTCAAATACATTAATTATTTAGATACAAGAAAAATAAAGAAACTACATGTTAGAGTTTTTATTAAACTTAAATAAATTCAATCTTGATTACAAAATATTATTCCTCTAAATGCCAAGGCGCACAAAACACTTGTGTATAGGTTGCCAGTAAATAACATTAAAAAGCAATATTCCTTGGCACTTTTAAGCAATATAAGAAAAACCTCTTTCTTCGAATAAATACAAAATAATAATAAGAATAATTACATACAAAGTTCTTACACCATATTGACATCGGTATCATGCAGGATGGACTGTATGCTGTCATTACTCCATTTCAATAGGTTATCAATTTGCAACCTCGACAACTCTAAAGAAAGCCTGCTCACTATATCACCACAATACACAAGCGGCATCGGCTCTTTCCTCAATGATTTTAATACCAATTCAATTACCTACATTAAAAATTACAAATTTTAGGAATAATGATGTTGAATAATAAATAAATATACCTATAAAAATATAAAGATAACTAATTGAACACTCTGATAATAAAAAATAACAATTACTTTATCATGTTGAGATTACCTTCGACTTATTTTGAGAATTTTCAGATAAACCTCTGAGGACACAGTCTATTATATATGCCCCATCGCTATTTAGGATCCTTGTGGGCAGGTATTTTAGTATCTGAAAATAATAAAGTTAACTTGGTTAATAAGATATAACATTAATTTGCAATATGCATGTTAATATTAAAATCTCACTTGTCCTAAGTTTGAATCACAATATTCACGTAATTCTAATTTACTTGTTATATTTCCAATTTTTTTTATATCTTCAAAAATTTTATGTGGTTCCATTATTGATATTCTTTAAGGCACAATGATAATTAAACATTAAACTTATTCGACTTAGAGCCTTTAAAAATAATAAACAATGTTAACAATTAATAAACAAAGGTGACAGTTTGTATTGCCGGCAAACGTTTTGAAAGTGTCAAATATTAAAATAGTGATCGAATAGAGCGATGTTGTAGTAATAAAAATATAAATATTTAAAATAAATATTGAAATATCGATTTTTTAAACCCGATATCATATTTAATTTTGTTTTATATGATAAGTTGGGATTATCTAATTTGAAATGAAGCGCCTCACTATCGTATTTAGGTATACAAACAAATTTAAACGTAAATGTATGTAACAGCTTCTTTCGATCGCAAAAGTAGTGCCAGTCTGTCCAATTTTACAAAGTTAAAAAAAATCGATTCGATTTAATAAGTAGCTCGATTTCAAACTAATTACACCCATATACGAAATCATTTATCCTTTCGTTTCATTTGAAACAAAAGATTTGATTTTTTTTTTTTACATGATTGTTTTGATTCATGCTGTTTTGTTTGGTCTTCAAACCCTTCAATTCTATTTCTCTTAATGAAAATTTATCAAAATTTTAAGTAGAATGGTAACATTCATAACGTCTTTTTAAGTGACGTCATCAATCATCACAGTAGACAGTTGGTTTATGTTTAACGAGAAAGATGTTACGATTACGTAGTAGTTAACATTATTTTTGCTATAAATTTGATCATGTACAAAAATTGTACATTAATGGTAGCTATTTACAGTTCTAACAACGGCTAGTGTAACACTATCGTAATTCCTTACAAGAAGTGTTTATAACGAGACGATACGTAATATAAGATTTTGGCGGCATTGCTCAAAGCCACAGAAATAGATCGCTTGTGCAATATTATGCACGTTCAAATTCTAGATAAATATCTATTTCACGAGAGGAAGGAAGGCCTGTTCCAGTGAAGTGTTCTATACCATGTGTCACTAACATAGGTTGGAGTTTGAAGTTCTCACCATGGAGAATCCCACGATCAGTGGTTTGAGATCAAGGTCTCGTTCCAAAACTCCCTTTTTGCGTTCAAGCTGCGACAGAGAGAGTTGCACCGAAGGAGAGGAACATACACACAAGTCAGGTCGAAAAACACCAATTAAAAGAAGTACTCCAATCAAGTAAGACTTGCTTTTTTTTCTTTGTCATAATTAACCAGTATTTTCTAGTTTTATTATAATTAATAAGGAATAAAATATCGATATCATTACACAAATTTAAAATAATATATAATGTAATAAAGTTTAGTCCTTAATTATTATCTTTCCGGCTGATAAATGAAATCCTAGAAATTGTTGATATTTCTGATAAAATATACTGTAAATGTATATCTTATTCCTATTTTCTTTTATGATTTTAACTGTTGTATCATTATAAACATGAATTACATATTTATGTTACATTTCATGAATAGTATTAGTAATATTTTTAACCTGAAATTTGTAAGTTTAAGTTTAATTTAAAAGCATTTCTTTATTTACAAGATAAGATATAAAATTACAATTCAACAAGGCCATCAGTATAGGACAATTTTGTTTGTTATGACATCATGTAGGTCAATAAACGAAGGTTACCCATGGTGTGGTCATGACGACCTTAAAATACCTTTTTTGTTTATAGAATTTTTGTAACATTTATAAACTACAATATATGTTGGAGTCTTCATAAATAAAATATTCTCTTGCTAATTAATATCTTTGTAATTAACACTAAACCTACCAAGTACTGGTCAAATTGACCTTTCTTAAGCTTTTGTAAAACTTACACATTTTTAAACGTTATAATATCATTGTCAAACTACATGACAATTCTTAGAATATGCATATAATATTTTCTTCACTACTTACTTTACTTTTAGTTATTTCCATTGTTACCTGCATTATATAATAAAATAACTTTTAATTACCAATCAATTTGACGGCATGCGGTAGGAACAGGTAGACAAGAATTGTCGGTAGGTTTAGTGCTAATAAGTAAACAAATAGTGTAATATAAATGGGTCTCAAATTTCTGAACTGTAAATTTATCATAAATCTTTTTCACTTTCATGTAATACAAAAATAATCACTTCTGTATAAAATGGAACTGTTAGGACTATTTAGATACCATATATGTCAAATAAGCCTTTCTGTAAAGACACTCTACTTAAAGTTAAGGCTACAGAGGGTGCTTTGAGAAGATTCACACAAACTTAGCCGGGTACTTCAATATTTTATTTTTACAAAACATACAATATTTAATAAGAAATTTACGACCAATGAGAAGTATTGAAATAATTTTGATAACCTAATGTACATATCCATAATTTCAGGCATAATATTAATCAAATTAAATTCTTTGTAGACAACTTCAGCATGCCAGCAAAACGGGTAAAGAATCGTTACACGAAGACAACGAAGATAGCTCCGTGGTTCACCGAACACGACAATCAACACGGCAGATGGAGAAACTTGTTAAAACATCAGATTACTCCTCCGAAGAAAGTCTTGATAGAATGAAAGGGAGCAGGAAGGAAATATATCAGGTATTAATAATTATCATATCGAGTAATTTATTTATTAATATTTATCATATATAAACATCTATACATATAAATATAATTGAATTGTCCGTTTGTAATTCTAAATTAACACCTATTTACTAAATTTATATGAGAGTATATGGTGTATTAACATATATATTTTTTTATTGTCTGTTTGTTTATTCCGGCTAATATCTGAAACAGTTGAACCGTTTTTAACATAACTTTGACTGGTATATAGCTGATGGTATAAGGAGTACTGTTAATTTAAAAAAACACACTTAGTTAAAAATACCACGCATTTTTACCACCGGAACGTTAAGTGAAAATTATTTTCTCTTATCATATACAAATATCACCAAATTACTATGTAAATAAGTGAAAAGACATACAATATAACTATATATATACATATATATATATATATTATCAATGTTAAAGCCGTTATCTCTGATGCAAGGTCAGTTCAGTCTTACCGCGTGCATGCAACGTGTTTAATATGCATTCACATTATATACATTTGCATATATTATGAATAATTGTTTACATTCATGAAACTATGCATATATATATAAATAATACTTTAAAATGCTTAGTTATTGAAAAAAAAAACTGTCAGTATTTGAAATTCTCACTGACAGTTATTCGAATTTAACGTCTTTCTACAGAGCCCGCCAAAGATTTATATGCATACACTCGTAAAATGTCCCGTAAAACCCCTCTCGTCGCAGTCGAGTAACCACTAAATAAATATTCTATTTATGACTTTTTTTATTTTTTATAAGTTGTACAAAAGTATTGTTTTCATAATTAATTCATTTCATAATTTCATAATTAATGAAGTCAATTTCTATATATATATATATAAATACTGTCACAATGTTCGTTTGTGTTTTTGAAAACGCTGTACCGATTTCATTTTTTTTTTTAAATTTATAATTTTGTATGACTTAAAAGAATTTTTCTTAATTTTTTTATTGCGAATTTGGGGGTTTTTAACATTCTCTTCTAAATTCTATAAGTTTCCAATAGGCAGCGTTAAGAATAAAATTTTAATTCATTTAAAATAGTTTATGAAATACCAGACGAAGTCGCAGACAGCAACTAGTAATAATAAAATTATTCACTTAAAATACATGTTTAAAGAAAAAAATTACAATTTACATATTTCATTTTTACAATTGTCAGCGCAGGTGTTCTATACCATATGTCCATACATATTAAAACACCAGACTGCACTCGTCTATTTAAACCAAATAAATAGTTCGTTCAACCCTCGTCCAGCGCCCGCGCATTAATTGAATAACAATTATAATGTACCATAAATAACAATCTTCAACTAACAGACGCCCACACTTAATAAGCTCTTTCCTTCCTGAATTATATTATCAATTGCTTCAGTCTTTCTATTTATTTATTCTCTCTCTCTCTCTCTCTCTCTCTCTCTATATATATATATATATATATATATGTTGTTTTGGTCTGTGGACAAATTTAAATACTTATTGTAAAATATACTTATATGTAATAAAAGTATAAGTGATTTTATACTAGTTGTGCCTACGACTTTGGTCGCGCGGAATGTTTTTTTAAAATAAAAGTAGCTCCTTCTAAAATCATTTATAAGTGAAAGTCCTTTTAAATACGTGTCACCAATTTCAGAGATTAGCCCTTAACAGACAGACAGACAACATTTTTTTTTTTAAATATATTATTTTATTGAGCGAAGCGAGCGGAGCGTTCTACTGAAGACTTTTTCACATTCTTTGTCACGAATAGGCTCAAAAACTACTTGACGAAAATTTGCAATCAAAAAGACGAAATTTTGCAATCAAAAAGACACACATTAGAAGATAATTTAAAAAAAAATAAGAAAAGGTAAAAAAATAAAATTTGAAAAATGTCATCAAAAAACTGATATCCCATTGAATACGATATCAATGGAAAACGATGAGTCAATACACTGGGCTCGCTTCGGTCAATATGCAAACGGCAACCGAGATTTCGCGAGCGCAGCGAGTCGAAATTGAGGGTTTGTTGGCGCCCTAGTATAAGTATCGTATATACTTTCATATGCATTCAGTGAAAGTGTTAATTGAAATAAAAATACACTTTTTAATATTTATATATTATTCGAATATTAAATTGTAATATTCTAAATTTAAACCGAAAAATACAATAAAAGAAACAATACTCCCGCGTCGTTTGTTCTATATTTAAAATAACCGTTGGTCACACATGGCATTATTATTACAACAAATCAGTATCCAAACGGTCGTGTCCGTGTACGCTTAAGATTGGATAACTCGGATCAAAACGAACCCAATATTCAATCTTGACCCAGTTCTGTGTTTTATTTATATATCCGCGGATATTAGGTACGTCTTTTTTATTATAACTACGAGTGTGAGAACGCGATACGTATAAATAGTTTTGTATTTAAGGGACGCTCAAGGTCAGTTTTATTAACGAATTCTTAGCGGCCATTATTATGCACCTGTCCGAAAGATATTTTTTTTACAATATTGACATTTATAAAATTATTACATTTGTTTATAACTAGCTGTGCCCCGCTACTTTGTTCGCGAATATGTATTTTTTTTTTAAATAAAGTTACTTATAACATTAGTTATAAGATGGTGAAAGTCAGGTTAAAATCAGTCGAAAAAAACAGAAAGGCAGACTAATTTTTTTTTTTAATTCTTTTTTATGCAAGTAGCGCATATACTTCAAAGCTGTTAATTTACAAACAGACACTTAAATTTTTATTTATATGTATATATTAGTATATATATTGAATTTTTTTTTTCTAAGTTTTAATAATATATATATTTTTATTATTTTTTATGTTATGTGATTAAAATATTTTTTATGTAACTGACCTCAGACGAAATTATCTAGAGGGGTCGTTTATTTCAAGTGCATCAGTCGTAAAGAACAAAATAATTTTAAAATTTTCCCTAATAAAATATTATTTATATGGTTTAATTTCTATTTATGTTAAATATTAAATTGAATTATTGTTATTATTATATTAATATATGTAGTAAAGATAACGTTAAACAACAGACAGACGGGTAAAAACTTATATAAACAGAGAAACAGTTTAGAGTGACGTCCTGTATACGACACTACTTTTATATATTTATAATGAAGATAATTTTATATTGCTCTCAAGGGCTTGCTCATACACGCACCATGCAACACACACATACACACACCCACACACACACACACACACACACACACACACACACACACACACACACACATATATACATTATCTCTCTCTCTCTCCCTGTGTGTGTGTGTGTGTGTGTGTGTGTGCATGCCCTCGAAAGTAATATAAAATAATCTTCATTGTAAAAACTTATCTCATACACATTTAGTACTCTGTACTAAAGATAGGTCTACACTATAAAGGAATTCTGTTCTCTGCGTCACGTCATACAACCATGATTCATTTCATGGATCGCTTGATTCACGTTTACATTGTGACGTGGTAAAATTACATTGAAGTAGCAAATTGTATTTCTTCACTACCTCTTGTCCGCGACTTCGTTTGCGCGGAAAATGTTTTTATATTACGTACTTATATCATTTGTTATAAGGAGATCGGAGTCCGGAGATTACCGTATCAAACAGACAGACAGATATCTTTTTTATTGAAGTATTGTATATAGTTTTATATGCATTTAGTGAAAAGCCGTTAATTTAAAATTACAAACGGATACCACAAATATATTTATATATATAGATTTATTTTATTGTACACACACAAAGTAATACACCTATATTATATATATATATATATATATAATATGTTTTTGTTGGTAGAATGAGATCAACAGTCGGTATGAGCGCGTGTCAACCAGCTCTCAGCGGTACGGCACGCTGGCTGACGTCACGCTCAGCCCGATACTGACGTCGCACCATGTGACGCAAGACAGGTGGGTTACAAGCAAGACTGGTGGGTTGTAAGCAAGAGGTGTGGGTTGTAAACAAGATGTGTAGGTTTTAAGCAAGAGTGGGTTGTAAGCAAGATATGTGGGTTGTAAGCAAAACAGATGGGTATTAACCAGGACGGGTGGGTTGTAACACTGCCGAAATTAACCCTTCACAGTCGCTCACATGATTTAATAGAACTCGATTTATTTAAGGATATTTTTCTTACTTGTTGATATTAGTATGTTTGTTTGTTCAACCTTGTCCTATAAGCATCCGTCTAAATGGGAACTGCATAATATTTTAACAGTACACACTTGTTTATTCCTGTAACGACCTCGAGTGCAAAGGGTTAATAAACAATCTACAATACTGCATTAATTAATTAATAATATCAATATCCAATCTATCAAGCGCTAACTCAACTAGCGCGCTAACTAGCGACCTTGTGATTGGTTGACATCTTTAAATAATTTTTGAAGCTAGCTTATGATTGGTTGATACCTTTTTTATAAAAAGAGGGTTTTACGACCGAAATTAATAATCGATCTACAATCCAACACCAAAATGTATCTCAGTTAGACATCCGCAGGTTATTTGTAAGTATTAAATGGATTGTAATATCAATCTTAAGTTGCATAAATTGGATCAGGATTGATTATTAATTTCCGTTATACTGTATGTGTTTACATGTTAAAGTATCATCCACATGTTATCCGGTTATTATATATTGTATATATATTTAAAAGTTTATTTTTAACAAGCTCTACCCGCGACTTTCTTCGCGCTGAATATGTTTTATTAAAATAAAATTACACCTTTTAACATCAGATACCAGTGAAAGTCTTGTTAAAATCGGTCCAGCCGTTTCAGATATAAACGGGAAGAAACAGACAGACAGAAATATATATATATAAGTACGGTATATTTAGTACATTTAGTGAAAAGCTGTTTACAAACAGACGCTTAAATTTTATTTATATATATAGATTACTTTTTCTTTCAATACGAATATATAATTACACTAGAGGCGCGAACCGGACTTCGATTTTGACTCGCTGCGCTCGCAAAATCTTGGTAGATTGAATTGAGCGAAGCGAGTAACAATTCAGCGTTCAAAGCTGAAATCGACAGACGAAAAGTATAGAATGACTAGGATCCGCCAACCGTGCTGTGCGGGTGTTGAGCTGAGCCCCTCTCCTTTTTTCTTCTCTTGATAACTTTTGAATGGCTAAACATTCTTTCAATCTGTTTTCGCTATAACGTCCGCGTCAGCTCAAACATACATGAGAAAACTTTTAGGTAATTATATCGTCGCATTTTGGAGACAATTAAACACAAAAAAAGGTCTCCCAAACGGTGTGAAAAAAAAAAACTCATGTCGTTGAGGAATAATCACCAAAAACCGTTTTGGTTTTTGACTTTTTTTTTTCATTTTAACGCCATCCAAGCCATCAAGGCGTTTTCATGCCAACCCCGGATATGGGATGAAAAAGTCTCACATAGAGCGCTCCGCTCGCTACGCTCAATTACTAATGTAATTATACAAGCAGTGACTTGATAATAATCGAGTTTTTGTAAGACTCGTGTATAAATATCGATTTTCACGAAACCTTAATACTACAACTGGAAAAGAGATTAAATGTATAAAGCGCGAGTCACACTACTAAAAGATTAGATCATTTAACTACAGATTTATAATTTATAATTATTAAAGGTAGCTTAACTTTAAGCTATCTCACGCAGTGTGGTTGGGCCTTAAGAAAAGTTTATACAAAAAAAGTACAGATACCTAAATATCTCGTAAGTAGGTAAATTTGATAAAAATATAGAAAAAAATTAAATTAAAATGTCAAGGACAAAAAATGTAAACTTATATATTTTGTCCTTGAAATAGTAGATATATATATATATATATATATATATTCCCAGAATATTGGGATACAATTTTGCTTATCTCATCTGACTAGCTTTGCCCACGACTTTGCTCGCGCGGTTTTTTTATTTTAAATATAAAGTAGCCTAAGTTACTCTTTATAATCAGATATCCGACAGTGAAAGTCTCGTTAAAATCGTTCCAGCCCTTTCAGAGATTGACCAGAACAAACAGATTTTTTTATTTATATATAAGCACAGTATATACTTTAATATACATTTAATGAAAATTATTAATTTGTTACAAACGGACACTTAAATTTTATTTATATGTAAAAATATAAAAAATCAGTTATTATTGAATACTTGATACAAACAAACAAACAGCTTCCTCATGTATATATATATATATATATAGATATTCCCTTGTTTTTGTTTCCTCTTACACCCACGTATAACATTATGCTTAGTACTAATCGGACTTCAACATATTATTGGCGTCTGTCCAACGATTATAACGGAATAATTCCTTTGGTAAGTGATTTAATAATTATTGATTGATTGATTGATTGATTCTTATTGATAATATTATCGATTTGATTGAGATTTTAACTGACTATCAGTCTACCCTGTGTTATCTTTATATATAAAAATCCCGTGTCACGAAGTTCGTTCGTACTAATCTTTGTAACCTGGACTGGACAGATTTTAATGAAATTTTACAGTTTTATAGTTTGGTTCAACTTAAAAGATGTCCTATATTGTATCTAGATTAATTGGCAAATATAATTTTTTTAACATAAAGCTTTTAAAACACTTCTTAATTCTGTAAGTTTCCAATAGATGGCGGTGTTTAGTAAGTGACAATATGTATATATGTATATATATATATATATATATATATATATATATATATATATATATATATATATATATAATTGAAAATTAAAATAAAATTATGAACTACAATAGAAATCATTAATTAAATAGTATGATAATTGAACTCAGTTCGTTTAA
The DNA here is from genome assembly GCA_918358865.1 of Melinaea marsaeus rileyi. Classification (NCBI taxonomy): domain Eukaryota; kingdom Metazoa; phylum Arthropoda; class Insecta; order Lepidoptera; family Nymphalidae; genus Melinaea; species Melinaea marsaeus. The sequence goes on from OU911089.1 coordinate 2,298,701, forward strand.
ACAGCGTTTTATAAATGTTTTAAAAAATTAATAAATCCTTATACTTATAATTGATAATAAATTCCAATCTAACCATTTATAAGAGTTTGCAGTTAATATACATACATATTAACAAACTATTTAGTTTAGCGGAGTTTTTATTTATTATATATATATATATATATATATATATATATTATAAACGTAGACAGTTCCACACGAAACTCAAACTAGCGAAAGCTGAAAGCGAACCCAGCTAAACTTCTCATGAAGAGATGCAAACAATGTTCACATGCTGAATACTCAGCACGAATGCATCGACTGATAGGATCCATAGCTCCGAACGAAGGTGGATTAAGAGGAATAACACATCTTGGGCTATATACACTCACAGGCACAATTAACCGCCCACCTTGTATTTCTACCACATTTTATGAGAGGTACATTGAAAACTATCCTTAAAGTCTTGAAAAAAAAAACCAAATTCTTCAAAAAAGGGGTTTTATTAAACGGTAAATTGCAAAACTCGATTTTAGGAAAATTTTCGATAAAAATGAAACAATTTCAATTTTGAAAAAAGTGGTCTAATTAAAAAGAAAATTTAAAATTAATAATGGGTGTTGCCGCTTCGTACTGTAATGACTTCTTAGAGCCGGTTTGACATTCCATCCATGATATCTTGGATATCCGATTGGGGTATATTGTGCCAATCCTCTACCGCAGCCGTCTTGAGCTCTCCCAGTGTTGTAGGTGCTGGTACTCTTGCTCGGACACGTCTTTTGAGGTTGTCCCAAATGTGCTCAATTGGGTTAAGATCGGGTTTGCGTGCCGGACATGGTAAAACTTGAATACCGACCTCAATAAGATACTCTATGACGGACCTTGCGGTATGGCAACGTGCACTATCATGCATTAATCTAAAGTTGTCACCAATGAATGGTGCAAAAGGTATGACATGGGTCTTGAAAGACTTTTTCCACGTACCTTTGAACATTTACAGTGCCTTTACAACACAACAAGGTCAGTACGAGCCTCATAAGAGTTACCTCCTCAAACCATTACGGATCCTTCCTGTTAACCCACTGTTTCGGTTATAGCGCATGGAGCAAACTTGTCATTTTGGCGCCTATAGACACGCTGACGTCCATCTGGACCTCTTAGGCCTATTCTGCTCTCATCTGAGAACATTACGCCCTTATATTCCCAAACAGACCAGTTAGCATATTCTCGAGCAAAAGCAAGTCTAGCTATACACTGCTGTGGGAGCAGTTGTGGGGCACGAGCTGAACGAAACGCACTCAAATTCCTTTCTGCCAGTCTTCTCCTAATTGTTCGTTCATTCATACTGACACTTCTTATCTCAAAAAGATGCGTACGAACTTTAGTAGCCGTATAAAAGCGATTTCTCAACACGTTGCTGATAACGAAGCGGTCATCTAGAGCTGAAGTGCATCGATATCCGCCTTGACTTGGCCTGAGCTTATATGAGCCAGTCTCCCGAAATCGTCCGATGGTATCCCGTACCGTAGTTCGAGGTACACGGAGGTTACGAACGATGCAACGTTGGCTCTACCCGGCGTCCGATAAAGCCACTGCCCTAGCTGCGCTAGTTGCACCGAGTGGCATTTTTTACAGTTAAAAACAATAAGCAAACACTGGTAACTTAAATTAAATAGTATTTACACACTATGGTAGAAAATACCTGGAAATGTTAACACGGGAACACAACGGCAACAATGTCAAATAACGACAAAATTCCAAAAACCTGTCGGTGACACAAAATTAAGAAACGAACTATGAGTATAAGTGTTTAATTAATTGCTAGAGTAGCCACTTTACAAAAAACAAAATAGTTGATAAACCATAATAAACGTAAACAAACAGGGCGACGAATAATAAAGGTGGGCGGTTAAATGTGCCGGTGAATGTATGTGCAAAATGGATGCTTAACTGAAGTTACAAAAGGTTATATAAAGCAACTTTCACTACTTAATAAATGTTTTGTTGTCCGTAGGTCCACTCGCTACGGCAGTCCAGCGGCGAGTGTGTGCTCCACGGACAGCTCGTTCGCGGAGCAGGCGCTGGCGGACGCCAGTCTCCTACTGGACAGCGACCCCGCCAGGGACCACCTGCCGTACAGGCTGTACAAGATGGCCGGGGAGTACTGGAAGTTAGTTGATAAATACACTTTATATGTGTCAAAAAAATGGCGTACTAAACCTATATACATTTACTCTGTGACCAGATCATGACTCTGTTTCTCCCCCCCCCTCTCTCCGCCCCTTTCTCCCCTACCTCCCCCCGCTCTCCTCTCTTTCTACCCTCTCTCGCTCTCTCTCTGTTACTAACTCTCAGAATAATACTTTTTATAACAGTTGTTTATTGTTGATAAAATCTAAAATATATCTTTTTAATTTTAAGTGTTGATAGTCTCCAATAGGTGGAAAAAAATGGTAACAGGTAATATAAAAAAAATCTAAGTAACATTATTAAGCAAATTATGATATTTATTATATAAATTAATACTTCATACACATCATCATATAGCATGTGACGATAAATATATATATATATATATATATATATACTTATTTTATCTGCACTTAAAGAGTAAAAAATATGTAATATAGAAAGAATACAAAATTTACCTAATTTAAAAAAAAAACCTCAAACCTTTTTAAACATTTTAAGTAATTCAAATTCGAAATATCTTTATTCAAGTAGGTATTTACACGCACTTTTGAATCGTCAATTACTACAATACAAAAAAAGGTCAGTGTAGTCAGTCCGTAAGTAAGCTATCACCGGCTCGGAATGCTGCTCTGTTGAGAAGAGCCGGCCAGAAACTCAACAGTTGTTCTTTTCAAAAGAAATATAACAATAGGTGATGTACATTATAATATAAATCCTGCAAATGATTCAACAACTTAAGTTCCACATATTTCGATCCACTAAAAACTCTTGAACGTTATAATAAGCTTTTTTTAATAATAAACTTTTGATTTTAGATTTAAAACTAAGAAATGGAAGGTCTAAGATATCTTGTGGAACTTTATATAAATAAAATATTTATATAAAAGTACTAAAAGTTTATCAATTAAAGTGACCTACTTACATTTGAATAAATAATTCAACCTTAGCTGGGTTATTGTATTTAAAATAGAGAAAATAACAAGTTTATACTTGGTATGCGCTGTACAGACGACGTTACAGACGCTTAATTATATATATAATGTTATATAGTTAATAATATTGTATATACTAGCCATTGACGGCGACTTTGTCTGCTGCTTCATAAAGTATTTTACAATAATTAAAATTTTATGAATAACACCATCTATCGGAAACTTGTGAAACTTTAAAGTGAAATGAGATTGAAATAAAAATATTTGGAAATATTAAAACTATTTATTTAATTTGGACCAAACAATTTATACATATCTACAAAATTTTATTAAAATCATTCAGTTCAGTGGCTTCAAAGATTAGCGCGAACGGACATCGCGACATGCGTAATTCATCTTTATATATATATATATATATAGATAAATCATTACTCTTATATCAAATCAATTTTTTTTAGAATATATTATATTTTTTAAAACCAAAATTATTAAATAAAACATAATTTTAATTTGATAACGGATATAACATAAAAAAATATCAAATTATTTACCACAAATGTCAAAATGTCAAATCTTACAATATACATATCAAATTATATACCACAAATGTCAAATGTTACAAAAGCGACACATTTACCACCAAATGTCAAAATATATGAGTTACTAACGAGGGTAGATTGAAAAATTAAAAATAAATTGGACGCCATATTAAAATCTACAAGTATTTGACCGTGTTATTGATATTATAATTATTTATTTATATTTTAAATGTATTTTATTTGACTTTTAATAAAATATGGATAGTTTAGTGAAAGTTGTTCACGTGGAGAAGATCGAGGAAGAATTAATTTTCAGGTATTATCGAGTTTTAGAACAAAATAATGTTAGGAATTAGTTTCTTTTTAGATAAATATAACAAAGAATCTTTTTCACACGGATTGCTTTTACTATAACTATAGTCTGCCTCCATTATCTACTCGTATCGCGTTATAGAAAGTCTGATAATAAATTTTCTATTTATATAATCCTAAATGTCGCTCCGCTCATGCTGAGAAGTTGCTTGCATTGTTATTAAATTTACTTCTGTTATAGTTATCTGTTTATAAATATCATGTTATAGTTATGGTTATTGTTATGTGAAAAGGTTTGTTTACTCCATTTTAAGTTTGAAATATCTTGCATATTATTATAAACTATATATGTATATATTCTCCGATCTGATTTTAAGGAATAGGTTTTCCAAGTTTCTATTGCCAGTTTTCAGTTTTCCAAGTTTCTATTCTAATCTTCACAGGATTCTAAGACCCTTGTCTGATTCCAGCAAGTACCCCAAGACGGACTACACGTATTCCCCCCTGTCCCGGGATCGTGTGGAGCTGGCTCCTGGACAGGTGGCCGTCCCGAACATGTCCAGGAGGTCGCTATCCCAGTTCCGCATCCAGGGTCCAGGGATCGACCACACCGACCACATCAGGAAGCGGTTCACTGTATGTTTGTCTGTTATAACCATGTCTATTTATTTATTACATAAAACTCAAATAATATAATTTTCAGACAATAGACAGCTCGGATGACGAGAGCTACATCCATAACGGACAAACAGAGCAGAGGTGGTGGCTGACGCGGCTGCTGGCCACCATCATCACCACCATCACTACCAGCACGAGGAACAGCTACAGGAAGGTTGTGGGACCCTCCCACAGATACCCGTATACCGAACGGAGACCAGCACGAGGTTGGTGCAGATTTAGAATTGGTGATATTATTCATGATAAATGATATAATAATACTTAAAAATAAAACTTTTATATAATCTATCTGAGAGAAAAACATATTTAAATCTTCAGTTAAATTATGAAAATAAAAATTGATTACTACAGCCTATGTTAGTATACTTTTGTTGCTTATCTATTTTTACTAACCAACCAACTACCCAACCATCCACCCAACCCTCCAACCAACCAACCAACCACCCAACCAACCAACCACCCAACCACCCAACCAACCAACCACCCAACCAACCAACCACCCAACCAACCAACCACCCAACCAACCAACCAACCAACTAACTAACCAACCAACAACCCAACAAACCAACCTTGCAAATGTTATATTAAAGTAGTATAAATATAATAATTGTTTGTCATTCCAGGCGGCATTGTGTCTCAAGCTGCTTCAGTGGCTCTGGCACCGTTCTATTGGATCTACACCATCGTCAAAACCATAGTCACCACAACTACCACCACAATCACTGAAACTGTAAGCATCTACTTTTTAATGCATGGAAAGTTACCAATAATAATTTCAAATCTGCCGTTTGATCTGGTTTAAAATATTGATTATATTTTTTTATGTTACTAGATAATGTTATCTGTGTTCATAGATGATGTTGTCTGTGTTCATAGATGACGTTGTCTGTGTTCATAGATGACGTTGTCTGTGTTCATAGATGATGTTGTCTGTGTTCATAGATGATATTGTCTGTGTTCAGAGATGATGTTGTCTGTGTTCATAGATGATGTTGTCTGTGTTCATAGATGATGTTGTCTGTGTTCATAGATGATGTTGTCTATGTTCAGAGATGATGTTGCCTGTGTTCATAGATGATGTTGTCTGTGTTCATAGATGACGTTCTGTGTTCATAGATGATATTGTCTATGTTCAGAGATGATGTTGTCTGTGTTCATAGATGATGTTGTCTGTGTTCATAGATGATGTTGTCTGTGTTCAGAGATGATGTTGTCTGTGTTCATAGATGATGTTTGTGTTCATAGATAAAGTTGTCTGTGTTTATAGATGACGTTGTCTGTGTTTATAGATGATGTTGTCTGTGTTCACAGACGATGTGGTCTGTGTTCATAGATGATGTTGTCTGTGTTCATAGACGATGTGGTCTGTGTTCATAGATGATGTTGTCTGTGTTCATAGATGTTATTGTCCGTGTTCAGAGATGATGTCCGTGTTCAGAGATGATGTTGTCTGTGTTCATAGATGATGTTGTCTGTGTTCATAGATGATGTTGTCTGTGTTCATAGATGATGTTGTCTGTGTTCATAGATGATGTTGTCTATGTTCATAGATGATGTCTGTGTTCATAGATGATGTCTGTGTTCATAGATGATGTTGTCTGTGTTCATAGATGATGTTGTCTATGTTCATAGATGATGTCTGTGTTCATAGATGATGTCTTTTTTCATAGATGATGTTGTTTGTGTTCATAGATGATGTTTTCCATGTTCATAGATGATATTGTCTATATTGCATCTTAGTGTGATATATCATATTATGTTAGTAATAATATTTTCAATAAGTCATAAAAAATCTAGCGATAGCTCCAGAGATTAGTATGTTCAAACAAACACTACCCTTTCTTAAACTTTAATAAGAAAAAAATGCTAATAATATCTTAATAGGCTTTTTACAATGTTAGTGATATCAAAACATTAATAATATAACTTTTTCAGATATCTCCAAGTAAAACACAAGATAACGAGAAATACTCCAGTAAATACAAGGAAGTCTCCAAGCGAAGATGGTGGCCGTGGCTCATGCTGCTGTTGCTGCCTGCTCTTGGATACGGCTGTAAGTATATACTAGTGCCCCGCCCCGGCGTTACTCGTGATACATAGCTATCACCTTTCTAGCGGTGAAAGAATTATTTAAATTGGTTTTTGATATTATACATAACAAATAAACAAATCTCTCTCAATAATTTTAGGATATATTTAAGGTTAAAATATTGTTACCATTTAAATAATATCCTTTCAGTGAACTACACATATGAGAACTATGAACATCTAGCGTTACCAACATTTAGCGATATGTATATAGATTTATCTGAATTGTCATCGAGAATAACAAACCTGCCCCTGAACATAACGTTACCGGATATGAAAATCAATCTGTCACTACCGGAGTCCTTATCAGATATGTCTGATAAGTTACCAGAGATGACCAGAACGTATAGAGTGTACAAGGACGTGGTTCAGAACAGGATGTCGGACGCGTCTGATTATATCGTGACAGTGGCTGACAGCTGCTGGGAGGAGATGAGGCGATTCTGGACCGGGATTCTGGGATAATTGTAATCGGGATAATAAATATTATAATTAATATCTTAATCCGTCTCGACATCTCAAAATATTTATCATGGGTTCGCGTTTAGAAAATAGTGAAGATTGTCTATTTTAAAAGTGTTGTAAAATCTATTTGAAAAAGTATTGGAGATAACCCTTACTTAACCTTTGTTCAGGTTCTAATCTATTTGAAATAGTATTGGAAATAACCTTTTACCTTTGTTCAGATTAAAATCTATTTGAAAAGAGTGAGATAACCTTTGTATAAATTCAAATGTCATTGAAATAGTATTGCAGATAACGTTTTACCTTTGTTTGAAATCAAATCTATATGAAAAAGTGCTGAAGATAACCCTTAACCTTTATTCAAATTCAAATCTGTTCGAAAATCATTGGACATACATAACCTTTAAACTTTGTTCAAAATCAAATTTAATTGAAATAGTATTGGAGATGACACAACTTTTGAATCTCAATTTGCAAGCCACTCAAAGTATGAGAGATAACCTTTAACCTTTGGATCTCAGTTCAAATCTATTGGAAAAGTATTGAAGATGATCCTTAACCTTGTATCTCCATTAAAAAGTATTCGAGAAACCCTTGACCTTGGGATCACAAAATGAAAAATAAATTCAAAATTATTTTATTAAATTTTAATTAAAAATAAAACGTATTTTTTAAACGTGGAAATTAAAAATTATATTTTTTTATTATTATTAGTACTTAATTCATTAAAATAAATATATTTATTCATTAAATATTATATTTTTGTTATTAAAACTTTTAGTGTTAAGAAAAAAATGTCTCTGAATAATATTTTAATTTAATTATTAATATTTTATACATGCTGTTGTTATTTAGATAAATGTTATAAAAAATATTATCAGCATGTATATAATGGCTTTAATTTCGTGTACCTTAAAATTCAAATGCCATATTTTTTGGAAAATTTTTATTATTAATCTAAATTACTAGTCTTAATAAATTATTTTAAAATTTTTATTTTTTTTCATATATTATAAGTAATTTATTTTTGTTATTTAAACAATTCTAATAATATAATAAAAAATAACTCTCTTAAAAATAAATATTTAATTTTATCTTTTCATATTATTAATTATAAATATATTTTGTTATAATAATCACAAAATTTGATTTAAGAATAGGTATTATAATATTTGTGGGCTATTGTACTAATATATTAAATTTTTTTGTATAAAAAAATGTGTTTTTATTAAAAATCCCACTCTAATATTAACTCGGGGAAGGATAGAAAACTTTTAGGTGAGTTTTGTTTTTAATATAATGAAATGTTGTCTGTCCTTCCCTGCTTAATATATTTCTTACCAACAGTTTGGGAAGGACGTATAGTTCAAGATCCTAATTTTTTTTTGTTTTCAGGTTACAATTACAAGGAGACGGGAATCAAAGAAAATGTAGACTACCAGCTGCCGGACATCAGGGATACGGATCTGAGTAAACGTGTGTCTATTTTGGAGAATTGGGCCTTAAATGTTGATACGCGTTTGAAATATTTTGATCAGAAATTGTCAAAGATAGATAATATCCAGGGACAAATAGAGGAGTATTCTTTTAAGAACTTGCACCAGAATCTCATTAAGATCCTCAATGACGATGACAGCGAAGTGGCTGCAAAGTTGAAGGGATACTTCGAAATGAATTACGTCTCAAAGGAACAGATGTTGGTAATCAGTCAGGAGATACACGAGCGTCTCCTCAACTCCTGGCAGTTGGAGATGAGCGAGGATAGAATACGACAAATCGTCCAAGAGTATCTGATCGTGTTTGAGAAACGACAAATGGAAGTCATCCTGGAGAAGGTTAAGGATCACGTCAGTGAGGTGGAACTGCGACCAGAGATGAAGTTGGAGACCAGTGGTGTTGACTTGGAGGAGATCAGAAGAATGGTGGCCGGGATGCTCCAGGTCTACGATGCGGATAAGACCGGGCTCGTGGATTACGCTCTGGAATCGGCTGGTAAGATATACTAATAATAATAACTCGTCTTAAAACCAATGTCTTCTAATCCACGTCCAACCTCAGGCGGCCAGGTGCTGTCCACGAAGTGCACGGAGCTGTACCAGATAAAGACGAAGCAGTACTCCGTTCTGGGGGTGCCGGTGTGGTGGGTGCACACATCCCCGCGGCACGCGCTCACTCCCGGCGCCATGCCCGCAGAGTGCTGGGCGTTTCAGGGCTTCCCGGGATACCTGGGTAAGTACTGGGGCAAAATATTTATATCTTTATGATAGGTTCACACTGCTGTGAATTAACCGACCAGGTTTCTGGACGTCAATATTATAAATTTTCAATTTTAATAGTAACAAAACAGTGGAATCATTCATTCAGTCACTTAAATTAATTATGATCATTGTTCCACTCCCCACCATCTCACGTTGTATCCCCATTATTTCACGTTCCACGTTCCACTTTGCCTTATTTTCCATCACCCACCTTCTCACATTTAACTATCTCCCAGGACTTTGGACCAGTAAAAAAAAAACAATTTATTAACTTAAAAGTGAGTATTTATATTTAATACAAACGACGTGTTCCTTGGTCGAAGTTGGAGACAAGAATATAATAATATAAAATTATAATTAAAGAAATACCCACTAACAAAGGTTTCGGTTACATTCTGGGATTTTATGATGCACTAATAAATGCAATTTAAAAATTCGTATCATATATGACAAATATATAAAAAATATAACAAAATCATAACAAATTATATAAATATTTAATATTTTCCAGTGATACGGACGTACGCTGTAATAGAAGTTACCGGCTTCTCTCTCGAGCACATGTCCAGGTTGTTGGCGGTGGAGGGAAAAATTGAATCGGCGCCCAAAAATTTCTCCGTATATGTAAGTAAAGAATATTTAACTTATACTTACTATGAATAATAAAATTAAATTAATATGAAATTTATAGTGTAAATAAAAATAAAGTAAACCAATTTGTTTATAAAAACAGCAGGCAAAGTTTGTGGCGACAGCTAGTTTATATTAAAGAAAGCTTCAAAATGCTCATAAAATTTAATTTCTAATGTTTCAGGGTCTGCACGGAGAGATGGATACGGAGCCACATCTATTCGGAGACTACATGTACGATGCAAACGGCACTTCGATTCAATATTTCAAAGTACAACACCCCAAAACCACAGTCATCGGAGGTGCAGAGTACCCGGTAGCGTACGACACCATAGAACTGAGGATCGAGAGCAACCACGGCAACCCAACCTATACCTGTGTTTATAGATTTAGGGTTCATGGCAACCCGCTGACTAATATCAGACCACAACCAGACAGTGTACGGGACAGTGAAGAAACAGTGCAGACATAGTGTAAAAGTCAGTGCAGACAGTGTAAAAGACAGTGCAGACATAGTGTAAGAGATAGTGTAACTTAATTAAAACTTAATATATTCATAATGTGGCCTTATTAAGTTTTTAAGTCCAAAGTACAAATGTTAACTATAAACTGTATTGACTCAATGAGGTTCAAATTAGTATATTTTAAAACTAATACTTCTAATAATGATAAACAGAATGACAAATCAATTTAAGACTTATATGTATATATATTTATGTATTTTTATATATGAAGTCGGTATTTACCAGTGACTATTATCCCGAGTCCCGCACAATAAATACAATACGCTTACAAGTTCTGAGTACTTTTAAATATTTGTATTTGTAGATTATAAATTTTAAGATTTGATTTTTAAAAATAAGTTTTCGAATGTAGTTTTTATTTTAATAAACACAAGGACCTATAGGTACATACAAACACACATATGCACATGTATATTTGACCTCAAGTTTGCATGTAATTTTCAAAATATTTTAAAGTATACACACACTCACACAAACACGCACATACACACACACACACACACACACAATTGACGTCCTATTGTTGATAATTTAACATTAATTTGACCATATTTAAGTTTGCATGTGAACTAAGTTTTAATATTATACGGTCCTTGTAGATAATATATTTTAATGAAGGAACTAGTCCAATTAGATTTTAGTAAATTTTAAGCCAATTTTAAACTTAAGTGTTTTTTATTTGTCTCAAACTAATATAGTTTTAAAATCTTGAATCTTAATTAATTAATTGTTTTAAAAGCTTTTCACACTGCACTAACTGTCGGTCGACTTAAATTGGAACGTCTGGAACATTCCTTATAAATTATTCTAAAATATCCTTATTTTGTGTTTTTTTCTATATAATTAGGTGTTCTGCTTTTTATTATTTCGCTATTTAGTTACCACTAATATTGTAGTGTCTCTTGTTTCTGTATTTTTAAGGTTTCTGTGCAACAATGGCGGCTTAATTTTAATTTAATATTTATTTCTCCGTTTTGGTATTTCTTAAAGAATGGATGGTTTTTTCATTGTTTGCTGCCAAGTTTCTATCTACAAAGTTTTTAACCTCTATAAGAATTAACTATGAATTTTTTAATGTACAATAAAGTTTTAATCATGTCAGAATATTTGTGATGTTCGAAAATAAAAATTACAATACATATTTGTTTTTTATTTTGTCCATATATATATATAATTAGCTTATTCCCTCCCGCATCGCTGGTTACACTATGAATTTGGATGTGAGCTATGGTAACGTTTGTCATATTAACCGTTGCTATAGTAACTCTTACTTCCATCTATGTAGCTCCAACAGGTTTTAAAAAAGTTAAAATCCGTTGTGATAGGAATTCCGTAAAATCCGTTCTTAGTGGACGTCTAAGTCACAAAAGAAGTAACTATGTACAATTTTAAGTTAATATATATTACTGCTATGTTACTGCTCTCTGTATATAAAAGATATTTGAGAAAAATTATTACTGTAGTAACAAATAGAACCCATAACAATATTTTTTTTTATTTTTGTTTTGTTTCTGAAATTCTAAGAAATCCCTTAAAATATTCTGAAACCGATTATCCGATTTGAACGGCTTTTGTTTGTAATTCTTAAACTTATGACTTATTTCTGAAAATCGTCTTTATCTTATCTAACAATAGTTTCCAGTAGTAGTAATCCATTTCAAGGAAACTTTAATCCAACTAAGTATTATTTTTGGTTATCATATTGCATTAGTGATTTTATTTCGCATGTAATATGATAGAACGCAGTGAAGTGGGTACTTATTCTTAAATTTTAAGCGGTTTCTGAATGAATGGTTTTTAAGTTGTTATTAAGTTATTGACTCATAATGCTTGTCTCATTTAACACTTGCAATAAATGCAATTTTAGGGTAAATGTGCCTATGAAGGTCTATATCATATATATCTGTGGAACATTAACAGTAATACTAGGGGCGCCAACAAACCCTCAATTTCGACTCGCTGCGCTCGCGAAATCTCGGGTGCCGTTTGCATATTGAGCGAAGCGAGCCCAGTGTATTCACTCATCGTTTTCCATTGATTTCAATGGGATATCAGTTTTTTGACATGATATTAAAAAAAAATGTTTTTTCGGACATTATTCAAAATTTAAAAAAAAAAAAAACCATCACCTAATGTGTGTCTTTTTGTTTGCAAAGTTTCATAATTTTCCGTTAAGTAGTTTTTGAGCCAATTCGTGACAAAGAATGCAAAAAGTCTCCAGTAAAACGCTCTGCTCACTTCGTTCGCTTCGCTCAATAATATTTCAAAACCTGTCTGATAATTTCGTTTAATAAATAAATAAATATTTCGATATTGTTCGTGTTCTTCGTCTATAGATTATTTTCCTATGACGCATTTATTTGTATTTGGTCATCAGTCAGTACTTGAACAGCCTAACAAGTAGAGATGACGTCATTTATTAGCGATTTTTATATAAGGCATGTCCATATTCTAAAACAATACTTCAAGGAATATTCTCGAAAATAAGATCAGGGAATAGAGTTCGCTTTTTATTTATATATATATATATATATATATATATATATATATATATATATATATATATATATTATTAGCTTATACCCTCGACTTTATTGTAGATTTGCGCCTGGAATTAATTAAAAAAATTACAAGTGACAGTCAAATTAGCGCGATTTTTTCACTGATTTTTTTAATCTTTTTGCCATAAAAAGTGGCGTTTGTGTACATATTGAGAAATTTCATTCGGACCATTATCTAGTTAATATTTTCTGTACGATGGACGACTAAACTTCTTAAATTTCACTTTATATTTGTGATCAAAAGTATACAAAATGACAAAATAAGCTAATACATTCATGACTTGGCAGCTTATTGTTAGATTTTACCACATTATTATAAAATTAAATAATTTATAGCAAATCTTCGTTGCCTTAATATAGAATACGTATTATGTTTAGTAAAAATGAAGTCTGCCTTAATTAATATACTCACTTTATATCACGAATCCCTTATTATAAGTATAACAATCACTGCTTCAAATAAAATTAATCTTTTGTTATTCAAACCCGTAACCTGTTTAAGTAGATTTTTTATGTCCATTTTAGTTTAGTCCAATTTAAGTGTGGCGAACTCTGCCGGTCCTTAAAAATAGCCCGATAAGATTTATCCAAATTCATATTTTCAAGCAACAAAGGACAATAGAGTTGCAGATATTCGGAACTTTCATTTTAAATTTTAGTCTAGTATTACGTGAGTTCACTTAACACTAAACCTACCAAGTACCGGTTAAATTGACTTTTGTAAAAGTTGCACATTTTCAAATGTTATAATATCGTTATCAAACTACATGTCAATTCTTAGAATATGCATATAATATTTTCTACACTCTTTACTTTTAGTTATTTCCATTATTACCTGCGGTATATAATAAAATAACTTAATTACCGCTCGATTTGACGGCGTGCGGTAGGATAGAAGAATAGGTCGGTAGGTTTAGTGTTAAGTTATTGCATTCTCAATTCGAAGAGTATCGGGAAGTGCAAAACCAATTCAGTTACAATGTATTTTTTCGCAATAAAGTAGTACTTTTAATAGGTGTCAGGTCAGAAAGGAGTAAAAGGAAAAACTGTTTAATTTTTCAGATTTTTTTCTTGTATTTTTGTTATTTTATAATTTATAAATGACCTAGTAAGAAAGTAGTCTTATCCGTTTCAGCACATACAATCATCATTCATGAGATTACAAAAAGATCCTTTGGCGAGTGCAGTACCGAGGCCGGCGGTCGAAACGCGCCCGCGGCGGAGCGCTCCGACCCGCCGTCACTATTACCATTTAATTACATATAATAATATCTTACGTACAATTAAATTAACGGAGATTACAAGCCTGAGTTCAGCAGCCGGCCGCGGGAGCCCCCCCTCCCCCCCACGGCCGGGCCGCGGGCCGCTTCGGTGGCAGCGAGCGCTTCCTGCGCGCTTAGAAGCACTTCCTGTGCACGATAGAGGGACCGGACTCGTCGTACTCCTGCTTAGAGATCCACATCTGTTGGAAGGTCGACAGGGACGCGAGGATGGAGCCTCCGATCCATACGGAGTATTTCCTCTCAGGGGGAGCGATGATCTTGATCTTCATGGTTGAAGGTGCAAGGGCTGTGATTTCCTTCTGCATGCGGTCAGCGATACCTGGGTACATGGTGGTACCTCCAGACAATACTGTGTTGGCGTACAGGTCCTTACGGATGTCGACATCGCACTTCATGATGGAGTTGTAAGTTGTTTCGTGGATGCCGCACGCTTCCATACCCAAGAATGAGGGTTGGAATAGAGCTTCTGGGCAACGGAATCTCTCATTGCCGATGGTGATGACTTGTCCGTCGGGGAGCTCGTAGGACTTCTCGAGGGAGCTGCTGGAGGCGGCGGTGGCCATCTCCTGCTCGAAGTCGAGGGCGACGTAGCAGAGTTTCTCCTTGATGTCGCGCACGATTTCTCGCTCGGCGGTGGTGGTGAAAGAGTATCCACGCTCGGTGAGGATCTTCATCAGGTAGTCTGTGAGGTCGCGACCGGCCAAGTCCAGACGCAGGATGGCGTGGGGCAGGGCGTAACCTTCGTAGATGGGCACCGTGTGGGAGACACCGTCTCCGGAGTCCAGCACGATACCGGTGGTACGACCGGAGGCGTACAGGGAGAGCACGGCCTGGATGGCTACGTACATGGCGGGTGTGTTGAAGGTCTCGAACATGATTTGGGTCATCTTTTCTCTGTAACAACACAAAAATAAACGTCAATTAACTGTATTAATAAGTGCCTTAACACTAAAAGAACCAAGTCGTAAGTTTGGTGAACATGTACCAACCTGTTGGCCTTAGGGTTGAGGGGTGCCTCGGTGAGCAGCACGGGGTGCTCTTCGGGGGCCACACGCAATTCATTGTAGAAGGTGTGGTGCCAGATCTTCTCCATATCGTCCCAGTTGGTGACGATACCGTGTTCGATGGGGTACTTGAGGGTGAGGATACCTCTCTTGCTTTGGGCCTCGTCGCCTACATAGGAGTCCTTCTGGCCCATACCGACCATGACTCCCTGGTGACGAGGGCGGCCCACGATCGACGGGAAGACGGCACGAGGTGCATCGTCTCCCGCGAACCCGGCTTTGCACATACCGGATCCATTGTCCACTACTAAAGCGGCTACTTCTTCGTCGCACATTTTGAATTAGTCTGAAAATATTATAAGTTTATTAAGAAAGGACATAACGTATTAAAAATCTTAAGTTTAATAAGAAATCTTCACTGCATGAATAAAAATATATCTAATAGATTGTTAAACGAGAATACACCATAAATGGTAATCTTTGCTGAGGTCACCCACGCCACATAAGTGGGCGATGGCGCTGCAGTGACCAAATAAGGTTATGTCTAACTAGAAATTCGTTGTGACCTTTCGCGGATGTGGCGTTTTATCGTTTACGCGGAGAGACACGGAGACGGGCTCGGGTTGTATAAAGTCGAGCAAATGCTAAGCTTGTTAATTTAATCACTGCACTTGTATTTTTTAATGCAATTTGAAAGCAAGGCTCGACCACGCCCTACCGCAACCGGCGTTCCCGGTATCCCGACCGGCGTCATGCGACCTCACCCGCCCCGTGTCACTGACCGCTCTCACTCAAATCAAACACAATCACATATCACGGGTGGCATGCACATAAAATCACAAATAAATGCACATATCTAAACTTACTTTAATTTAAAAAGTCCTATTAAATAAATAAATTAATATCGCTATTGCACAGCCTCGGTTATGCTGCACAACACCTCAACTCGAGCACACTTCGTGGAATGTCGGCGGACGGGGCACCCGGAGTATATAAATGAGGCTGGTTATCGGGGAGCCCCTACCCGCGAGCCCGCGACCGCGGCCAGCTCTCCACCAATAGCAGAAATCCTGAGTTTTCGTTACCATATATGGTATTGCGCTGCAGGGAGCCTGCGCGTCCCCCCGCCCCCCTCACCTCTCACCGCGACGCCGCAGCCCGCTCTAATGGCGTTGATAGCGCGCTACTTGATAACGACATCTCAGACCTCAGCCTCAGTCTCGCACTATTCTCAGTTTAAGTATCAATTTGTCTGATAACCTTTGGTTTAGAACAGCTGATTTTGATAACATTACCTTCATATGTTTACAAATTATTCACTGTATACTTAGTACAAGTATTATAGTGAAAGTACGATGTAAAAGAAACAATAAATAATAATCAATAATATTGGAATCATGCCAAGACATTTAATGGTCAGAGTATGCAGCGCTTATAATTTGCAAGAGCTGCTAATACCAGTATTGTATTGTATTTCAAATTCAGCTACGACAATACCGTAATAAACGAAGCACTCATTCGAGTCTTAAAAATTTCTTTGTGAACATTTTTCTTTCTGTCTAATTGGATCATAATCAAGTTTTACATATATATTTCTATATTATGTATTTTCTAAAAATGCTGATTCAATGGATAATGATACATATTACTAATAACCCCGTATTAAAATGTATGTACTTTCTAAAAATATATGTATGTAAAACTTAAAGCCAACTTACAGAGAAATCAAACCAACGTAAAAAAAATGAGAACGTCTGAGAAACGCCGAACGCCTCGGAAGTAGTCTGTCGTACGGTCGCCGGCGAATGTTACTTGCTTCACTTGAATGGGTGACACTGCACCAGCAAAAATAACACCCGCAAACTCGACAAATCTTTACAATTATACCTGCAATTTATTAAAATCTACTTCGACGGTAAATAAAATGACCTACAAAACCATCTACTGACAGGCGAACTTCATTAATGTCAGGCAATTGTTAATAAATCGAAATTGGAATGTAGTTTTTTATTCAGTATAGACCTCGCCAGTCGCCACAACTGACGGGTTTCGCCATATATGGGCACAGGATGCTGATTGGTGCACGCTCCCAACGGTCGCAATACGCACACGGGCACACAAGCATATTTCGTAGTGTTAGAACGGGTAACAGAACGATTCATATTTTTTTTGTACTTCGAGGAGTTTTAAAATACTATAAAGATGATTAAAGGATGGAGCAGACTGCGAATTATAATTAGAAAACCAAAAAAGGAATAATAAAATTCTCAAATAACGTCTGAAGTTAATTTCGATATTATAACACGAAAATTTTATTCAAATATATTACATTTCGTTTTGTAAATTATAGAAATTTTTTTTATTCATTTTACCAAATAAAAAATACAGTTTTAGGATATTTTGACATATTATTGGATTAATAAAATATATTATACATGTAAAATGCCTATATGTATCTATTTTATTTTCCAATTTGCATATCATTATTATGTTTATGATATACTTTGAAATAAATGTATCAACTTTCTCTGAATCACAAATATAAAACTAGTATTGAACGTTAATAAAACAAAATATCTTTTTATCAAATTTTATTGATAATAACATGAAGAAAAAAAGAAAGCCATATAAAAAATATCCGATTATATACAAAAGTTTTTTTTATTTATTAATAATTATTGATATTAAAATAAAAAAATATTCATTCATTATCGGATAATCGGAACTGCTCTAATGATATCCGATGAGTCACAGCTGACGCGCATGCGTGTGTACTACCGCTGACTCAACCCTCGGAGGTTGCCCCTAGTTCACTCGATTTAATAAACCAAGGGTCATTATTGAACAGCCAAGGACAAGCTTTTTGACTCACCAAAAGAATTACGCGTTATAATTTGTTTAACAGCTTAACTTATTATAACATTATGACCATAAATAACATTATTTAGTTGCCCTCTAGCCGCCATTTCGAAAAAATAACAAATGCGTAAAATTATTTTGTAAAGTAATATTGGATGTAAAAATAACACAATAAGGTAAATGCATATAATAATGGATATTAGTTTCCGTTGGCAATATCACATGAGTCAAAGGATGCTTGATACGACACTTGGAATTACAATTACTATTGTATTTCAAGATGTATTCGTAAAGAATACAAAGTTACGACGAACTGAGTCATTAGCATGTCTGTAATGTTAGCAGCCTTAGCCTTTCGTAGCAGTGACGAATTGCTTCCACGGTGTTATAAAAATTATATATTTCTTAGAAGTTTGTAATATTTTATGAGAAAAAAATTTGAGTTATTCAAGATTTGGTAATAATATTATATGTGTAAAATGAGATTATGGTATGGTATTCCTTATTGTGTGTTTTTTAATGATTCGGTTTTTTACTCCTTGACTGGATTAATTTCTATTTTTTTTAAGAAATCAACAAGAGACACAAATTATTGCGTGTCTCAGATTGTGAAAAATAAGACAATTTTTTTAATAATTTAACATTATAAATACTCCTTTATCGCTAGCGTTCCCTCAAATTTTTTTAAACTCAAACCGGATATTTCTTCAGAAAAAAAAATATGACAAAGCGCGCCAAATAAACATGTCATTTTAAAGTCAGTATAGGATCTTTGACATACATAAATCTTATATAATATAGATTTTAACGCAAATCCGATATTAAGCTAATAAAAGTGCAGTGTGGTTTAAATCCATAAATTATAATTAACAATAGTCGCGTTCAGTTACTTCAATGACAAATGAACACGCAAACCAAATATAGTCCAGTTTCATTAAAGAAGATATTGTATGTTACTAAATGAAATATTCATTTAGATGGTGATAAGTGATGCTACCACGTAGATTAAACGTGTTTCGTTGTGTACAGTGGATAGGTAGTTAAATAGCGTGTTCCTCGTCGTCTATTCGCTAGCGGCTGCGTAGAGGCGCGCGGGGCATCGATCGCGTCGCCCTTGACCGGAGCTGCAGCGTCTGTCCGTGCATACTCCAATCTATTTCTGGATATCTCGTTTAACCCTTGAAGTAAGTATAATAACATTATGACAATATATTTTCATAACAAACATGTATGTTATGTTAAAATTATTAGACAATATTAATTGTAGTCTGTACTGATCAATTTAAAGAGAGTAAAATACAATAAAATAATAATAAACACGTGTGATATTTAATGCAATACAAATGGTATCTCAGACGGTCCTTAAATAGCACACCACAGATGCATATCTGACGTCACGTGATAGACGAAACAGTCGGGTGTGTCGGTACTAACTACTACTACTATAGACCACCATTACTACTAGATCAGTTAAATATAAATATCCAAAATACACTGTAGGTCAAGAACGGCGTAGTAACTTTATATTTACTGTATAAAAGATGAAATAATATAAATTATTTTAACTATACTATTATTATATTAAAGATTAAAATTAAAAACATTTAACTTGAAATCGGTATAAATTTCACTTGTTGCAAAATTTGAATATTTTTGAATCGTTTACTTATATCCAATCCAAGATTAGCCGAATCGCGACAGACGGACAGAGAGACAGGCAAAAAAAACTTATTCGAATCGCCTTTATTCTGTTTGGAAGCTATAATATCACATACACGTTAAAATTATTTCGTAAGGATTCAAAAAGGAAGTAATTAATTATTTTACAGTAATGGCGACTAAAACAACAGTTTAATTAATTTACACAAAGCATTGATTATACTATAAATAAACTGTTTGTTAACCGATTTCCTCTTAATCTGTTTTTGGATGCGTCACGCGGAAAACCATATTATATATTAATATAATATGGTAACATAATATTTACTAAATTAATTTATGTCTCATATTATTATGCGTAGGGGGTAATAATTTTAATTATATTAATAGAATAAAATTGGTATTAAATAAAATGCACCTCTATACCGGTATAAATTATTTTATTAAAAATGTTAGTGACTTTTAATAAATAAGTTAAAATCTTTGTCAAAAAAATAGTTTTACGTAATATGCATATTACGATACCTTACATCCTATTTAAATACTGCACTTATATTTATAATCACAAGCGTACATTGAGCCGCCCTTGCGGGGTCTCGGTGAAGGCATCATGTTGGGTAAAGTCTTATCTGATTAGAAGCACTTCCTGTGCACGATGGAGGGACCGGACTCGTCGTACTCCTGCTTAGAGATCCACATCTGTTGGAAGGTCGACAGGGACGCGAGGATGGAGCCTCCGATCCATACGGAGTATTTCCTCTCAGGGGGAGCGATGATCTTGATCTTCATGGTTGAAGGTGCAAGGGCAGTGATTTCCTTCTGCATGCGGTCAGCGATACCTGGGTACATGGTGGTACCTCCAGACAATACTGTGTTGGCGTACAGGTCCTTACGGATGTCGACATCGCACTTCATGATGGAGTTGTATGTGGTTTCGTGAATACCGTTAGCTTCCATACCCAGGAATGAGGGTTGGAATAGAGCCTCTGGGCAACGGAATCTCTCATTGCCGATGGTGATGACTTGTCCGTCGGGGAGCTCGTAGGACTTCTCGAGGGAGCTGCTGGAGGCGGCGGTGGCCATCTCCTGCTCAAAGTCGAGGGCGACGTAGCAAAGCTTCTCCTTGATGTCGCGCACGATTTCTCGCTCGGCGGTGGTGGTGAAAGAGTATCCACGCTCGGTGAGGATCTTCATCAGGTAGTCTGTGAGGTCGCGACCGGCCAAGTCCAGACGCAGGATGGCGTGGGGCAGGGCGTAACCTTCGTAGATGGGCACCGTGTGGGAGACACCGTCTCCGGAGTCCAGCACGATACCGGTGGTACGACCGGAGGCGTACAGGGAGAGCACGGCCTGGATGGCTACGTACATGGCGGGTGTGTTGAAGGTCTCGAACATGATTTGGGTCATCTTTTCTCTGTAACAACACAAAAATAAACGTCAATAAACTGTATTAATAAGTGCCTTAACACGTAAAGAACCAAGTCGTAAGTTTGGTGAACATGTACCAACCTGTTGGCCTTAGGGTTGAGGGGTGCCTCGGTGAGCAGCACGGGGTGCTCTTCGGGGGCCACACGCAATTCATTGTAGAAGGTGTGGTGCCAGATCTTCTCCATATCGTCCCAGTTGGTGACGATACCGTGTTCGATGGGGTACTTGAGGGTGAGGATACCTCTCTTGCTTTGGGCCTCGTCGCCTACATAGGAGTCCTTCTGGCCCATACCGACCATGACTCCCTGGTGACGAGGGCGGCCCACGATCGACGGGAAGACGGCACGAGGTGCATCGTCTCCCGCGAACCCGGCTTTGCACATACCGGATCCATTGTCCACTACTAAAGCGGCTACTTCTTCGTCGCACATTTTGAATTAGTCTGAAAATTAATTATGAAAATTACTTTGATATATCTTTTATCATTATTACGGAATACTTATTCAGTACACGTAATCGACACGTAATCAATTGTTATCGCTATTTAAATTTCATAAAGTTTCATAACTATTTATACTTAGCAACAGTTATTATACGGATGATATCATATATATTTGTAATTATATAATAAAAAAAACCACGCCCCGGAAAAATTAATATAGAATTTTCATTTACAACTCGCTTATCACTCGACATACTTACGTAACCCGGTTACGTAATAAGCTACACTTCACAACAACACACAGTTAAACAAACTAAACTATTAAAATAAAAACTATTTCATATATAATATATATTAATTAAATTAAAAACTTACTTTTATATTTAAGTACGGTACAGAACGCGACAGCCGCTAGCGACACGTCTCTCCAAAGTGAGGATCGCTCGAAATGCATTTAATATATAAAACTCTCTTATCAGAGTTCATACAGTACAAGTAGAATTATAACTGACCAATCAGAATTTATGTTACCATATATGGAGATTTGTATCCGTGTGATAAAGATGTGATAAGAGTGATAGTGATAGTGATAACCCAAGTGGCTTAACACCTCAGCCACGTATTAAGGTGTTGGTGGAAGTCATTTCTACGTACACTTTAAAGTCAATATACTCTTGGAAGTGTTGGTATAATAAAAATAATACTAATAGTATTATTTCTACAGTATTATTATTTTGGTATAAGTATTTATAAAATTATGAATCAGTTTATTTAATTTCAAAAATGCCCTAGATATTAAAATCTGAGTCATATCTTTTAGTACTAACTAAAATATGCTAGATTGTTTACTAATAAATATTTTTTATTAAAATTAATATTTCGATTACTTCATACAATCACACACACATACATAAATACATACAACATATGAAAAATATAAAAAAAATGTGTATGTATCTCATAAATTCATACAAGCTTACATACATCAATACATACAAATTAACTACATCAGTCATATTAAGAAAATAAAAAAATTATTGCGTATGTGTGTGTGTGTGTGTGTGCCTATATCTGTATCTGTGTGTAAGCACATTTCACTAAATCTAAGTAACACCGAATTCTACACTTTCTATATGATTCTGCATTTATTAATAATATAATATTTATTATATTATATGTTTTTATAATTGTTAGTTATTTTATTTTATTTTTCATATTGGAAAGTTAATTCTTTCACAGTCCCAAATAGTAATGCATTTAATTAACATAAAATCTTGTTAATCTAGTTTTAGTTGTAAATTGTTTATAATTTAACGTGTTGGTTGGGTCGCTTTCTTTGAATATATATATTTTTAAAATTCCGTTAATTTTTTCATCTCTAGCGGTGAATGTATGAGTGATTTGAAATTTAAATTTTTTTAAGTGTTTTACACGTGTGTGTGTGTGTGTGTGTGTGTGTGTTTAATTTTTGAAAGTATGTTTTTACTGTATGTTATGTTGCTGTTTACAGTTAAAATTGAGATTTAGTTTTATTTTTATCTATTTATTTATATTTTTTCCACTGTGATTCAATACCAGGGATCACTTGTGTAACTGGGAGTGGCAGGAGGGCATTTTTTGATACCATGTATGTATGTATGTATGTATGTGTGTATGTATGTATGTATGTATGTACGCATTAAGTAATAGTTGTCTAATAATCTAACAAGACAAAATCAATAGTGAATGCATCTAAATTAAATATGGCGTTTACTGCACGATGTGTAGCTTACACTCGTCTGGTGGTATCGATCGTGGTACTAGGGTTGTCAACCGCGCTATAATATATATATAATATTGTACTTCGGGAATTACTATACTATTTAAAAAATATATAGTACGAGAAAATTCTATATTTACGATTTTTATATTTTGCAACTATATTTATGACACTTCGCCATATAAAATGGGTATTTTGTATTGTGAATTTGAATTGGCGTGAAGAAGGAAACAGTGCAAGTATATGTTTAATAGAAGCTTTTGATTTATATTAATTTAAAAATTGTTTTGGCAAACCTTATATCAGTTAAAAAAAAATCAAAAAAAATGCGAGAAGTGCAAAAAAAATGTTTTTTATACAAATTAGCCTATTGCTTATTCTTCTCATAAAATACTATATTTCTTGTGGTTTAATATATTTTTATAGATTTTTTATTAATTAATTTAATTCAGACATAACAATTTGCCAACCCTACACACCACCCCTGCAGTCGCCGTCAAGGCTGACTCACCCCACCCTTCACAAATTATACTTATTATAAGGATAATATTGATTTTCCTGCATTTTTGTGACCTTACTTTATATCATTTTAAATGTCTATTTTTGTATATATATACATATACATATAAATATAATTGAAGTGTCCGTTTGTAACAAATTAACAGCTTTTCACTATGCATATTAAAGTATATACGGTAATTACATAAAAAAAAATATTTCTATCTGTCTGTCTGTTGTTTCCGGCTAATCTCTGAACCTGACCGATTTTAACAAGTAACGAAGTCTGCTTTTATTAAAAAAAATGTGAAATCCTCGCAAATGAAGTCGTTTTCACGAGAAATCAAGTTTTTTGTACTATAATAATAATACTGAAACTAGAAATGTACGTATGTATATAAATAAATTGAAAATAAATGTTGATCAAACAGGATTTTCTATTAAATAATTATTATAATACAATATTGAAACTTATTATACAATATTTTAATAATTCTATGAGTCATTTTCCTCAAAATGATTGTCTCCGATAGTTATTTACACATAAATATATTAATCAAACCTTTAAGAAATATTTGTAAGAGTGACTCACGCTCAGATATCTGTATGAATCAGCGCTATTGACACGGAAAAATATTTAACATTAACAAGTTGGCCAATATAACGAAACAAAATATGCAATTGAAACATAAAATTATATGATACAAACAGTTGGTCAACATGTAAAAAAAATAAGTTAAAAAAAATTTAACGAGAACAGGTTGGCCAACATAAAAAAAAGTTAAAGATAAAAAAATATTTGACTAGAACAGGTTTGCCAACATAAAAAAATAAGTTAAAATAAAAAAAATATTTGACGAGAACAAGTTGGCCAACATAGAAAAAAAAAGTTAAACATAAAAAATATTTGACGATAACAAGTTGGACAACATAGAAAATGAAAACTAAACTTAAAAGACACAGACAATTTGGCCAACATATAAAATAAAATTCGAAAATCAAATAATTTGATCTAACGATAAATATTTTCAAATAACGAATTTTTGTGTTTTTTTTTATCTGTTTTCGTAAAATAATCCGTCTCATACAAATATACGTTACAAGGAAATACAACAAAATATTAATTATTATAAATTCAAGGAATATTTATTTATATGAGTAATAAATATAATTAAGGTAACACGGGACTTTTATATGTAAAGGGAAATAAATCTTGTTTATTTTGAATTGATGGGCGCCATTTTGAATATCTACACTAATATATATAGAAATATTTCTTATAATATTAGTTTTTGCTGTTTTGAAAGTAATTTCACCTTCCAATGTAAATAAGGTTAGTTTACTTGATATTTCATAATAATTATAATTTCTTTCCTTTATAGTTTCGTCATGTCCGTTCGTATATTCCCAGCTTAGCTCAGAAATTCTTAGTAGTAGAAAGCTGTAATTCGGCTTGTACATATTAGTCACCCCCACAAGACGTATAGTGGTGGGGTTGTATATTATCTCGAGTGCCCCACGATTTGGGGTGTCATTTAACAGGTTTTTAAAAATATAGTGGGTTTGCAAAAACCATTATTCGATTAAGGAATGCGTTTGTGAAGTATTAAGCCTTAAAGAGCAAATTGTATCTGATTCGCCCCTCCCCCCTCTGCCAGTAGAATAGTTAATTTTGGAGGTGTGAAAATTCACAATAGTATAACATATAACGAATTTAAAAGAAAAATTATCACAACCGAGTAGGATTTACAAGTTTACGAGTAATTATATATATATATATATATATTTAATCAGTCGTATATGTATGTCTGTGCGCTTGTATCTTAAACGACCCCTAAATCTTAGAAGATAGTTCTTAATAATTGTATATTATAAAAAAATCCGTGTGTATGTCTATCTGTCCATCATGGGCGTACAGAACCCCACACTGCGTAGCCAAACACACTTGGATGGTTTTTATTAAATTAATTAATGAATAAATAAATTATAATATATATTTCTTGTAATTAATTAGTTTTATTTTCGTATACAATTGTTGTATTATCTAGGAATTTTATCATTATAATAATTTTATTACTTTTATCTGGGCGTGGCTTTCAAGGGCATGTACTTGTTTAATTGATTTGTTATAGCTTCTAGAATTATATATATATATATATATATATATATACATATATATATACAGTGCCGGCGTTAGGGGGGCGCTTGATAGGGTGACGGCCCGGGGCGCTGAGGTCTGAGGCCTCGGCCTTCTGCCTTCCGCGCTGTGTACCCTCAATACTGTTCTCTATGTGCCGTATTCACAACTATGTTCAACTGTCAGATGATTTGGTTCAGCAAAAAATAAATACTCGATATTGATTTCCTTAAGTGGGCTCCTAAATATTTTTGCCCGGGGTGTCAGTAGCGCTAACGCCGCTGCTGTATATATATATATATATAATCAAGATATTCTTTGCGAAACCACTGAACAAATTTCAATTTAACATCTGTAAGTGTTAATAAAATTTTAATTGATGTAAAATAGTTTATTAAGTAGCAGACGAAGTCGCTGGCTGCACCTAGTTTATATATATACTTGAACTCCATGAGTTTGTTTGTCTTCTCATACCCCCACCAAGTATCGTCGTGGGGGTTATTGTGTTTTACACTCAAACCGTGTTAATGACCAGATGTTTTTGAATTTAATTGTTTGTCTGTGCGTGTGCATTATATATATATATATATATATATATATATATATATATATATATATATATGATTAATCTTGAGTCATCAGTCATTATTTTTTTAATGAAAAGAATGTGAAAGTCAATTCTCAATTTCCAGTAAACTAACTGTATCTTAAGATCCACATTAGCGATATTATATTTTAATGAATCACTTTTTTTTACAATTAATTAAAGTTTAGTAATACTCGATATAGATAAGGTCTCACGATCGTTTGAACCATCTATACATATAAATAAAATTGATGTGTCCGTTTGTAATTTCGAATTCAACAGCTTTTCACTAAATGCAGTTTAGTTTTAATTGATTTTATATGTCTATCTGTCTGTTTGTTCTGGTTAATCTTTGAGACGGCTGGAACGATTTTAATAGAATTTTACTTTTTGGATAGCTGATGCTAAGGAATAACTTGGTGACATTTATTGAGCGAAGCTTTCTACTTGAGACTTTTTCACATTCTTTGTCACGAATAGGCTCGAAAACTACTTGACGGTAAATTACGAAATTTTGCAATCAAAAAGACACATATTAGGTGATGGTTTTTAAAATTTTTTTGAATAATGTCATGTCGTTGAGGAATAATCGTCAAAATCTGATATCCCATTGAAGTCAATGGGAAGCAATGAGTCCATTACACTGGGCTTGCTTCGCTCAATATGCAAACAACGCCCGAAATTTCGCGAGCGCAGTGAGTCAAAATTGAGGGTCTGTTGGCGCCCCTAGTTTTAAATAACATAGCGTACGAAGTCTTGTCCACAACTACAACTAGCTAGCTAGGAATAAAGTTACTTAAAAGCTCCTTAAACGTAACTTAAGCGTAAGCTTAAGTTAAATTAAAACTTAGATCGAATTCTATTGTATTTGATTACATATTAACACACACACACACACGTACACACACACACCAATAATATATGTATATACAAAATACCCACAAAGCATAGTGTACACGGATTAATTTTAAATTTTCCTTATAAATGATAAAATTAAAGGATAAATTTATATTAATAACAAAGCTGACTTATCACGTGTTTACAGGAAATATTAAATGGTTATTCAGAATGTTCACCTAATATATATAAATAATACATTTTATATGAAATAAATTGTTTCATGTGTTCGTTGAAAATAAATTACAGATTTGTTAAATAAAATTAAAGGTATGTCTACACAGTTGATTGTGACGGGCATTATTAGTATTATACTAGTATGTTGCCGGCGACTTCGTCTGCCGCATCGTAAACTATTACATAAATTACAACAACAAAATAGTGATTACAACAAATAAATCAGGTGAGTTTGTTGTGTGGTTCTTCTCAGAGTGTTGTACACTCGTAGACTTATTACAAGTTGTAGTCTTTACAGGACTTATTATATAAGTATGATATCAAAATAGGCCTTCAGTATTGATTCAAAGTGGAAAAGAAAATAGTAACAGCGCCATCTATTGGAAACTTATAGGACTAAGAAATTAATGAAACACTTTATGTGTAGAAAACTTTTAATGCGCTATAATAAATTAAAGGTTATTTATTAATCGAAGTAAAAACTATATTTTCTTATATATCGTACCAAACAATAGATGTGTATAAAATTTCATTGAAATCGGCTCAGTGGTTACATAGATTTGTACAAACAAACATCGGGATTTTTATATATATATTTATATATATATAAATTATACTTTAAAGTTATTAGTTTCGAATCCGTGTCTGTTTGTGTCACATATATATAATTTTTTATATCAACAATCTAATAAATACTACGAATTTATTGATATTACGTATTTGGTGATTTTGTCATCGGCGTTTATATCGAAACTGACGTCACACTTTATTTACTGATAAAGGTATTTGTTACTAGCTGTTACACGCGGTTTTGTCTGCTAATTTTATTACTAACATCCCGTAGTATTCTACCATCACTCCACTAAGATGTGGAACTTCCTTCAGGATACTTAATGGGCACCTTCATAATGGCGTATTGCAAGGTTACCAACGCTCTACCTATTTCCCTGATGTCGCAAGAGTTCGTGGGCGATTGTGATCACTTATCAACAGTGATCACGCTCATTTGCCCACCTCTCACATAAAAAACAGTAAAATCAAAATTCACAAACAGATAAATTGCCAAATTTTTTATAAATATATATATATATATATATATTACACATACCAAAGATAACTAAATACGTATATAAATAACAGATCTTGTCCTGTTGTTATCTCGTTACTTGTATAGAGTTTAGTTGAGAATAACATTATATACTGTTATTTCTGTAATGTACAGTAAGTATGCAGGCATATATCATTTCTTCATTCCAATCTGTAGGATAGTATGTCTGTCAATCGGGTTTGTCTGTACAATTCGTAGATCTATCATAGCATCTATATAATAAATTATTTATAAATATAACTATAATAATAATAATATCATGTAATGCTGATTAAACGTTTAACTTTTACTAGTGTATAAATATTTCATTTTGTTATTTTTATTAATGGCGTCTGAAAACATTTAATTGAAAATATAATGGTAAGCAACTTGGAAATAAAGCTGTCAGTAATATTATACATGAAGGTCCATATAAATATAAAATTAGTGCTATTTTTTTATTACCAAAGGGTAAAAAATTGCGTCTTTTTTTAATAATGGTTGAATGATATGGATTAATTTTAAGTTTATTTAAATAAATACAAGATGGCAAATGGCAAATCAATGTCTAGAAATGTACCCAAGTTCAGTGATCACAGCAATGATTTATATCAGCAGTGATTTATTTAGTTATCCCAGTATGGAGCTTTGTCAGAGTGAGATAGAAGATATCGTGGTCCTTCTCTTGTTTATAATGAACTTATTGCATTATCCAGTTATAAAGACACTTTTAGATCCAGAAAATAATGAGGTAAATTCAGCTAACAGCTTTTAGACTACGCGATGTTGGTATGCTAGCTCACTTAGAGCTCTGTAAATTGGATGATAATATATAAAATTTCCTTTAATTCCTAAGTTACTACAACTATATGCTAACTAGCACTATCATTTATCAAAATATCAGATAAAGAAATACTGTCAGTAACTAAATAAGACATTTCGCAAAACCCTTGAATATAACCTTCAGTAATTTTATTGTTTTAGTAGCCCTCGACTCTATTTTCCTTATTATTAAGGTCAATTCACGTTAGAGAATATCATATGAATAATATAGATGATAAGACGACCTTATGTTTAATCTAAACCTTAGTCTTAAATTATTTACGCCATTTTGGATTCGATGGTTACATTAATTGAATTTTTTTTTTAAAGAAACTATGTATTGACACTCATAAAGTTAAAAGTACTACTATTGTTATATTTTAACGTATCTTTTTACACGTGTTTGATAAAAGATAGTTATATACATACATATATATATATATATATATATATATATATATATATAAATAAGATTGAAGTGTCTGTTTGTAATTTCAAATTAACAGTTTTTCATTAAATGCTTAAGTATAAACGCTTATTAAAGAAAAAATAAATTGTCTGTCTGTTTGTTCCGGCTAATCTCTGAAACAGCTGCACCGATTTTAAGAGGACTTTGACACTGACTGATAGCGGTTTTTATACTAGTAACTTGGCTACTTTTATTTAAAATACATCTGTGCGAACGAAGTCGCGGTAACAGCTAGTGTATATTAAAAAAGGAAAAGAAAACAAGCCTCTTTATTACAGGTTTGGTAAGAATTAATGAAATAACGGAATAAAAATCTTATAAAATAAACATTTATTTGAAATTCCGTCATAAAATTGCATATTCAAATGATCCATCAAGTGGCTTTCCATCTTGAATTATAATAAAATACAGCATTACTACTCGGAGTTTACCTTCGCTCAAAGCCAGCCCTCTAAAAGGCTCTCGGAAACCTTAAAAGGCCCAGTCGCGCAGGCGCGATGGATCGCAACGCCGCCATTTTTGGTTTCATTACAGAAACCTTGGACCGTCCGTATCCAGATACTTAGTATACACCATAATAGGTATCAAGAAGTTTCTAAGGCGAAATCTTTTAAAGACAATCGTAATCGTAGCGAATGTTCTCATTAAATACATATACGTCGACTGTTAATACTAACCTACATTCTCACAATGTTATTAAGTGAAATGTCAATTATAACTTGCCTCACGTTATGAATGGTTTCGTATCTGATATTTCAACGCGATTTAGACTAATTTATCTGTTAAAAACGAGAAAGTATGCAGAGATAATTAAATATGCATTTTTATTTTTGAATTATTTGATAATCAACAAAAAGTTAACCACCACCTGTTTGGTTTTGGTTATGAGCAGCTTCCACACGTTTGTGTGGATACAGAAAATTAAAAAGCAAGGAAGGAAGGAAGGCAAAGTTATAGTCATCTATGTCAAGGTATACGCGAAACAAGCACAAAATTTACATCCATATAAGTGCTGGGTTTAGCCTTCCACCTAGAACATGAGGTTACTATACAGATATATACATGTATAATTGATGTCTTGTTGGTTTGTTGTATAATCTGTTCTTATAAGGAAGCTTCGAGAACACTTGTATTTAAAAAGGTAAAATGTATACATATTAAAAGGTAAACAAGAATGGATTAAATTATTTAAAGTATTATTTTTTTAATCTGTAATATGTTTATAACATTAGCAATATTATAGCTGCTATGAAATATTAAGAATCACAGTAGATCCGTTTGAAACGTCTAAAAGTCATTGACCCTTCCATGATTTGTCCTTGAAACTGTATCTAAGCTAGTTCAATTGAAGACAATATTATATTTAAAAAAATATATCTTAAACAACCACTGCACAAACACTCCCACGCTACACACATAACGAATTCCTTTAAACTTTGCTCATCTCCACACAATACCGAAACCAGTTCTGTATAAACTGCACAACCTGTCAGGATACGTACGACCTTACAGTGAAAATTAAAAATATAGATACCTTAAAAAGATATTATGCAAATAGGTTATTAAATAAAGTTTTTATGGTTGCCAAATTTAATTATCTGTGGAATACGACCGCCATAACAGAGTCTTTGGCCCCGAGTTCATTGCGTGTCCGTTGCGAATTTAAATTCAAATCGACGCGTCTTTCGTTGGACAGTGGATAGATAGATAGATAGATAGATAGATAGATAGATAGATAGATAGATGGATAGATATATAGATAGATAGATAGATAGATAGATAGATAGATGATACTTTGGTACATTTCGTGGGAATATCACATTTTTTTATTAATCATAATATAATGTTAATAAATTTTGCGGTAACGCAGTAGACTAATAGTGAAGAAGGAATAGAAAGTGCCAGGAAATTAATGTAATCGATAAGAAATTAAGTATTAAAAAAATTGGTTTCCGATTGGAATGATTAGTATACGTCTTAGAGGCAGGGGTCCAGAAGTAATTTGTGCTATTTGACCCTTACATATATTTTTATCGTCTTAAAAATAACGTTTTCTGACTTCTAACTCATTGGAAGTATTCAGTTGAGTATTTAATAAAACAGACCCTCAATTTCGACTCGCTATGCTCGCGAAATCTCGGGTGTCGTTTGCATATTGAGCGAAGCGAGCCCAGTGTAACGACTCATCGTTTCCCGTTGACTTAAATGGGATACCAGTTTTTTTGATGATTATTCCTCAACGACATGACATTTTTCTAAAATTTTTATTGTAATACCATCACCTAATGTGTGTCTTTTTTATTACAAAATTTCATAATTTTCCGTCAAGTAGTTTTAGCCTAAACTGTGAAAAAGTCTCCAGTAGAACGCTCCGCTCGCTTCGCTCAATAAGCTTCATTTTAGAATAGATTTCAGTTTGTAAAATGCTTTTTTACATTAAAAAATCCCTCTCATTGCTTGAACAAATCCTGTATAAACGTTTGATATGAATCAATAAAAATATGATAAAATCTTTAACAATTTTGCTATAAAATTAATACATATTACATACTATGATATAAAATAAAGTATAAACAATGTATGAAAAGATGACGTGTCCATACAAAATATATTATCAGCACGTATTAAAATTCCACGCCACATCGACTCGACCGACCTTCGAGTTGTATGTACGTTTGTTTTCAAATTTGATACGTTATAATGGCGGTTAAGATGACATCACTGAGATACGTGTGATCTAGTTAGAACTAATAAAAATAATTTATTAACTATTATGCCCCGCGATTTGGTTCGCGAATATGTTTGTTTATAATAATCTTGTCAAAATAGATCTATCCGTTTCAAAGATTAGCCGGAACAAACCAACAGATTGTTTTCTTATGTGAGAGAGATATACTTTCATATGAATTTAGTGAAAAGCTGTTAATTTGAAATTACAAACAGACACTTAAATTTCATTTATATGTATAGATTTTATTATTTTTTTTATTGTTTGATTTATTAGTTATCTCTCTCAGCCTGTATATAATAGAAGGGGATGAAAGATATTGGTACATCGCTCCAAAAATAATTGCTAAAATTACAGGTGCATGATCAAATTATGGAAATTTAATTATTATAAAGTAAAAGCTGTCTAAGTGTGATCTTGTTCAGAAACTGTAAAATACCGCTCGTCTAATTATAATCTACGCGCACGGCTCCGTAACGAGATTGTGATACAGTTAACAAATTATTTGAATGTATTTTTGTGAATGGATGACTTTTTAACATTAAATATATATAAATTTAATTTCTGATCAAATTTAAAAGGATAGAGGATAGAACCTTGAAGATAGGTTTCTTTTTCACTATCCCATCTGTCGAACTAGCTAGGGTAGAAGTGTACGCTATCTCTAAATAGCTCGCTAAAAGCCTTAACACCACGCAAAATTAGCGCCCTAATTGATATAGTGCTTGATAAATTGGTCATTGAAATCTTGAAAATGAAAATAGTATGACTAACATCCTTTTCAAAATTCGTTGTTAGTGCCCTAAATTATCTAGTGTTTAATAAATTGAACATTGAAATCTTGAAAATGAAAATAGTATCAGTAACATCCTTTTCAAAATTCGTTGTTAGTGCCCTGATTAATCTAGTGTTTGATAAATAGGACATTGAAATTTTGAAAATGAAAATAGTATCAGTAAGATCCTTTTCAAAATTCGTCGTTAGTGCCCTAATTAATCTAGTGTTTGATAAATTGTATTATATTACTTTCACCGAGACCAGACGTGTTAGATTTACCCGTTAATAATACAATGTAGATTCAAAATAATCCGCGCTGTGAACGATCTCTGTTCTCAAAGTGTCTGTGAAAGTAAATATGTATGAATAGAGAAAGTACCAGCCAGCTATCTGAGAACAGAGCGCTGCGCTCGCTTCCATATACTAGGAAACTTGTGATTAAAAAAATATATTTTCATTTTTTTTTATATATATATAATTCGCTGTGACTATGATTTTGTATATTAAATATATGTTTTAATGATAAATGCCTAAGTTACTTGTAATATCAGCATCTGCCAATTAAAGTTAAAATTACAGACGTTAGTCTTTAACAAACAGACATTTTTTATAAGTACCCTATATAATGTCATATGAGTGAAAAGCTGTTAATTTGGAATTACAAACAGACGATTCAATTCTGTTTATATATATATATATATATATATATATATATATATATATATATATATATATATATATATATATATATATATATATATATATATATATATATATATATATATATATATATATATATATATATATATATATATATATATATATATATATATATATATATATAGGTTTTCTATTCTTTATAGGTTAGGTACAATTATCAATCTATTAGATACAATCAGAGTTTGATAAGATTTACAGATAGAAATCTAAATCTAATAAAGTATTTTGAGATAATATAAAAATTGTAGTATTTCCGTAATTAAAAATGGGTTCCCAAAAACCGAAATAACATGACTGAATTAACATTGATATAATATTTATGGTCCATTAGACATGTAATAAGGAAATTAAATAATAAAATATAGGTCATGCTCTGTGTGTGTCCTATGAATGGTATAAAGGTGGAGTCAGACTCCATATTTGGTGCGAATTCCTCAGTAGCCGGAGCGGATAAGCACAATAGTTCACGCATCGATGCGTTTAATAGATAAGATTTCGTATATAGGGCTGTCGTTCACAATACAACTAAGCGTTAGGAGGCAACCCTGATATTTGATCACTTTTATACTAATTACAAACGTCAAAACAAGTAGTATCGACAAAAAAACAAATATTTCAATGAAAGAAGTAAAACCTCATTTTTAAATAAAAGAAAAAAAAAAGGTGGCCAGCTGAAAGGTTTTGTCTTGTCTTTGCCTGTTTGTATAAAAAAAATGACATTAGTAATATACGTATTTATTTTTTTAATTTGTGTATTGGTGTAAAAGATCTCGTTCCGCAATGACAACCCTGCCTCTAAATGATCTCGTAAGATGTGATTTAGACCAGCACTGGAGTGTTAATTTAATAATTTTAATTAATAGAAAAAGCAACTCTCTCTTTGCAGTTTTGAAACTGGTGAATGTAAAGTGAAGATGTTATGTGTGTTAAGTTGTTCATAGAAACTATTTAAAATAATGCACACTCAGCAATATTCAGTCACCAACAATGAAGAGAAATCCAAATTGACTTTAATTCAACCCAAAACGTCTAATTATTCAGATTTTACACAAATAATATATATTTAATCGGAAAAACAAAATTAGTTTTCAATAGAATTGATTAATAATTTGTCAAAACATATGATTCAATATTTAAATAATAAGTCCTTAAAAAACTTGAGCCTTTTCTCAAAAAAAAAACATCTAAATTTCCAATGCTCAAATAAATTTAAATTAAGATGCATAAAAAGTCAAAACATGGAACTTCATATTAAAACTTTAGTGAGAAAATAAATAAAAAAAAAACAAACTGTCACTTTTTGTAAATATATTTTTCGCGCGCTGGCGAAGCTGCTGACAGATAGCTAGTTCTTCATAATATCTAATAAGCGATGACTGTAACATAATCAATAACATTAAGGTCACCGGACACCAGTCATGTGCATTATTATGCTCCTGTTCACTGCAGATATACAACCATTTTTGGTCAGGCCGTATCCACGCGACTTATAAAGGTATAAAGTAATTGGACATCGATGTGTTGGAAACAAGTCGAAAAATGTTGTAATACATTTAACTTTAATGGTAATAACTTGATATTCGAATGTCGGATGTCGCAAATATCC
Source organism: Melinaea marsaeus rileyi (assembly GCA_918358865.1). Taxonomy (NCBI): domain Eukaryota; kingdom Metazoa; phylum Arthropoda; class Insecta; order Lepidoptera; family Nymphalidae; genus Melinaea; species Melinaea marsaeus. The sequence continues at coordinate 2,334,798 of OU911089.1, forward strand.
GTTTGAACTTAAAATGAGGTTGTATATATTGAAATTATATTTAAATAATTCGAAATAAATTAATCTATTTTTCTAAAAATTAAATCTATGATACATGTATTATTATATGTATAGAAACTTTGTTATTTATAATGACTCGTCGAATATAAATTGTCTGTAGAATCTTTCCTCAAAGAACGAGTTGTTGCGGTAATTTCACAATGCACTGTTATTCACATCTCAACATATTCTAGTCTTAGTTCTTACCATTTAACAGTATCCAATGGAAGGTTCAATAACCTTAAATATTTATAAAATAAAATAATAACTTGCTAAACTAAATGTCTAAGCCGTCAATAAAAGTTTTACGATTCCGTTGTAATGGCGGCGACTAGGGGTCTGCGTTTATCTTCAAGTATTTTATCCTTATACACCCGAAATTTGAATAATTTTACAATTTAGTACTTCTAAGGTTATATAAATAGTTCTTTTTTATAACATGATAATAATAATATTGTTAGTTAAAAAGAAATCCGATTATTATTTTCTGTAACACATTAAATATAATTATGACTGATTTTATATAAATCAAAACCGTTAAGCATTATTGCTTTGTAAATTTTCAAGTCACCTACAGCTATACCAATTACTTTAGTACCTCTAACGCCATCTATGATTCAACACAACTTAAAAGTTTCTTCTCGTATCTATAATTCTAATGCCGGAAATAGACAATAATTACAATATTTTTGTCTATTTAAAATTGAAAAAAAGAAGAAATATATTATTATTATTTAATATTTTTTTTTACGTTTTTGTGAATTTAGGTCGTAATTTTATAATTTATCAACAATTAAAAGTAAAGTTTAATAATTTGTGATAACTATATTAAAACCATCACCATCGCTATTAATAATAAGAATTCGTATATCTTTAATAATTTTGAATTAAAAACAAATATAAGTTGACTGTCGCGCCATCTACATTTTCATGAAATCAAATCTTACTTCTCTTATACTTAATAGCCTATATGGAAGTAAAATCAAAGTATTGATATTATTTTTAATTTTTAAATATATTTTCTATATATTAATATAATTATTTTTAATTATTTTTAAATGTTACCCATTATAATTTTTAAATAAAGAAACAGCTGATCATAGTAAATGTCAGATGTGTGTAGAGTGACAAGTTCGTTAAATTGCATATTGGAAGTCATAAGTGAATTTGTATGAGATTATAACTTTTGTTTGTTGTTTTAATATTATTTAAATTCTCCTAAATCTAAATGTTAATTTGATTTGATGTTAATATTTAAGACAGATGTTTTACACTGATAAAGATACAAACTGGAACACAAGTATCGAAAGCAATGGGCATTGTATATTTAGAAACATGACAGATAATAGGTATATATAATGTTTGATACACACTTATGTAGTAATTAATTTGTAAATGTTAACTTTAATTATGTTTATTATATAGATGTATGGTTTCAGAAAGAGATCAAGAGAAGATGACACATGTGAGTTCATGCCCTTATCGAAGAGGATTAACAATTTGCACATAAACAATAATATAAATGGTACATCGTCACAATCATCAGACTCTAGTCATAGCAACGGTCTTAACGATAATGGAATATCAACGAGTTCGTCAGATTCAGAACGTAGACCGAGTTATGATCCTGGGATCAATTCAACGGACAGCAGATACTATTATGAAAATAAATTATTGTTTGAATTGCATTTAGAGAGGATACAAAGATCAGGGCAGCAGTTTCCGTTTTAATAAATTTATGTGTGTGTGTGTTTTATTGGGTACCTGTATCGTTATGCCTACTAGCCTGTATTTAATTATATCTCAATGTATTTTAATGAATAAAATATTTCTAAACATATATATTTCATTTAAGAAAGTCACTCGGTAGTCTTTGATATATTTTATTATCAACATCAATTTAATATTGTTGATTGAATATCCATCCATCCATCTATCAATATTATTTGTCATCATCCATCTGATCATCCAATAGAGGATAAATAATATAACTACAGACAATAATTTTAGTAAATTGTGAACTTTTTTATATATATTTACTAAGATAAAGGGATAAATATTAAAATAGTACAAAAGATATTTTTAATAAACAAAAAAAAACTGTATTTTAATATGCTTTAAAATAATATAATAAAGCACTTATTTATTATTAATATTAGTGTTTTGATTATGAAAAGAAAAATATCTTGATAGGCATAAAATAACTTCATTGGCTGTCTGTCTGTGTATGTCTTAATTTATGTGAGAGTGTTTTTAAGCATGCCTGTAATTCAAGTTAATATCTAATATTTAGTTCCATGGTTCCTCAAAGTAATAACAATAAATCTAGTCTATAAATTGAGAATTAAGTTATGTGCGAATATAAATAAAAAATATAACTAATTTGCTCTTTAGTTTTTTTTATATTAAAAACTTAAATTTGCAGTTGTTGTCGACTGCGAAATGTTTTTGGAATGGGCACCATGTAGTAAAAAAAGGTAAAAATCTTCGAATATTTTCTACATTATAATTTTTTACCTAATTCTGGGTACACGAGTAAGCCACGCACTAATACTTTTTTATTACCTTGTTACATTATTCTTTAAAAGAAATTTAAAGATACATTCAAATTAATGCAAGATAATTAGTTCTGCACATAAAATAGACAAATGTTTTTTTTATTTTTTCGTATAATGAGGCCTTAATTTATTTAAGTATCGCCAGAACACACCCAATTAATGTAATAAGCATTTTTAAATCTTTTGGAAAAATAAAAGAATAAATATATAATAAAAGCAAATAGTTTGGTTTTATTTGTAAACATTAAATAAATACATTTAATTAGTTCTGTTATCGAACGTACTACACAGCTATAAAGATAAGGATTTGACATATATTTTGCTCAGAATATGACCATGAAATAAATAAAACTAAGTTAAATTTCTATTTATATAATACCTATGTAAATCGATCAACCTTACAGGAATTTACGTAACGTAAAACATATTTTTACATTGCTATTAAGATCCAACGGGATTTTTATTTTATTTTATTTTAGAATCTAAGATAAATGCACTTAACCTGCATCTCGTATCTCTAATCTTTGCAGCAAATAGCAATATTAAATTCGTTCATTCAACAAATCACCAATCACATCAAACTTGTGCGCCACCTGGCGTTAACTTGGCCAAACATCAAAACAGTTTACAGTAATGGCGGATTTCATTTGTAGTAAAGAGTGGAATCGTTAATGTTTATGTCGTTCTTAATGAAAGTGCATTAATATTTTACGTGATTTAATTATTACAATATTTCGGAACAAGTTAAGTTCGAAATAGATTTTTGACGGTTGAGGTGAGTGTTTTATTTGTATTTTTGTCGTAAACGTGTGAATATCCGTGACCTTATTTCGGAAGCGGTACTTTGTTATACCGTTAGACGGGGCGCGTGGCTGTCCCTGAGCGTTCACGAGAGAGTGCCGCACAAGAGGGCCGTACAACCCCTCCTCTCGCGAATTTTCCTGGCGGTGGTGGAAGGAGTCTAGAGCGGGAGTGATTTGGTAGTATCAAAAGCATATGGAGGGGATCCCGTATCTTGGTGGGGATGCGTATCGCGACGCGTGATGGACACTCAGCTGGGCCAAAGGAACTGGTAGGGGTGAATAACCTTATCTTCCGTACGATTCGCCCGCGTCCATGTGACCCAAACAACTATTTTATGAATTAAAACAATTGAAAATACACATTGCGTAACGTCGCCTATACATCGTATTTGTAATAAATTATTTTCTTTGTCCCGATCGTTTGCTGCGTTTGGCGTGACCTTGTACCAAAGTTCAAATGATCGAAAGGTTATTTTTATATGTTGATGGCCTTGTAAAACAATATTAAACGACAAAAAAACAAAGAATTATACATTTATAACAATTTCTTTTAAGGATTATTAAATAAAACACAAAGATATGAATAAACGCATCTAACTAAGGAATTTTGCATTAGTGATTTATATTTTAAATAACAAAATCTTTGTATCGAAAACATTTTTTTTACGTTCTTCAATTCGTACAATACTAAACAAGACACCGATATCCATAGAGCAAATAATAAGATGATTACCCAACCGACTGGCTTCCTACATTTATTGAACCACAACCACACCTCGCTTGTGAAAGTACAGCAAAGAGAAAGTGAGGATCACGTTGGATCACGATACTAACATACACTGTCGAACTGTGTGTGTACAACCAGTTGTGGCACGAAAACTTTCTTTCACCTACTTTCTTGTGATCTCGCCTCTCACTGGTATTCAGTGTGGTTTGTCTGGTGGTTGCTAGTGGTATGTGCCCTACCATTGGGATCCCAGTGTAGTCCCGTCGGCCGCGGTGGTGGGATAGTGACGTGGGGGAATCGAATGACTCAGTGGGACAGTGTTTTTTGTTTTTTTTTTCTCCCGCCTCCGCGGAAAAGTAGCCGTAATATGTGCGACATGCAGAAAATGCCTACAAGAGACGATGCTTCTTGGTAGGATTCTTATGATATTCATTAATTATAACATATATTACATACATTTTCTAATCATTAAATATTTTATGAATGCTAAAAATTATACCAAAAGTACTGAATAAAAATAGTTTGTATATAAATACAAATGGATACTCCAATGTTACTATCTATAATATGATTTGATAATATATATACTAAATATAAACAATAAACACCATTTGCAGTGACGAGGACTCAGACATGAATTTTGCTGCATTCTCAGCGGTTGGTGCCGCAGGGACACACTTTGTAACAACGGGGGGACAATTACCCGTCACAAAGTTACAACAAAATGTATCCAACAACGGCACTTCATTGTCACAGGTATAAAACTAATATATTAAGATGAGCATCACACCAGTAAAGAATTGAAAGCCATATTCCGATCAGAACACTTAATTATTTTATTTTAATACTTTATTATACAAATTTTAAAAATAAGAAAATGTATAAGAGACGGGCTTAATACTGAATAAGTATTCTCTACTAGCCAACCTTAGAATATAAAGATATTAATAATAATAATTTAATAAAAATATATATATATATATACATAGACATATACATACATTTATATGTATTATTTTTTATTAATATATATTATTGTGTATGAATATCAAGGTAAATTTACCTTGTATATATATATATATATATATATATATATCTTTGGTAAGACACAGGAAAATCCAAATGTCTATATGTTTGTCATTGTCCAACTTTCACCTATGAAGTCATAGATTTTCTTGTTTGAAAGTTAAAAAGTATTACTAGAGAATTTGTACAAGACATGTATATTAATTAATTGTTATTATATATATATATATATATTATTTATTTATTTTTTCTGATATGTTTAAGATATCCTTAAAAGATAATTATTTCACTCTTACTTTAGCGTATAGTGTGACTTGGATTTAAATACAGTTATATACAAGAAAAAAATCTTTGTGCAGCCGGTCTCACAAAAATATAATATTAATTTGTAAATGTATCCTCTATGAATAAATCAAAGAAAAAAAACTTAATACAAATTTTGTTATTTACAAAAATAAAATCTTTGTACACCCAGCCTTATTAAAAATATTACAGTCTTACAAGAAATAAAGATTAAAAATTCTGTTGTTTACAAAAACAACATCTTTTTATTTCGAACCAGTTTCGACAAAAATATTAAATAAATTTGTTAATTTAACTTTAACTTAATCAGTTTTTAAATGTAATTAATCCATACTATTCCTCCCCTCCAGGTGGTGGGTATGGTGAGCGGTGTGAACATGTCCGAGGGTGTCCAGTACGTGCGTGCCATTGACTCATCAACACTCCAGGCCAGCCCGCAGCTCATATCTGTGCCCATAGCTCTGCCTGGCGCTAAACCTGGTATGGATTAGACTATCAATCAGTACATGGCATTGATTGATTGATTGGATGTTGTGTTTAAAAATTATGTTTCTAATTGTGAAACGTAAAACATTTCTCATATATTATTCTCTAAAGAATTTTTAATAATAAGACAAAAAAAACCACATGAAAATAAAAATTAATGACAGTAATTATAATTATGAATAAATTGTAGCAAAATTTTGATGTGATGATTATGATGATGATGATGTACTTTATATTCAGGTGATCCTCAACCGACGGTACAGATCCAGGTTCTCGGACCAAACTTGGCGCTGCAACAGCAGCAACCCAAATACCAGATGCAGATACCCATACAAGGATTTCAGCAAGGTGATAATAAGTATTACCATAGTAAATTAACCAATAGAATAAGTATTACCATAGTAAATTAACCAAAGGAATAAGTATTATCATAGTAAATTATTTTGTGTGTGTATAAATATAAGTGTATTTCTGTGCAGCCGGTGCAGTGCTAACGGTGGCATATTCACCAGACACAAACGAATCTGGAGGAATACAGCTCATAGGAAACACTTTACCCGAAGGTAATTAATTTTACTATAACCAATAATATTTATATATATACTAGCTTTGCCCGCGACATTGTTCGTGTGGAATTTGTTTTTTAAAATAAAAGTAGCCGAGTTACTCCTTATAACATGACATCGGCTATCAATGAAATTCATGTTAAAGTTTCAGAGATTAGACTGAACAAACAGACGGACGGACAGAATTTTTAAAAATTGCATTTAGCTATTAATTTGAAACTACAAACGGACATTAATTTTATTTATATGTATATATATTATTAATTTTATGTATAAATGACTATTTTAATGTGTTCAGGTTCAATCAGGATAAGACAAGGTGATTAGAATTTTTAATTATATTTCAATTAATAATTGTTTAATCACTATTTGTTATTAATTGTGTTAAAACGCACTGATTTTTTGTAATTATCACACACATAGGAATTGTTCTAATACTGCACCTGTAACAATTGTTTTTGTAAGTAAAAAATCGATATCGGTCTTAAAGTATCGATACTTATACGTTATCGGTCTGAAAATATCGATACTTATTCGATATTGGTCTGAAAGTATCGATACTTACTCGATATCGGTCTGAAAATATCGATACTTAATCGTTATCGGTTTGAAAGTACCGATACTTAATCGATAACGGTATTGAAGTATCGATACTTACTCGATATCGGTCTGAAAATATCGATACTTATTCGATATTGGTCTGAAAGTATCGATACTTAAACGATATCGGTCTTAAATAATCGATACTTATACGATATCGGACTTAAGTATCGATACTTATTCGATATCGGACTTGAAGTATCGATACTTACTCGATAAAGGACTTAATTATCGATACATATTCGATATCAGTCTCAAACCATCAATACTTGTACGATATCGATGGTTTTTCTTTTATATTTTTTTTTATTAAATAAATATATTAATTCTAGATTGATATAAAAGTTTTTATGAGAAAAAATCAGTGACAGTTTAGTGTCAATTAGTTTTTTTTTCTCGGATATGGACAGATAAGCTTGTATAAGATAAAAATAGGATTTAAATTTAAAAGGAGGCCCACGACTTTTTTCGCGCGGAATTTGCTTTTTTTTTAATATAAAGCTCCATATAACACCAACTGTCACCGAAAGTCCTGTCAAAATCGGTTCAGCCGTTTTGGAATTAGATGGAACAAACTGACAGACAGACAAAAATTATAAAATTATTGTTTGTATTTGTTCGTATATACTATCATATGCCTCTAGTGAAAAGTTGTTAATTTATAATTATAAACATTATATATATATGTTTCAGGATTACAAGTGCTGGCATTGCCGCAGGAGATGCAAATGATCCAACAGGACAACAAGGAACACATCCAACAAAATATACAACATCAGGTGACATTTTTGACAATAATAATTTTAAATATGGCTGAAACTCTTGCTTTAAGCTCTTTAACTTTGTATATCTCTAAATATTGTCATTTGTGAAGTTACTATAATAAATAAATCAGCTGATTTTATAGTGTGGTTCTTCTGAGTGTCTGAACACTCGTAGACTTATTACAAATTGTAGTTACAGGAGTTATTTATATAAGTATGTATCAATACTACTCACACACATTTGATACAAGTGATTGGTGTTGATTCAAAGTGGAAATAATATAAATTAAATATTATTAATATATTTAAAAAAAATTATGTAAGGGATATATTTATAGTATACTCATTTTTTATTTATTTTTTTAATATTAAATTCCCCATGAATAATGAAATTACTAACAAATTATATGTTATAGACCATTTTAAACTTTGAGATTTTTCGTTTTTGGATTAATTGGATATTCCTAGAAAATTTACTTAAAATGATTAAAAAAAAGTACATGACAAAATACAGGTCTATTAAAATAAATTTAAAAAAATTTGCAATTTGCATTAAATTTTTTTTCTAAAAAGTCAAAATATTCTTAATTGTCAAAATTATCATTACCATATTTTAACAGCTGACAGAAGCCTTGTTCCTTTTTAAGCCATGCTTAAGACATAAATTACAATTATTTATCTTGAAGTTGCCTGCTTCATTCCCAGATTGATATGTGTTCAAAATATTCTTAAATACTGTAGTATCCGTTAACACGGAAACGTTTTAGTAAATTTATTAAAGGATGAAATCTGAATGTTTACTGTGAGTTTGTTGAATGTTGCCCCATAAAGGAACTACTCATTCTTGTGGGTTAAGTGACAGGTGAAGTCTGTGTTTGTTACCTTGACAATTACTAGGAGCTCATTGAATATTGCTCCATAGGAGAATTACTCACTCTTTTCAGTCGAGTATCAGGTGAAGCAAGTTTAACCTTAACAAATCTATTCCATCACCAGGTATTCATAACTCCCAACAACCAGATAGTGATCAACGGTCCGGACAAGAATATAAACAACAACACCAGTGCCAATAATAATAACAATGAAATAACAAACATTGTCATCAAGGAGGAGTGCGATGACAACATGGATGACGTGAGTTAATGTGTATTATACTGGCTCTGCCCGCGACTTTGCGTGGATTATTTTTTTCTTTAATAAGGTGTCTTATAACAGTTATCAGTGAAAGTCCTATTAAAATCGGTCCAGCAATTATAAAATTTTGATTGTTTTTTTTTTTTAATGTAAATATCGTTTATATTTGTTACAAACGGACATTTCAATTGTATTTATATGTATAAATATATTTTAAATATTATACATGTTGCTTAAAAAAAAAGAAATTAATCTTTAACATATTACCCTAAACATTGATAAGTAACTTTTTTTTAATTTTCCATAGTTTAAATAAATTTTCCATATAATAGAAGTTTATTATTTTATCAGGAGAGCTCTCAGGGCACCGAGGCCGGCGACGGAGTCCCGTGGCAGCTCGGGCACACCTCACAGGATCTCGTCAAGTATCTGAACACACTGCCTCCGCAGGTATTAAGTCTTGGGTTTAAAAATATACCATCATTGGTTTGATACTATTTAATTTTTAATTCAATTAATATATTTTTTATTTCATATTTTAATTCATTTGTAACTCCTAAAGCTTGTCAATAGATGGCGGTGTTGAGAATAAAATGTTATTCGATGTAAAATAGCAATAGCAAGTATTTTTTCTAATAGTATTTTTGTTAACAGCAAACGCAAGCCTTGCCAGCCTCACTACAACAATTTCTAAGATTAAATCCGACCGAGTTTAAAAAGACTGAAACGGTTGACATCGAAGTACCGATGGATGAAGACAAGAAGGAAGTCATCACCGAGGCCGTCCTTGAAGAAGGTGATGATGATGAAAATAAAAATAGTTTCACTCTTTTACATCAAAAATATATAATAATATTTATTATTCAATTATAATCTCAAATTATTATTTTATATTCACAATATGTACGTAGTGAGACAGAATTATCCTTAGTCGTAATAAAAACATAAAAAATTAAATTAAAGGTTTTAACTCCAAATGTTATAAGATTTATTGTTTAATAATTATAATATTTAGCACCATCAGTGTTATCTTAAATTGTATAATCTGTCTGCAAGTTAGCAGACAGACAGCCATATATATATTTATTTATCTTCACGCCATATCGCTTGCGGGGTAGCCAGAGACGACGGAGCGCCAAACGCTACGGTCCCTGCATACCTCTTTCGCCTCGGCCACAGACATCAACCTCTTCATACATAAATTATTTTTCAAAATATATAAATGGAATTAAAAAAATGCTTATAAATTAGTTTCCATTTTATATAGAAATATATATTAAAACTCATATTCCTTCCAGACGGTACACTCAGAGTGCAGACTAAGAAGAAAAAGAAATACAAGAAGAAGGCGGCAAAGCCGGCGCGACCGAAGCCGGGTCAAGTCATTATAGCGACTGCTGCAGACGGCTCTCCAATCTTCTGCTGTCCCCAGTGCGACATGGCCTACCCCGACAAGGAGCAGCTCGAGATGCACCTCTCTGTGCACAAGATTGAGAGACGGTTCATATGCGGGATATGCGGAGCCGGGTACGTCTATATGTATATATGTATTTTTCAAAAACATTTTGACAATGCTCCAGAATTACTCTTGTGAGTCTACCTTAATTTAAGGGGATAAATATTATATATATATAAATCCCGTGGCACAATGTTCGTTTGTCCTAATCTCTAAAACTATAATGGGATACATTCACTTTTAAGTTCTAAAAATAAAGATTTTAATTCACTTTTAACTTCCCCAAATTACTTATAGGTGGCGCTGTTAACAATATAATTTGTAATCGAAAACGTACGTATACAGATTGAAGCGCAAGGAGCACCTGGAGCGCCACAAGCTGGGCCACAACCCGGAGCGGCCGTACGTGTGCGGGGCCTGCGGGAAGGGCTTCAAGAGGAGGGAGCACCTCAACCTGCACGCAGTAATACACTCGGGGGTCAAGACGGAGATGTGCAACGAGTGCGGGAAGGGTACGATTATTAATTATAATAAATTAAACCTGTGTAACGGACAAGGAAGAATCTTTAGCAGAATATGAGTGTGTTACATGCATTATGGTAGATGGCGCTACTAGTTTATAATCTGTGATATGTGATACAGAATATATATAAATCTGTTTCATATATCACAGATAATATATTTATATAAATAAATAGGTAGCTACTCACGGACTGACTACAACTTTTATAATGTAATAATTGATTTAAAACTGTAAATATCTACTTGAATAAACATTTAAATTCGAATTTAAAATGTCATGGACGCAAAATCCAACAAATATAAGCCTCAGTATATTTATTAATTTATATATTTTCCACTTTAAATCAATACTAATCACTTGTATCAAATGTGTGTGTGAGTAGTATTGATACATACTTATATAATAAGTCCTGTAAAGACACTACTTGTAATAAGTCCATGAGTGTTCAAACACTGCTCTGATAAGAACACAACAAATTCAATTCATATTACATAAAAGATTGATTCTGTATGTAGATAATAAATAAATACCTTGGGTGTTTCAATGTAAATTATAACTTTATAAAAATATTAAAGAGATATAGAAAAATGCAACAATCTAAATATACAATGTTTTATATAATTTTAACATTTATTATTAACAATAATAATCTTTGTATAGATTTCTTACTTTACAACTTACTTTTCTGTAGGTTTCTATCGCAAGGACCATCTTCGCAAACACACGCGCTCGCACGAGAGCAAGCGAGCCCGAGACGAGGCGAACAGCGAGGGGATGGACGTGAAGGCGATCAACACCAGCACCAACACCAACGTGAACATCACCAACACTAACACCAACACCATCCTACCGGAGATTACCATACACGTAAGTATAATAATCACAGACGGCAAAATTTATAAATACTTTAAAAAATCATTTAATTCAGTAAATAAAATACTTTTAACAAATTCCCAGGTGCCGACGAGTTCGAACATGCAGGTGCCGGTCCAGATAAACATCCCCCAGCACGTGATGTCGTCCCTCGTGGCCGCGCAGACTCACGCGCACGCACAGACGCACACGCACGCACACGCGCACGCACAGGACGAGGCCAGCGACGCCCACGCACAGTTTGACGCACTCCTCGCACAGCACACGTGACAAACGGGATGATCAGACGGTCAGGCTTATATATGTTTGTAATAATTAATTATTACAAAAGTAGGTAGTTATTAATAATCGACATAATAATATTAAGCTAAGACAGGTGAGCGCGGCGCGTGTCCGTCGGATACTACTCGGGTGTCTTCGGTAATCTTCGTCAATTCTAGCTCCACCCCTCGACTCCTCCTTAGTAGACTAATAATATGTATATATTTTATTATATATTGTACGTTATTTCGACCGATTTTTTACTATTTTATGGAAACAGTGAAGGACGCGAAAATACTTTATTTTTCACAATTGATTACAAAAGTTCGCCCGGAATCATTTTACTAGAAACGATATCCATTGCTGCCTCATTACGTTTATAATATTTTTTAAAAATAAATAAATTTAAATGTCAATAAACAAATCATTTCTTAAAAATAAAAAAATCTATATATTTTTTTACCTTCAATAACGAATGTACAATAATTACAAGAACAAAAGGTGACAATCCTAAATGGAAATATCAAGAGTTTAATAAAACTTTAGATTGTTAAAAAAGGGGAAATCGGGATCGATTATTAATTCCCTCCACATTAGCTTCATCTAGTGACAATTTATATTTAAATATTTAGGCTATTACTACTGCTACTAATGCTACTACTACTACTATAGTTAAAAGTGTTCTTTATATTATTATTCATTTAATTTCATTATCCGTTTATTAAATATTTTAATGTTTGTTACAGAATTTTTGGAAAATCTCCAATCAACACTCATCAAGAATATAAAATGATATAAATTAAATATATATATATATATATATATATTGCTGTAATTTCTCTCAATACATCGAAGAGCTTTATGAACAAGTATTTATAATAGACTTATCTGACTGAGGATTACATGAAAATTGTGAAAACTATTAATTTTTCATAAGCTATAAAAATTGTTCACATTCATTTTTTTTTAATAGAATTTTGTATAATTATATTTACACGTTTTAGTGTAAATGTATAATACAAGAATTTTTTTCATGTGTCGAATTATTTTTAACGTTATGTCAAATATTGGTTTGATTTGATTTGTGTAAAAGGTGTCTTTGACATATCATTTTTGTGTGTATATAGACAATAAACGTTAGATAGGACCCAGTAGGTCTACATCAGACCAGACTCAGACCATACGAGACAAGACTTGAATCTATGTTATGTGGAACGGACTATTGGTAATGTGTAGTCCACGTGAAATTATCTATCATGGTATGATAAAAAAAAATGGCTTCTGTTAAAGATGTCTTTAACATATCATTTTTATATACATCAGGGAATTGTAAAAGTGGATGTATATGGAAAATAAACCTAGATAAATAACCCATAAGTCTATATCAGAACGGACCCAGACCAGACCATACCATACCATACCATACCATACCATACCATACCATACCATACCATACCATACCATACCATACCATACCAGAACAGACCCAGACCCGATCAGACCATACCCAGACCAGACAAGACTAAATCACTCGAATAGTAAGTTGTGCGGACCGGACTATTGGTAATATATAGTCCAAGTGAAATATATTTGTTTTTTTTAATGATCTATAGTATACTTATAGTTATTATAGTAATAATTATGGTTTTAAATTAGCAACTATTTTATTCAGCCCCCATATACAGTGTGTTAGTTTAATTTTAAATTCATGTTATATATATATTATTGATTGATTGGTAAAGAAATAATGATTTTTTGAATCGCATTTTTGTTAATAATAAAACAAATTATGACAAACTGTATAGAATATAAGTACCACATATATATATGTATGTAATACTTAGGTACCTGAACATTTCAATAGTATATAATAATTGCCGTCTGTCCATATATGGATGATCCTATCCACGGATATGGAAATGGATGATCCATACAGCATTGGATGGATTATTGATGAGATTTTGTGTCAATATCCATTCGAAATGTATGATTTATTTTTTTTCTTACCCGCTTGGTGGTTTATAACACTTGCTGTATGTAAAATTGTTATTATTAGTAAAATATATTTTTAATTTGATGTACGGACATCACATTTATAGTTCATTATATATATATATATAGTATTAACAAAAGTTGTCTCCGAATCCAACTTTTCATCACATGATATTATCAGCTTTAAAGTTTTTTTTTTTTAATGATATTTTTGTATGTATGTATGTATGTGTGTATATGTGTGTGTGTATGTATGTATGTCCGTAATATTAAAGTTATTTTGGATTTATTTTGTATGTAGATGTAAGCTCGTTTGTGTATGTATGTATGTGTGCGTGTATGAATGTATGTGGGTGGGTAATTTTAAAATTATGTTGGATTTATATTTTTGTATGTATAGTTAGGTTTTTGTATGCATGTATGTATGTGTGTATATATGTGTGTGTGTGTGTGTGTGTGTGTGTATGTTAAATTGCGGTGCTCCACGTACTATAGTGAGGTTTGTACATACGTACATTGCAGTAAGTTGTAATATCGCCAGTCTGATACATTTTTATAACACTAGTTGATTAGTTCAGTTTTTTTTAAATATATTAAGAGTTCTTCGAATTTTAATACTAAGTTAACAAACGTAGATTTATTTTTTTACATTTTTTTTTACTCTAGCTTGAAGTATTATGTATATTAAGTAATGATATGTAATTAGATGATTAATTTCCCGGAGGTGGAGTTAGTTGTATTTTTTTTATGAAACTCTATTTATGATGAGATTAAAAGAATAAAGTCATTGATTTGTTGTTGTGTTTGTTTTACCCTCGGTTTGTATTAAGTACCTAAATACAATAAGTTTATATACATATAAATATAATCGGGGCCCTTTACAGGAGAGGGGCCCCACATCGGACATTTTTCCTTCCAAACATTTATTTTTGTATCCTTACTAAGGATACTTGAACAAACAATATTGTTATCGATATATTAGAAATCCCTGGTTTCCATTTACTATCGATTTTGGTATTAATCCAGCATTTCAGTGGCAACATTTGAATATTAATAGACCTACACTTTTAAAACTTATTTAATTTTGTATTTCAAAACTCGATTTTATCTTTTAGTTTACGAAATCTTACAATAGGTTGGGAGAAGGTCAAGTTAGCCTTCCAAAAACGACCCCTAAATATAGAATACACATTCACACAATTCGTCCGTTTATTTGTTCAATCAAAAACTGAAAAACTGTGCTACAATTTGTTATAGCTTTTGACAATCCAATTATATTTCAAATTTCAATTGGTTAAGACTATTATTACAATAAAAAAATAGTTATTTATTGGATCGGGATTGATTAAAAAGTAAGAAAGCGTTAATATATTAAATATATTAACATTATTTGTAACAAAGAATATTGGAAATAATAAATTTTATAAAAGCTTCTCAAAATGAAATAGGATGTTAAGCGGCTGTAGGAAATTTTGAGTAACACGAAAGCAGATGTATAATTGGGGGGTTTTGAGGTTTGGGGGTTAGGTTATTGTGACTTTCCATCCCACAGTTTCATGTAATTTATAAAAAATACACATTTCCCATAAGAAAAGTATGTTTAGACAAAATGATAACCGGATACTAAAAGTGACGCAACCTTTACTTTTTGAAACAAAAATATGTATTTGTTACATGCATAGTATGGAGATGAGGACTTTTTGAGAAAAAAAGTTTCTAACAATATCGATAAAAATGTCTTATAAATATTAAAGGCAATGCAGGGTGAAACCGTTAGTATTAAACGTGCGCTGTCAAGCTGCATATATATTGTTTATAGGTTTAAAACACATGTTTAAATTAAAAAAAAAAATCTTTTTACAAATCTATTTATTATAAAAGTTAAAAAATAAATTAAGTAAAATTTATAATACGGTCTATCAATAAAGGTAAATTTTAATCAGATTTTGGATCGTAACATTCGTCACGTTACAATACTGAACGCCAGTAATGCTTAGCACAAAACCATAGCATTTTGATGAAAGAATAGTCAATATAGTTTTACACCAGTGCTCTATATACCTTAATATAAGATTTTCTCGAGATACACGCCTTAAAAAACTTTCGAAATCCCTAAAAACTGACCACAAGATTTAATAAATATATGTTTACATTATGAATACGTATCAATAACCTTATTATAACCAATCGTCAATCATTATAAAATATTAATAGAAATTATTAATTGCCTCCAATTAATTTTGACAATTTATAACATTTTTACCAATAATTAACCAGGTTTTGACTTATTTTGCGACAGACAACTGTATTGCCTTTTTTTAAAATAGAAAATACAATTGCTGACTCATCAGCAGGGTTGGTTTAATAATATACATCACATTTTATTAAATTTAATTTAAAATGAACGATTGTTGGGTTTCTGTGCGGCTTTTCTCAGCGGAGCAGCATTCCGACTACACTGACCTTTATAATGTAAAAATTGATTCAAAAGTAAGTAAATGACAACTTGAAAAAATATAATATAAAAAAATGCGTTCGCTATAACAGAGTAAGCAGAGTACCTACGTAAAGTTAATAATCATCTTTCAAATTAATAAAATTAAAAATAATTTCATCACACTGCCAAAACGAATCTAAGAATAATTTCTAATTTTCTTCAGTATTGTTTTATATAGTAGCACAAATAATGCGATGACCTACAAACTGGTGCAATCTACTAATCTACTTTCCACCTAGAGGGACACATTTGTCTCGTAGCAAAGAAAAATAAAAAAGCTATAGTAACGCTCTACAACAACCAAACGGCTATCCCCATCCCATCGTGAATTCCATTCATGGAGTTTCCATCCCCATACCCTGAGCCTTCAACAAGTTTAAACACGTGTAGGCCGGGCCTCTCCCCCGTGCTCACTCCGCGCCCTAAGCATCACCACGCATGCTCCTCGCGGCGCCTCGCGCACCGTTCTGCGCACCCCTCGTATATCATACATCGTATTTAACAACTCTCAACTTATAAAACGATATGAAAAAACACTTATCCGATCGAAACGAGGTAAGATTTCTTATATAATTCCCTCAAACCTCCCATACGCTCCCGTAATCCTCTATAATCGTGTATCGAGCGATGAGGGCGCGGATAAAAATAAAGCGATAGAAATGTGACTGGGGTGAGGCACGCCGGGGGTTGAGTTGGCGCCCGGGGGCCGCACCCTTTTGTTGGCTACCTGGCAACCTTGAAAATGTCGCTGTTTTCAGATATAAGCTATGAACTTCGCTCCGTTTACCGGCCACATACCGGCGGCGTCAACCATCCCGACTATCCATCAATTCGCCGCCAAGTTCGGTTACGAAGGTAGCGGTAGTGGTAGTGGTAGTGTGGTGCAAGAGACGCGATACCAGGCGTCTGGAAGCAATGTCCAGTTTGCTGTCACACCATCCACTGGGGTCACTGTGGACGGAGTTAAGTTCAGGCAGGCCGAGAGCGTGGTCGTCGTGAGCAACGCACAGCCTGGGACTGTCACTCTCGCCGGCATTGCACCGATACATACCGGTAATGTTTATTAATTATATTTTAAACGTGACTTTAAAATCATTGGCGTAATAATTAAAACTGAAATAAATTTGACAATCGGACCAACATTAGTGTTTTCAAAATTTCTAAAGTTATAACATTTTTAGAACGATTATATTATCTTTCCTATAAGAGAAATTGAAAATTTATGACATAAAATTGTATTAAAAGGTTTATCCTCCTTCTATTCCCTGAATGCATATTTTAGTAAACACGGGAGTAAAATACCAGAGTATAACAGCAACATCATCAACTGTGAACGTCGGGAACATCGCATATGGAGGGAGCGGTCAAGTTGGTTACGTCCAGGAGACGGTGCTCAAGGGGGAGCGAGACAAGAGGGAGTACCGAGAGGAACACCACGACCTCATGACGTCTATGATGCAGCAGCATCAAGGTAAAGTTGTTTATAAAGTAAACGTTTTAAATATAGTATTTATAACTCTAAGGCTCTAAAATTTTTTGAATGAATTTAAGCAAAATTTCATAAAGATCTACGATATATATACTTACTTAAAAGTTCGTCTTGTATAAGATCAAAAACTATATAACTCTAGTATCTCAAGCCCCGTTGCAACCTGGCACGCAGCAGCTGGTGGTGGTGCTGCACGAGCCCAAGGAGGGCGCAGCCCTACGAGCCATCAAACAGGAAGGACGAAACACGAGGGACATCGCCAATGTACCCACAGAATTCATTAGTAAGAAAATTATCTACAAACATGTTAGACATGTCTTTACGTGCAAAAAATCAAAGACACGGTAACTCATTTGTTAACACGATGAAAACGGTCTTAAAAATAGCGGGTTCATGTCCTGCTTGTGTTAATAAATTGTGTATTTCCTTGAAATTTATTAATAACTATATATTCACTAAAATTATAGTACATTTTTTATCTAATCATTAATTTTTTTTAACCATACTGGTATCTTAAATAAAGTTAACAGCTAAATTACTAGGTATAGGCGAGGTAGAGGGTACTTGGCTGGGCGGTGGAGTTGCGGACTACCTCTCCTCACTACCACTACCTCTGCACCATCTGCTGAAGTACTCCGATAAGAGGGAGGAGCCAACTATAGTCACCGTCACTAATTCACTACCACCAATATCTACTTTAACATCGGTAACTAACATATTGTTACTTATTTATTTATACCTTTTCCACTTTGTATCAATAAGAATCACTTGTGTTACAAATGTAAGTGTCAGAACTATTTTGATACCATTCTTATAGAAATAAGTCCTGTAAAGACATCCCAACTTATAATAAGTCTACGAGAATTCAAACGCTTTGAGAAGAACCACACAACAAACTTAGACGGGTTTTATTTTTATTGTGATCAATGTTTCACAAACGTCAATATATTTAGTAATCAATTTACCAACTAGGACTTTGAGGACTCAAATTTGTTCGTAATTGTATATTCATTTACCCATGCGTTAAATAATTTTAATAGTAAAATTAAGTATATCTTTTTAAAATGATTAATTCGGTCCCGTTTTCTTTTAAGGTGCCAACGAACGTGGTGAACAGTGTGGTTGTTCAAACAGCGACTATTGTGAGCCCGGTTATCAACACCACTGTTAACTCAAGTATTAATGTAAATACAATCTCACTCGCCAAAAAGAAGAAGAAAAAGAAAGCAATTAAGGAAAAGAAACCGAGACCTAAGCCGGGAGAAATAAGATTGACGACTGCTTTAGGTTAAACACAAATAAAGAAAGATAATTAAAGATATATTAAAGGTATTCATAAGATAAATCCATTGTTTTTTTATTTATAGATGGAAGTACTCTGTACTGTTGTCCGGAGTGTCACATGGCGTATCCAGAACGGGGTCTACTGGATCAGCATCTTGTGGGACATACAATGGAGAGAAGGTAACCTATCTTATATCAGATGAGACAAATATCTCTAAGATATTATTCCAAAATCATTTAAACTAAAATACTAGATCGCCTTCTTTAGAGGTATTATTTATTTTTAAATTTAACAAAATATAAACACACATTGCATTACATAATTCTATTTTTTATTCTTTAGATTCATCTGTGACATTTGCAACGCTGCGTTAAAACGAAAAGATCATTTAACAAGACACAAACAGTCTCACAACCCCGAGCGGCCTCACGTGTGCTCCGTCTGTCTCAAGGCGTTCAAACGGAAGGAACAGCTGACTCTGCATTTTATCATACACTCGGGGGAGAAGCGACATGTATGCAATGAGTGTGGGAAGGGTGAGTGTACGGACACAAGAAATATAATGATATAATAATTGAAATAAAACTAGTATTCCACAGATCTATAAATCGAAATTAAACCCAAATGACAATTAGCCCTGGTCTGTCTCTAAAATATACTTATTTCTTTCTTCTTCTTGTGTTGAATAAACATTGTTGATACATATTTATCGTATTTATTAAACTACCTTAAACGGAAATCAAAATTAATAATATAAAACTTTTTTGTTTACGAAACTAGGTTTCTACCGCAAGGACCATCTTCGTAAGCACACACGGTCGCACATCGCGAGACGAGTCAAGGCCGAACTATCGCAACAGTCCACTACACCGCCGCTCTCACAGGTAATCTTAACCACTTAATCACGTCGCCATAAATAAATTGATTTCCCTAATTACATATTTATTAATAAATATAAAAAAAGTTATGTGTCCAATTGATGCACGGCAGCAGTAAAAGTTCTGAAAAGATTGAGATGGATACGGAGTATCAGTATTAAGATACATGTAAGGTTTATTATTGGATACTTTAATGTAATATATTTGTATTTTTATTCAATACATTATGTTAAAAAACTTATTTTAACTAACTATTTTATCGTAAGTTTAAAAAGATAACAACTTCAATACGTTTCTCACTTTAATTTAAAGATTGAGCAATAGATGGCACTATAACAGCAATGGCCATACATTGACGTGTTTGTTTATTTCGTGACACATTTTCGTTACATTGTGTTTAAAATCACAAAATAAAACACGTACAATTTATTTCCAGACCGTACCTGCCCCAGCACTGGAGCCCTCTTGACCCAACGACGAAAAGAATGACTTGTTGACCCTCATCGCAGCTGCTAAAGACGCTTTCTGACAGTAAGCCTGCAGCTAACACCTGATTAATGTTAAAATATAACACAAATTCAAAATATTAATTCCAAATATCATTAGTGCTTTGTATTTATAATTATTTTAAATTTAAATCCTTTAGGATTTTACTTTCTTACTGTAGGTACGATTTCGATTTTGAGGTTAAACAAAAATGTGATACCAGTTTAATATTGTATATATATCTAATATATTTTTTGTTAATAAAAACTTTGTGATAGAAACTTTTCTTATTTAATATAATAATTATTATACAACACAGTGTAACCTCTATATAATGATACTGAAAGGAATTATAACATATTTGTTATATAAAATAATTTGTTATATAATGTAAGTTGGTCTACGATTCGTCTTTACAAAATATGAAATTTTATTAATTTTAGTAATCTCAGCTAAACGTACCAATCTGCTTATTTTGTTATATCGAACAATTTTCATTAATTCATCATATTTTAATAAAAAAAAAATCTTTTTTTATGTAATATCGTTAGTCTGTAAGTCTGAATCTATTGATAAATTTTTTATGTAAAGTTTATAAATTGACAAAATTTTTAATTGATAAATAATAGTTTCTTTTAATATTTTGTAATGATTAAAAGTTGGTTATAAAGAGATTTTTGATATGTATTTGTAATGTAAAGATATATTTTGTATTAACTTTTGGGGATTTTGAAAAATGTTAATTTGAAAGAATCTTTACATTGAGGTTACACTGTTTAATTAATTTATTTGTTAATTGTTTAAACTTTTGATATTATTTATGATCTAGTAATTAACTGTATAAATTGTTAAGTCTATAGACTGTAAATGTATTTTTGTAGAAATTAATATTTATAATTTGTTTTTAAATAACGATAAAGTACAAAAGTGTTAAGCATTTTGATGTTTATAGCTAATAACTGTAACTAGTCTATAGATATAGATAGATTAGTACATATTAAAATCTCATTCTTATATTATAAATTCATATCAAAAATTTATATTATTTGAAAATTTTTAGACCATTATTTATTAAAAAAAAATGTATTATATATATAAATATATATAATTCGATAATTTTGTTATTTTGTACGCAATAGCTAATAGGTGCTTCCATTGCTTAGATTTTGGGAATTAAATAAAAATAATAAATCAGTGCAAAATATTTTATTTTGTACTCCATGTTACAATTTGAACTTATATAACGATCACGTGACTCGTGAGGTGAGAGGAACTTTAACATTTTTTACAATAATTTCATATTTTTGGTACAAAAAAACTTGTTCCACAATTTTTTTAAGACCTCGTCTTAACAATATAAAGGTACCAAGATATATAAATTACTTATAATACATATTTTTAAATCAAAAACATCACTAAAATAATATTAAAAATGGGAGTGATTTGTAAAATTTTAATCTATCATGCAATTAATTCAAATTCTGCTCCGATCGAAAAATCGGTTCGTATTCGGGTAAGTTTCGACAAAAATTTCGGTTTTTCCCGAAGTTGAAACCGCCAATATTCGGTTTAGGTAAAATTTCGACAAAAAAACAATTTCGGTTCCGGTTCCGGTTCCAGTCGGACAATCAGTATAAGTGATAAATACATTCTGTTAAAATTGTCTATCTACATACATTTAAAGACAAAATGACTATTTTTTTTTGTATTTATACCTAAGATATGTACAATTTGACAGAATTTGATACAACTAAACCTTATTGGGGGGGCGTCCATGAAATTAGGTAATGTATTTAAGGGGGGAGAGAAAATGTTCTAAAGAAAATATTGAATTAAAAAAATTTATATATATTTCCACATTTTATCTTTTGTAGATATTTAAATTTCTTTTTAATTGGGGGGGGGGGGGAGAGGGGGGAATGAAATAAATCCCCCCTAAAACCTTACGTAATTCATGAACGTCTCGTTTCCTAATACACTATGTCGGTTTCATTCTCTATCTACATACATTATTGCATTATAATTAATAGAAATCACAATTATCCTAATATAATTATTATTATTGTTCTATTTTGACAAAAATGTGTTATTTTATAATAATTATGATATAAATTAAGATTAATTGACGACAAAAAAACATTTTTATACAATAATTTAAAATATAAAACTGAGTATTGAAGTAGTAATTGACTAAAACAGAAAACTGAGCATTGGAGTGATAACCGACTAAAAAACTGAGCATTAGAGCAATAAATGACTATAACATAAAAAAAAACAGTGCACTAAATTTAAATCCGAGATCATATATTAAGACAATCTTAAAAATGATTGTATGTCCGTCCGTACAGAGCGATATGGATTTTTATATTTATTTATTATTACATAATATTTTATTTATAGTATTATCTTCGTTATCCTGAGGGTCGATGGTGACGGCTCGTCTCTCCCCGTTGTCCAGGCTCATAACCATCTGATACGGCACCTTTATCTGAAGGGGTACCCTCAGTTTTGTGTTTGACGGGGCCTGTAATACGAGGTGGATAGTTTAATAACACATGTACGGATAAACCGACATTTATATATATATATAATTATATAGTTTGTGTTGTTACATGTATAGTTATTTCTGGTTTGATCTCCTTCTTGTTGATGGAGTCGATGGGTACCAGGTCGGGGACCTCCTTCCTGGGTTTGGGTTTGAGTTTGAACTTGGCGTGCACTATCATGTGCTTCTGGAGGTGATCCTTTCTGTAGAAACCTATGAAAATAATAATAATAATATTACTGTTTATTAGTGTGCGTGTGTGTGCCCGTGTGTGCGTGCATGAGTCTGTATGCGTGCATGTGTTTTTCAATTTTTTATCTTAATATCCATATTATTAGGGTCTATTTTTGTATGAAAATCTCGCAAAATTGAAAAGTTTATTAATGTACAATCCTCATATTAATATTAATTTTAAGTATACAAAATATAAATCCCTATACCTTTCCCGCAGTCCGGGCAGAAGAAGGACTTGATGCCGGTGTGTATGTGGAGGTGTATCTTGTAGTGGTCCTTTCTCTTGAACGGCTTCCCGCAGTACTTGCACACGTACACCCTCCGCGGGATCGGGATCCGGGACTCGTTGCACTCCTCGTTCAGCTCCACCTGGGAGGTAGAGGTTTAGTCTGGTCTAGTATATGGCGAGGGTAACCGGTAACTTGTGGTGGGTCTGGTCTGATTTCAAGACATCAATAAAAGGGGAGCGTGTTACCCCTTTCGTCTCACTAAGGCGAAGGTAACTAGTAATTTTTAGTGGATCTGGTGACATCAAACAATGGGGGAGTGTGTTACTCATATGGGGCTGGTAATTCTGCTGAAATGTTTATTTATATTATGTTGGCGTTCATGAAAATTTATACAAATATTACAAATTATTTGTTTATTTATTTAAGATATTTTTAATTTGGGACTATATTTATTTATGGAGATCAGACAAGAATTGTTAAAAAACTATTGAGACCAATCGCAGGCAAAATAATTAAAAATCCCTTTATGTTGTAAATATAGGTATTATTCCAATAGAAATGTTATATCAGAAATTAATTATGAATATAACTAAACCGCTTTGTTTACTAAGGCGTGACGTCACTCACTCTGATCGGTGTTTCTGTTGAAATACAGTATTTTATTTTATAGAAAATCCTAACAAATATATATTTTTTTAATTTGATAAAATTTTAGATTTTTCTTTTTATTTTAAATAGATATTTGTTCGATGTGTTAATACCTCAACAAACTCAACGGGATTGTTTTCCTTCTTAGCGTCCTGCGGCTGTCCGTCGGCGGAGCCCTGGGACTTCTCGTAGTCACCGTTGTTGCTGTCCCGAGTCGTGTATAGACACTCGTGATTCTCGAACTGCGTGTTGTCTGTGAAGCCTGAAAAAAATATTTTTTTTTATTTTACGCTTATTTAACACCCCCCCCCCCCCCCCCCAATCACGATGGAACATCGCGCAAGAGATTAAGGACAATTTCGGACATTTTCCTTTTAATGGATAAATACCTGTAATTTTGATAATTAATTAGATAATTCCTCACCTTCGTTGCACAGCGAGCACCAGATCGTGTGGGCCTGCTTGAAGTGGACGTTGGCGTGCACCTTGAGGTGCTGCTTCCTCTTGAACTTCCTGTGACATATCGGACACTCGTGGGGCCTGCTCTCCCTGGTCTCCCTCGTCTCCGGACTCGTCGACTTCCTCTCCACCAACAGACTCTCCGTGTTGTTCTGGATTGGATTATTATTATTTATTACTACAATAATAATATTAAATATATAGGATCCCTTTTGTAAAATTACACCCCCCCCCCTTAATAAGTAATTTTTGTAATAAATATATGTTTATTAATACATATATGTAACTTACTGTGATAATAATTGAATTAATTCATTAAAATTTTAACTGTAATTATTATATTAAACTAAGGTAATGAAATAGACGATTATGAAATATTATTTATATTACAAATATATCAAAATCGATTATTTCAATGAACTAGTTTTGTAATATAGGTTTGTGTGTTACGTGAGCCTTAAAAGGAGGGATGGGGGAATATATAAAAAATATATGAAAAGAGTGAGAGGAGATGTGAAACCTGAAAGGGGTGGGAAGGGGTTGCATAATGGACGACCCCTATGTTTTTTGGTTTGAAATACATGTCACGGAAAAATAATAAAAAAACATTTTTTTCCCTTTTACGCGCTAACCTAATAATTGTCTGAAAGCTTTTGTCACACAACACATGTGTAGTATATACTAGCTGCGCCCACGACTTCGCTCGGAATTTGTTTTTATTAATAAATGTAGCCTAAATTACTTATTATAAAATCGGTCCAGTCATTTCAGATAAATCTGACCAAACAGACAAATAGACAGAAAACTATTTAAAAATATATTTTTTTATGATTATATATACTTTTATATGCTTTTAGTGAAAATCTTTTAATATGGTATTACAAACGGACACTTTAATTTTATTTATATATATAGTTAAAATACACCGAAAAAGAATTAAAATTTTAAATCTTTGAACTATTTCTATTCTAATAACAGCCATTTTTATTTGATATGATATATATATATATATATATATGTGTGTGTGTGTGTGTGTATGTATGGTATATGGTAAAAACTTGCGTTTTTTTCTGTACTATATATAAAATTTACAGACACTTATGAATCAATTTTTACATTATAAAGTTCAGTGTAGTCAGTCTGAGTAAACTATCAGTTCGGAGTGCTCTGAGAAGAGACTAACAGAAACTCTAGTCTTTTTTTTTTTAATATAACACCAATTACATGAATAGAATAAAAAAATCAAGGTTATATACACCAATTAAGCCCATACTCACCAGCACTTCCACGTCGATCTGGTCACCGAGGAGCGCCCTGAGCTGAGCGACACCGCCCGATGACTCGTGTGATCTGATGTGTACCAAGTTCACGTGGACCAGCATCTGATCCGCCGTGTGGAATGCTGGAGAGAATAATTTTATTAACCAGATGAAGACCTGTGTGGACTATGGATGTAATGTGTGGAAGCAGGTCAAAGTAAAATGGTTGTTTCATATATAAAATCGGTGCACATACTAGCTATGCATACGAATTCGTTTGCTAAAGAAATATGTTTTTTAAAATAAGAGTGGCTCAAGTCACTCCTTATAACATGATATATCCGCTAGTGAAAGTCCTGTGACATTCGGTCAATCCGTTTCAGAGATTAGTCGGAAAAACAGACAGACAGAAATATATATATAATCTAATTACCGTAATTTTCACATGCATTTAGTGAAAAGCTGTTAATTTGTTAGGATATTGATATAACAATAATAAATTATTACAAGAAAATTAATTATTTATTAATATTAATATGTATAATTATTGACTTTCATATTTTATTTTGATCCCAATTATCGTCCCAATTGGTTCCCACTCTTTTGGGTGTAAAATATCAACTGGTATTAAACCTTAAAAAATCCAATTAAAAAAAATGTATGTAAATTCAATTTTATTTTAAAACCCTGGTCAAATATTAAAACTGGCGCATTGCCTAGTGATATTCCCCGATCTAAAAATAAATTCGATCCAAAGGCCCCCAGCCGACCCTCCCCTCCACATTCCCCCTCACTGGGCGATCCCCTTCAAGGGGAGGGACCGAAGGTCACAATATAACATTACGTAGCTTCTACATGTATATATATACATGTATGTATATATATATATATATAAATCCCCAAACGTTACATATAAAACTAATTAAAATAATTATAACATTGTAATTATAATACGTCCGGATGCCAATCTAAATATAGCCTCCCTCCACGGATATATCCCCTCCTCGGTCCCCCTTTATTCCCATGGGTTTGATACGGGGAGGAATGAAGGTCAACATACCAACTAACAAAATAACGGACAATAGTTTAAAAATGGAATGTAATTTAGATTTGAATCTTTTTCATATTTTAGTTTAGTTTTTCAGTTTACTTTTCAATTGTCTGTTAGTGTAAAGTCAAACAAATGCTAGTGTAAAGTCATTTAACTGTTAGTGTAAAGTCATTTGACCATTAGCATATGCCTGAACCTGTACCCTCAATAGCACCTGAAGTAGCTATTAAAGCGTTATGGACGAACGAAAAACGAATCCCCCCCCCCGTTCCTTAAAACCAGTTTACCAAATCCCCCCAGCTAAGGACGAGGACACAAATGTGACGCAGATGTCCACACTGACCACTAACACATGTCCGGACATGACCAACAAAATATACGAGAACTATATAAATGTGAATATCACACACACACACACACACACACACACACACACACACACAGTATGTCAGATATCTCTATTTTAGGAAACAGCTTCATATGTCTGTTGTGTAAACATGATATGTTTGCAAAATTTTATCGATCTATTGACTAGTTACCTACAGCGTAAAATGTAACACACAAACAGACATTCGCATTTTTTATATCATATACATATCCATATATAATTTTATACAAAAGTTAGTATATAGATATACGGAGCTCAGTATGCCCTTACAAGGGCACGAAATACTAAAGAAATATATAGACATCGTAAAAAAATTACGAAATTACAAGAGAAAAGGACTAAAAAAAGGGTCACCCACCCTAAATTCAAAGGGGCAGCAAAAAATCTTTGCTCCGCAGAGAAAAAAATACCTGCTCGGGAATGGCATGAGAAAAGGGCTTACAAAAAAATATAATAGAAACTTTGGGATGTTGAGTATAACGCAAAAAAATAATACTTTAAGACTTATCATACGAATAAAAATGCGAAAGTTTGTATGTATGTTTGTTACTCTCACTCAAAAACTACTGAATTTGATGAAAAATGTTAAAATTCAATTCAACCAATATCAAAATTAGAGAAGCGAAACCAGGGGTAGAAGCTAGTTAATTATAATCATATAAACATATTCGATTATTGTTTATAAATTATTATTTAATATGTTATAGACTAGATTAGACTAGATTATTGCTATCTAATCTAATCCAATCTATCAAGGTTCATTTAATTTTTCTTTATATAAGAAAAATAATTTATAAAGATCTTGTACGTGTGTAATAGTTGCCACAATGATGGTAAAGGGATTGCCCTTCGGTCCAAAGGGTCTCGGGGACCCCCGTCCTATTTGACGCCCCTCTGGATACGACCTTGGGGGTGATGATACACAATATAGATTTTTTTCTCTCCTTACATAAGAATATATATAATAAAATCTTAATAAAAATGTTTAAGAATTTGTTGTGTTCTTCTCAGTGTGTTTGAACACTCGTAGTCTTATTACAAGTTGTAGTCTTTACAGGACTTATTATATAAGTATAGTATCAATACTACTCACACTTACATTTGAAACACAATATATATAAATAATTTTTGTAACCTTTATTCTCACATCTTTACAAACATCATTATTTTACACGTGTACTTCTGACGTCAGTGTTATACATTCAAAATGGCCGCCGCCCCAAGATGGCGGGCGATAATTTGCTCCACCACCCCCATGGGTATCATCAGATGACAGATAGAAAACGATAATGTGTCGGAACACATTTCATCACACTGACGAAATTCCACTCGTTTCAACAAATTTTTTTCTTTATACATATATATGTAAAAAAAGAAACGTGTCAAAATTATGTGTGTGTGTGTGTGTGTATATAGCGCATGGGTGTGTCTAGGATAGGTCGATATGTAGGAACCAAAGAGCCTCGTTTCTCGGTTTACATAAGTCCCTACAGTGTAACACGTAAAGGCTTTGAAAGGATCAAGTAGACCTTATGTGTAGAAAATATTTCGGACGTAGAAATAGCTTGAATAATACTTAGGGGTACTATATACTATTGATGGCATAAAACTTGTATAAACATGTTAAATAATTATCTATGTTAAGTTCGTCTATTAATTACGTGAAAAAAGGAAGGGGGTCAGAAATATCGGAAGGGAAGGGGGGAAGTGCAGTAACACGAGTCTTCATTTTTTCTTTTAATTTTTATGCCAGTCAGATATAATCTAGATAATTCTTATATATTAAGACTAGCTGAGTCCACGGCTATGTTCGCGCGGAATATATTTTTAATATTATACTCTTATTTTAAAAAGTGAAGCCTTAATTACTACTTATAATATCAGTTAAAGTCCTATCAAAATCGGTTCAGCCGTTTTAGAAATTAGCCGGACCAAGCAGGCAAAGAGAAAAAAAATATTTTTTATGTAACCTTGTATACTTTCATATGTATTCAGTGAAGAGCTGTTAATTCAGAATTAATAGACACATCAAATTTATTTACATGTATATATAATATTTTTAAAATATTATACATTAAATTTACACGTGTTTGCGTAGGAGGGGGGGGGGGGGTAGTATTTTAAAACCCCACCACATGTCGCATGGGGGAGGGAGGGATTAAAGTTCCAAAAAAAACAACATCACTTGATTAATGGAAGGACAAAGCTCAGCAGCTTTTATATAATGATTTCTCGTATTTTACATGTTTTATATAATAATGACATTGTAAATGCGAAAGTAAATCTGTCTGTTACACTTTAACGCCAAAACCACTTAACCGATTTTTATGAAATTTATCACAGACATAGACTACTCTTTGGAAAAGATATAGGCTACATCATTTTGTGTGGAAGTTCGTCTTTGCCTAAGAAAAAATTATCAAACTTTGTATATAGGCACTTGATACAAAATAAATAAATGTTAGTTCTGTTATTTTTAATATTGATTAACCCATGAACGAATCTGGCTTCCCCTTAAGGCCCCCTTTTTTCAACGGTCTCTGCACGCGTCCATTCTACCGGTGACGCTGTCATGGCCAGTAGGGCTAACAGCGGAGACTACACAAAAACGAATCCAGCTCGTACTTTCCTACGCAAAAAAACGAATCCAGCTGATATTTTCTTACGCAAAAAAAACGAATCCAGCTCGTACTTTCCTACGCAAAAAAACGAATCCAGCTGATATTTTCTTACGCAAAAAAAACGAATCCAGCTCGTACTTTCCTACGCAAAAAAACGAATCCAGCTGATATTTTCTTACGCAAAAAAAACGAATCCAGCTCGTACTTTCCTATCCAAAAAAAAACGAATCCAACTCGAACTTTCCTACGCAAAAAAAAAATTAATCCAGCTCGTACTTTCTTACGCAAAAAAAATGAATCCAGCTCGTACTTTCCTACGCAAAAAAAAAATTAATCCAGCTCGTACTTTCTTACGCAAAAAAAAATGAATCCAGCTCGTACTTTGTTACGCAAAAAAAAACGAATCCAGCTCGTACTTTCTTACGCAAAAAAAACGAATCCAGCTCGTACTTTCCTATCCAAAAAAAAACGAATCCAACTCGAACTTTCCTACGCAAAAAAAAACGAATCCAGCTCGTACTTTCCTACGCAAAAAAAAAATTAATCCAGCTCGTACTTTCTTACGCAAAAAAAAAATGAATCCAGCTCGAACTTTCTTACGCAAAAAAAAACGAATCCAGCTCGAACTTTCCTACGCAAAAAAAAACGAATCCAGCTCGTACTTTCCTACGCAAAAAAAAAATTAATCCAGCTCGTACTTTCTTACGCAAAAAAAAATGAATCCAGCTCGTACTTTGTTACGCAAAAAAAAACGAATCCAGCTCGTACTTTCTTACGCAAAAAAAACGAATCCAGCTCGTACTTTCCTACGCAAAAAAAAAACGAATCCAGCTCGTACTTTCTTACGCAAAAAAAAAACGAATCCAGCTCGTACTTTCTTACGCAAAAAAAAAACGAATCCAGCTCGTACTTTCTTACGCAAAAAAAAACGAATCCAGCTCGTACTTTCTTACGCAAAAAAAAAACGAATCCAGCTCGTACTTTCTTAAGCAAAAAAAACGAATCCAGCTCGTACTTTCTTAAGCAAAAAAAAACGAATCCAGCTCGTACTTTCTTACGCAAAAAAAACCTACTTTTCACCCACATGTAGCAGTAACATGTAATAAGATTGCATTTTGCGAATGTCAGCATTACGCAAGGTGAAGCGAGCGACCTTGTACACTGTATGTAGCAGTTTGAATGCAAGAAGTGGATTTTTTTATATGTCGACCTATGAATGAAAGATGCGTGAAAAATAATACAATTAAGTATTTTCTAATTTATTAATTATACTAACGAGAAATACGAGTATGATGTATCGATAGCTGGTAATTTTATGAATGTTCCATTTTAGTTATAATACTACCACACTTGCAATGTAAGGGGCGTGTTGTTTAATATATTCTTTATATGACTTATCGTTCTGAACAGTAGACCTCAGTACGTTAGGGGATGAGACAGTCTTTTGAGTGCCTTTTCCAAAAAGTAATAAGTATACCTATGTATGTATGTAGGTACATAACTACCGAACGAAATTTGGCTCCACCAAATAACAAAGAAATTATTCAACTTTAAAATTTTTGATAATTCGCTATGGCCACCATTTTGGATTTTGAAATAAGAAAACACCCAGATTTTTCCTCCCAGTAAAAAAAATGGCCGGTAAAAAAAAATAACTCAAAGAACATGATCGCCAATTTTTGTGGCGACCGGATGAAACTTGCTCCTGCTACGCCAAAAATAAAACTAAAAAACGCCGCCACTTTGGATTTTTTCGTCCAATCAAAAAAACGGCTCGACATAAAAATTCAAATAATTCAAAGAACACGCCTGCAAATTCTCGTGACGATAGGATGAAAAATACGCCGGAACAAACGTGCTGAAATACATACGGAAAAATAGCAGAATGGGCCTATCTAGTGGAAACGTAGTCCTTCGGACAAACGCTTCGCTTCGCTCAGCAATCGTATAACTATATTTTGCCCGCAACTTCGCATGTTTAAAAATGTTTTTTAATATCAAACTTTACTATTACATTTATAGACTGTTATTCTGTAAGGTATATTGTTTCAATCATCAAAATCAGTGTAGTAGTTTTTGGGTGACATACACACATGCATACTAACCTCTCCCGCACTGCCCGCAGAGCACCTCCCTCTTGATGTGAGTCCAGCTGTGTATCTTCAGGTGATCTTTTCTCTTGTAACTCTTCCCGCAGTCGGGACACATGAATGGTCTTGAGGTATCTATAACGACCGGCTCCTGTGTCCGTCCGTGTTGTGATTCGATGGAGTCTTGCTCGTCTGTCTGTTACGAATATCACAGAAACATTATATATATGATATTTTTATATCAAGAATACGGATAACACAGAAACATTATAACAAAAATGTTATATTTTTAATATATCTAAAAAAGGCCAAGTGGAGATAAAACTGACTTTCGTGAGTATTGAACCCGTGACCCTACCCTTCACACATACACACTCTATCCTCCAACCCATCATGACTCGCTATCAGTGCGAGAAAGCCTTGAGTTTGATAAATACAGAGTTTCATTCCCATCGGGTTATAAGAACACTCTTGTTTCTCACATCGCAGCATGTTGAGAATAAATATAGTGACTGGCCAAATAAATTTAATTTCTACTGCAATGCAATGGGAGAAGAGAGGGAGCGGCGCGTAAATTTTGCAGTTTTTAGCTGTAACTTTGGAACGGTTTGAATCTTTGCAAAATCCTTTCTTGTTGCACATATTCAATATGTCAGGAGTCTTGTGTCCAAATTTCAGCTTTCTAGGTATAACGGTTTGGGATGTAGAGCGATGAATGAGTCAGTGAGTGAGTGTCTTTGTGCTTTATATATTAAGATTTAAAAAAAATTGTAGAAGAAACGCAAAAATTTACAAAAGAAAAAAAAAACTAAACATAAACATAAAATTATCTAAAAATATACCCCGTAAAATATTATTTTCCTCCATACTTATTGTATTACTGAAATATCTTAAAAAATATTTAGAAATGTTGATAATGTCGATAAGACCGCCTTTGCACGTAATTTTATATATATATATATATTAGACTGGTTCAAAAAAAGTGACTATTTTTTTTTTTTGAAACAATTTCATTTATACCTTCGAGGAGGTGTAGAAAGATGCCTGTTAAAAGGAGAGCTCTTAATATTAATATTTAGAGGTCGCTCATCGCAGATTTCTATTTCCCATTGAAATAACATTGGAAAAAAAATTTTTTAACTTTGGAATTTTATATTTCGGTCTAGAAGCAAAATGCTGAGATAAGCGATATGTATTTTTATAGAAAATTTGTTGCTCTACAATAAAGGTTTCTTATCATTTTTCGACAAATTCACTCCTTCAAAAGTTATTCAAGGTTAAAGTTTAATTTAAAGTAAATTCAAGTTTTTTTTCTTGATTTCTGACAAAATGTTACAACTTATCACTTAAAATCATAAAATCATTCATGAAAATTTAATGAATGATTATCTAAAGAAAAGTAGAGCCAGTTTAAAATTCTAGATTTAGAAATCACCTACTCTTCCACTTTTTTTACAGTAACAACAGCACTATGTTTTAATGTCAACTTGAGTTGGTTATGCTGATACAAGAACAAAGACATAACTTCTCCATTGGTCGGAAGTTTACGTCCAGTGAAATTATCACTCAATTCACCAATTAAATATACTTTCTTTTCCATAATATTAATAGTAAAATTTTAAACTACTCAAAACGAAAATTATAAATTTCTATTAATTGAAATCTTAAACAATAACATACGAGTCGGAATTTAAAAGTAAACTTCTCAGCAACTTAAAACGATAACGAACAAAGTAATAACATGCTTCATTTTTGGTCCACCGATAAGAGAGTGACCGATATTCTCCATAAACTACTGTTGGTAACTGTTTCAAAAAAATTTTACCATTGAAAGTGGAATTAATATGGATTAACATGGAACTAAACTTCAATTGGGGTTATTTATGATTTTAACTAGAGATTTCTAAATCTAGAATTTTAAACTGGCTCTACTTTTCTTTAGATAATCATTCATTAAATTTTCATGAATGATTTTATGATTTTAAGTGATAAGTTGTAACATTTTGTCAGAAATCAAGAAAAAAAACTTGAATTTACTTTAAATTAAACTTTAACCTTGAATAACTTTTGAAGGAGTGAATTTGTCGAAAAATGATAAGAAACCTTTATTGTAGAGCAACAAATTTTCTATAAAAATACATATCGCTCATCTCGGCATTTTGCTTCTAGACCGAAATATAAAATTCCAAAGTTTAAATTTTTTTTTTCCAATGTTATTTCAATGGGAAATAGAAATCTGCGATGAGCGACCTCTAAATATTAATATTAAGAGCTCTCCTTTTAACAGGCATCTTTCTACACCTCCTCGAAGGTATAAATGAAATTGTTTCAAAAAAAAAAAATAGTCACTTTTTTTGAACCAGTCTAATATATATATATATATATATATATATATATATATATATATATATATCGATTATCTTCAGATAACTTTAATTCGTCAAATAACTTTTATATTACGACAAATATTCAAAATTTTCAAAATAAAACTTGTCGAAGAGTTGAAAAATATTTTAAAATATTACCAAATCTAAGAGAAATGACGTAAAAGATTGTTGAAAAAATTCATAACTTTTTTCTGGTAAACATTCTTACATCACAAGTATTTTTAATAGAAAGCTTATTTTTTACTCTAAATTTAGGTACTAAAAGTTTTTCCGTAAAAGGTACCGTTTCCGAGAAAAAAAATAAAAACCGCTTTTAGCTTGAAAATTTAAGGTAGGTAAAAACACGGCAACTTTTTTGTGGTAAACATTCCCTCCTCGCAAATATTTTTAATAGAAAGGTTTATTTTTTACTCTAAATTTAAATACCAAAAGTATTTCCATAAAGGATACCTTTTCCGAGAAAAAATAAAAAACGCTTTTTGCTTGAAAATTTTTGATGTAAACAACGGCATCGTGTTGAAACATGTGGAGAGCCATGAGAAGTGGCGGGTTATTTTGTTAAAATTGATATTTTAACACTAAACCTACCAAGTACTGGTCAAATTGACCGTTCTTAAACTTTTGTAAAACTTACACATTTTTAATTGTTATAATATCGTTATCAAACTACACGACAATTCTTAGAATATGCATACAATATTTTCTACACTCTTTACTTTTAGTTATTTCAATTATTACCTGCGTTATATAATAAAATAACTTTTAATTACCGGTCAATTTGACAGCGTGCGGTAGGAACAGGTATACAAGAATTGTCGGTAGGTTTAGTGTTAAAGACAAACTCATCATACTGACTTTTAAAAATTAAATATTATAATTTTATATAGTTAAAACAGAAAAAAAAAATTAATTGTTAATGTCTGTAAAAAGAAGAATATTGAGAGATGAGACAGAGACAATTCAGACGCCAGCCAGCTGGTTTATTGTGCCAGTGACGTGGGAACCCTGAGAATACCTACTGGGCAACGCGCTAGGTAACTAAGCCAAATAAAATTACCTCCGTTTATTCTGGCAAGGGATGTTATTCTTAGGTAGTGAGTTATATTTTAAACGAGTTACACACGAGGTCTACCCACGGGTGTCCCCCTGCCGGCACGGATTTTTTTTTAGAAGTATTTGTGTTTTTAGGTAGATTATATATCCCGAAATATATATATGTATATATGATCCATCAGTCCAAATTCATCGTAGGCGAAATCTGACTTCACAGTTCGGGACTTCAAAGTGTAAGGGGAGGCTGGGAGGGGGGGTGAAAGTGCAAACCTTTGGGATACACTACAGGTCCCAAATATTGACGGAGGATTTTCAAACTCGGTATACACATTCTTAACGACAAAATGAAGATTAAGTTCTTGAACGGAGGTTGGGGGGCTAGGGGGGTTGAAAGTTAAAAACCGAAAAAAGTTACAGAAGGAGGCAAAATTTTATCGTCGGAAAAATCTTAGAAAATTAACAAATTAAAAGATAACTTTTTTGTCCGAAAAGTTTTATGATGCGACCCTCCCGTTTAGGAGACATGGGTGAGGGGGGAACCACCCCCCGGTAGTTCCACCCTCACCCAATATATGCCGTTACCCCTCATAAGACTCGTATTGATCAGTAGAATACTACTGACTAGTTTTTTTTTAGTTCGTTCCGACCCCCCCTGAGGGAGAGGGGGGGCTCCGACCCCCAAAAATCACAGAAACCAAAAATTTTGTCCAATTTAATTCAAACTCGGTAGGCTCATTCTTTAGGACATTCCAAGTGCCTGTGTAAAAAATGGGCGATGCCAGTTAAGGGGTGTGGGAGTGGGGGGAAAAAACTCTTCAAACCCCGAAAAGTCACATAAGGAGGAGGAGGAAGAGGAGGCGATTTCATTGTTACCTTCGCATATTGCATATCGAGAATCGCGTGACGGGAATCTACCTAACAAGATCCACCCTGTCGAACGAACTATTTTTTATACATAAAGTGTTTAATTCATATTTACTTTCTATAAAGTATAATAATATAATTATAATTGATGTAAAAATAATTTATGAAGCAGACAAAGCCCCCTGCAACAGCTAGTATACATAAATACATCGACTAACTCTCATGCAGATGTATAATGTATAAATGTCAAATGTATTTATAGTATGTGAGGGGGGGAGGGGGTAAAAGGTCCTCCCTCCTTCCTCCCTTCAGCCTCCTCCCTTAAGTATTTCTGCCCGGTCGAGCACTAGAAGCTAGCAAAATCACCACTAAGATTACTATCTGTAGAAAGGCTTATGAAATATGCAAAGGAATATTTATTCTATTGCTTTAGTAAATAAGGATGGTTTTCATTTAAATAATCTTAAAACAGATTTGTAATTTTTTTTATACTTCCGAGTATTTGATACCCAAAATTTGTATTAAGAATGTCTTGAAGCGTCGTGTTTACCCTTGGGGTCTCTTGGGTACCTTATAGGGTCCAATTCCACCACATCGGGTGATCCGAACGTTAGTTTTAGACCCCAAAAACTCTATCTACTCTACTAGTAGAAGGAACTAGGGTATTTCATATAATTTTTTTTAATAATTTTTTTTTAAGGAGCACCCTTTTCTTTCTGGAGATTTTTTATAACATAATTTATCTTTTTTACTATATTCCCTAAAGATTTTATGTTCATATTTAACATACTTTCCCGACTTTTTACTTAATTTTTAAGTAAAACGTAATATTTTACATTTTTTTTAATCAATATCTTTAAATCGTTTAGAATAACTTTAAAAACATTTACGTATGTAATATAAGAGGCCATATTTAGAAATTAAAGTGAAAAAAAACTTTTTTACGAACATTTTTTCTTTCTACTCCTGTTAAATACTTTTAGTTTATAACGTCGATAATATTATAAATAACAAGGTTATTTCTTATATTTATTTTGTAGTCATCAGGCGGCCGTTAGTGAAGGTAAATATTTCAAGATATGGGAGGAAAGTTGGGTGTTGTAACCTAGTTCAAGAGGAAGGACCAGTCCTTTGAGATTTGATGTTAAAAGCACAGGGGAGTTATCTTTTGATTCAATGCCCAACAAGAATAGGACGAAATTTAAAACATCTTTGAAATTGGGATGTTTTTTATATTAAATTATATTAATAATAAAAAATATTAAAATTTCTCATTTATTTGTATAATCTTGTTCTTATCCCAATTATTTGGGATGGGCGCAAGTTCAACGTTCGTGTTTCATAGATCATCCCATTGTATGCCATTGTCTTGCATTTTTCACACTCCATCCACACTTTCCCCCCCCCTCCTACTCTTATCCTCTTTCATAAAAAACACTTCTAATAACATGTTTTTGAACGCGCAGGGTCCTTTAATTATTACTTTCCATTTTCCGGATTTCTTTTATTTAAAAAAGTGTTGCTACTGAAAATGCTCGATCAAATTAAACATTGACAGTAAATGGAATTAAAAATAGGAAAAACATATAATTTGCGAGGAATAAACGTAAAAATTGCTATTAGATAAGAATAAGATTTCAATAAAGTATTGAAAATTAAATTTTAGTTTTAAAATATCTATGATCCATAGATCACATTCACAGTATTATATACATGTTTATAAAACAGAAAATTTATTAATTATTTATTTTTTATCTTGAAGCAAAGTTTCTGAAATTATGCTTTCTATAAAACAAATATATGGAAGAAAAAATATCCTAAAATCAAATATTAAAAAAGAGTTCTCAAGTTTTAGGGGTAAATATAAAAAATATAATCTTTTAGACGAAAAAATATACACAGAATAATTTGAATTATAATAAAAACAGTTACTATATATATACATATATAGATTTAGATATATAGACTTAGATTTCTAAGACCTCATATATAAATACTAGCAACAGCTCCAGCAACTTCACTCTCATAAATAATTTTAATATCAGATCTTATTTCAGTATATTTATCTACAAGTTCTCAACGTCATCTTAAAATCGTATATAAAATATATATATATATATATATATATAAAAACTAACCTCCATGTAAACTTGTCCGTCTTCGTTACCAATAACGCTCGTGATGATTGGATTGAATTCTTCATAGTCCTCGGCTTCCACTTTTATATCCACGTCCGGTTCAAGAATAATATTTTGCTTCATAAAGTTCTTATTATGCGTCTGTAAGTGCTTCTGGAGGTGATCTTTCCGGTAGAAAGCTATAAGAAAAATATATATTAACATCAAATATTTACTAAATTGATCGCAATAGAAATATTGAGTTTGTGTGGTTCTTCTCAGAGTATGTTTGAACACTCATAGACTTACTACAAGTTAGTATCTTTACAGGACTTATTATATAAGTATGTATCAATAGTACTTACACTTACATTTGATACTGTGATTGGTATTGATACAAAGTGAACAAGACATAAATAAATAAACAAAATATATGCTTACCCTTCTGACAGAGAGAACACGTCAAATTCTTATCCCCCTTATGTATTGTGAGATGAATGTTGAGATGTTCTTTTCTTTTGAAACCTTTACCGCAATCAGGACAGATGTGTGGTCTATATTCAGTGTGTTCCTGCATGTGTCTATCTAAATGCTCCTTCCGTTTAAGTCTGGAACAAACGCACTTTAGAACAAACTACTAAATTGTTAAGTTTATGTATATAGAATATTTTGCTGTCTGTCTAGCAGTGTCTTTTTGAGCGGAATATGTTTTTTTAATTTAGAAGTTACTCCTTATAATATCAGCTATCCAATGAAAGTCGTGTTAAAATCGGTCCAGCTGTTTCAGACATTAGTTGGACCAAACAGGCAGACAGACCAGACAAATTTTAAAATTTGTTTTTTTTTTTATGTAAGTATTGTATACACCTTTATATGGATTTAGTGAAAGCCTATTAATTTGGAATTACAAGCAGATACTTCAATTCAATTTATATGTATAGATTGAATTTAAACTCACCCGGTACCGCAGACTCCACATAGGAATCTATAAGTATGGTAGTGTGAGAACAAATGGAGTTCAAGCTTCTCTTTATCATCATATTCAGCGGAACATTCCACACATGTGAATTGGGTTACCCCCTTGGAGTTTGATATGGTAGCCAACTTGCTCTTAGCAATAAGATTCTGTTTCAGCATTAACTCCATGGATTAAGTCTGTAGCACAGGATGTTTTAAGTATATTTCACTTATTAAATATGTTTTGATTTAAAATATATATATGGTCAATTGCTTGAGAATTAAATGTTTGGACGTCTTATTTTCGACCTCACGGTAAATTGAACATAAATAATGTAAAAATTACAATTACAAAATGTTCTTTAAATTTCAGTCGTAAAGTTACCCACACTTGTACAATCCGTTAGAAAGTAAAAAAGAAACTCGAAATAATAATCCCTTCCCCTTCCAATGTCGGTCGCCCAAGGCCCGAGCTCCCCTCCGAATAGGGGTGACTACCCTTTGTCTACCTTTACTTCCCCTATGTAGGGCGGGGGAACCCACTTTAGTCAGAAAGGAGGGTGGGCTATATTTTGCTCTAACATCGATTTCAATTCTACCTAAACCTAAACTATGTTAACCCCGTAATGTTTATTATCATTATTGTTTATTTATATTTATGCTTTATTAACTTACGTACATCTCTTGGCGCGAAAAAGTTTCTAAAGTACACTACACTTACTTTAACTAATATAATTAATTTTCCTTGCTTTCTGTTTCTTATTATTGGAGTGAAGTATAATGGGATTCAGAAGTTTTCACAATGTAGTAAAGTTCACAAAAACATGTTCAAGGACATCAAGACCAAACGTCTCCTCCCACCAAGAGAAAATCACAAATGCAGAATGGCGAATGGTTTAAACTTTGAAGGGTAAATGAATGAATGATTAAACAGATGACAAATTGATTTCATTCATTCAATATTATAGAATCGTAGGTAATCTGTAAATTGGGATACTGAATAGAATTTCAATTAATAAGTGTGAGTTATGTAAAGAATTTTTTTTTGTTAGAAGTGTTTCTTTGATCATTATTTTCCATTTTGATTTAATATTTATTATATTATTATATAAGAGATATGGCGTGAAGATAAATAAATAAATAAACAAAAAATATTTAAATACAGTGTTTTAAGATATTCATATTTAAAACAAAATTTCAGCGATATATTAATAACGAAGCACAGATTACAGAATGAACAATTTTATTAAAATTAATATTTTAAATTATTGATTTATTACAGCTGAAAGCTTAATAAGTTATCGTAAGATGAACGAAAATGATGTTGATATCTAAACACATTTTTTTGTTATCTGTAGTAACAAAATAAAATAACAAAACTTATAGTACTCTGTGGAATTTCAATTTTCAGTCTATGGTTGGATTGTTTATTGATTTTATTTGTATTTATGTCCGATGCCGGAATTGTAATAATGTACAAGAAATGTAAGGCATATAATTAAGTTATTTATATTAAGCATGTCAACAAATGGCAATGGTGGTAATTATGCACCGTTGAAGCAAAGATTATCTGATTCTGAATCTGAAGACGATCATAAGTTAGAAAATGATACTCGCATCAAGGATTCTGAGAGTTGCAACAATTTGGATTACAATAGTGGACTCCAGTCTTCTAAGAACTATAGTATGAGTGATATGGATGATTTTAATACAAACGTGAATACAGTTGAAAGTACAATGGATAACGTAAGCTTTCTTCAGTCAGATATGTCCAATACCATGTCTTTTCAGCGTCGTTGTGCATTCATCACCTCGATATTCGTCTGTGTTTTTACTGTAATTATATTTCTGTGGGGTATACCTTGCTCTGATGTAGGTAGCTGCTCTAAGAGCGGATGGCAGGATAAAACCACAAATTGGGAACTTCCATATGATGAGATCGAATTATCTGGAGCGGTTCAAGTGGTTGATGGTGCTATTCCTCACACCAAAAATCTTATCTTCATATATCGTGGAAACCACATGAAGGTAGAAAGAAATAATAATGATAATGTGAATGGAGTTCTTCTTATTGTGGGTAATACCGGTAAGGTGGGTTGGTATACTCGAGAGACACGAATACCTACCGAAATTAATTGCCACTTAATTGACGTAAACAGAGATAAGCAAAAAGATTGTATTGTATCAGGATCTGAAGGATTGCTTGCAGCGTTAAATCCATTGTCAGGAACATACTATTGGTATATCCATAAACAAGGAAAGGTCTTTAGCAATATTGCATCTATAGATTTTCCGATTGTGATGAAAGATATGGACAAAGATGAAGTTAATGATCTGTTGACGGTGGCTACTGTTTTCCCCAACACCAATCATAACTCATTAATTATCATATCTGGAGCCACTGGTAATATTATTGGAGATCCAATGACTATCGAGGAGTGCTCATCAATGAAGCTACTCTCTGACTCTGATCCAATATCATATTTGTGTAAAAATGGAACTTCTAAAGCCGTCAGGAAGATACCTTATCCATTGCTGTATAGAAAAATGCTGAAGCTGGACCAGTCGGTTACTCCTGCTGCTGGTATATCCACTGTCTCTAAAAGAGTGAATTTGAGTTTAAAGAAGAATATTGGTAATACCAGGGAAATATTCACAAATGGTCCGGGTAAACTAAAAGTTGAAAACTCTGGAGAATGTCCCAATTCTTGCAGGGTTAATATAAAACTTTTACTGGAAAGAAACGGTACAACCAACGTCAGTTGGGAATACTCAGCCAACCACGTGTATGCAATGAGGCCGAGCTCTTTTGCCTTTGCAAATTCCATACGAGGATTTGTTTTAAAATTATGACAGTGGAACAGTGCACACTTGGCTAAGGGTGCACTAAAAATTGATGAAATACGCTACAACGTACAAAATCAAAGTCCCAAAAATACATATGATATATTCTACTATCGACCTATAAATGTTGCATCAATGTCTTCGTTCATCAAGTATGCAAACTTTACAGCCCACGATATTTCTGAACGGATTGTACTGGTATCTTTTGATAAGATTCAATCATATGTCCATGTGAATGTGAGCCAAACTGACATAATACAAATATGTTCTCGAGGATCCATCGATATCACCTCACCATTGCCAACGTGTCAACCAGATTTAGAATACCAGGAGCGTTCATTATTAATAGCAGATCTGGACGGAGACCAGTCACACGAATTGATATCCTATTACAGTACATTCATGGCACCGGACAATTACACACCAAAGAAAAACTATAACGATCACTGGCGTTTAACTTCAATCGTCAGAGTTATACGCTTAGAGTCTGAATTGCCAAAGTTATTTGTTGCAGAAAATTAATATTCCACTAACATTTATACCAAAGTGAATATGTATTCGCCAAAATATTTGCTTGCTGTAAGTAGCTTAAAGTAGCCATGTTGGTGTTCTAGTCAATGTAACCTGTAACTTAATCTCAAATAACCGTTATAAAGGATCTGTAATATCCTCAAATCATAACTTGTTACAAATTAATCGATCTGTGTTCATTTTAATATCACAATATTTGGATAAAATATATTTATTATTCATTAACATTAAAATGTAAATTTATTTATTAGTATAGTATTTTTAACTGAGTCCTAATATATATTGATTAAATTGTTGAAAATCAAAAAGTTTTGCTTATTATACAATAAGTATGAGTTATAAGATTTTTAATATAAAATATATTATTTAAATTAAATTATATGTCACAAATTTAT
This sequence comes from Melinaea marsaeus rileyi, assembly GCA_918358865.1. NCBI lineage: Eukaryota > Metazoa > Arthropoda > Insecta > Lepidoptera > Nymphalidae > Melinaea > Melinaea marsaeus. Next base: position 2,378,217 of record OU911089.1, read on the forward strand.
TTATTAATTCTTATTTAGTCTTATAAAAGTAGTGTATTAAAATTGTGATCAAAATTTTATAAAACATTTTTATCATTCTTGAATAAAATATAGTATTAAAAGAGAATTTATGTTTTATTTAACACTAGCTGTGACTTCGAATTCGTTCTTTGTTTTTTTTTAAATTAAAGTAACCTAAGTTGCTCCTTATATCATTAGCTACCTGCTTTAGTCAGAAGAAACAGATGGAAACAAAATCTTTTTAGTTTTGTTTTCTTTAGTGAATCTGAACAGAATGAAATATTTTTATTGTTTTTTTTTAAACATGCCCCTTCCCAAGCTCCACAGCTCTGGCAATTTTCATTCAAATCGGTTGTTTTTATGTGATGTTCAAAAAGAAGCTTCCCAAACAGTTAAGACAACAAAATAAATTGATGATGTGTGGACACAAGGGTAAATAAGGATTAAAATAAGGTAATATAATTAATAAAAACCAACAAAATAATTAATGTTGTTTTAAAAGTAAACATGTATTTATTATGAAAAAACGATTTTAACACTATGTATTTCAGATAAACTTAAGGCTTATTACAATTATATGAAGAATAATTTTTCCTAGTGATTTTTATTAACATATCACAATATTGGTTAAAGTTTGTTATTCATATATATACACACACATATATATACTCACACATATATACTAACTTCTGGACACAGTATGCTATCACAGTTATATTTAATGCACCTAAATACAAAACTCAACAATAAAAATACTTTTTACTAATATAATTTATAGCACTAGCCCTTCACGTAGCATCGCTCGCCCGATTCTAGGAGCCTGTCATTTTGTAACTCAAATATTGATATTTACATGAACATTATTTATATTGTTATACGCTATTATTGATATATATTTAATATAACCGTCAAGTTAGAAACGGAAAGATTCGTTTCTAACATATAATTTCTAACATATACAGTAATCCCCTCTATAACACGGTACTCTTATAACGCGATTTCAGTCGCTCGTATAACACGTGTTATCCTCCATATAACGCGGGTATTGTCCACGTTATATTTCTATATTATGAAATTTATAATTATATTTTACAGTTCATAATTAATTTCGGTTACCTTTGCACATTGTGTTATTATAAAATTAAGTAAAAATTAAATTTAGTAAGTTCTTTCATAATATTCCATTTAAATTGACTTTAACGAGAAAAGTGTAACGAACTATTTGTACACAACGCGTTATACGGTCATATGAGCGCGTTATATAAGAATATTCCTACAACGCGTTTTCCTATAACGCAGAACGAATCTACCGTGTTATAGGGGGGATTACTGTATACGATAAAAATAAACATTTTTATTTATATATATTATAATTAGGGCACAATTATTTTCCGCGTGACGTCGGCGTCGTGGTGCACGGCGTAGTCCTGCAGCGTGACGTGCGCCCCGAGCGCGAGTCGCTCCGCCACGCTGGTGCCGCTGTCGTCGAACAGCTCCACTGTCACTTCGTCGTAGTCGCGAGCGCTGGGAAATAATTATAATATATATTTAATATCAATTTTTAACTTATACACGTGCGTAAAAATTGTGTGTGTGCGTGTCTGTGTATGTATGCGTGCGTGTGTGTGTGTGTGTGTGTGTAAACGTTTACGGACAGGTCTTTGTCAGGGTCAATGCCCATATACCTTTGAAAACTAAGACGTTTAAATTATTTTAGTAAAATTCAATCTCATTGTCCTTCTCGCACATCTAGTGCCAAAAAGGGATATCGAATACTCACATGATGTGTGCTTGTAGCGTCTGTTCGTTGATCATCCTCGTGAGGTCGTCCCTGGCGGCGGCCCAGTGTCGCGACTCCGAGGTCTTAGCCACGACGCCGGCGAGGGCGCAGCGACAGGCCTGCGCCTCTAGCCCCCAGTAGCGGGGCTCCAGCTCGCGGACAGCGTCCTCCTTCACCCACACCACGTTCCCGTAGTCTATGTACAGCACCTGTTAAATTATATGATATATTTTCCACTTTCAATCAATACCAGTGACCATTTGTGTATCAAATGTACGTTTCTGAGCTATTTTGATACCATACTTATATAATAACTCCTGTAAAGACAACTTGTAATAAGTCTATGAGTGTTCAAACACTCTGAGAAGAACACAACAAACTCATCTGATTTATTTATTATGATGAATGTTATACAAACGACAATATAATATATAATATAACCTCAACGTTCTGGTCGGCCCGAGTGGAAGAGACGACCCTGGCGCGGTACCACATTCCGTCCAGGTACAACGCAGCCACCAGCTCACCCGGAGCAGGAACTATCTGGAATATATATTATATAATTAAATATTACTATAATATCAGTATATACTTATATTATACTTGGATATACCTGTATTATATTTGTATATACTTGGTATTAATAGTATTTAGTTTCAAACGTTACCTTCAGCGGTTTGTAAGCCATCCGAGTGGCTGGACAGTTCATATCCCTAACGAGATCCTCCAGCGTCACCGGGGGGAGCACCACACCGAAACTGGGAGGGTTCTGCGGTGTTTCTGGAACGAAATTAGACATTTTTATCAGTAAAAGATTTTTTTATGTATTTCTCAATATCATGAATTATTTGTATATATACTAATAAAAAAAGAAAATGTTTGTTTGTTTGTAACGAATATCCCAATAACTACTGAACAGATGTTGTCTTTTATTTGTATAAATTATTATAAGTGAGATGGCCACTTATACTCATATAACTTGAGGGAGTAAAAAGTTAAAAAGAACTTTAATCCTAAACTAATTATTAGTTATATTTTTCAAAGATACTTTTCTAATAATGGTTGAATTATGTTATGTTAAAAAAAATATGGTTTCTTGTCCTATATGTATATAATATTTTTATGTCCTAAAATCAGTTTTAAATCTTATAATAGTATATATACTAGGGGCGCCAACAAACCCCTTAATTTCGACTCGCTGCGCTTGCGAAATCTCGCGTGCCGTTTGCATATTGAGCGAAGCGAGCCTAGTGTATTGACTCATCGTTTCCCATTGACTTCAATGGGATATCAGTTTTTTGACATAATATTATAAAAAAATAAAAAAATTGTGGACATTTTTCGAATTTTTTTTTTAAACCATCACCTAATGTGTGTCTTTTTGATTGCAAAGTTTCATAATTTTCCGTCAAGTAGTTTTCGAGGCAATTCGTGACAAAGAATGCAAAAAGTCTTCAGTAAAACGCTCCGCTCACTTCGTTCGCTTCGCTCAATAAGAATATAACTAACTTACCGTCGTTATCATTAACGAAGTGGACGTAGAAGCGGTCGAAGTGCGCGACGTGCGTGACCTTGACCTTGTGCCAGGTGTCCGGAGGGGGGAGGGGCAGCATCCTGCATCTCGCCACCACCGGGATCTGGTCCAGGGTCCAACCATCTGGAAATTAATATATATACATACAATACTAACTGTGCCCGCGACTTCGTTTATTAATGTGTTTAAAATAAAAGTAGCCTAACTAAGGCTACTATGTGATAATAGATGGAAAGTGTCTTGTATTGTGTTTACCTGGATGTTTCATTATGTGCTTCTTTTTGCACCTCGTTCCCTTGAAGCAGGTCCTGTCTTTTCCTCCCTTGTAATGCTTGCATATGTCCATTTCATCTCGGTTGTGATAACCCTGAAATATTATATAGAGCCTTAAAGGCCTCATTATTATATTAACTATATGTTACATGTTTTCAAATTGTCTGTAAAATATTATAAGGTAGATTTAAGACTACCCGCTATCCTTTTATTGTTAGAAATGGATAGTGTTTTGATAAATGTTGTGGGTAGATAATAATTTGTTGCGTAATTAGCATTTGTTAAATACGTTACAAAAATAAGATAAATTAGGTCAAAATAAATAACACAATTAAGCATTAGTTTATTAAAAGTTAGGATTCATTAATTTTTAATGCTTTGATTTGACTAAAGTTATTAGTCGAGTCAAAGCTTCCTGACATTTTCCGGAATCGAGTCAAACGATCTACTTATTTGAGAACTGTATAAATAGCGGACAACTCGCTCAGGGAACTCATTGAATCGCCCGCTCGCTGAAGAGAAAACATCTCCAGGAACGAATCAAGACTTTGCGGATTCGCCCGCCCGCCGAAGAGGAAACATCTACAAGAACGAATCAAGAAACATCTCCAAGAACGAATCAAGACTTTGCTACTTCAAGAGATTAAGTTATTGAAAAATAACTTAACCTTATTACGCCTACGCTGTCTCGGCGTTGTTTCAACTGGGGCGTCTTTTTCAAGACGCAGCCCTTGCCGATCTCCATGGTCTACAGTGGCCGGATGATTGCCGGGAGCGGGCACCCCAGACCAAGGCCCAACTATAAGCGGTCGTAGTGACGCACAACGAGAGCGATTCCGTTCGCGTCTTCAGCCAGGGTACTGGCTCCCCAACGGCCGGGCCGGTCTTGCAGCGCGGGGCCCCTGTCTCGGTCGTTATTAGAACATATTTCAATGTTCTTAAACGATAATAGCTCGAGAGCGCTGGCGACTGCTCGGGCTCCCCTTTGCCTGGCCTGGAAATGACCCCCCCGTCAACCCCCGCTCGTAGACCCTGAACTTCAAACGAACATACAGAAGATATAAATCACCCCGAAGAGATCATGCGTGCACCGCTACCCCAATGCGACCCAGGCCTCCGGTCCGGTCCGGCCAGAGTCAGGTACCCTATACCTGGCCACGTCTCCTTCGCCGAAGCAGTAAGTCTGCGTCTCCAAACCAGGCAGCCCAGAACGCTCAAACTTCAGTTTCACAACCAGCCGATTTGCATTCGACGACGCCTACGCCCAAGCCACGCCTATCGCCTCTGATCGTGGAAACGTTTCCCAACTGGGCGACTCGCTTTCTGTCGCTCAAGTAGTTTGGGGCACCCCCCCGAATGCACGCCCCTTTGGCAGGGGAGGATCCATTTTCAGCCAAGCTGGGACACGAGTATCGCATCGTGTCGCATACCTCTCGGACTAAAAAAAATTTACCAGCGTTTTCATGGTTCGCCTACTACCTACGCCAACAGATCAACAGATCAGCGACGGCTCTCGAAGACTTCATTGAAGCATACCCTCAATACCAAGAAAAAATCGAGAACAAAAGAACTGTTGCTACGGCGCTCACGCAGCAGCCCCCAGCGCGAACCCTCCCCGCAGTTGCCGAACCCTCGAGTTAAGACGATAGCCGCTGAACCCCAAGCTCCCAATTTGATGGCTCCTGCTAAACCACCTATTAATCGGGTTAAACGGAAGAATAAACGCCGGGGGGGATAAGAAGAGACGTAAGGCCAGAAGGGAAGAAGCCCCTTCGGCTAGGACGTCCGCTATCTTTGACTCGGCCCCCCGCTCCACTTTGCCTGCCCCGTCCCTCGTGCAAGGATCGGACCGTCTATTGTGTCGCCAGTCTCCCCACTCGCTACGGGTCTCCCGCGAGTTCCCCGGAGCGTTAGTCAGGATCGAAGCGCCCACCTCTCAACTCTTATTCTCATGTATGCGCGTGGGTACGTTTATTAATTGGTGTTATATATCTACCTGTTTCTATTGTTCTTCCGCTCACTCCTATGTTTTAATTCTAGTAATTGTGTTATATACTATACTTGTTATAATGTAAGTGGGAGCAAATATTTTTAATAAATGTATTCGCCTGTGTGTGTAATTTATTGATCCTACCGTAACAGCTTCAAGGGGGTCTTCATATTCTGGACAGTCCGTTATATTGAAGTTATCCTCGTCCAACTCGTGTAGACCCTCGCCTCCAACATCACCTCCTTGAGATTTTTTATCATCTATAAAGAAAAAACAAAATAATACATATGACATAAACATTTGTTAAATTAAGAGATGAAACTTAAACGCAATAGGCAGTGTAAAGCTTAATATGCACATACACGCACACACACATGAGCGCACGCATATGCATGCACACGCATGCGCGCACACTCCCACAGTAAGTGAGGGCAGACATACCATATGTGCAACAGAGGCTTCATAAATATTTTTTACAACTACCCTATATACTTTAATAATATTTAATAATTTTAATATCTATTATTATTTATATTACCCAGTAAGGACAGTCCCTCCTTGAGTATAACTTCATTGAGGATCTCGTGGTTTGACAGTGTCTCAGACTTGACTATCACATACACACCGAGGGATTCGGATGAACTGGAATAAAAAAAAAAAGTTAAATATTATGTTTGTTCTAAACTAAAATGATACTATGAAAAATTATTAATTTCCTATTTTCCATTTTTATAACATATTTTCTATTTTGTAAAAGGAGAATGTAACTTGTTCATTTAAACTGGCAGGTTACCCGTGCTTCGCGACGGGAATAAACAAAAAAATCTGACTTTCGTGAGTATTAAAACCATTGACCCTACATGCTCTATCCTCCAACCCATCGTGACTCGCTATGAGTGCGAGAAAGCCTTGAGTTTGATTGAGTTTACTCTTGTTTCTCACATCGCAGCGTGTTGAGAACAAAACATAGTGACTGGCCAAAGAATTTTAATTTCTACTGCAATGCAATGGGAGAAGAGAGGGAGCGGGGCGTAAATTTTGCAGTTTTTTTAGCTGTAACTTTTGCACCCTTCAAAATCCTTTCTTATTGCACCTATTCAATGTGTCCAAATTTCAGCTTTCTAGGTATTACGGTTTGGGATGTAGAGCGATGAATGAGTCAGTGAGTGAGTGTCTTTGTGCTTTATATATTAAGATACTTGTATAATATGTTATTACTGTTTGTATGTACTTACTTATCATCAACTTTGATCTTGCATGATTTGCCAATGTACTTCTTCAAGTAGGCTTCTATCAGCTCCTCGTTATTCACTAACACATCCGTTACAGCCTGGAAATAAATTAATTTGCATTAATTTAATATATATATATAAAAAAGAAATAAAAACTATATTACTGAAGTGTTTTTTTGCAATACCAAATTAATTTTTTCACTAAATGCATATACTTATTTACATAAAATAATAAAATTCTATTCTTATCTGGGAGTATGCTTTATTTTAGAATACTTTTAAAAACATAATAAATCTTATTTATAGAACTATTGGAATATGAAACTTAATTATTAAGATTATTAAATTTCATTCAAAAGTAGCAACTGTTAAGATCTAGTCGGTTCTTCTCAGAGAGGAATTCTGAGCCGGTGGTAGCATACTCACTGATTCACCAAAGTGGCATTTTAATGTAATAATTGAAGATTAAAAAAATAACAAATATAATGAAAATATATTGCACTGCTGTTAGTGTCATCTATTGCTCAATCTTTAAACTAAATCCAGGCATATATGATTTTATTCATTGAAGCTTACGATAGATGGCGTTGATACTTTTGTCAAATTGTTAGTGAAGTTCTTTAAAGTAATATAAAAATACAAATAATTAAACATTATTAAAATAACAAATCTTACATGTATCTAACTCTGATACTCTATACATCCTCACTCTTTCAAATACAAGTTTCACTCCTATAAGTGATATATATTACTAGGGGCGCCAACAGACCCTCAATTTCGACTCGCTGCGCTCGCGAAATCTCGGGTGCCGTATGCATATTGACCTAAGCGAGTCCGCGCGAAAAAGAAATCGGACAGGGGGACAGTAAGTATAATTCGAAAAAAAAATATATTCACGCGCTTTTATTGTAAAGCTAATTTTTCGCGCGATTTTTTTTTCTCATTGACTACAATGGGATATCTAGTTTTGGACGATTATTCCTCAACAACAAAAAATTTTTTAAAATTTTTTTGTGTTTTTGATTGCAAAATTTTCCGTCAAGTAGTTTTCGAGCCACGACAAAGAATGTGAAAAAGTTTCCAGTAGAACGCACCGCTCGCTTCGCTCAATAAATATATTTACCCCCGCTAGATGGCAGCACCGTGCGAAGGGTGGACTCGTAGCGAAGTGCGGCACTAGGGGCTGTAGATAAGACGTTGGCACACACCGAGTCTCTCCTGTGTCCACCAAGAATACCTCCGCCATGCTCATGTCGTCCTGGTACAATAATAATAGATTTAGACATGCTTATATATATCTTACATATTGTATATCATTATATATATATATAATTATATTAGTAAAAGGTTAAAGTAAAAATGTACATACGTATATTTATATATACTTTATATCTTAATTTATATTTATTAATTTTATGTTTTTTGGAAAACTTATGACAGAAGCTAAGAGTTAGAAGATACATGTCCAATAGTTAATTTTCAAATTAGAATGTTTTATTTGTATCTCACAGTATACAGAGAAAAAAAAGGATAAAGTAAATAAATAATAAAAATTCAATAAAAATTATCAAGTGACAAATTCAAAGTAAAACAAAATCAAATAAAATAAAAATTAAAAATTAAAAAATAGTAAGAATATAATAAAACAACCCAATAAAACACATAAAAAAACTAGAAAGATTAAAAACTTGTTTATAATCATTGTATACAATAATTAATGTTATGTAATAAAAGCAATATTAATTTTAATAATATGTATTATATTATGTATGCGCTGACCTCGTTCAATTTAATAAACAGTCCCCGGTAGAAGCACTCGTTGTCTTCATCGTCATAATAGGCGCAGTACGTGAGGTTCATGAGCTGATCCAGGTTCAAATTCATCATGTTCTCTTTGTAGTAACTCGTCATATCCGTCATGAGGCTGAAATATAATGTAAATATTAAGCAAACAGACGGACAAAATCACATAACATGTGGTAAAATATAACAAATGGATGTATATATATGTATAAATAAGGAACGCGTATCATAAAAATGTTAAGAAAAATATAAAAGGATTGAAATCTAAGTATACTAAAAGGAAGAGGCCATCTTTCTTTAAATAATAAAATTAAAAATTTGGTATTTCTAAAGGATGAATAATATTTCTAAAAGAAAAAAGCAGTTTCTTGATTTTTTTTATAAACTATATTTTGAGTTGAATTAAGTTGAGTTGTTTCTATATTAAAAGGTAAGGAAAGGTATATATATTATCAATATTCATTAAAAACTCACTCGCAGACCCTGGGGAGGTTGTCTGTAATAACCCAGAAGGATATACCGTCAACGTGAACTATGACCGCCGGGTACACGTTGTCCACTTGCAGAATAGACTGAGCTGGCAAGTTGCATTCCGTTAATGTGCTTGAGTCTGAAATTGTATATACATATTAAAAGCTTGACTCTGTTGCTGTTATCGCTGTGGGACCAACTACCGAAAACTATTTGGAAAGCTCCTTCAGATTATATGAATTGCTGGAAATAATATTTTTTAACCCATCTGGGTAAATATATATATGTGTATATATATATATATATATGTGTGTATATATATATATTTGTGTTGCTATGTATTTGTGTGTTTATGTATGCATGTTGTATGTATTATCCAATATCTAGTTACATTTATGTATTGAATTGTATCTTTTTTTCACATTTATTGAAATAACCCCTTTTTTAATCCACTCTCCAACTTAAAATTAAGGCTATGAGGGTTCCAAACACTGGTCTGAGGAGAACCACACAAAACCAGATTTTTCTTTTTTGTGATAACAGTGATACTGTTTCACAAAAGTTAATTTTATGAACAACTGGAATCATCGCAATTAATTTGATAAGCCAGCCTAATGTACACAATGTTAAAATATAAAAATGTGTTTCATATATATTACCATCTAATGAGATTTTCTTCACTTTTGCCACTATTTCACACTGAACCTCCTTTTCAGATTTTATAACAGGAACACTTTCCGATGAACACGAATTGCTCGAAAATGTTATGAGAAACTGATCCTCTTTTGGTAATCTTTTTCTTTTAGGTTTCTCAGCAGGACAGTGATTGGGACAAGCTTTTGAAGTTGATGGTGTTGGTTCACTCAGTGCGTCCAAGAGGTTAAAAGCCATGGGTTCTGGTATAATTGGAAATGTGGAGACGTCTTGGACTGGAGTACTATCTATATTGCATGTTGAATCTAAAAAAGTGATGTTTAAGAATTCAAAAGTAAATTATTTATGAACTATTTAATGAATACTTACCAATTTTCCCAACAGCAAGATTGAAATCAGTTATTAGATAATTGTATTCATCTAATTGTTTCATACAATTCAGAAATTTTTCTTTAAGATCACCGGGTTCACAGTTAAGGTGTTCAATAAAACCTTTAGCCTAAAATGACGTAAAATATATTTCTTAAGTAAAAAATATGTTTCAACAAATATAAATTTTGTCAACGTACCTGTTTTTTTAATTGATTAATTCCATGAATAGAACGGTCGCATTTTTCAACAAATACTTTAATTCTTTCGTCCAATTCCTGTCGACGATGCATAGCTAAAGTAGCAAGATCCACGAAGCTCCTGAAATATTTAAATAATAGTTTAACAAATCTTAGACAATACATAAAAATTATGTAAAAGATAAAATAGAAACATTACATTGTTTTTTTAAGATTACAACCATTTAAACCTTAATATGAAATATTAGTAATTATCCTTAAAATAAAAGTTATAAGAGATAATATTTATTTTGAAATTAAATTTGAAACTGCTCTCTTGTCATCATAAACAGACCGCATTTTTACTTTCATAAATTAGCAATGTTGAATGTTACCAAAACACAGATAGTTGTCACTAACTTTAAATAAATAAAAGGTAAATAAAATTAATATATACTATTTATTAATTAGTAAATATATTAATTAGTAAAATATTAACTCATAAATTAAAATATATATTTTTTAATAAAAACTACCTACATTTTCTGCATAGTATAATATGTGCTTTAAAGTTACAAACTGTGGATAATTTTATTTGTATACTAATTTAAAGTGGCAACCTTTATTAGTTTTTTTTAATTTAAGTAATACTATATATAGCTTAACAAAATTAAATCATCAATTATAAATTAAATATTTTGTGTTGATAATAATATTGGGATAAATTTCTACACTTAATGTTATACATTGTTATAATATACATTTGTTAAATTGAATCTAGCTATTTCCTGCTAGATGGCGGTATGGAAAGTTTGTATATAGTTTCAACTTCTCGGTTACAGATGGCATTGACTTAGCTTTGAGGAATATTTATTAAATCTTGTCCGTATGTTAGTTTAACTTTTTCATTCAATTAATAGTTGTATATAATTTACAATATATCAAACTAATGAGAATGTAATTGTCTAACTTATTTTTATACAAATGATTCATAGTAAATATTTTTTATTTGATTTATAAACAAACAATAGCCGATATATTAGATATATTATCTTTAAGGCTGGGTACTTATTATACAATAGTATGTTTCAATTACATTGCCCAGCAAACTAAACAAGAACTGCATAATAAATTCAGAAGGGCCCGTTTCGCGCGTTCTAATTGGATTCAGAGGCTCGAGCGCCAATTAGTGAGAGCGAGAGACAGACAACAATATAACAAGTGAATTATACGTTGGTTTAATTATATATATATATAGCTGTTACCTAAAAAAATCCTTTTGAGACCATGTTAATTGTAATGTAAAATATTAATAAATATATTTTTTTAGACACATGCTCATGTCTTCATTTGTCAGGTATTTTGAAACGCTATGTACACATTTAAAGACACTGAAAACACGATATAATTAATAAAATCATCCTATTTACCACTGTTAAAGGAATGTTAGGATAAAAAAAGATTTAATAAGACAATTGCCAATTGACAGGTAGCATGTTTTGGTCCTTCTGCTTAAAAAAAAAAGTATTCTAAAGTGTTACTTTTGAACACGCAACCGTTTCGCGGGTGACAACTGACAGCTAACATGAAAATAAAAATAAGTTTTCTTTGCTTCACAATAATCAACCAGATAAAACTTGAGGTACGTAAAAAAGTGATAAATATTAATTATCATTTATAACTGTTATTAAGCGTACTAGAAGTAGAACGCACCCACAACACTTAAATGAATATAATAATCAAAGTGTTGTTAACATAGCACTTTTAAGAATTTAAAACGATTATTCCTGATGTATTTGCTACTTGGTCGTTTTCATTTCAAGCTTGGGGCCGCTTTACACTGTTATTAGCATTCCGTTTAACTTAATTTCAGATAATACAGGACAGATACTTACATAGAACGATACTAATAGCTTTTATTGATATAGTCTATTTATATTTATGTACTAGGTATTGGTGGTTAGGGATCGTAAATTGTGTTAATATCTCCATTTCACGCGCTCGTGAGACCCTTAAAGTGCCGGTTGTTATACGTTTTGAGTTATCTGATAATTCATAGATATATTATATGTAGATGGATGTCATATGGTACTCGTATTTTTGCTTGTGTGCGTTAAGTTTGACTCTAATGTGTATTAATTTTGTTTTTTATGTTAATGTTTATTTATTGTTCATTCATTCGTTCATTCAGATTTTGTATAGTGTAAGTAGTAAGTTAAAGTAATTTAACGTTTTGAAATTGTATTAAGAGTTCACTCGATATTATTGTTCAGTTTTATACAAACAAAACCAACATTGATTTCATCTAAACCAGCCCTAAAATAGGCTTTAACTACATTTAGACGCCTGGTCTTGTACTATTTAAGTTTATATATTCGGGAGGTTAAATACGTACATTACTAGAGTTAATCTAGTTGCTAATTACGTATACAAGGGATAGGAAATGTAAGCGTTAACTCGGAGGCGTCAATCCGCCCCGGTGGAGCGTTTGCACGCGATAGTTGACTCGCTTAATAACTGACTTATTATAAAATAAAAATATAATCTGTTTAGTTGTCCGTCTACTTTTGAAGAAATAATGGGTGTGTTAATTAATTTAAGCGACTCGAACCTACGATCTTTAAGATTATCGGTTTAAGGACTGAGCTATCCTGTCAGTAGTCAGATTAATAATTAAGTTATGTGTAGAAAGATACGTACGTTGCAAATTGTCACAAAATAAACAAATTGTATATTATTTTAAAACAAGAAAATAATCTTTAGTTTTTCATGAACATGGTAATTCTATTTATTGAGCGAAGCGAACGAAGTGAGCGGAGCGTTTTACTGGAGACTTTTTACATTCTTTGTCACGAATTGGCTCGAAAACTACTTGACGGAAAATTATGAAACTTTGAAATGAGAAACACATCTTATGCCGGCAATTTTTATATACCATTATAGAAAACTAGGAGCGCCAACAGACCCTCAATTTCGACTCGCTGCGCTCACGAAATCTCGGTGCCGTTTGCATATTGAGCGAAGCGAGTCCAGTATAATGTTTCTCTCAACTCATTGTTTCCCATAGACATCATGGGGTATCAGTTTTTTGACATGATATTTAAAATAAATATATAATTTTTTTTGACGACATTTTTTATTTTTTTTTTCAAACCATCACCTAATGTGTATCTTTTTGATTGCAACATTTCATAATTTTCCGTCGAGTAGTTTTCGAGCCTATTCATGACAAAGAATGTGAAAAAGTCTCCAGTAGAATGCTCCGCTCGCTACGCTAGCTTCGCTCAAATAAGCCCTAATAAACTGTCTTCATATTATCATATATAGTTTAGTTTATATTTATTAATATAAAAGTAAGCAGGTGTTACATAAAATCTTTGTATTTAATACAAACGGGGCACGATCGGTGCTAGAGTCTGTAATTATAACCAAGATTCAGCTGTTTCGCCCGTGGCCCGTAATTAAAATATAGTTAGATGAACCAACGAACAGATTAATGTCTTAATAGAAATGTAACACTTGATTATATTAATATGAGGAATTATATTCCGCTGATGAATAACGTCATTTGTGTGATGTTCATATGACGTTCCTATGACCTATATATAGTCGTACTTAAATGTTTTTAATGTTCTAATAAATAATGTTTTTTTTTGTATTTGTTTGATTATTTATGATATTATTAAGATTATAGGCTTTTTTATAGATGTATATCTGGAGTTGTACTCCCGTGTGATGGATTACGTCATTTTTGTGATGTTCAAATGACGTTCCTGTGACCTATAATTAGTGGTATATACTAAAACATTATCATGATATTAATTAGGCCTTTTATAGATTTTCATCTCTAATCATTAATATGGTTATTTTATATAGTTTCATTGTCAATAAATATTTTTGAGTTATTATTTACCATCAGTATAATAATTGTATCATATACATTTTCCTGGATACAAAGCCGTTGATAACGATAGATAGATCTAAACTGAGGTTATACGAACCGTTCAGTAACCGTGTGAGAAGAACAAAGGTTCACCTCAGCACAGAACCGGTTGAGCCATCCAAGCCATCATGTTTTATGGTAATGAATGACATGTTAATAAACGCTCGCTCCACGCCCAGTCTGTCTGCCTTCTGCCTTTGTTGCCTTTACTATATCCTGACTTTGCTTTACCAAATTTTTGTGTATATATGTTACATATTTCTTAATTATTATTATTCCATTCTGGCTTTCTAAGAAGAAAAAGAAGGAAGAATTTATTTTGTTTCTAAGATAAGAGAGAAGACTATATTTTGGTTTTTGAAGAAAAAGAAAGAAGACTTTTTGATTCTAAGAAGAAAAAAGAAGGTATTCCATTTGCTTTTTGTGTTTTCAAATCTACTATAAATAATGCTAGAAGACAACCATGTTTTAAGACCTGGCTTTACGAAGATTTAAAGCTTTTAAGTCTTGTGTACACTGTTGACGTGTATTTTGCTTTTTAGGCTTTTGTAGGCTTTTGTTAGGCTTTTGTTAGGTCAGTCATAATTCAAAGCTAAGGCTTGTTGTACATTGTCTAGAAAATATATTTTTATATATTACTTTATTCTGTGTGTTTTCGAGATGGCTAAGATTTTAATAGCAATGTTCTTATTGACAATATTATATCAAATGGTTGTATGTCTGAGTGTATTGTGATTAACAAATCGGTCGCCATTACTGTCTGTCAGTGCGTCACACTGAATTAATATGGGAACCTAGAGAGAATTGACATTCATAAGAATAAGTAGGGACTCCATGGTTTAGGAGAGATGGGATTATGGGTTCATTCGAATATTTACCTAAAACAACTGAAATTAAGATTTTTTTTTTCTCAGTAATTTTTAAAAAGCTATTACTTTTCTAAGTAACGAATTTGGATATATTTAATATTAAAAATATGATATCATAAGATAAAATGACAATATTTTAAGAAAAATAAAACAGTTCACAAGTTATTTTATTGGAAAGTGATCACAAAATGGCGCCAATCAAAGAAAGTTTTAAAACATAAAATATTTTATTTCCATTCCCAACTCATTCGTTATTCTATAAACAATTAATAATTATTGTTTAATTCTCTAAACGTTCCTGACTAAATAAAGTTTGGACACACCCTATAAGCAGATCGTGAGTGAACGAAGATTTGAACGAATGAAAATTCTCACGAACAGCTCGCAGCTTAATGATTCGTTCATTTAACTTTAATGATTCGTTCGCGTGAATGATATTGATTTGACGTCTATTTTGACTTTTACATTAGATGTTATTATCACATCTTATTTAATATAATTACTTTATTTATCTGTACTAGCTGTTGCAGCGACTTCGTCTGCTTTATAAATATCAATTAAAATGTTATTAACACCATCTATTGGAAACTTGGAACTTTTGATTTTATAAATAACATGAAATTCGCAAAAAAAAGTAAGATAAAGTCTTTAACACTAAACCTACCGACAATTCTTGTATACCCGTTCCTACCGCACGCAGTCAAATTGACCGGTAATTAAAAGTTATTTTATTATATAACGCAAGTAATAATGGAAATAACTAAAAGAAAAGAGTGTAGAAAATATTATATCCATATTCTAAAAATTGTCATGCAGTTTGATAACGATATTATAACGTTTAAAAATGTGTAAGTTTTACAAAAGTTTAAGAACGGTCAATTGTACCGGTACTTGGTAGGTTTAGTGTTAAGGTCGAAACAAATAATTTAAATTGCTTGAGTAACTAACGAACGGATTGTCACGGGATTTTTATATATATAAATAATTATACACATGTAATTTTCAATAAACGTATTGCCTAACTGTACAGTAAATATATATATATATATATATATATATATATAATTTGTATTGCTAGATCGCAGGTTTGATTCCCGGTTATATATAACGAAATTTCAGTAAATCTTTTTGTTAATTATCATCAATTATTACACACCAAAATTAAAAGGTAAAATTTTTGTTATTAATAACATGTCTGTCTGTGGAATGACTTAATAAGCGTCCGAACTTACACCCGTAATTAGGGATGTTAAAAATATATTAATTGAGCGCATTCAACTGATTACTGTTAAAAAAAATGTACAAAAAAAGATAATTAAAGAGAAAAGAATGTAGAAAAGATTATATTTTTTTGTTGTTGAAAAACAAAATGGTGGCTGATTATCAAAATCGTTCAAATCAACTAATTAAACTTAATTAAAAAAAAGACTAGAAAATGCAGTTTTTGGTTTTCGTGTTTTATTTTCACTAAACTACACTATGACACAAATAAATTTCGTCAAAATACATCAATGGTGGATCAAAAATAAACCTTAATTTATTTACTTATTTAATTTTGTTGCACAATAAAATACCAAAGGCGGGCTTAATGCTAAAAGGCATTCTCTACTAATTTTAAAATGTCACAGAGGAGACATCTGTAGCCGTGGAAATATACATATATGTTATATATATATATATATATAAATGAATTCGTCCGTTTGTATTTCCAAATTAAGTTACGCATATGGAAGTATATACGGTACTAACATAAAAAGCAGTTTTTAAAATTATGTTTTTGTTTCGGCTAATATCCGAAACGGCTAGGCCGATTTTAATACAACTTTCACTGATAACTGATGTTCTAAGGAGTAACTTCGCTATTATTATTCTACAACACATTCCAAGTGAAGTCGCGGGCGTAGCTAGTTATAAATATAAATGATATATAATATATAAATATGATTAAAAATAAATAATTATTACTTATTTTGTTATTGCTAATAAAAAAATCTTGACCCGATATTAAATATTAATTAAATATACTGTATTGAATTAATTTAATATTAAACAATGTTACATAATAATAATAAAATCACTTTAACTAGAACAATCCCTGACAATTGGTTAATAAAATTAGAACAAAACCATTGAATCGGATTGTGGGTTTAAATTTTCAAATTTGGAACGACCGCCATTTTCCAAATTGCCGCCATGAATATAATTTGATATCGCCCGGTAGCTAACTGAAAGCAATTTTACTATTCATTTAATAATATACATCTTTTAATTATTTTCATTTATTTACATTATATTTATTGTGATATACCTATATATCGCCATTTTGTTTTTGGGCTATCATAAGAGAGAAATATATTTCGCCATTTTGTTTTTAAGCTATGAAAAGAAATAATAAAGGTATTGGGTTGCTTAGATTTTTATAATGTAATATCAAAGTCATATTTAGGTCATATATATGTCATATCATTTCAATTTCACTGTTTATTTATATTATATATCTATCTGTATATGTCACGGCTTATATTGATATGTATATATTGATTTGTAAGTCTGTCTTTCTTTTTATTAGATAATTTATTTTCACTTCTAATTATCTTTTCAATATATAACATATTTTTAACGTTAAAATAAATTGTTACCGTATTTTTTTTTTACTTTTTTTGCTATTGTTGTTAACAGTTTTTGATAAAAATAAAATTATGTATTTTCACGATATTTTTAAAATGACATTTCTAAAATTTCTTACATTATTTGGGTCTTGAACTTAATTTTGTTATAAGTTAGGTTATGTTGTTAAGTTATTAAACTTAAACAAGATATCAATAATCCGAATGAAGTTTTTTTTTGACACTTTATACCAAGGCATTTAATCATAATTAATTTTATATTTATAACATAAACACCTTTAATCTATTCTCGGATACAGTTAATAAATTATAACTGGCAACAATCGTTTCGACCTGCGCGGTGGAGAAAAAAAAAAGGTGAAGCGTTCGAAATTTAATTTATTCAAAATTGAAACGTCACGGCGCACAAAGGCGCGCGGACAATGGCGGCGGGAGGCTCGAGTGTTAACACGAAAATTAAATGCTGATATCACAATTAATCAAGCCCCATATTAATAATTGGCTATTCACTACGCGTTGTCAAATTATATAGCTCAATTAAATTGTATTGGGCGTGTTTTGTTGTTATCAAAGTTGTTTGTTATTTTTTTTTTAAACTGCGACCTATAAGAGATGTGTTTAATTTTTTTTTTGTAAATAAATAGTTTATATTATTTGAAATTTTAAAAATATATTTAGGCTGTCAATCAGCGTTCATTGCCTGATTCAAAGTTGTAATAAAAAAAACAACTGTCACATAATATTTGACAATAGTTTTATGTCAATAGTATTTTGCAATTTAATTCAAAGTTTTTATTCCAAATAATGTATACCATTAAAGAAATAAGATCATTACCAGAACTATTGATAAAGATATTAAAATATGGGAGTGTGAGCCCGAACTAGAAACTAATACATTATTAACTGTTCGTATTTTAATACACGTCTTTAATTCAGACGTTCCCAAATCTATTTGTCGATTAGTGATGTACGAAGCATCGATGTCGATGATTTTGTACGACACCAATTAATACTTATATTGCGTGTAATTTGATCGAGAAATTTCAGATTCGGATCGACAGTTACAGTTTTATATACTTCATAGTTAAAATTAGATTTTAGAGAAATTTTCGTCCAGATTTTTTATGTTTGCTAAAGGTTGTCTGGAAGAAATTGCTAGTTAGCGATAAGACCGCCATTTTGTACCCTACCATGTTTTATTTTTTTTTCCTTCTGTGTAGTGTAAAATACAGTATATTCTATATATCTAAAAAAAAAATATTAATAATATTTTTAAATGTCGTACAATAAAAAACCAACACACATTTTAAGCGTGTATAAAAATATCGATAAAATTAATTAAAAAAAGAATCCCATCACTATAATTCTGTTGGTTTGGACAGACGGCAATACGAGTGATTATTTATGGGCTATATATTTTTAGGATTAGTAAGAAAATTATTTCACATCGGGACCGCATTAAGGCAAAGCGAGGATGACAGGGTATTAATGTTATATCTTTATAACAATAAAAACTCCTGTTCGCGACAGACATACTTGCATATATATATATTATTAAAATTTAGTAGATTTTTAAAGTTATATCTTGTTTGTAAGCCAAAGTAATGGAATTAATAAATATGAAGTTAAGAATAGTTGGAAATCTTTATTTTTTTTATACATTAAATTAAAAAATAAATTAATTCATAAATTAATATCCTGTTTCATTTTTAATTAAATAAAGTAAATTAATATAGATTTTATTATATAACTAGCTGTGCCCGCGACTTCTGCGCGTTTTTTAATATTAATAGCCTTATACTTATAACATCAGCTATAATGGAATTCCTGTTAAAATCGGTCCATCCGATACAGACAGACAGGCAACATTTTTGAAATAGTTTTTTCTTAAGTACCGTATATATATGCATTTAGTGATTTAATTTAGAATTACAAACAGACAATTTTATTTATATGTATAGTTAAAGATAAATATTACTGGCTGATATTGATGTGTTGATATATGTATGTATAATTTATTAAATTAAAAATAATAACTATATTTTAGCTGATTTTCTGTATTCAATGACTCTTAATTTTGTTAAGGGATAGAAATATACATTTTTTAATATATTTAAATTTATGATATATATATATATATATATTTATCTGTCTGTAAATAATTGAATTGCAGTGAGATTACATGCTCCGAACTCCGAACTGATTAAGGATTTTAATAAGTTCAAAATTAGTCGAGAAAATGTTTATTTAATTGAAGTAATATATATAAAAGATATATTATTAACAAACAAGAAAAAAGTATGAAGAATTTATTTCGCTTTGGAGTTATTTTATAACTTAGAAAATAAAACATTCTTTTAATAAATGGATAAACAAATTTATAAAAATAACCAATTATACATTATAGAGCGAAGCGAACGAAGTGAGCGGAGAGTGTTGTTGGAGGCTTTTTACATTCTTTGTCACGAATTGGCTCGGAAACTACTTGACGGAAAATTATGAAACTTTGCAATCAAAAAGACACACATTAGGTGATGGTTTATAAAAAAATATTGAAAAATGTCCTCAATTTTTTTTTTATATCATGTAAAAAAACTGATATCCCATTGAAGTCAATGGGAAACGATGAGTCAATACACTGGGCTCGCTTCGCTCAATATGCAAACGGCACCCGAGATTTCGCGAGCGCAGCGAGTCGAAATTGAGGGTTTGTTGTCGCCCCTAGTATTTGTGTAACATTGATCACAATAAAGTAATGTTGAGTTTGTTGTGTGATTCTCAGTGTGTTTGAACACTCGTAGACTTATTACAAGTTGTAGTCTTTACATGACTTATTATATAAGTATGTATCAATACTACTCACACTTACACTTGATACAAGATTGGTATTGATATAAAGATATAAATAAATTTATTAAAGTTAGTTACTCGCCTTAACGAGATTTCATTTGATCGTTTGATATTATTAAAATTTTTCAATTAAGTCATAGAATTTTAATTGATTTGTATATAAAGGTGTGTGAATAACACATTTTATATTTATGTTGAAATATACGTAATAATCTTATATTATTTGATATATATTTTGCCTATAGAGGTTTTTTTACAGGCAATAGATGGGTTTCGATACGTTTTTATACATTTTGGTGATTTTTTTTTCATTATTTGATATAATATTAAAAGTTATAATAGTCATGTACATTTGAAGATATTTTATTTAATATATATATTAGTGGCACGGTAGCAAAAGTTTGTATGGAGAAGAACTGCCAACAAACCCCGCGGGTACTTTGACCTCATAATTAATTTACAATTAATTATAATTAATTATTGAGTCAATTAATTGATATGATTAATTAGATTACAGGTAAAGGGTGCTATTTTTCCATATATATAAAATATCACAAAATCTCATACTATTGATAATGAATGATTAACAATTTATATATACTAGTTGTTGCCAGCGACTGTATCTGCTTCATAAACTATTTTATAATACACGTAAGTCTGTTTTTACACGATAGATTGGTTCCAGAAAAAACCGTGTAAAAAAAAGACATTAATCGTAAGCAAAAATAGGTGATTGGTTCCTAATCTCTCAAACCTTTTAAAATTAGTGAAAAACAAGGATTTTTTAAGAACAAGTATTCATGTTTATTTAATTAAATCACATATACAATGTTTATTTTTACAGGCATTGTTATTGAAGATTATTCACAAAATATTAACACATTTCAATTGCTCTGACCAGTAAATTTGCTTGTATGCACAAAAAGGGAATTCCCCTAAATTTGTGATATGAACATATTTCGCAGAAATTAAATTTGACCAAAAAAAATTAAGCCCAAAAAATTTAAAATCGTTCTAAATGGAATAAAATCGTGTAAAAAAATTAAAAATATTTTATTTTCAAACCGTGTTATATCAAAACCGTGTAAAAACAAACTTCGGTGTAATTATAATTTTATTATCAACGCCATCTATTGGTAAGTTATAGAACTTAACAGAATTACACACTATGTAAAAAAAAAGGTCAAAAGTTGGATCAAATAATAGATGACCAAAATGTCCCAATCGGTTTAATAGTTTCAAATTGATACGGACGGACACCGTGATTTATATATATATATATATATATATATATATAAATCACGGTACGTATAATATATATATATATATATATATATATATATATATATATATATATATATATATATATATATATATATATATATATATATTATACGTTTATGGATTTGAAGGCACAGTAATGAGATACAGATGACTTCGTTAGTACAATCCCGATTGAAGATAATATTACGTATTTACATAAAAAATATAATTTGTAAATGTCACTTAAAATTATGTAAAGTTATTTATGATGCCTCCATATTTACTTTTTGTATAGAATTTTATAAATATAGTTTTTGTATAGCTCTAATGTTTTTGGAAATATGGAGTTTATTATATGAACAAACTAGCAGGTTACCCATGCTTCGCAACGGAAAGCGAAAGTGATCAAACATTTAGTTTTAATTTCCACACCACCTAGGAGGTATCAAACAGGCGCGTTATATTTTTTGCAATTTTTTAGCTGTAACTTTGGAACAGTTTGGACCTTTGCAAAATCCTTTCTTATTGCATCTATTCAATATGTCAGGAGTCTTGTGTCCAAATTTCAGCTTTCTAGGTATAACGGTTTGGGGTGTAGAGCGATGAATGAGTCAGTAAGTGAGTGTCTTTGTGTTTTATATATTAAGATAAGGTTTCAGTATTGATAGTATATGATTATGTAGGTTAGTTATATACAGCCTTTATATTTATGTTTTTTTTCCAAAAAATGGTGTTAAAATTTCCCTAAATATCGTAATGATTGTCTTTCTATAAATGTTATGATCTGAGAAAGAAAAACACACATACACTTGTCACTTATGACTGTAAGAATGTCTTCTGAGCTTGTCTTCAACTTTTAGGTCTGTGGTATATAACTGAGCTGTTGCTTGCTAGTTGCTTTGACAATGAAAAATGGGAAATTAAACTACTTTTACGTATGTAATTCTGGACAAACAAATCCGTATATATATATATTTATATATACATGTATATATGCTTTATATATATGAGCATAAAGACAGATACACACGTTTATAAAATTAAAAACGTTTTCACATTTCATTTACTCGAACAAATCACTTCACAATCCCCATCCTTATTTATATTCTTATCCCTATTTATAAAGCTGTCAATTTTAAAGCAATATCAGGATGAAGAGAACAGATGCTGGACGGGATCGTAACTCAATGAAACAGTTGAGTTTGAGTTTGAGTTTGAGTGCGGACTCGCATTATATTATTATGATTTATGTATTAGTGAAGCGGTCGGGTTCATCTTAATTATATATTACGACTAGCTCCGCTCGCGACTGCGTTTGGAATATGTATTTATTTTATAAAGTTTTTATAATATTAGCTATCAGTGAAAGTAGTATTAAATTCGGTCCAGACATTTCAGATTAGTAGTAACAAATAGACAATTTTTTTTTAAATTACCTTATGTACTTTTATATGCATTTAGTGAAAAGCTGTTAATTTGGATACAAATGGACACTTCAATTTTATTTATATGTATATATAGTGTTGTTCTATCTATATATCGATACTATTTATGATATTTTATCGTTTTTAAAGTGGGTTAATCGATTTAGTTATATTGAAGTCAGCATTATTCTTTATTAACATATTTTTGTCACAATCTAATCGATTTTTATTTACACATCGATATAAATATCGATATTACTTATGATAGTGATTCTTTTTCGATCGATTCTTATAAAGGTTAATCGATTTATTTATGTAAGGGTCCGTATTTTTCTTTATTGAGTTATTTTTTGTGATCATTAAAAGGTGATGAAAGTTGATATAAATCAGGTAATGCCTGATTGACACTAATGATATCATCATTAAAATACTGATAATATTATATATATATAAAAAAAAGCTAAATGTCCGTCCTTAATAATCGGATTTTGTCAATAAACTTACACGTATGAAAGTATCAAATAAAAAACACAACATTACTAAAGATTCAATACGAATAAATTGATGTCAAAATTTCTAAATTTTTGATGTCAATGATTTCTTTTATACATTTATTTATATAAATATATGTATATAAGTAAAATGACAATAATAATCCTGTCCGTCCGTACAGCGATTCGCTACACAACAATCACGTGGAAATTCTGTATACTGACAATATTATACAATAGAAAACAAACTTTCCATGTACATAATAATGTTCAATTTACATTAAATTTTATATATTATATATAATATTAAATTGTATTCTATTTATATTAACATAAAGTTGATTTTAGATTGCATCATCGATAGTAATCTCAGAGCTGTTAGCCGTTAATGATTACGGCAAAGAAGTCATTATTCATTTTTTTTTTCATAGTGTTTTGTCGAAGCGACATTTTCACTATCGCAATATATCAAAGTAATAAAAGGCAGGTTATTACTGAGCGGCGGTGACGGTGACGGTGACGGCGGCGGTAACTCGCTGATGATTTTCAATTTGATATCTTCATCTTGTTTTTTATTATTATAATTAAAGTAATTTACACTTTATTGAGTTGTAACTATAGTTATATATATATATATATAATGTAATTTAAGTGTATGTTTGTTTTAATTAATGGCGTATATATATATATATCTCTGAAACGATTTTAAGATAACGTTAATTCGATCCATATGAAAATATATATGGTACTTACATTTCTTTTGTCTGTATTTCTGTTCTGTTTAATCTCTGTAACTGCTGGAGAGATTAAAACAGGAATTTTCCTAACAGATAGATGTAATAACTTAGGCTTTTTATTATATAAAATATTCCGAGCAAGTCGTGGTCACAAATACACAAATATATATATATGAAATTAGTTTTAATTGTGATTGAACTTTCCCCCAAATGTACAACACAATAGTAAAAATAATCTAATCTAAATACAAAGCTTACAACAATAACAATACAAATTTCCTTACTCCAATATTTTAGAATACATAAAAACTAAAAACCTTTTAACTCACAATACATTGTGTTTGGACCGCAACATATAATAGTTTCCGCCTGTATGTTTGAGTTACAGCCTTACGGTCTACAACATTATATATGTAGCTATATAAAATATTATCAAGGGAATATAGTCTTTATGTGTATGGAGTTACGGGTTTGTATTAATTATTTCAGTGTGTAAGTTTGTGTAGCAGAAATATCGAGTGATGGCTCAATCAATGGTTCGGTTAAAGGTGTCGTCAGAGAAAACAATTTCTTTTACAATGTATAAGGCATTCCATTTGAGGCTTTAACGTTTTATTGTCTGTACGGGTAGCAAAAAAAATATTGGTAATATAATATATGTTGTGAATATATATATATATATATTTGTTGCAAAATCAACCATCTTTTGGATGACGTTCCGATTTTTAGGATTGATGTAATTTTTTGTTCTACATTTACGTAAACAATGGTTTTTAATTAAAATTTAATTGTATTTTATATTGTAGATTTTTAATTAATGCAATTAACTTATAACAAAATGCTTTTCATATAAGACGCAAAACAAAATTTGAAAATGGATTTTGGAACCGTTCCTTCCGTCCAGAGAATTTTAGAAAAACCAGATTATGCTTGTTTTTAGACCCTGTTTCTTATGTCAACTGTTATTGTATCAGAATACCCAAGGGGTCTTTATGAAAGTAGTTTATTAATAATAATAGTAATTAAATCAAATACAAGATGGTAGGCAAATATATAAACATAATCACAGAAGAGCGAAAAAAGTTTTCATATATACTGTTCAATAAAATACCGTTAAGCTAAAAAAAAAATTGCACAGATAATATACGATTAACATAAAATATTACATAAATATGTTTATTGTTTACGTTCAAAAACGATCGAGAAATAAAAAAGGTACAGGCTCACTAAAACATCTTTTATCCGTGTCTATTGTAAAGGTGTATTAACAAATTTCTTAACACTTATAACGCGGCTCCGAATGAAGTGAAGGTTCGTGATCATATGATTACAGTTAATAGTAATAGCAGTGAAGACATCTCACTCGGGTTCAGGTGGGTGCGACTGTTGTGGGCACTTAGCTTTGGGTCGATATTTTTATTCACGATTGATCCCTCAGTAATGTTGGATTCAAAGTCTATGTTACTCGCTGATAATGTTTCTATAAACAAAAGTTTTTAACAATTCCAGGAGTTATTTATTTTATTTATATAACATTTATGTGCAAACAGAATATATAAAAACAGAGTTATTTAAAAGATTCGTATAAAGTTATTGAGTTATTCGTTACAAACATATAACAAACAAATTAGTATATAACACTAGTATAGTGAAATTATATCGAAATAAAATAAATTTTGTTTATTAATAAATAATTCATTCTAGAATAAAATATTATTGAATTTAATAATTAATTCGATGTTTTTATACAAATTAGTTTTTTTTAGTCTAAATCATAAAAAATAATAGAAAGGGATATGGTCCAGATGTGTATCGTTTACCCTGACATTCTTATCCCAGCGGGGTGCGCCTGCGCAGCGGGACGCCTCGTTATTAGCACCTCTCGGCTCAAAGCGCGCCGCTCCCCCCCCCCCCTCCCCCACCGCAATCTGTCAGTCTGTCAAGTTGAATTAGGTAAGTGAAATAATTTTAATTAAGATCAAAGAATCGCCTGTAGCTTACAACTCGCTTTGCCAATTTTCGGTAAATTAGTTTAAATACAATTAACTTTTAAGTTTCTTTTATAGGTTTTTTAAATAATTGAACACCAATCAGATCTATCTATCTATCTATCTATTTATCTATCTATTTTATTTTGAACCATTGATCTCATAGACCAAAACCTTATTATGGTGCAAAATTATTTTCAATAGCACCTTTTTATAGCAACGTATAGCAAGATTGGATTACCCCTAGATATTAATCTAAAACTAAACTAGGATGTACGGTAATGTATCTATGAGGTGGGTTGTGATTGGCCGGTCGCTCCGCCCCCCCCCCCCTCATTGGGCGTGCGCGCGCGCATCCGAAACAATGAACTGACACTTTACAATGTCGGCTAATTACCTAACTAATGAAAGATACTTGATAGGATAGTAATTGCTTTGAGCTTATGAATTTTATATAATCTTTATATATATATATATATATATATATATATATACATATATATATATATGTGTGTGTGTGTGTGTGTGTGTATATATATCTTAATTTCAGTGTGACAGTTTCACACTTAAGTCCTGTGAGTTAGTGTGTTTTTGTTTTGTTACCGAGCCTCCTTTGTCGGCGCTTCGTGTGCCTTAAATGATATGTGATTTTTAACTTGTATTTCGCATTCGACTTTGCTTATTATGTTTATTATTTACTTTTATTCATCCTTGATACTATTAATACATACTTAGTTTGATTTTTGGTGAAATTAGTAAAGAAATAGAATCGTTATTTTATTTTGAATTTAACAATTTTTTTTTTGTGTCATAGCTCAATATTGTACATGGGATTTTGCACATTACGTCCGATCGAAATCCGATCGGAATCTGAGTGAAAACAGCTATAGTATCTTTCGGATTCTGATCGGACGCTGCGCTCGAATATAACTATAACTAATAAAACCGTACACAATTAAGATGTTATCTTTACGTATTGTGAGACGAGCTCCTTTGAGTGTATATTTTATTGATTTTATAACAGGGTTATTGTATTGTATATAAATAAAGTTGATGTGTCCGTCTGTGAATCCATATTGGAGTTTTCACTAACTATATATATATATATATAGCAATTTTAATTCTATATGTGTATTTGTTTCGGGTAAATGAAACGGTTGGACCGATTTTAATGGGAATTTCACTGATAGCTGATGTTATGAGTAACGTAAACTACTTTTAAAAAAAATCATATTCTACGTGAACGAAGTCGTAGTCACAGCTAGTATATAATAAAATAATACTATATTTATAGAAATAAGGAATAATTTGATAATTAAACAGTTTAGTTGTTATATCTTTTTGAAAAAAGGAAAAAAGAAAAAAAATCTTTTCAATTTCGAATCGATGCCAGTAATCGCTAGTATAATAAAAGGGACTTAAAATTATTGTAATTTTAATGACAATTGAAGTTGAATTAAAGATATAAATTGACAATTAACCGTTAATAAACATACAGTTAACAAAGATTGACGTTAAATATCAAGATTTATTGAAACCAATATAATATATACATCCAATCTAATCACAATTATATATATTATATGTTTATTTATACATCTTATTAAGTATTTTTGTAAAAAAAAAGTTAAAATAAAAATGTTTGTTTTTGGTGGTGACGCGTTGATGTCTTTTATTTGAGAGCGATTTTAATTAATTTGGAATGGATTTCTTTGTAAATTAATTATACATATATATTTATTATGTATAAATGTTGTATTTTACTAATATTATTGTGAAAGTTTGTAATATTTGTTTTTGTTATCCTGATAGACACTGAACTGAAATACTGAACGGATTTTGATAAAACTTTACAAGAATATAGTTTATATATTAGAAAAATACATATAGATAACTAAGATAGTAGTGGTAATTTTAGTTCCCAGAGCTATTTTGGCGTGAACTGCCTAAAATCTGGCAGCTATACGAAGAAAAAAGACACAAATCATTTTTCTGACAAATTTCTAAATAAAAGTCTGTGATATATACCTAAAGCACGCGAAGCCGCGTGCATAGCTAGTATAACAAATAAATCACGTGACAAATTGAAAAGTAAAACACCAAATTAATTTGCATTCGTAATCACCAATACAATATATTACAAATAAATTGTAAAACCTGTTTGATCTTAATAAAATATCAATAATATTACAAAATATATACAAAATTACAACATGGCTGTCCGTTTTGATTACTGTCACTAAGGTACAGTCCACAGCAAAACGAATTTGGATTTTAACTAACTCGTACTGTGACTTTGCTTGCTTGGTGCTGTACGTGTTATTTTTGAGTAGAAAAGTAATAATAATGAGCAAAATTTAATTGTAATAATACTTCAAATTCGTTTGTCTTTCCAAGGAATGAGAGATTTTTTTTAAAGGTAGGTATATCGTACATAGGCTGAATTCAGCTATAAAATCGCCAAATTTCATCAAAACCCGTCCAGCAATATATATAGATAGATTAAATACTGATAAGTATGTTTTTAAATAATTTTTCTATGCAATGATTAAATAAATACTATTAAAAGTACTTTAAAAGTGTCTCCATCTATCGAAAAATAACAAAACCTTGGTAAACTAAAAGTAATAATAATATTTTCTTTAAATACCTAGTCCGTATAAATATAACTAAGTTAATTCTGATATATTGAACAAATCCTCACTTACGTCTCCACCTGACCGTACTCGTGTATAAAATCTAAATAATTAGCAATAAATATAACATTCAATTACTAGCCAAAGTTAATTAAGACGTCGGTCGTTTCAAAGGATAATTTAATTATCGTATCTGTCAGAGTTGCGCCCGCGCAGACACTTTACAGCACTCGCAATATATACTATATTAATTTATACACCAATTATTTGTGTTTAATATATGTATATCTTTAAAAGAAATATATAATTGTTATGCACAGAAATGTGGTGTATAATTTGATTATACAAGCTGTTAAACATTGTTGTTAACGGCTTGTATAAAAAGTTTCAAAGGTTGTCATAAATATAGTGTGTTTGCTGACAGGAGGACACGGGATCATAAAGGACAAGTATTCAAGCTATATACAAACATACAAACATACATGCAACATTTGTAAAGGTTAATAGCAACTGTCCGATTACAATGCGAGGCGTCTTGAAGTATTGTGTTATGTTAGTTATAGTTTTAGAGTTTATTTTAAAGTCTGTTATTGTTAGCTTAGTTACTTTGTTTTTATGTTTACGTAAATAACTTAAAGGATATAACAAAGGTTCTGTCTGATAATGAAAGTTTAATGAGAATCGGTTCAGACATTTAAGAGGTTAACTCTATAAATCGACCGACAAAATTTTTTTTTTTTTTTTTTTTTTTTTTTTTTTTTTTTTTTTTTTTTATGGAATAGGAGGGCAAACGAGCTGGCGGGTCACAGATGATTTGTGATCACCGCCGCCCATGAACTCTTGCAACATCCGAGGATTTACAGGAGCGTTGCCGGCCTTGAAGGTGGGAGTAAACGCCTTTTTTGAAGGTACCCATGTCGTACCGATCTGGAAATACCGCCGAAGGGAGTTCGTTCCACATTCGAGTGGTACGAGGAAAAAATGTACTTGAGAACCGCACAGTGGTGGATCGCCACGCATCCAGGTGGTAGGGATGGAATTGGAGGCGATGGCGCGCTGTGCGGTGATGGAATTCGGCGGTAGGCATCAGATCGAATAGCTCTTCGGAACACTCCCCGTGGTAAATGCGGTAGAAGACGCACAGAGATGCAACGTCTCTACGCAATGCCAAAGAGTCCAGCCGTTCACAGAGCACCGGGTCCCCGACAATCCGAACGGCCCTCCGTTGTACGCGGTCAAATGGTAGAAGCTGATATTGGGGTGATCCGGACCAGAGATGAGAACAGTACTCCATGTGTGGCCGGACTTGCGCTTTGTAGAGCGCAAGTCTTTGGCCAGGATTGAAGTACTGCCTTGCTCTATTGATCACGCCCAATTTCATCGAGGCCAACTTGGCCTTGCTCTCCAGATGACCACGAAACCGACAGTCACTCGAAATGTCGAGACCCAGTATTCTGATACTTGGCGAGGCAATAAGGGGAGTGCTCTCGAATAGCGGTGATACGACAAATGGGGTTTTTTTAGTGGTAAACGCGCAAACCTGTGTCTTCTGGGGATTGAACTGAACGTGGTTCAGTTCCCCCCACTCAGAAACTATCCCTAAGGAAGTCTCTATAGAAGACACAAGAGAGCAAATTGTTTAAAATATTTTTTGGTTTCAAAATGTTTAAAAGACTGTTTATTTGTAATTCTAAATTAATTTATTTTATATAAAATGATAGTGTTAACTAATTTGAAAATAACAATGTCTATTTTGTTCTTGTTACATAAAAGAAATTCAATTCAATGTGTAATTAAATGATTCTCAGTAGATAACAAACTATATGTTTTATATTGTTCACTAACTGTGTTGTATTTTTTTATACATTTATTGTGTTAATGTACAAAAAAAAAAATACAAAAGGCTGTGTAATACTACAAAGGATTCTCTACCAGATAACCTTAGAATGTGAAAGAGAGCTCCGCCAGTGTGTTAAAAAAACTAGGGGCGCCAACAAACCCTCAATTTCGACTCGCTGGGCTCGTGAAATCTTGGGTGCCGTTTGCATATTGAGCGAAACGAGCCCAGGGTATTGATTCATCGTTTCCCATTGATTTCAATGGGATATCAATTTTTTGACATATTAAAAAAAAATATTTTTTTTGAGTACATTTTTCAATTTTTTTTTATAAGAATCATCACCTAATGTGTGCCTTTTTGATTGCAAAGTTTCATAATTTTCCGTTTAGTAATTTTCGAGCCAATTCGTGACAAAGAATGTAAGAAGTCTCCAGTAAAACGCTCCGCTCACTTCGTTCGCTTCGCTCAACAAATATATATATATATATATATATATATATATATAATTAAATTAAAAAAAAATAAAAATCAGAAGACTATAGTGACATTAAATATTTTGTCGAAGCTTCTTGATAACTAGTAATATTTGATGTCTAAGAAGAAAAATCCAACTGTAATGGTATATCGAAGTATATATTTTTAAGTTAAATAATTTTTGATTTGACACAATAAATATCTTTATTATAAAAAAAAGATAACGTTACTCAGATTATACACCGCGTTAAAAACATTAAAAAATATTAAATGTTTCATAATGATAACATTGGAGAGTTAAAACACAAAGACAAGCCGACCGCGAACGCGCGAATTAAGATATATTTTATGTTAAATGATTTAACAATTGCAGGTTGTTGTGAGATGTGTCGGTCGTGACTTTCTCGGTAAGGAGTGGTGCCGATAACTGATACCCAATTAACTGTAGCGTTCAACTTTGAAACGATATTATTACTTAACTTTTAATTTATAAATATAATAATTATTAAATTCTGGTTTATAATAAATATGTCTATATCTTATCTTATAATTCCTATTTAGTGCGTTCGCAAAGTTATTAATTAGCTTTAAAACTTATTTTATTTTGCGAAATATTTTTGACTAGCTGTGCTTATAACTTTGTTTGCGTGGAATATGTTTTTTTTTATATAAAACTAGCTTAAGTTATTTATAACATCAGCTATCTGCCAGTGAAAGTCCTGTTAAAATCGGTCCCGCCGTTTCAGAACTTAGCCGGACCAAGCGCACAGAAAAGTGAATAGGTTTACCGTGTATGGTTACATGTGAATTTAGTAATAAGCTATTAATTTGAAATTACAAATAGACACTTCAATTTTGTTTATATGTATAGATATAAAATTATATATTTTTTGAATCAGTATTCGTTGAGAAGAGTCTGCATTAGAGCTATGTCCATAGCTAAAATTATAATATCAAAATAGGAACTTAAAATAAACATACTTCTGACATGTGTTACAGATTTTATTTCATAATAATACACCTCTATTAAATAAATAATAATAATATAGTAAAATAAATTGAACCGATTATATGTATACAACAATAATTTATACAAGCACTTAAACACAATTAATATAATGTATAATAGCGTAAGTGAAACTCAATTATACAAAGTGTTAAACGATTCATATCATAACATTTTCTATTACAAAACTGTTTTATTCTTACGAAATGCACTTACAATCATTTTATAATAATAAGGCTTTAAGGTTGAAACTTTTAATAGTTTGTTAAGAATCATAACGGTAAACCCACTTCCCTATAACAATAACAATATAAAGTAATAACCACTTCGCGATAGGGATGAGAATTTACCTTATTATGAGAAATTTTATCATATTATAACTTGGTAATGTGTATTTAGGTTTTTACATATAAAAAAAATATTATTTTGACTAACATTGAAGGTATAATATAATATAATATTAATAAAAAAATCATTTAAGCACAAAATCCGATACAGAGCGCTGTATAAATGGGGGGGCGGTGCAGAGCGAGGCGTGCGGGAGATGCCCGATAGCACGGAGAGTGTTAAATTTAAAGGCATAGCGGGCTATTCATTATGTGATTAATAATTTTATAGATTTAACTTTAACGGCTATTTATAAAGAACACCGTAAATGGCGTGGTGATTAATTATTTTACTTGGAAGCGTTTTTTTAAATTGTGTTACAGACTTTACCAACGACTTATTTATATGTAGATATTTGAAAATTTATATATTTGGAATCAACGCTGAAAATTCATATGTATATATATAAATAAAATTGAACTGTCTGTTTGTAACAAATTAACACTTATTCACTAAATATAAAAGGATATATAGTACTTACATAAAAAACAATTTAATATTTTTTTTGTTTGTCTATCTGTTTGTTTCGGCTCTCTGTAACAGCAAGGCCGATTTTAACAGGAATTCACCGACGGATAGCTAATGTTATAAGGAGTAACTGAGCCTTTTTTAAAAAACATATTCATAAACGAAGTCACAGTCGCAGCTAGTATATTTAGATACTTACTATATTTTGTATAACAATTTAGAAGGAATTAGAAAATTATTCTACTAATGTTATCACATGTAAGGTACTAACGAAAATATAATATACAAAAGTTATAGAAACGTTACCAGCCTACAGGCGCATATTAGATTCTATGTTTGTGTGCTTGTTCGCGTATAACTCCAAAAACGGATTTTTATGAAATATTGTTATGATTATAGCTTATTATGTAACTTAACAAATAAATTACTTTTAATAAAAGATTTTTTTTCTATATTAATGAAAATATATAAACATTATTTACACTATACTTACATAATATACCATAAATTTTACGTTTTTTGAAAGCTCAATTGGAGAGTCTACAAATTTGGTAATCAGCTTCTTCTCAGTGTGTCTGAACACTCGTAGACTTATTACAAGTTGTAGTCTTTACAGATCTTATTATATAAGTATGTATCAATACTACTCACACTCACATTTGATACAAGTGATTTGTGTTGATACAAAGTGGAAAATATATAAATAAATAAATAAATGTATACCTAATATATATATATATACATATAGTATGTGTTTATTTATATTTTGTAATTAACAGGTAGTAAGTTACCGATTAATTTAACATCATTTTTTCATTATATCGGTATCTCAAAAAGGAATCGCATAAGTGGATACATCCTTCGAAAGGTGGAGAAGGCTTTTTTCAAAGCACAAACAAAAACAGTTTAAAATTAACTGTTAAACAAAAAACATGATAAATATGAAGTTTTTGTTATATTTTACATACATACATATAAAAGTTGAAATGTTTATCTGAATTTTGTCTATCTGTTTGTTCCAGCAAACCCCTAAAACGATTGTACCGATTTTAATAAATTCACCGACGGATCTATAATATTCTATTGCTACTTTCTTTCAATTTTTTAACCAAACGTAGTCGCGGGGCACAGCGAGTTATATTTAAATCACTATTAAGTAATAATTCTTGATAAGTACGTACTAATGTACGTATAAATAATGGCTACAATTGTACTAATAAATCGTACAGCCTCGAGGTACATGTGGAGTAAGGTTTTATCTGTGGTCGTTTCTCAAAAACACACCTCGTTGTATTAAACGTAAAATACGCCCTTATGGTAAAAATATTACGCACATATATATTATGTCTTATTGAGATGTGACATTTTAATGCACTGATTATGTTTAAATGTGTATGTGTTTTGTTACGGTTTTCCTCTTTGTAGAATGTTTACCAAATTCACTTGTGTAGTTGCGAATTGGTAATAAAAGTAGACTACTAGTTGTGAATTGGTAATCAAAAGTAGATGACTAGTTACGAATTGGTAATAAAAAGCAGAGTTTTAGTTACGAATTGGTAATAAAAAGTAGACGACTAGTTACGAATTGGTAATAAAAGTAGACTTCTAGTTACGAATTAGTAATAAAAAGTAGATTTCTAGTTTCGATTTGGTAATAAAAAAGTAGACTTTTAGTTGCGAATTGGTAATAAAGGTAGACTTCTACTTACGAATTAGTAATGAAAAGTAGTTTTCTAATCGCTTCAGTGATTAAAGATTAGCAGAAACGAACATCGTGACACGACATATATATATATACATATATCTTAGTTATACGTAAGTATACCGTTAATATTACATTTAATATATTTTTTCACACTTAAAAACAATGTAGATCGAAACTTCTTTTATGAAATGATTATATATATATATATATATATAATAATTTGAAAATTGACCGCAGTTTAGATAATTAGTAAACACCTCGGCGGAAGGCGTTGGTGTTTTTGACAGACATGGAGCGGAGAGATATCTTAATTTCGGTCTTCCCGCTCCTAACAGATGGTCCACATTAAATATTTTTTTTTTATATATAATTTTCAAGTTCCATAATAATTATATTTCCTTGGGACTCGTTATTAATTGATGTTTTTGTTTATGTTTTTGTTAATATAATTTATTTTGATTCTTGAAATAATTTTTTTAATTAAATTCAAGATTTATATATATATATATATAATTCAGCAGGAAATTAATATAGCAATTCTCGGGATCCGTTTACGCTTAATTTGATTAAAAAATTCAAATCAATTTGCGTATTTAATTAAATGTTAATTAATTAAATATATAACAAATGTCGGGAGGGTATCAAAAAGGGAGCATGAGTGCGCCGGCACCTTGTGTTAAATTGAAATCGCTCTCGGAGCTAATAATAAATTTTCAAATAATAATAATTCATAAATAATGGTACGGTAACAAAAATAAAAATGTTATATTATACACGTCGAAATAATAAAGGATTCGTCGGACGCGATGACCACACTGGGCGGTTTTGTATTTTATCACTAACTACACTAACACTAAACTGCACTAACACTAAACTGTAATAACACTAAACTTATTTTGGTTATATTTGTTTCAAATTAGATCTAAATATAATATATAAATTAATATATACATATAAATAAAATTGAGGTGTCCGTTTGTAATAAATTTTTCACTATGCATATGATATATTAATTACGGTACTTATATAAAAAATATTTTTAAAATTTTTGTCTGTCCGTTTGCTTTAGCTAATTCTTGAAACGGCTGAACCGATTTTGAAATGACTTTTACTGACTGATAGCCGATGTTATAAATAACTAACTTGGCTATTTTTATTAAAAAAATATCGGAACAAACGAAGACGATTAGAAGAAAAAAAGTTAAAATCTTGAAATAAATAAATATATATTTATTTATTATAATAATACTATAAACAAAACCACCCCGTGTGGTTCTTCACATGGTACATAAAATTGTTTTTTCGTCCAACATCTATAATTAGATAAGTTTTTGTTTGGCCCACATTTCCCAATCCACTAATTTTTGGGTGTTTTTTTCCTCTTACCTTTTGTAGTCGTTAATATGATTACACATTGAGCTGATGGCTTCATACCTGTTTTAGGTTATAACTTAATTTGCTTTAGTTATTTGTTTTTTTTTTTTGTATACTTCCTGAGAGTCTGCTCTGCTCCGGTTAGTTTTTTGCGATCGGTCGTTAGGTTGGGATGATTGAATGCGAATAGTGTTGACTCTATTAGTACGATACGTGGTTTTGTATGTGTGTGTGTGTGTGTGTGTGTGTGATTTGTAAATTAATTATTAATCGGTCCCATTCTGTACTTAATAGCACTCAAGCGGTGCTTGACAAGCTAATCGTGGTATGAGTGAGAGGAGACGTGAAAATTGGTATACCCTGAACCAGTGGTCACGCGAACGTTTTTGTGTTATCAACTTTGAGACAAGTTTTTTTTTATATTTTTGATTAAATAATTAATTAATTCTGAAATTTTTTTTATTAAAAAAATAATCGATTCTATCAATATTAACCTTGTGTTTATTTTATTAATTATAATATATATTTTTTTTAATCAATTCAATAAATATGTAATGGTCTTTTTATGTTAAAATATTTAATAATTTTCATATTAATAACTAATATAGGTATATACGTTGTAAATAAATTCGTTTTTGTAATGTCATAATTAAATAGAAATATTTTTGCTTAATGTTATAATGTAAAAAAATTCAGATTGCTTAATAAATTCCTAGATGTTTCCTTAATTGTCAATACAGTTAGATATATATATAAATAGATATAGATAGTTATAGATATGTAAAGTCAAAGGTATATGTTTTTGGAGATGAAATTTCTGTGATTATAATTATTTTCCCGAAAAATCATTTAAGCAAGAAAAAATATATATATATATATACTAATATTTTAATCTGTATTTGTGTGTAACGTAAATAACATTATTTATTATTAAATATTTTTTATTATTAACTATATATATATAACAATTAACCCCTGGCATGTCTAAGACAATAAATACATATACGACTAGCTCTGCTCACGACTTCGGTCGTTCTTTTTTTTTTTAAAGTAACTAACTAAATAACTAAGACTTAGTTACTCATAACATCAGGTATCTAATTGAAAATCTTGTTAAAGTTGATACGTTTGATAGATTAGCTGGAATTAACAGACAGACAGATTTTTATATAAGTACCGCATATAACATGTGTTTAGTGTAAAGCCGTTAATTTGTTACAAACGGACACTTATTTTATTTATATGTATATATAAATATAAATGGATAATTGTATAAATAATAGCGTACCAATAAAACAACACTATTGATTAGATACTCCTTGAATCTAAATCAATTGGTTGAGATTTATTGGACCACGTTCTAAGAACCCACACAAACAAGGCCTTTAGATATAGATACAATTATAGATATAGATATAGTTACACCAAACTTATCATTTAGGTGGAATTACAAAAGAAAAAAGTGAGAAAGGAATTTCATTGAACATAAATATATTTTGTGTGAGCCTAATTACGTGGAGGTCAACATAAACTGGTTAGAAATCTTCGTATAAAATGAAAAATTGATTTCGTCTGATACGGTTTTGATTATACGCTACGGAGTCGTTAGATACAATTACTAGTTATAGATAGATTGTATAGTTTAAAACAATGTAGATTACTTGTCTCATTATTAAAGCTACCAGTAATTGTTTATAGACACAATATAATCTAATAATCTATAAAAAATATTATTTAATTTGTTTGTTTGATAGTTTCTTCTAAATTAATAAAAATAGCTTAAAAACTTTTATACGGTAATAATCCAATTATGTAAACTTTTATATACTGATAAATTTATATTTATTAATTACCTTCTTAATATCTTTGACAGAAAGATGTACGCCATTTTGGATTTCCCCATTTTTGTTATTGAATCTTATTAATTATAAAAAAATGTCACTATTAAGAAATGTTTTCCAAAATTAGTTTTTATATAACAAAATAAAAGTTTATAAAATCCGTTGAATGATACTCATAGAAATATTTTTAACACCCACGCCTTCTTTTACGACGGACAAACATATTTATATATATATATATGTAATTTAATATAAGTTAGTTCTTAAGTAGTGTAATGGTTTATACATATTTTGATTTTTATGATTATTCAAAGCAGGAAGGCGTTTTTTTATATTGTGTAACTACATTTTTGTTATAAAAAATACTACTAAATATTACTAACTATATATACTACTGTTACTACTACTACTACTACTAATACTACTACTAATACTACTGCTACAACTGCTACTACAATAAACTTGTTATAAAATTATGTCCAACTACCTTCATTCAGCTCAGTTCAATGCTCCAAGTGTAAGTTTAGTGTTACTTAGAATTATTATAAATCACTCCTATTACTGGTCATAACAACAAAGGTAGGGTGACAATATTATGCATTCACATACAAGAATAACTTCCTAACAAGGGTATAATGAAAAATTTTAAATATCTAAATCGTAGAAATCATAGTCACCCTACGTTTTGAAATGAGGCAAAATTATGAAAAATTAACCCAGTTAAGGAAAACACGATAAGGATTCCGTGTTGTTAGTTTCAGTGAATTATTTTCTTTTTTTTTTAACGAAACGACTGAATATTTTTCTATAATAAAGAACGCAAAATCGAGTCATTATTAAATTCATATTCAGCTTTTTAATTTCCTGCGAGAGCGCTAATGAAGTAAGTTATGATATTTCAACACGAACGGACGGATTTTTATATATATTATTTTTGTTACATTTCTAAGCGTTTGGTTACTGTTTATACTAGTGTCGGACCCCGGAATCGCATGGGTATTGATGTAAAATTTATATTGCTATGTTCTTCAAAGATAATATCGTATTTTAATGGTGAAATATTTAGATAAATATAAAGATAAATAAGTTATGCTGAATTGATACTTATTTTTGTACACATATAAAAAAAGGTTTTACAAACTAATGAAATTAATATCGATCTGCAATCCGAGATTGAAATTAATCAATGCCTTCCAATTAACACAATCCACGGATTTGTTATTTGAAGTTATTTATTTAAAATTTTAATGAATAAATTACCGAAATAAATATTAATAAGAAATAAATAATTAAAGTTAATAGAAATTCCTGCTATTTTAATGTCAAAAATGATCTAAATCTAATCTATAACACTAAACCATCTCACAATGTAACCAATAAACTAAAACCAACTAATCCAACTCAAAACTATCTAATCTAAGTCATTTAATGTCGTATAGATCTGATAGTGGGTTGATATTCATTTAGCTGTAGTAACCGTGGACTGATGTACAATTATAAATGAATTATCCTAAAAATTGTGGCTCGAATGGTCCCAAATTGATATAATAAAATGTGGCGGGCGTAGACGGTTATAGGGCTGTCGATTCATAGTTTTTTATTTATTTATTTTTAATAATTTTATGGTAATTAATTATGTTTATATATTTTTTTGTTTCTACTACGTAGAAATTGTCATATTTTCAATGTTTGTTTAGATTAATTCCATAGTTAATTTAAGTATTTAAATAATATATTCTTTAATTTGTTGTTATTTGTCATGGTTCTAGTTCGTCAATTATTTACTAAATAATGATGTGTATAACATTGATCACAATAAATAAATCAGGTGAGTTTGTTGTGTGATTCTCAGAGTGTTTGAACACTCGTAGACTTATTAAGTAGTAGTCTTTACAGTACTTATTATATAAGTATGTATCAATAGTACTGACATATTTGATACACAAGTAATTGGTGTATCAAATATAAATACATATGACCATTAAATAAGCTGTATTTTTAAATTAATAAAAGTGCCAACCCTGTTCCGAAGGTGTCGCTTGATAATTAAGTGATTAGGTAAGGCCGCGTGTTCATGTGATTTGTATCACTGTTGGGTCACTTCGATTATCATTATCCTTAAAATTACATATTAAAATATACAACTGGATTTATATTTGTATAATATTACGACTAGGATCAGCTCGGCTCAGCTCAGCTCAGCTCAACTCCCTGAGCCCCATCAGTTTTTTGACCATCATTTCTGAATGGTATGACATATTTTAATTCTGTTTTTTAAAAACATGCCCATTCCCAAGATCTACAATTCTGCTAATTTTCATTCAAATCGGTTCAGTAGTTTTTATGTGACGCTGCTTCAAAATAAGTTTCCCAAACGGTTAAGA
Organism: Melinaea marsaeus rileyi; assembly: GCA_918358865.1. Classification (NCBI taxonomy): domain Eukaryota; kingdom Metazoa; phylum Arthropoda; class Insecta; order Lepidoptera; family Nymphalidae; genus Melinaea; species Melinaea marsaeus. The sequence goes on from OU911089.1 coordinate 2,418,809, forward strand.
GCTTCGCTTACGTTCAGCACAGTAAATGTTACCCTAAGGAAAGATAAAATATTTTACATGTAAAAGAATGCTTTTTATTTAAGTGATATTATTATGTGTGAAAATCTAGAATTATCTAGATATTTAGACAATATTTAACATGTTTTATTCCTAAGTTTTACATGTGAGAAAATTGCTTTGTTTAAGCGAAAATTCTCTATGTGACAGAATATCTGCCTAGATATTTGCAATCTTTAAATCTTTGCATACTTTGCAAGGAGAAAATATTTTACTTAATTGTTAGGAAGGTAATTTTTTAAGAGAAAACTACTTACTTGTGATAAGTATTTATTAAGTTAGAATCCTTCTTTGGTTTGGTCTAGATATTTGTTAAATACTTGAGATGATTAAATATTTTTATTTTTTTCAAAAGAACTTGTCTTTCGCGGACTCTTTAATACGGCAAAGTAATTAATTTTATTTATTATACCTAATATTTAGTAGTAACATTTTTATTATAAAAAAATGAAATACATAAAATAACTTCTATATTAATTATTATATATATATAATATAATATAAATACAAGTCATGGCGCAGTATATAATAAGTATATACACGTAGACATATTTATAATTATTAAAATTATTATATAAATACATATATATTAACTAGCTGTACCCACGACTTTGCGTGGATTATCCCAAATACTTCTTTTACATCAGCTATCCGCCCGCAAAAGTCCTGTTATAATCAGTTCAATCGTTTTTAGATTATTCGGATCTAACAGACAGACAGAAAAAAGGTAAAAATAGATTTGTATGTATCGTATAAAATTTTATATGCATTTAGTTAAAAGCTGTTAATTTGATATTACAAATAAACTTTTTATTTTTATTTATATAAATATACATATACCACATTTATATATATATATATATGTGGTTTATTTGAGAAAATCGCTAACGATGATAGTTAGCGTCGGACGTAACGACGGACATTACTCATAATGTGAAAGTTTACCGCAAAATAACTCTTTGTCGTTTTTATATATGTTAGCAAACCATATGTGTATATCTTAGCACGTAATCTTAATAAAATAACTTTAATCTTCCGTACATTAAGTAAATAACCACTCAAAATAAATCGTTCTTAGACTTATTTTGATTTTTAGATGATTTATTGGATATATATAATGTAATATTTTACAGACAAACACACAGAATAAAAAAGAAAGTAGTTAATTAATATGTTAATGTTAATATTAGGATATCTCTAACATATAACGACAAATGAAACAACTAGTCTTACACGAGTTACCAAACCGCAATTCTCATCTTTCTCTCTCTCTTTCATAATCACCTTTTGAAAAACTCTCGCTTTCACAAACGCTGTTTATTAAAAAAAAATAAGATGTCAAATTCCTCGTCAACCTGTCCGATTTGTCGATGACATGATTGACAGCCAATCACGAAACTTGACAGTGCTGTCAAAATTCTTCCAAGAACTCGCTGTTGTCATAATTTAATTTTTTACCAATAAAATGTCAACGAAAACAACAACCGTCACTCTAAGTGTATATTTTCCTATTTAATTACCAACAATTTCATCCAATCACAACTCTTCATAGTGCTGTCAAAATTATGAAAATTATCAACCGTCATTGAAATTGTACTTTTTCCTAATGGAATACTATATATTTTAACACATCACAAATGTGTAGTGTAATAAAATTGTAGTAGAAAATTTAGCAGACTGTTATCAAAATTGTATTTTTTTCCGTATAAAATAAAAATAATTCTAACCAATCACAACGCTTCATAATGCTGTAATTTTTTTTGACCAACCAGCATTCAAAAACGATATTTTACTAATTGATTATCAACTATTTTAACCAATCACAACTCTTCATACGTCAGTTAAAATTGTTCTAGAAATCGTCTGTTTAACAATTGGATAATTTAACAGTAAACAATAATTTCAGCCAATCACAATCCTTGACAATATTGCAAGTTTAAAAAAACCAACCGTCATTCAAATTGCAATAATTCTAACAAATTTTAGCCAATCAGAACTCTTCATATTTTCTGTAACGTCAGTTGATTTTACGATTACATCACTTTAAACTAAGAAGATTTACTAATGAATAGTGATGGATGATTTAACATAAAGGATAATATCTCAATACGACGCAGTTAATTTGGTTGTTTAGATATTATCGCGTAGTCACACAACATACATACATTATTAATTATGCAAATCATTTAATGAATAATGTATGGTATGATACATCTAAATTCCAACGGTTATTATTGATACATATGTATATTGAAGTAATCGACTCTGAACCTTATATCATATTAATGAGGTTTAAATTTTAATGTAAACTATTATTGAGCGAAGCGACCGAAGTGAGCGGAGCGTTTTACTGGAGACTTTACATTCTTTGTCACGAATTGGCTCGAAAACTACTTGACGCAAAATTATGAAACTTTGCAATCAAAAAGACACACATTAAATGATGGTTTAAAAAAAAATTTTGGAAAATATTCTCAAAAAAATACTTTTTTTTTTATATTATGTCAAAAAACTTATATCCCATTGAAATCAATAGGAAACGATGAGTCAATACACTGGGCTTGCTTCGCTCAATATGCAAACGGCACCCGAGATTTCACGAGCGCAACGAGTCGAAATTGAGGGTTTGTTGGCGCCCCTAGTATAACTGAAAACTATATCTGTTATTCTGTCTGTCTTTATTCTTCAGAGATGTAATTGTATTTATTATATTAATTAATAGAAACAAACAAAATTGCAACATCTAAAAACACGTTAAATTAAAAAAAATATCATGATATAAAATATTTCAAAACTCGTAAATCATGTATTTTCTCACTTAACTAACAATTAATTATCATGAGGTGGGAATAATATTTATCATGTTATAAAATATTTTATAAAAAATAAGTAAATATTTTATATACAAACCCGTTGATGTATTTGATTAATGTTTGATTTCTAAATTAAAAAGGATTTGTCAATTTTTTTTTTTTGGTGTTAATTGGAAATAACATTAATATTATTCATTAAAATATTAAATATTTGGAAAATAATGTTACAAGCAAGCAACACACACATTTTTAATTCGATCCGTTTGTTCGTCACAATTCGTGACGCCATAATGGCCGGGTTGTATGTCAAAGGCGGCCTTTCTCTTCGGTGGTAAACATTTGGCAAATAATTTGAGTATTTAAAATTATTTGCTCCGTGCTCCCATTAGCTATGGTTGGGTGTTGTGAGAGAAAAAAATTATGGATTTTAAGGAATGCCATATTGTTTGAAGGCGCCAAAAATATATATATTAGAAATAGTTTCTGCTTTTTAAGATTGACAAGTGAAACAGTGATCACAATAAAAAAAAATATCCGGCTGAGTTTGTTGTGTGGTTCTTCTTAGAGCAGGACGCGTTTGGAACCCTCATAGCTTTAACATTTAGTTGTACAGTGCTTTTACAGAAGGGCTTATTACGATAAATCTGGTATCGAAATAGGCCCTCCTGACACTTCCATTTTGACGTACACAAGTGATCACTGATAATGATTCAAAGTGGAAAAGATATTAATAAATAAATGATATATGAAATTATTATTATTATTATTACAAATATTTTTTAATTTCACTTAGTAATAGTTTTATTTTGATTTTTGCTTTTGTTACGCCTACCGCAATTACTCACCATCCACATAGGTTAGCTGGTAGAAAATGCCAACAGGAATTTAGTTCGCCTCTATACAATACAGGGTAAATAAATAAAAATAAAACCTTGTCCAAAAAAAAAAAAAAATTTCCAACTTTGTTTTACAAAAAATTTTTTTTTTACGAATGAACTACTATAGTAATAGTTTCGAATATATATTATTATATTTTTTTTTATTTTATTAAACAAGATTTTTTTTACAAAACTTTCTTAAAATGAATATAACAAAAATGTACGCAAGTGTTGTATGAAATTAAAAAAATACTAGAGCGCCAACAGATCCTTAATTTCGACTCGCCGCGCTCGCGAAATCTCGGGTGCCGTTTGCATATTGAGCGAAGCGAGCCCAGTGTAATGACTCATCATTTCCCATTGACTTCAATAGGATATCAGTTTTTTGACATGACATTTTTCAAAAATTTTTGTAAATGTAGTTTTCGAGCCTATTCGTGACAAAGAATGTCAAAAAGTCACCAGTAGAACGCTCCGCTCACTTCGTTCGCTTCGCTCAATTAAGAATAGTAATAAAAAAAAAAACATAAAATGGTTTTAATAATGTTATATTTTGATTCAATAAGTTACATAACATACTTTTGTACATTACAATTACAAATTACAATGTGATAGTCAATTTACAATTCATATATCACACCATACATCTATAGATATAAATTAACTTAATTATTTTGTACCTAATATATTGTTTCTGCTACAAATATACATTAGTTCTACATCTATATCTATAATAAATCCATTACCAAAATGCATACAAACTCCTATAAATATAAATACAATAAAAAAATAATAATTAATTATTTATATATGAATTGCAAAATATTAGGAAATATATTAACAACTAAATGGAAATTATATATTGAGTGCAATGAATTATTTCAAAGTAGTCGTGAATTTATATATACTTTTTTAAAGATTATTGTTCTTTATTGTATTTCATAATATTTTGTGTCTGAATAAGTATCATTTAAAAATATTTAAAATTTGCAAATTTGCTAAATTTGTTTTCAATGTCGTAATCAAGATTAATAAATATATCAATAATTTATTTGTCTGTCTATGTTGATGTCATGTTGGGATATTTTGCTTTTAGTTGTAATATTAATGATGATTTAAAAACAACTGAAATAATTTCATTTTTATACATAATTGTCGGTTCTTATAATATTTATAGTCGTAAATCAAGAGGTTGAAATAACCAAGAATTTCTTATTGCTTTTTCTTCTGACATTAACGGACGGCTTACAAATATTTATATATAATAATAGTTTACAAGATTCTTAAGAACAGTTCTCAGATATTAAAATGCAAGATGTTGTTAGTATATTGTGTATTTTTTGTCTGAAATTGAGGAGTCGTAGAGATAGTTACGTCTCGTTTTGTGACTAAACTGCAAATCATTTGAAATATTCGTTTATAAATAAAAATATGACATTTGCGAGTTAATTCTATACATATAAATCAAATTGACGTGTCCGTTTGTAACAAATTAACAGCTTTTCATTAAATGCACATGAAAGTACAGGTATATGTTACTTACATAAAAACTATTTAAAAAAAATCCCTGTCTGTTTGTCTGTGAAACCGGTTAATCTCTTAAACGGCGGGACCGATTAACAGGACTTTCACTGGCGAATAACTGATGTTATAAGGTGTAACTTAGGCTATTATTATAAAAAAAAAATAAACCCGAACGAAGTCGGGAGCAAAACTAGTCGGTAATATAATTTAAATTTATATGTATTTATACAATCTAATAACTTATATGTAAGGCTGGAGTTAGTAAATGAAACGAACAATAAAATATACAGCACTAATTGGTGCTTTTCTTATACATTCAGTAATTACAATTTTAACGTTCCGAGAATTTGCTATTGTTGCAAAATTTGCAATGTATATATATATATATATATAATTTAATTATATTGCACTCCGGATACAAAGGAGCATAGAAAATGTATTTGTTACGTTTCAAATCGTCTAATTTGTTTTATTTTATGATATTTCAATAATAACTTTTTATAATAAATTAATGATTACTATTTTTATTTGAATTATATTAATTTTGAACGTGTTTTGACAGTTTTTGTTATTACAGTTATTTGATTGGTTGGTAAAGTAATCAAGTTCTAATGTAATGGAAAGCAACGAAACAAAATTAAACAGTCATATTTTTAATGATAGTTTTTGTAACATTTTGTTACTTCCATGTAAAAGTTAATTTCATGACAATTAACTGAAATTACAGAAAAAAAATACATTTTTTTGTATTAAAAACAAAAGTTTATCATATTTTTGTTATATAGAATACGGATTGCATATTTTGTTTCAATAAATAAATAAAGCAACACATATAATATAAATTATCAATAATATTTATTAAATTAAAAATTAAATATAAAAAAAAAATAAAAATAAAATACCAAAAAAATCAACAAATTGTAAAAATGTGTTATTGCCCCAATAAAAAACAAAGATCAAGAGGAAAATAAATATTGTTTATATTTACACTACGGCTATATTCTATATAATACAAATACTAACTAATATTCACAAAGAGATATGTAAACTGGTATCTATTAAGTCTTAACCGAAGCTGATTACAACTAACGATAGCAAAGGAACGTTCACGTAAAGTCGGGAATCGAGTCTGTCAAATTAGATCAGGGAGCCTCTTTAGGCTATTTCAAAAACAGTCATTTTCACGTGTTAAGAAGAGATTCTATACTGAACGGATTGTGCTTTCTTGTTCCACCGTTTTTGGATAAATCCTGTTCGGTATTGGAACTGCCGCTTAGGTCTAAAGATACAGCTCTTCCGGAATCGAAATCGAATTTGTCATAGTTCACGGCAGCAGTGCTGAACTGCTTGAAGAAAGATGATTGTGGTTCAGGTAGGGGACTGAAGTTTCGTGCAGAATGACCATCTGATGTGGAACTATCTGAATGATTGATAGCATCAGTGCCGGATGGAGCTCGAAGTCGTCCTGATAGGGAAAAGTCTTCAGGACCTGAGTCATGACATGAATCGCCTCCAACCACATCTATCATACACTCCTCTCCGTCTATGTCTCCATCAGAATCAGAGTACAGTCCACTGTTCCTGTGCTGTGCTAGATACTCCGCCTTCAAAGCTTCTAGATCCACTGCTATACCCTTAGCGCGCAGTTTCCTCGCCTGTCTCTCTAATGCTTTTGCCAGCTTCTTTCTTCTTCTCGCCCTGTTGGAAATTGTAGGGCCTAATTAGTATAGAACCTTATTGTATTAAGATAAAAGAACTTCCAAAGTAGTTGGAGAAAAAAAACTTTAAATAAGTTGCTATTAATTTATTAAAGAAAGGGAAAATATAGTATATATAGTTTATTTTTGTAAAAGTTAACTGGACTGGACTTGGACTGTTAAATTATGGCCTGTAATCCGCTCACCTCTCTCTAGCACGTAGCTCGTGAGGAGGGATGGGTTCCCCGGAGCAGGACTGCGGGTGTGCGTTGTGAGCTGGTCGACCGGGTCCTTTCTTTGTGTGTTCCTTCTTACGCCACTTCGCACGACGGTTTTGAAACCAAACCTACGAACAAAATAATTAGATTAGCTAAAAAAGGCTGTAGTAGAAAAAATCTTATTACCATCAAGAAAAAAGTCATCTGAATCATCAGATCATAAGTATTCTTCACGGTTAACAGGAATATATAAAAGAAATAGTTCATTTAGTTAGTATTTAGTATGCTTTATGTATAATATAAACGTTAACCATTACCAATTACTTGCGCGGGCGCACATATGCGTCGGCACGCTTATATTACCATAAACGTGATCCCATTGAAATTTAATGTCTCAATTCTTGGATACACGGTCCATGCTACACTCCAGGCTCACTCACTCGGCCTCTTCACTCGCTTCATAAATTTATTCAATAAAAGATGATGTTACTATCTTGTGGGACCAGTTCTTGTATATGGCTTGCAAATTTTGCATACATTAACTTTTATATCTTATATTTTTTAGTAAAGACTTTGTATTATATATATATATATATATATATATATATGAAATTTCCAAAGAATAATTTACATGAAGTAAATGTATATATAACATATATACAAAAACAAATTGATCGCTTTATCAATAATATAACATAAACTATAACGGATTACCTTTTAAAGATAAATTTTATTTGGTTCGTCTGACGGGTTACCTTTTAAAGATAAGTGTTATTTGCTTTGTATGTCCAATAAATAATAATATTAATTTGATTATGACCTTCATATATTTAGGTTTGTTGTTTATGAATTACAAAAAATTGTTCAATGAAAAATTTTATAGCATATTATTATTAAAATAATCAAGTTTCTAACATTATAGTGGGTATGGTGGGCTTGTCGAATTGTTTGTCATGGTTCTAGTTCTAAAATTGTTTACTAAATATTGTTATTTCTGTAACAGTAATCAGAATGAATAAATCAGGTGAGTTTGTTGTGTTCTTCTCAGTGTCTGAACATTTGGACTTATTACAAGTTGTAGTCTTTACAGGACTTTATATAAGTATGTATAATAAAGATATCATTAATAATTTTTTTTATAGTAATCTATAAATAATATAAAACGTAGTATAATAAAGGATTATAATATTTTGTTGCAAACGTACGAGGATGCGGTGTAACGACATGTGTTTGAGGAGTTTTACGACTGACCCACCTCACTCCATTAATAGGGACCACGTCGGGATTAATTCAATAAAATATAATATCATTTAACTGCCTCTAAAATTAAACGAATACTTTAATATTATATCACTAGCTCTGCCTGCGACTTGGTTTGCGGAATATGTTTTTTTAAATAGTAGTAAGTTATACCTTGTAACATCAGTTATATGTGTAAGTAATGTTAAAAATAGTCCAGCCGTTTCAGAGATTAGCCGAAACAAACAGACAGATAAAAATTTTAAAATATTTTATTTATATGTAAGTATATACTTTAATATGCGTTTAGTGAAAAACAAACACTTAAATTTTATATATATATATATATATATATATATATATATTAATTTTATGTATAATAAAAATAATTTACTCATTACAAATATTAAATAATCTTTTGTTAATATTTAATATTTCTGCACGTGCAGGTAATGAGTATTAATGAGGCAGCGCGCAGATTACAAACAATATATGTAGCGAATCAACAATGAGAGAAATAAACACTTATTTACTTATAACTTATACTTATTGGGTAATATAATAAGTATAAGTGGAAATTATTGCTATTAAGTGGGACATTTATATATATATATATATAACTAATTATTGCAAGCTACTTCGTCTGCTGCTTCATAAATGATTTTACATCAATAATTTTTATAACACCGCCATCTGTTGAAGACTTATAGAACTCAGCGAATTAAACACTCTATAAAAAACCTCAAGACTATTAATCGATATAAAAACTATCCTATCTTCTATCTAAATCAACAAAATAACATTGAAATCGGTTCAGTTAAAGATTAGCACAAACCAACATCGCGACATATTATATATATATATATATATATATATATATATCCATACCATTAAGTATTAATTGGTTTCCGGAAAACAGAAAACAAAGATTCCACATACACATACGGAATACAATCTAACTTTTTAATTAAAACCGGACTGCCGGTAATCGAAATACATTGATTAGGGAATAGAGGGGGGCGGTAATGGCCGGTGCCATTTAATGACCCCCACTCCCACCCCCCGACTTTTAGAGATTGAGATAAAATACCTTAATTTTGTAATCTATTTCGAATCATTAGGACTTTATCAATACTGAAGTCAAAGTTCTGTAACCCTCGAATAAAGTTGACTAAATTTACAAGAAACACACAATTGTGTCCGCAATTGGTTATTTTACCCTAACCCTCCTGTAAATAACTTGGATGTGGTTACTTCTTGTGGGGATTTTTCCCGTTTTTCCCGTTTTCGGTACAGAGTTGGGTGATTCCTTCCGTCTCTTTCTCTGTCCTAATGCGGTTTAACTTTATAGTAGGTACTATTTATATATATATAGATATAATTGAAGTGTCTGTTTGTAACAAATTAACAGATTTTCACTAAACGCATATAAAATTAAATAAAAAATCTATTTTTAAAATGTTTATCCGTCTGTCTATCTGTTTGGTCCGGCAAATCTATAAACGGATGGACCAATTTTAGCGGAACTTTCACTAATAGTCGAATTTAAAGTTAGGTTACTTCAATTAAAAAATATATATTCCGAACGAAGTTTCGGGCACAGCTAATATCAAAATATTATCAATAGTTAATAAATGTTTTTTATTATAATCGATATTAATATTTTATAACATAATATAAATGTCCTCTGAACGTTAGTTTTAGCGCCATTATGTCTTATTCATCGGACTAATTACACTAAATCATTGTTAGAATCTCCGGAGCGAAGGAACAAAATTATTTACGGGTTTTGCAAGCAGCCCTGAGTTCCGCGTCTATCTTACCGCTAAGCCTAGGGCGGTAAAGGCGGCTCGTGTTAGATATCCCGAGCGAGATAGCATACACACATAACAACAAGTGCGAAAGGGATGGATATGTTATCCTTAAATTTTATATTCTATCCACATTTTGTCGCCTAAGCGTTCCATTTAGTGTTCCATATTTAAACTTGGCGCTTTCTTTTTTTTTTTCTCAACGGAGCGGAGAATGTATACTTTTTTTCTTTTACTCGAGGGTGGGTGTAGCGGTGAATACTGATGTGCAGGCTGACTTTGGGAATGAAATTGGCATATAAATGTAAATTTTATGCTATGAATTTTAAAATGAAGTCAATACTTCCCCGCTTACCGCCGCCCGAGCCATTTTCGCAAGTTTTATATTTGGAGGGAGATATTATATTTGAATTTGGTGTTTTTGGTGAAAAAATGGTTTTTTAATGGTTCGTGTGATATTTTTGGGGTTGGTTATATAATGTTAGCTTCTTGGTTTATATCAATATATAGAATTATTTTATTGTAGTTACAAAAGAATACAAAATATAATTTTATTAAAACGATTATTTATTATATTTTATTATTATATAACCAAAAATAAAGTATTGTATCAAATAAATCCACTGAATCACAAATCTGATACACCGCCTACCGAACTTGTGAAAGAAAATAAAGAAATCAAAAAAAAAAAGAAAGAAAAGAAAAAATCCACTTTCCAGACGCAAACAAGTCACTTAAACTTTATTGAGCCGTAATCGAATTGTGACATCCCTGAGTCGCGTTTCATTCCGTAGCTTTCAAATATATAGCCGTCCTTATCGGACCCGACAATTTAAATCTATGCTATTCAATCGTGCCGTCTCGCTCGCGTCCCAGGGGTGCCGCCGAGATGGCAATCTTTTGATTTATACCAACTATTAGGAGTGTGTCTGTCTCTCTGTAGATCCTCTTTGATAAACAACAATTTGTTTGATACAATCCTTACGCTCAGTACTGATCGTATTAATATATTTTGTTTCTTGCAATATTATAATATTATGATATTCTAAGACATTTTTCTTAAGCCACAAGAACTATGAATATAATGTCTTTACTTTATAACCTTTACATAATATATATATATACATATAAATAAAATAAAAGTGTCCGTTTGTAACAGATTAAGAGCGTTTAACTAAATGCATAAAAGCGATTTTTTTGTCTGTCTGTCTGTTTGTTCGTTGTTCGTTGAAATTTGCTGGACCAATTTTAACAAGTTTCACTGATATCTGATGTTATAATTAGCTTCGGCTACTTTTATAAAAAAAATTATTCCAAACGAAGTCGCGGCCACAGCTAGTTTATCAATAATTTTTAACAGACAACTGTATTAACTATTTTATATATAAAAAAATAATTTTCTTATTAAAATGTGTTAAAAATATATAAAATTGATATTAACAAAATTTATATTTTAACTTTTAAAACTAATCTTAAACTTAAACAATATATATATATATATATATATATACATATATATATATATATATATATATATATATATATATATATATATATGTATATACACAGGAGGCTTCATACTTCGTGACCAGACCGTATCCTGTTACCAGATTAAGATTTAACCATAATTCACGGTTAAACTGATACTATAAGATAGCTTACATTGTAATGAGATAAACTAACTACTGCTGTAGTTATCTTTATATTCAGTCATATAAGGTTCTATTGAAATTAATGATTATTTCGCATCTTCTACGTTTTAGAAGCCTTCAACTAATTTATTTCATAAGTGCCTATACATATATATAAAATTGAAGTGTCTGTGTGAACAAGTTAATATTTATATGGTATTTATATAAAAAATCTAATTGTTAAATTTCTTTGTCTGTTTGTCTGTTCGTTCGGCTAACCTCTGAAATAGCTGGATCGATTTTGAAAGAATATTCATTAAGTAGCCAATGCTATAAACAGAAACGAGCGAAGTCGTTGGCGCAGCTAGTTTGATATAAAAACTTGAATAAAACCAAAAAAAATCATCACAATTGAATACCATTTAGAAGGTAATGCCAAAGGGTCATTATTTGGTCGGACACAGCGCGTAAGAGTTGCGTGGTTTAGTCCCCAGGGGTCGCTTAGATCAGTCCGTAGAAAATAAGGGAAATAGCTTCCCATTTATATTGAACGGCTCCTGGACCTTTTACCTACCTCTGGATATTATTATATAATATTAATATGTGTCTGTCTATGTGTTGATAGATTTTGGAGCAAATAATTATTTTTACAGAATTCACGAAAATGTTAACAGTAAATTTAGTTTAAAATATATTAAATAAATTTTATTAATAAAAAAACACGCATCGATGATGTAAGAAAACTTGTAGTGTTATATAATTTGACTCTAACATGAAAAGAGAGAGAGAGAAGGGGAAAGAGAGAGAGAGTCTATATAGAATAATAATAGTATCGAGATTGAGGTTAAAAAATAATCTTTATAATATTTTCTAACGTTTCCAATATGAAGTGTGAGAGAGATAGACATAGACATAGAGAGAGAGAGAGAGAGAGAGAGTACTAATATTATATTATCGATGTTATGGTTAAAAAAATTAAAAAAATATCTTTTTAATTATTTTTTTAAGGCAAGAGTGAAAGAGATAGAGTGAGAGAGAAAGAGAGCGATAATATTACTTTGTCGATTAATATCCCTTAAAAAAATGTAATCTTCATAATATTTTCTAACGTTTCCGCCCCTACCCACTTAGTATTCATACACAAATTTTATGGATCATTGAGCGGATCAAATTATTATATTTTCATACATTCCTGTGACAGTTGCAACGGAACCTATAAAATAACAGCATCGAGAATTAAAATTGTGTACTTAATTGAATATATACATATAAATATAATTGAAGCGTCCGTTTGTAACAAATTAACAAATTTACACTATATCAAAGTATATACTTTTTTATTTTTTTAATCTGTCTGATTTTTAAAACGGCTGGATCGATTTTACCAGAACTTTCTCTGATAGCTGATGTTATAAGGTAGACTATTTATAAAAAAACATTCCAGACGAAGCCGTGGTCACAGCTAGTTTATATATAAAGTATATTAAAAAATAATAATAGTTTGTAGTATTTTAACTTTAACAGGCGACAGTCGTTATGTTAAGAAAGTTGCGAACAAACGTGTTATGTGTAAGCTGGGAGCTTTGTGTCTAAAAATAATTACTAATAATCTCTAACGACTGCTTTAGTTATGCGTTTGGTCACAGCTAAAGCCACTTTGGACTTTACCTACGCCACTCTACGTTTAAGTCTGTGAAGTTTGATATTGTAACACACACATGTTATTATAACACAAAATTCCACAAAAATTACCTTTTTAATTTAAAAATTATGCATAATCTGTGATTCTGGTGATCACGATTAGTCAATATTCGAGGATGCACAAGAATTGACGGCGTTGGAAGTAGCAATGTTATAAAAACTTTGTAAGGACCTAAGTGTGACTTACCGCAACTCTGCTCTCCTTTAGATCCAGGCGCATAGCGAGCGCCTCTCTCATAAATACATCTGGATAGTGTGAAGCTAGGAACGCTCGCTCCAGCTCTTCCAGCTGCCAAGAGTTGAAGTTGGTCCGAGAGCGTCTCCGTTTGCCGCTGTCGCCATCATCATCGCCCAAACCACCTGTAAGTAAGCAGCACTTAATAATTCTGATCGTGACGTTAAAATGACATTCGACATTCTAGACGTGACATTAATTTGACTCGAATTTGACGTACGAGCACGATAACAGTTCAATCGTATCTATTATTTAATAAACGTTAGTCAGGACTTATAGGTCAAGTAATGAAAAGGCACTTAAAATATTAAAGGTTTATATCCCTTAAATTATATTAATGACTTTAGAGTTAATTTTAGTGCAAATTTTTACGGAGCTATAAATTTTAAAGGTACCAAACCGACCAGCGTCACTAATGCGAAAACATTTCCAATCATCACGGCGGATGAAATGGAGATATCATAATAAAAGACACCGGCAGCTTTAACATCGTCAATTTAGACAATCCTTTGGCAGTTAAAATAAAGCCTCAACCGGGGGCTCATAAAAAAGAGATAATCTCCAACAAAGCGTCAGAACAAGTTTCTGAAAATAGAATATAATTTCTAATTTTCTCTCGGTGATTTTAATTAAAAATGGTCCCTAGAGGGAGAAGGATGCGCGCGGGGTTGGAGCGGGACGACTATAAATTAACTGGTCTGCCTTTAAATCTAAATAAATTAGAAGTGATTAAGATGAACACGCTTCTGTTGCAGCACTCGTTACCCGGAGCATTAATTTATTAAACCGCTCCAAGTATCATTGGTTTAAAAGAACGTGTTTTAACATGTATGTAAATTGAAAAGCGTTTACCTGAATACGAACTTATTTGATGTTTTTTTTTTTTGACCAAATTTTTTATTGATTAATTTAATTTTACGATAACAATCTCATGTATTTTTAACTCTAACTATACGTTTAATGTTTTTCAATAATGATATCTGAATCAGATATTTTATTGATAATTGAAGGTGTTAGAGAATCACTAATATTCTTGAATTATAATTAAAATCCCGACATTCCTTCACGATATTATTTGCTTGCTAAATCAATGAGTTACGTGGCAGCCTTAAGAGAAAAGCTAAATGATATAGGTGTGAGAGAGACAGCGATAGTCGGCTAATGAGTAGAGTGAAAGAGATAACTTCGTTTATTGTATTAAAACAAACGACCGCCTTGGGCCCTGAGAGAACAGTTTTGGCGCGCTTTAATTTAGTCTCTCTCAATGTTTAATGTCACCAGGGAGGGGGGGGAGGGGGGGGACTCACTAAGTATCTATTTGAGGGTTGTATAACGCGGTTAATAAATTCGTACAGTTAATAATTCTACTTTGTTTGCTGTTTCGGTATAAATAATGACATAGATAGGAACTGCTTTGAGTATTGTATTTGGGGACGGTTCGCTCGTAAATCTGAACCCTAGCTGATGGCAGATTGAATAAATTAAAAATCAGATATCAGAAAGAAATGGGTGTGGTAAAAAGATTTTAACCTAAACCTAATTTTTTTTTAACTAAATTGGTATTATTTTCTATTAATGCAATAGGATTTATAAATTAAAGTTGTATGAAACTCTTTTGATCCTACACAATAAATGTACAAACATACAAATTATATATATACTATGTTAGATGTATGCTAGTGTGATATTAATTAAATAAATGAAACAGTATGTTATAATTAACTGGAATTCCATTAACACAAATGATGAACGGAAATGGACCCAATATTGATCCTTGCTGAACTCTTTTCTTAATAAAAAAAAATCTAATACATTTTATGTTAAATGATAAATTTATAAAAAAAATATAACTGATTTTAAGATATATTAATTAAATATACATTTTAAAGCCTTTTGGGATTCTGTTTAGAATAACGTTATTATAGTCTGATGTTTCAAAAGCGAAAAAAAAGCTGTAGAATGAACTTTTAAGAATAGAATAGAAGTATTGAAATAAATCACTATAATGAAAGTAATATCCAATATTGCGATACAAGATAAAAGAAATATACAATCCGACAATGCAGATATTATCTAAGGAATAAACAATAAATTATACAATACAAATCCCCCATGTAATAGAAATATAAATGCAACTTATATTTTCGGTGTTATTGAATCGTCGATGCCGAGGACGATATGGACGAAATTAAAATAAGATTGTTATTGCATTGCCATTGCTTCGCGGGACAATGGAATGGCGAAGACATTATTAAAAACAATGAGATTTTAATAAAAATGTAGCGTTTGTAGAGAATTTAATGTAGATATTTAGTTCCACAGTGAACTTTTAAACTTGATCGATCGACAATATTTAATTGTCTCTCTCTCTCTCTCTCTCTGTGTGTGTGTGTGTGTGTGTGTGAGTGTGTGTGTGTGTGTGTGTATATGTGTGTGTGATATGTCTATTACTGCTTTTCTTGTTTATGATATAAAAACAAACAAATTTAAAAACAATAGTAGAAGAATACGGCGTGAGCATATTTAATTGTCTCTCTGTGTGCGTGTGTGTGTGTGTTTATGTGTGTGTGTGTGTGTGTATGATATGTTTTTTAGTAAACCACTTCAGTTATTGAATCGTAGATATCAAAAGCCAAACAAAAAACCAAAGTGTGCTAACAGCTACATTATGTTAAAGATATCGGTGGATCGAGGTATTGCTTTATAATTTCATTTCCAAGAATCAATTACTCTGTATGATCATGCTGTGCTGTTTTTATAATCATATACTCTTGATATATTTACGTAGGGACAGCAAAAAAATGTTTTTTTATATTGTAAGTTTGAATTTTATCATAATCAATACATCTTCAGTTAAAATCTGTTCATTCTAATACGAATATGATAATTGTATTTATTTCTATTACATTATAAAGTTTAATTGCAATTATTTTGTTGCTGACAGTACATAATAAATGAAGAGTAAGTGAAGAATCATTGAAAATGTTCATGTTAACGTTAACACTGACTGAAGGTAGTTTTTCAGAATCATATTAAATCTCATCCAGTCTGCCCAAGTGTTGTAATTGGGTCTTGTGGGTTATTGTAATTGGGTAATTGGTTAAATTACCCTCGTTACAGACATACCTTCATAAAGACATTATAGGAATATATTTAAAATGATTACATGATGGCGTTCTTGCTTAGTATTTACTTAAAATTTTATATCTTTCGTTAAACGATCTTGTGGTTTTTGTAAGGTTTAAATTAATTTGATTTTGTCGTTTTTGACTTTGGTTTTGATTTTGGCACTTTTTTATGTATGTATGAAAGTTTTTAATGAATAGGAAATTTGGCTTTTTTAATAAAAAACAAAAAAAAATTAGTTTGTCAAAAAATATTCTAGACAAGTTAGCATTGATTTGAAATTTTTAAAACAATATTGAAATGAAATATCTATAGTTTCTGTAGTAGTAGCAGTATCAACAGTAGTAGAAGTAGCAGCTGTAGCATCAGTAGTAGTAGTAGTAATAGTAGTAGATAGTTATGAAATATCTATATTAAGTTATCTGTGACTTCCAAAAAATGTAACCATAAATTGATTTAACTATATGCATTTTGTATAAAAAATGTAACGCCCAAGGCAATAATTCGGGCAGCTATCATTTCGTATCGATCCCGAGAAATTAATTATCAAAATCGCCGCCATAATAAAGTAATCATTTTTAAATCTAAATACGCGTAAAGACACTGACACGGTCGGACAAACCAGTTTTTATATATATAGTTAAGAAAATATATATATATTAAATTCAAGGATAATTATATTTATTAAATACGAAATCCAATTATGTTTTTTATTATATTAAAGAATCAAAAATTTATTATATTTATGTAAAAAAAATATACAAAAATATATTATGAGATTAGGTATTTTTTTCGCTTTTACTGCGTAAAATATATATTTTTAAATAAATACAATAGTGTATTTTTAATATAAATAAAATATTATAATTAATAAATTAATAAATTTTTTTTTTCGTTGATAAATTTTATACAATTATTTTAATGTTTTTTTTTTGGTTTCCTTAATTACTTATGTTACAAAATTGCGTGATTAATTTGCAGTTAAAGCCTTGGTGTTTTATCTTTTTTAAGCTATTAAAAGTAAAGATAAAAGATATATATTAATAGTAATAACCGAAGTGTGTATATTTAGTAAATAATTCGCCCATCAACGCCCGCGGGTCGGCGAGTGCGAGTAGATTGAAAAATGATAAATTGCTCTATACATTATGTGAGGCTTTTTAACATCAATATCGTATTAAAATGGGGGTGTAATAAAATTTTAATATTTCAACGAAATATCGATAGCGGTTACAGGTTTCATACTCAATTAATACAAGAGTTATTGAGATTTACAGAGTAGTCTGCGACTGCGCGTCGATAAAAAAACAGCCTAAGTAACCTAGTGTAAGTTCTGTTAATCGATCCATCCGTCAGATTAGCCGGAACAAACAGACGAACAGATGTTCAAAAAATGTATTCAATTTATGTAAGTAGCGGATAGACTTATATTTTATTTAAAAGCTGTAAATTGCTGTATTCAGTAATAATCCGTTAATTTTGAATAACAAACCGACACTTCAATTTTATTTGTATATATAATTTTAAGTGATGTTATGTAATTTTAAATGTCAATATATTTGTAATATATAATATTATATAATATGTTAAAATATTTCACAAGTAATATAATCCTCAAAACCTATTCTATTTATTATATTATATTGTCCAAAACTAACATTTTAGTGTAGAAATGACAGACACTAATTTATCTTATAATTCTCGTCTCCTCGTGTTAAGAGACTGGATGATAACTATAAGTTCCACTTGCAGTGTGTATTGTACGAGTAGGTATTGTTAACTCGTGTATTGTTAACTCCCGGGGGTGTCGTAACTCACTCGTACGCAATCTGTTTACTTGCGGTTACGTTTGAGTTTGATTCATCTTTTCCGAGTTAGTTTGAAATTTGATCAAACTTATGAAACTTTTGAGATAGTGTTACATTTCGAGGAGAATATATTAAAATGTATAATTTAAAATTGTTGTAGTTTATGGTTTATCAGTTACTATTGAGATTAGGTTTTACTGAACTAAATCAAAAGTTAATTTGTACTAATTATCAATCCCCCCCCCCCAAACAGATGACGTCACTCCAAGCTATTAATATGAACATCTGAATGAAGTGGCAGCGACCAATAAACTAAGTTCTGTGATCTATCGTCAATAGTCCCTCGGGACTCGTCCATCATGATGTACTTGAGGTGGTTTTGTGTACATATTTATATTTGTTTGTGTGTGTGTGTGTGTGTGTGTGTGTTATAATATTTCATATTTTCTGTCCGCTAGAAGAAACTTGCTAGATATGCCCTTGTGTGATACACATAATGTCTGGAAACTTTTCTTCCTAGAGATATCCAGTTTGTAATTTATGATAGGTATATATTTTATATATTTTCCTGTCAAAGTTCATAATTCAACGGGAATGTAGTTTGATATATAATAAATTAAAAAAAATATATAATTTTTTCATTGTCCTAAAATAATAAATAGGTATTTTTAATTAAGTTTATCATTACAAGAGATGTGTTGAAATATTTTATAATCAAAGTATTATATTTAATATATGCGTGATACTAATTTATGCAATTTATAATGAACGTGAGGACGGGCATTGTTAATTTTTATATAATTATTGCCTTGTTATTATGATGCAAATATATATTTAAAAAAAAATCCATCCGTTTTAATATAATTTACACCACAATCAGAACATATGATAGTTATTCTGAAGTTTCCTAAGAGATATGTATTTTAATTAACCCCCAGACATCCATACGGTTACATCAGGCCCTGTCGGCTCTACAATACAAACTTTATCAACTCAATACAGATTTATTACACTTATCACTGCCCTTTGAGACATTAAATTAAGTTAAAATATATTAAACCGATATCGGCGTGATTATGTTATGAAATATTGATAAATTTTAACTTAAAAATGCGATCAACGAACTGTCCTTGAACAAATACCTCGTTAGAATAAAAAGCCATAAAGAAAAGTGACCGACCCGTGCTCTTTAGACCCAGACGTACTTAAACATACGCATCGGGCGTGACGTACGGGTTAATTTTATGCTACATTAATACGGGGGGGTTGTAGCCACTTTTTAATAGGGTTAGTTATGGTGCGAGGTCTCGGATACCCTTCGTCGTTCTCAGGGTTGGCATTAGGTTGGATCAAATGGGATTATTAAGTGTGTTTGCGTTAGATTCGTTGTGTTGACAAATTAGTTACGAGACACATATTCTAGGCATTTTTTTTTATTTTCAGAAAAATTACAGGTATTTTGAAATTTCTTATAATTGACTTTAAGTTAACTGTAATATTTGTAATATTGTGTTATATGTAATAATAATTGTAATTGTTTTTTTTAACGTAATCCAATTATTTTTTTAATCGGTCACACTTAAAAATTAGGGGTGAATTTTTTTATAAAAACAAACAAATAATAATAGTTTGTTTTTTTTCCAATTAGTTATTTGTGTACGCGTGTAATTATATGTTGATGTAAATAAATGTATTCTGGGGTGACATTTTTTTTGTATAATCAGATCTCACGAAAAAAATAATTATAATAATAAATTAACATCAAAATCAGAGCGTATCGTAACGCGTTGTTTTCTCTGTGAAATTAAGATCAAAAGATTTTTTTTTGTTTTTTTTTGTCACAATATTTTTTGTAATTGCTTTTAGTAAAAAAAATATAATACATATTACTTATTGTATTTCACATAAAATGTTTTTTAACCTTTTTCTTCTTTAATTTGGACATAAAAAACCAAAGGAACACTTCATAAAATTACATTTTACCAACCACTATTGGCATGACCATCTGTTCCAATCGTCTACCTATAACTTGAAGACACCCCAGAGCCCGATCGGTGGTATAAACTAAACTATGGGACATATTGGCGTTAAATCCAACAGTCTCCCGTGTCCAATCACTGAAAGGGTGAAGGTATTTGTGTAAATAGGAAAAAGCGTATCGAATGATACAAACGCGTGTTTCGGGGCACGCGACGCAAAAGTTAATATCTACAAAATACATGTTTGGGATTTCATGATGATATTGTTTTAATATGGAACTTTGTTGTTTTATTGGTATAATAATCCAGAATAAAGAATCTTTTATTTGTTCTTTTTAGGTTCTACAGATAAGAAATGTATTTGGAGATATTATAATGAAGTGAAAAATATTTCATTACAATGATATAATGTAACATTTGTAATTATATTTTTGAAGTGGAATTCTTATATCGACATTTTCTTTTGCTTGCCGGTTCTAGTCCATACTACTTATTTTTTAGAATGAATTAGAGGCAGAAAATTCTAAAAATAGTGTCCACTTCTTCCTCAAATACCGCCATTTTTTTTCTAATACATGTAATGTAGCTTTTCTATTAAAAAAACTTAACAACGGTGATCATTGCTAGCATTTAATAACAATATTACTACTAACATATTCACATCATATACACAACAAAAATATATATATATATATATAAGTGTGTTTACACATAATAAGAATATCAAAATAACGCATGTTAACTCCCTAATTCGCAACAGCTGTGCAAAAAAGTTGATTCTGGTTTCGTTTTAGATGCGGAGGTAGTCCCGGGATGGGTGTAAGTGAAATGGCCCTTGAAATTGGTCCGGGTTCACTCACACCTTGCGTCTTGACTAATAGGCCTTATTACCTTTTTACCGTCCGTCCGTCTGTCCGTCTGTCCCTTTGTCGCGTAATGAAGTTGTTACAAAAAATTAATGATCTCACCCAATGTATGTCGAAAGATACATCCTTGAGTCGATTGGGTGTTAATGATCAGGAAAAATTTATATTAAAAACAATTGCATATATCTCATTATAGTTTTTTAAGTGACTGACCACTTAATTTAAATGTACGTGTGTGTGTGTGTGTGTGTGTGTGTGTGTGTGTATGTGTGTGTAATAAACGAATTATAAATTGACCGTGATTGTATTGATTGAGTGTATATATGTTTTTTATTTATTTATTTATTTTCACTTTGATTTAATACCAGTGATCACTTGTGTATGTTTGTATGAAGGTAAGTATGTATGTATGCATGTATGTATGTATGAACAAATTATACAAGTTAGAACGATTGCTCAATAGGTGTTAAAAAAACCGTTTAAAACCAAACAAGTATACACAAAAATTGTATATTTATAAATATATTTTTAAAAAGCTAGGGAGGGAGGGTGTAATAATTTATGGGTTGCACAACCCCTATCCTATAAGGCACCCCTTATTGATGTGCATTTGACTAGTTGTGATTTCTGTTTATTAGACCATTTAGGTTGTAACAATGACTTTGTTTTCTTCGGTGGGGGAATGTTTTGATGAGCCGACACTCCTCCAACTTGTCTATATCAATTTTTATTGTAATTTATTTATATTATTTTGATTATTGATGTATTTTTTATATTATAATTGTTATTTTGTTCTGATGGTCAGTGGTTCTCAAATTTTTTTTAGTTGTATTTTTAGTAATATTTAAGATTTGATGTATTTTTAATATTATAATTGTTATTTTGTTCTGATTTCCAGTGATTCTCAAATATTTTTTTTTAGTTGTATTTTTAGTAATATTTAAGATTGGTCAGTGGTTCTGAAATATTTTTTTTATTGCTTAGTAATAGTTAAATTATGTTAGATTAAAATAATGTTTTTGGAATATTTATTGAAAAAAACAAAATGCTTTTTGAGAACAATTAAAAAGTTCACAAGTTTGCAAGCGTCCATTAAACGAATCAAAGTTTTTTCAGAGTTCAAGTGAACGTCGGAATTAATTCACTTGATCTAAATGTTGGTTTGTTTGCAAAAAAATATAATTGGAGTTTAATTGATACTGCGAAAGTTGAAAATTATATTTCAGTTTTTTTTTATTTTTAATATTTTTAAACTTTTGTAATGTTATACCTTTCTAAACTGTAGATACAAGCTGATACAATTGCTTGATTGATTGCTTGATTCATAGACATAACCTGAGTAAATTAAAATTCAAGTGTAGGGAATACAAGAATAGATCTAGTTCCATGATGCTAGACAAATT
This sequence comes from Melinaea marsaeus rileyi, assembly GCA_918358865.1. Taxonomy (NCBI): domain Eukaryota; kingdom Metazoa; phylum Arthropoda; class Insecta; order Lepidoptera; family Nymphalidae; genus Melinaea; species Melinaea marsaeus. Next base: position 2,441,795 of record OU911089.1, read on the forward strand.
TTATGTTCTTTTTACCCACACATACGAAGGTACGCACACATGTAAAGTAACTTCATATTTTTTATCTTTTCTATATAAACACACACATGGACAAGGGTACGCACACATGCAAAAGGACGTCATATTTTTTGTCTAATAAACACACACACAAAAACATGTTTTTGTCTATCAAAAATTGAATTAAATATAAAAAAATCAATTAAATGTGTCTAACATGCTTTACGGTCATTAACACAACATTAAAAATCTAGGTATTAAAATACAGATAATCAAATGTTACTTAATTTTGGACTTTATATATATGTAATAAAGTTTAAAATACAATAAAACTAAAGCAATATTTACTGAGAAATATATAAAAATAATTATTCAATAAATAATTGTAACACCACAGTGATTTACATTGTTATTACAAAGAAAATAAGATAATTTATAAACACAAGCTGTTGCTGCGACTTCGTCCGCTTTATTAACTATTTTATTATTAACACAATTATACACTTATAGACCTTAACACTAAACCTACCAAGTACCGGTCAAATTGACCGTTCTTAAATTCTTGTAAAACTTCACATTTTTAAACGTTATAATATCGTTATCAAACTACATGACGATTCTTAGAATATGCATATAATATTGTCTTCACTCTTTACTTTTAGTTATTTCCATTATTACCTGCGTTATATAATAAAATAACTTTTAATTACCGGTCAATTTAACCGCGTGCGGTAGGAACAGGTACACAAGAATTGTCGGTAGGTTTAGTGTTAAAAGTGTAATAACAGCACAAACAAATATTCATACAATTTTTTTATTTGTTTTAAATAAATCTTGTTAAACTAAACATCTTTAAAAAAAGGGGGATCAATAATAAATCATAAAAAAATTTACTAATTCAGTCGTTCAAAGATGGTGCCGACAAAGAAATTTAAAATGCCCGAGACCCAGAGACCCAGCGGGTCACAAATAACCAACACAACCTTCACACCTTGCGGCTTATTCAAAAATATCAAAGATATCCATATAATAATATTATACCATAATTTATTGCTTGTTACTGACCTCATCTATTCGGATGTTTTTCTTAAATTCATAGATTATGAGTTGTCACTTGATTAAGTTTTTTGAGCGCAGAGAACGAAGTGAGCGGAGCGTTTTATTGGATACTTTTTAGGTTTTTTGTCACGAATTGCCTCGAAAAATACTTGACGGAAAATTATGAAATTTTGCAATCAAAAAGACACACATTAGGTATTAGTTTAAAAAAATTTGAAAAACATCCTCAAAAAAAAATTTTTTTTTTTGAAACGATGATTATTGACACCAGGCTCGCTTTGCTCAATATGCAAACGGCACCCGAGATTTTGCGAGCACAGCGAGTCGAAATTGAGGGTTTGTTTCCGCCCCTAGTTTATTGATATTATATGTAAAAAATTATAGTTACAACTAGTTTAAGCTTCTATATAATGTTATAATTAAATATATTTATATATATTGTCTGTCTGTGTGTTACTCAAAAATTGCTGTATACATTTGTATGTAGTTTTCACCGATCCATAGATTGGTTTACGAGAAAGGTTTAATCTAATTTAATCTAAGTCTAAAAAACGGGCGTAACAGAAAATATCTGCCTACGAAATGAACTATTAATTAAATATAAAAAGATACCTACTTATAACTCAATTATACAGATAATGTTCGTTTATTTTTATAATTTATTATCCAGACCGTGACGAATCAGTGAGAACTGTTAATAAAGAATAACAATAATTTTATTTAACTAACAGTATAGTTAGAAACAGTATGCTTGTAAGTCTTAAAAAGCAAGCCCCTACGAGATTATATTATTAATATTAAATTAATTGGTAAATTTGATTGTATTAATTATTATTATATGCAAAGGTTTGGTTGTGTGAGTTTATAATTTAATACGTGTGTGTGTGTGTGTGTGTGTGTCATATAACCTTATATGTTTATCTGTATTCTTAGATATTACAAAAAACATATATAAATATATATACTTAATAATATATATTATTGTTTAAAAGTCTATAAAGATGTCAAAATAATTTTTATGAAATCGTAAAAATGGTGGAACAAATTGATTATTATTAAGGAAAAATTACAATTACTAAATACTCTTTAACGGTAAAGAAGCGTTTTTAAATTAAAATAATAAATATAAGGAAAATCATTAAAATAATAAGAAAATTTCAAATAAAATGTTTGATAAGAATATATGTTAACAATAAAGAAATAAATGTAATCTAACAGTTAGTTAACTTTTGCAAAAACACAAAAAAAAATGTCCCGTCGGAGTTAACGTGCTGTTTTTGTTAACTGTTAATTTAAGTTAATATATATAAATGTATCTTAAAGAAACTTTTGAAATTATTTTATCAAATATAATGTATAAAGTATGTCGGTCATTGACCCTAATCTCCAAAAAAATATTGTAATCCGTTTGTATTTTTTTAAATCAAAAATATACCTACCAGTGTTAAGAGGTGATATTTTATATGTTTTTTATGGAATTTTAAATTAAGTTATTTAAATTTTAATATAATTTATTATAATATATATTGTAACATTTCATTTCATTTAAATTTCATTTAAATAACTCGAGCGCCGCCGGTATTTAAACATTGTATGTTTACAAAAAAATATAATTTGTACATAATTATTTTATATATTTATACATCTTCCACTTTGTATCAATACCAATCACAGTATCTAATGTATGTGTGAGTAGTATTGATACATACTTATATAATAAGTCCTGTAAGGACTACAACTTGTGGTAAAATGAACTACAAGAAATAACAAACACGCTATTAAGTAATGAGTAAAAGATATACAAGAAAGAAAATTATTAATGACTAGTAAAATGAAATAAGTTTTAAAATAAAAATACTTAAATACTCGGAATTTGTTTTTTTACATTACTTTGATTAAAAAACATTAAAAAAAATAAGTGCAAAAACAGTGGAGTAACATTATTATAATTAGAATAGTTTATACTTTGTCTGATAAGATTTTTTAAAGGTCTATAAATACCCTTGCTGCTGCCGCCGTCTTCATTGGAGTCCTCGCTCGGAGGCCCGTGCGTGGGGAGCGGGTGCGGAGGCCTAGGGCGCGCCAGGAACGGCGGCGGGACCCCGAAAAAGGGCAGGAAGGGCGGCCAGGCCGGGCGCGGGGCCAGCCCTGCCGCCGCCGCCGCGTACAGCTGCAGCGGAGCCGGCAGCCCGCCCTCCAGCACCATTCCACCTGGTATCTTGATCACACTAACGTCATTCATTCATTATTTTACACTCTGTCATTCGTTAGCACTCACTCACTCGCGCCAGGTACTCGCGACGCTCGGCTCGGTACTGAGATGGCGCGTCGCTCGAGGGCGGAGCGACCCCTACCCCCACCTGTACAAATTAATTCCCCGCCCCCTTCATATTATAGATTTATTTCCCCGACAGTACAACGTATGAGCGCTAAACAATATTAAACCTTATGTCTCCATAATACAGATGGGTATCGAATGGTGGTCGTAAATTAAGGCTTGCCATACGTGGAATTAACGATGTCGTGGTCGCATTGTCGGGTAGAGGTGAATTGGACCTTACATCACATAGAAATAGGGTTGATATTTGTTAAATTGTTGTATTATAGTGGATTTATAAGGCCGTCGTACGTTTATACAGGGCTGGGGATGTCATAATCTTTTTCAGACTCATGGCGCGTCTACAACGAGACATATAGATAATTCAAGAATGTATTATAGATTGCCGCTGACGTTCTCGTTTCGTAAGATCATGTGTTATATGTTATATTATTGTCTTAATTTGGTTACAATAAATCTATTTTAACTGGACATTTTTGTAATTTGTCAAACATTGTAATTTTAAAGGTCTATCGTAGGTATTTTATATAAATATTTGTTGGGTGTTTTTAAATTATTCATTTTGTTATTTTACGCTATATATATTATTGTGAGCTATTTTTTAATTTGTTTAATATATGTTTTATTATAATTATCTAAATTGTTATAGTTATTAAGTTAATTGGTTTTTCTTTTAAAGATATGTTCAGAAAAATGTAGTGTACCTAAAGACATATACTTATAAACTTATATGATACTTAATTGTATTCATTCATTCATTCATTCATTCAATTTCTAATTTGACAGGTAATATCGAGAAGACAATTAGTTTAAAAAGGGGGATAGCGATAGAGCCTCCGGAGTACAATAGAATTGCGTAAAACTAGATCGCGGCAGCTCATTAACGGTCAGAATACAATCAATCATATTAAATTAACACGTTACAAAATATATTTCTGACAGTGATGAATCATAAGCGACCGAAAGGCAATCAATTTCACAAGCGATTCCTTATTCCATTAAACAAAAAAGTAATAACCTAATTGACATAAATAATAATAAAATATGTCAAGACAGCGTAACGACCCGCCCGGACACGACGTGACAGTTCTATCAGAAATCTCACACTGACTGTACTCGACACGCCCCCCGTCTCATTGTACACATGCCGCTTCGGCACCCCATTGGTTGGTTCAGAGTGGAGGGGGTAAGGGGCGGGGCGTTTTCGGAGGGTGTTTGGAAAGCTTAGTGTTGCATGAATTTAATTAGTGTGAGGAGCACCTCGGGCGCATTAGGAGTTGCGATGGGCGAAGCAATAAAAGATATAAAGGAATGAGTATAAATTAAAAGTTAAATAGAGAGTGAGAGGGAGTGGGAGGGGGATAGCGTCCTATCTCGCTCGGATGGTCCGTAATTGTTTGACGACCTTATTAGTATCAGTTAAATGTGGCGCTGTCTTTTTCTCTCTGCGAATTTAATTACTGTTTAATTGGAGGTCGCTTAATGAGATCCATTTTAGATAGGAAGGAGTTCGTTCGTGTTTTGTTTTCTATCTGTTAATATTGTTTCTTTGTTTTTGTAATTTGTTTTGATATTAATATTAATAATTACTTACATAGCAACGTAATGGGGATAATTTGAGATGTTGCTATGAAAGATTAGATTATATATTATGTTATGCTAATTTTAAATATGATGACAATGAATAATATTATATTGCGAAATACTGTATATTGTAAGGAATAAAAACTTGCCAAAAATTTTATACTTACAGGTATGTCTAAAGAGAATACAACCTTGAGTTATATAATATTTGGAATTGATTAAAATACCTTTAGACGATGTTTTGGTAACATACATACATACATACATACATTATAAGAATCTTTATCATTTGAATTCCAATGTTTATCATAAGGCTTTAAAGGAATACAACTAAAAGGCTCTTACTAAACCTTGAAACAAATTTTAGTAGAGTTATTCAGTGATAATTTAACTTAAACGAGAGTTGAACCCACATTATAATCTAAGTGTAATCTCTCTAAGCGATGTAGAGATCCTAAAGGGTGGTAGAGAAACAAAATGAATTATTAATATATTTTTATTCTTAACTAGGTATTCCCTCGGCTTCGTTCGTGTTAAATTTGTTTTTTTTTTTTAATAAATTCTTATAACATCAGTTATCAGTGAAAGTTCTGTTAAAATCGGTTCAGCCGTTTCAGAGATTATCCGGAACAACGAGACAGACTACAGAGAAATTAAAAATTAATTTAAAGTATATATTTTCATATGCATTTAGTGATATTATATATTAAACCTAAAATATTGTGTAAATTCAGTAATCATTCCTAATATTACTTAAGTTACATACAGTATTCAGAACACATCAATCTCCAATTCAGTTTAGATGTCCCTATCCCTTTCTAACACAAAGAGACACACATATCCGTCTCTCTCATCACATTAGACGCAATACACGCTCCCCTCGTTACTTCTCATTACTCGTGTACCAACGTTATAGTCTGCCAAGAGCGCTTTATTTTGTTTTATTGATGCTTCATCATTGTATTTGTATATATATATATATATGTATATGTATATATATTATACCATTCAAGAGTATAGTTGTGTTTGAATTTGATATTATATTAATAATATTGTTAAATTTTATTTAATTTTCTATTGAGTTTCTTTCGTTTTCTCAGAGCATGAGCTGGTAGCTTAATCAGATTAACTACACTGATCTTTTTATTATAATTGATTCAAAAGTATGTAATGTCTGCGAATAAATAATTTGAATGTAAATTTCATCAAAAATATGTAAGGAATATATATATATATATATAACAAACAAATGTACAATATATATATATATATATATATATATGAGAAAGAAATTAGTAAGGTGCATATATTAAAAACATATAATAGTTACAAAAAAAATGTGTTCAAATTCATTTTTTCCTTTAAAAAAACACATTAATATATGTGTTTTAATATGAAAATGTTTGCGCAATTTCAATACGGAAATAGGTCTAGTCACCGACATTTTGATTGATGATCGTGAATACTGATTTTCTTTTACAGATAACGTCTGATAAATAAATAATAGTGCGCTTTGTTAATAAAGTTCATTGAACCGTGTCTATTAGGTTTTATTTATTCATTTATTCGGTTTTTTTTATATTTTATAGTGATTTTTTCTTCCCACTGAATCATTATGACTTGTTAAATCAGTTGATTTGAAATTATTTATATAAAAAGATAGATTAAGTGACATTTGAGTGCTCATAAATTGCAATTAAATTGCAAAAAAGAAATTGCAATTAAATTGCAAAAAAAAAAATATATATATATATATATATATATATATATATATATATATATTAGGAAATTGAAATTAACTTCAGACCACAATTCCGCCATGCTACCAGCTTGTGAATAAAATCGAAACTACACGAACAAATTATGATTTAAATGATAAATTAATAAATTGATTCATGATTCAAATTAACGATTTAACTGGTTCAGTGCTAATGTTTGTTTTTTATTGATAACGAGAGATGGATCGAGGACACGCGCGCCTCGGATTGATTTAAAGTTAAAGTCTATGATTGATGGAAGAGTCACGCCCTACGCAAGGGTTGAATAACTTCACCAAAATGATAATATAATCAGATTTAGGGCTATTTTTATAGTTATGTTGTGTTTTCTTAAGTTAATAAGACTAGCTGTGCCCAAGGCTTCGGCTATCGGCTATAATTTCAGCTATTTTCTTAAAGTTCTGTTAATTGGTCCAGCCGTTTCAGATTTTAGCTGTAACAAACAGACAGGCAGACAATATTTAATTTAAGTTTAATAAAATATACATTTATAATTTCAGCTATCTGCCGGTAAGTAAATGTTCTGTTAATTTGTCCAGCCGTTTCAGATGTTAACCGTAACAGACAGACAATATTTATTTTAACACTAAACCTACCAAGTACCGGTCAAATTGATCGTTCTTAAACTTTTGTAAAACTTACACATTTTTAAACGTTATAATATCGTTATCAAGCTACATGACAATTCTTAGAATATGCATATAATATTGTCTACACTATTTACTTTTAGTTATTTCCATTACTACCTGCGTTATATAATAAAATAACTTTTAATTACCGATCAATTTGACTGCGTGCGGTAGGAACTGATATACAAGAATTGTCGGTAGGTTTAGTGTTAAGTAAGTACCGTACATTATATATGCATTTAGTGAAAAGCTGTTTATTTGGAAACACAAACGGACATAAACATTTACATATATACATTAAATTAAACTTCACAACCTTGTATGTATAATTTGTATGAAAATAAGGGATGATTATTCAAGTTCTTCATACACAGACATTTAAGTGAGACACTTAAGTGTAAAGTCAAAAAGCGGTCGGTTTCATAATCTTGTTAGCACTCAAATTTGCATTAATTAAGGCTGAGGTTCTTCTAAACTCCAGGGTAGGGGGGGGGAGGGGGAGGGCGCGTTAGATAATATTCAAATGGTACACATAACGACGCGCCCCGAGCAGGCCACGCCGCCCGCAAGCAATATACCTAGGACTGTCGCGCACACAAATCTTATAATAATAAATCAAAGTATTTTTAATTAATATTTGTCTTTATATGTTGGATAGTGTTTAGAATATGATATCTTTAGTTATTAATGATTTATCTTATCATATGGAAATGTTGATTTATTAAATTTGAATATAAATGCGTATTAACGATTTTGTCAAAATTTTTATTTCAGTCATTCATAAGATGCTGATGAAAATGGATAAATTTGAATATAAATATATATTTTTTTAATGTAAAAAACTGTCAAAAAGGCTAAATAAATATTTATATTAAATAATAGCTTAACTTGCTTGATAAGTTGAACTCATTCTGAGAAATGTAAGAGATGAAAAGAGTGATTCGTTCAAATGAAATTCAGACGAATTGTAATCACAATTTAATTTGCATTTAACAAATATATTAATCATAACACTTGTGTGTTCGTCTGTACATATCCGAGAGCACCGAGGGTACGCTCGACAATTTCCTCCTCGGGTAATTCACTAGGATTTAATTTAAATTAGTTTTGGCTTGGCTTAATAGCTTCCCCCTAGTGGGAGGGGGGAGTTAGGGGTTGTGGCCTCGCTCCAGGGCAGTATTCTGAAAAAACTAGAATATTTTATTACATATCACACGAGTATATGTATGAATTGTTCAACACTTACGCATTTAGCGCACACACACGCACACACACACACACACACACACACACACACACACACGATCGCATAAGTACGCACACAGATAAATATAAATAAATAAATACTGTTTCGATAATAATAATAAATAAAATTACTCAATCAATTATCGTATTATTTTCAAATTGTTAAAAAATCATAACAAGTTTCGAAGTATTTGTAAATAAAGAAGTACTTGCTAACCTATTATATATATATATATATATATATATATATATATATATATATATAACTGTGTCTGTACGTATATAAGAGATGTTAATTCAGAATACGTCTGCCTCAACTTGTTACGTTAAATAGACGAAACGAGGCTCTCGCCGGTACGTAATTATTTGCGTCACTTTAAACACAGACAATTATGGAACAAACATACAGACATACATACATGTTTATTAATAGACGTTTTACTTTAATTATATATATATTCTTGGTCATTTAGTCATTTATTTTGATTTTATTGAAAGAATTATAATCTAATTTTTTTGATAACATAACCATGAAATCTAGTTTACGGATTTAGTATAGATACGGAGTTCCGGAACTTAGATTTCGTTTGGGAACAGAGTACATTATGTTTGAACTCTATTTTCAAGGCTTATCAATTGAATGGAAAAACGTTTTTGATTTTAACAATACGTATCTCGGTAGGCTCCTCCTACAAAATCATACCAAGACCATTAGAATCAGTATAAGATACAGAATGCCAATTAAATATATACAACACAGTATAGAAAGCCTTCATAAAAATTTTGTATATGATGTTCTATGATTCTATAGATAATTTATAACTAATATACCAAATATTTGAATCTCTCAATGGTTCATGACGAAAAAGCTAATTAAAAAAAAAGGAAAAATTTAAAAATAATTGTCGTTTAACTTATCCCAGGATAAAAAAACGAATACTTAAAAAAAAACAGATTATCTTTATTCAAGTAAACATTTTGAGGTATGCAGGGACCGTAGCGTTTGGCGCTCCGTCGTCTCTAGCTACCCCGCAAGGGATAGGCGTGAAGCTAAGTAAGTAAACATTTACAAACACATTGGAGTCGTCAATTATTAGAATAAAAGGTCAGTGTAGTCAGTCCGTGAGTAAGCTACCACCGGAATGCTCTTTGAAAAGACGACCAGAAACTCAACAGTTGCTACTTTTAAATGAAATTTAACAATATTTGATATGAAAAATCCTGCAAATTAACAACTAATTTCTACATTTCGATCAAATCAACTCTTAAATGTAATAACATTATTAATAATATTATATAACTAAGAAAAGAAAGGTCTAAGACATTGATACACAGACCGACAGGATAATAAAAATATCGCAAAATCTGGTAAAGTTGAAGATGATATATAGCTGATAGCAAGTGTACAGATGCGCTAGTTAAGGATATGGGACGCGAGGGATTAGGGAGCACACCCGACTGGAGACTTATGATACCGACATTATTAAATATTTAATTTAAATTACATTTATTTATATTTTTTTATGTATTTTAATTGATTATAGTGTAATATATACATGGTTAGTAAAGCTGTTATATTGAAAGTTAGTCTTGAAACATTTTATTGAATGAAAATCTTTTCAAACAAATAAATATATTTTAGAGTGTTGACCTTATTGTAAATAAAATTTAATATGAAATACTTTTAAATTTATCTATATTACTGTAATATTAATATTTCTATGATATTTAACCCTAAACTGTTACACTATGACATTTTAACTTACATATTATTATAAGTACACTGATTTTTTTTATAAATTATCTTAAAATACAAAACTTCTCACATGTTTAGGGATAGAGTTACTTCGAAATCTAATCTATACATAAATATAAAGTTGAAGTGTCTCTTTGTGATTCAAAATTAACAGCATTTCACTAAACGCATAAAAAGTATATACGTTACTTACATAAAAAACTTTTTTTTACTATTTGTGTCTGTCTGTTTGTTCCGGCTCATCTCTGAAATAAGGAGTAACTTAGAGTTCTTTTATTTAAAATACATATTCCGCGCGACCGAAGTTACGGGAAAAGTATATCTAATAAGTAATAAGATTTCAACCCAATTGTATCTGTTATAATCAAGATGACAGGTGTTAAACTATAATATTTTAAGTGAAGATAATCTAACACTACCAGTGACACATGTTTCAATTAATGTTATCAGACATCTTTTATTTCTGTATTGTAACACCACAAAAGTTCTGAACACAATACCATGTATTGTAAATGTATCATTGTAAACGATTCAACTCCTGGTTAAATATTTTACGTTTAGTGTCGTTCAAACTTTTGTAATATGATATCATCACTTAGCCTTAACACTAAACCTACCGACAATTCTTGTATACCAGTTCTTACCGCACGCCGTCAAATTGACCGGTAATTAAAAGTTATTTTATTATATAACACAAGTAATAATGGAAATAATTAAAAGTAGAGAGTGTAGAAAATATTATATGCATATTCTAAGAATTGTCATGTAGTTTGATAACGATATTATAACATTTAAAAATGTGTAAGTTTTACAAAAGTTTAAGAACGGTCAATTTGACCGGTACTTGGTAGGTTTAATGTTAATTATAAATTGGAGTTTCTTTACAGGACTTATTTAGATAAGTCCTGAAACTTACATATTCATTCAAATGGAAAAGATATAAATAAAAAAGTAATATTAGAAATAATAAGTAAAAAAGTTTTCAAAAATGTTATAGACAAATTAAATACGCTATGGATATATCCTGAGGGAGGACTTGTTAAGCCTAAAAAAAGTGTATTCTCTAAAATTTTTTATAACTTTGAACGTCTCAATTTTGATATAAAATATGATTATATAATTGTAAAGATGTAATGAATGAATGTTGAATCATTTACAATATTATCTGTCCGCATTCAGCCGCAATCGAGACCGACTTTTGTTGTAATTGTCACATCTGCCAAAATACTTGGCCCACCCCATTGTGGAGAGGGTCGCTCACCGTATGTCAAGGGTTGACTTTCTATAGTGGTTTATTTTTAAATTTAATTTTATATCATATTGATTTACTTTATCAACCCTTTAGCTATCCCTGGATAACAATTAAAATTTTATTATGATAAGAAATTCATTCACCATCTAAAGTTGGTGTACGTCTTTGAACACAAGTTTCTCCATTCTTCTTTCAAATTCAAATCATGTAGACATTTCCACGCACTTTTGAATCCTCAATTATTATAATAAAACCTCAGTGGTCACTTCCCTATTACTTGTCTTGATTAAGTATTATAAAATGGCTGCCAGGTTTGGTCAGGACAGTTAGATTGGTTTCAAGGTACCTTGTAATGTGATCAGAATCCCTATAATCCCTACAATACAGTAACACAATGTAGGAGATTACAAAGTCCTCAAGGTCCTCATCCGATCAGCAACCGCTTCTCCGTCATAACAAGCTTTTCATCAACGAAATAACACAGGAATGCAGGTACTTAGTATTTTGAAATAGAGATCTAGTGATAAAAACAAGAAAAATATTTAAAACGAAACAGAGTCTACAAGCTTTGAGATAGCAGTCTCACTGGATTTGACAATCGGATTAGCGTATTCCACCTATCCCCTGCATATCTTGAAAACCCCTACTAACTCCTGAAATGCAGACAATAAAAAAACGAACCGATATTATATACAGTTTCAAATTGACTTAGAAATTTATTTAAAACTGTCAGGCAGAAGGCACTTTAAATCCACGGAACTTAAAAGTACATTATAATTACAAATAATTAATTACCTGATATTTCGTCATAATTTTGAATATATAATGACATTACTAAGTATACTATACTATTACTATACTATACTAAGTATACTGTAGTATTACTAGTAGTAAAAGTTGACTTCATGGTTTTGGCACAAAACTAAAAGAATTTTTGGACAGTGGTAAATATTTTGACACTTATTTTTTACGACACAATAAATCAAAATATAGTAATAATTTAAAAAGGAAAACATTAAAATTCATAGCATGATTTCATACCAAGCGTCTGGGCTAGCCGGAGACGGAGAAAAAATAATAATTTATTTGGCTAAAAACCGCGCGAAAATGATGAAATATGGCCGCCCCTACCAATTCACGCCTCGTTCGGACATTGTCATTAGCCCTCGTAAAAATCTCATTCTCTCGAAAGTTTAAGTAAAAAATACATGAAATAAGAAACGCCAACTTAAATATAAGTTACGTTTATTTTAACCGTTCAGTTAGTTATTGTTTTGGTTATAAATTAATTAAATATGGTGGATTTTTTTTAGTTATACTGTTATTATTAAAAAATATAATATATGAAAGATGGTAGCGATAAGTGTAAATGAATTATTAAAAATTAGACCAATAAAAGGTTTCAATTTGTATTTTTTTTAAACATGTATAAAAAATATCATTAATTATTAACAAAAATAACAATAAAACAAACAAAGTTAGATAACAAACGAACCAAATAACAAATGACTTCCAGCTTCCGATTCAAATAACGGAGCGCATAAAACAAAATTGGAGTCAGGTTCGCTCACGCAGTTTACAGTTCCCTATTACCAGTTCGGTCAGCATTGACCACGTCCTGCAAAGTTTGCAATCAGTAACGTTCAACATAAATTCTTCTCGTATATACAATGCAAAGTTTTTGTATACTTAGCACAGTATAAAAATCATTGTTACTTAAGCTATAGTTGGCTGATAAACATTGGTCTTACGAATTTTGAGTTTATCGAATTTTGACTGTTTTTAAGAATACATTTTAATAATGTTATAAATAATTATATTCTTTTTAGGGTTCCGTACATTAAAGGCCCAAAACGGAACCCTCATAGGATCACTTTGTTCTCCGTTTGTATTATCTGTGTCACTTAAGACCCTTAATGTCAAGAACGCATGGATGTAGAATTGAAATTAAAAACATAGTAAGATCTACAGCTAATTATATATGTGATTTTCTCTCTTTTAAGACTTTAGAAGTTATATTTTTATTTTTACATTTCTCTCTATCTGTCTGTCTATATATCTTTGTATAACCTAAAAAGGGTGTAACCAATCACAATGAAAGTAAATATATAGTAAGTAAATATATATATATACAGAACTTAACGATAAATTAACAATTCTAAAATAAGATTTTCTAAATCATTATATATTATATCTTGACGACACGCTTTTATTCCATAACTGTTCGGAAGAAGTCGCTGACAAAAGTTAGTATTAATTAAAGGTGGTACATTAATTATTTAGATTATATTTTCAGTATAAATAAGTTTTAGGGCCCTAATTTTGATTATAATACAGTCTCCAAAAATCTTTTCGTAACACACAAAGATAATTTGATTTATTTGTGTCAAAGAAACTTGCTACAACGTACTCTATTAAACGAGGAAGATGGAATTGGAATAAAGGGAAGGGAAGAGGAATAAAGCTTATATAAAATATATATATATACATATTATATACACCATGTATATATAAATAACACCATTTACATATCAATTCATTATACAGATACAAAATATATATACAATTGTATTTAAATTTAATCCCTTTGTCTAATTTACGAGCGACTCTATCTAAGGATCAATCAGTAATTAAAACCGAATAACAAGATATCAGTACGGACGCGCACTAAAGTGCTAATCCCGGTAAGTCCTGGACCACAAACAATCTGTCACGTGCGGGTCACGTGTACGTCACGTGCGGGTCACGTGCCGTTGCATACACATTACACTGACGTTTCGTCTATTGGCGGCTTTTATCCTGTTTGTACCGGTTAAATCCGGATTAGGTGTTGCTGGGAAATATATTTCTTACATCAATCTTATGTCATTTGAATGTCAAAATTATCTATAAGATCAAAGACAAATCAATTATAGTATAAAAGAAAATCGATCTGCTGTCTTTCTAAAGACAATAGTTTCAAAATGTTTTACAGATTTTGATGCTGTATTTGTAAATGATAGATACGAGATATATGAAAATATATAGTTATTATAAAAAAAATAACTATATTATTATGATGCCTACATAATTTCCAACACTAAATCTCAATACCTGTTAACCGAAGCAGGTAAAACAAAACATTATTAAGAAACATAACAAAAATCCTAACATCAAATAAAAAGGGGGAGTACTCACTTAAATATGAATCATTTCATTATAATGCCGTATTCAATCCGTGTAAACCTCACTTCATGTTACAAGGGGAGACAAACATAAAAATGTTTTATACAAAATAAGCCCCGTGGAGACGATAACTGACACTTAATACCATAGACTATAGAGCGTGACCGCATTACTCCGTGATCTATGCTCCAATCTGAGTGCAATGTTATCTATGAAATGCTTCTGTTTTCATCAAAATTGGAGGGATGTTAAAGCGTTTTGGATGCAACTGTACCTATCGCCCATTTGAATGTCAACTCTATTTTCATTATCATAAGATACAAATTGTATTTTGTTTATACTTTTTGCTGAATTTTGTTGTGGTGTGATCTATATAAAGGTTAGAATCGAATGTTCATTTGTGTTGAGGGTTCGGTTTTATGGGAACGTCAAATTCGGCGCGTGTCATCTGATGGTATTAGTCTTAATACTTGCATTAATAAAGTGTGAAATTGCCACCCGCCTCTGTTTGTTATAATTTTCTTATTAGGATATTTAAAGCCCCCACTAGATGTAAGAATTTATTAGGTATTGTAGTAATTTATATGTTTTTTGAACTCATCAAATATTTTTATATTTAATACGAACGCGGTTTACGTTTAACATTTTATCTTTTATTGATTGCTGCGTCCAGTGAGCTGAAACGGAGTCTGGATAAACAAGGGATAAAAAATAATAAAAATAAAGATGGCTGACGAAGCACCGCCCCCCGCTGGGCAGCCGACTACCGTTTCAAATGACATTTACAGTTCCACCTGATACATTTTATCGATATCGATAATTTTATATAATCATACTAAAATCATATTTAATATTATACGAGAAATAATGTATAATTATATTAAATTAATATTGTAAATAATATATATCTATATTTTAATTTTCCCATCACTAAGTTCGATTGTCCACAGTTCTGGAGGCAGTGAATCGTCAAAGTTTTTTTCTATCGTCTTTCAATTCTGGTAATATCGATTTATTGAATTTCGGAAGCCATTCTCATCGGTCTCCGATCATTTCCGTTGGATTTTAGTATTTTTTTCCATTTAATTCCACTACCGTGACGAGTTCGTTCCGAACATTCCTATCCATTATAACAAAACGTTAGATCATAGAATATTTCAATGGATTTATTTAATGAAGTGAATTCGTGCCACTGTTATAAAAGAGATGTACCAAATAGAAATATTTTAATAAATGTATTAAATTCTTGATAAATTCATGAAATGTTGTCTTAATTGTTACTTTGGTTGGAGTTAGATAGATAGATAGATCTGAGATTGGAGATAGAGAGTTAGATAGATCTGAGATATGTTAAGGTTTCTTATTGATTAAAAGATTGAATTAAAATAAGCAATCTTTTTTATCTTTTTCTATCTTTCACTAATTAGACACCATTTGTCAATATCAAAAGAACCTCATTACCTCGAAAATTCAAAATATCATCAAATCATTCAGATTCTATTTATTTGGTGTTAACTATTAATTAAAATTGAGGTCCAACTGAGTTTGGTCCTTACGCAGCATGGGGTCCAAACGAGAATGACAAGTCCTTGTAAGTAGGAGGTCCACAAATATTCGAATTTTAGGAAAATTATAAATTAATTTGTTACCAAAATGTTTATATCATTTTCCTCAAAAAGAAACATATAAAATACATATATAATTTAATTACAAATTATTTGTATATTATAATGTTGAGTAAAAAAAAATCCTTAATTTTTTATCAAAATGTACAACACCCTATAATTAAGAAAAAAATATTGAATCAAATAAATTGATTTCAATTCTATAAATCCGTATCAAATTAAGTATTTTTTGTAATTTGGAAATTCACATTCCATTTGTTATATTGATAAGATACGTTTATATTTTTTTAAGGCTTTTTAATTTTAGTTTTATATTTGACTAAAAACTAATTAGGTGTAGTCAACAACAACTTATTAGTTTTTCGTCAAATATATCTAATTAGTTTTAGTTTTTAGTCAAATATATCTAAAAAATATGAAGGATGAAAACTATCAACAAAAGTTTAAACCTAAGTATCAACACAAAATTATTAAAAATGCTAGCAAAGTTATATTACTTATAAACAGACACACAAACGGAATTTGTAATATATTGTAAGTAAACAAAGTTATATACAAATAATTTAATACACTCGTAAATAAGTGAATGTATCGGCACACTCAAAGAGCTGATAGCCGAGTCAATAGAACGGAAGTTATACAGGTCAGGCATCAATTATAACTATATATTAATTGTATATAATTTACTCTAATAATTTAAGAGTTGAGAACATTTACTAGTGGTAGCCGACGGCTTCGCTCTCTTTTCGTTGGTTAGAAGTTCGAACTTTACACGCGATTTTTTTAACTGCACTGTCTAGAAATACAGAATGACTGATTTATTTTTATATATACTTATAAGGTTTTGGACCCCTTATATGGTCTAACACTTGCCCACCATTTCTTAGTATCTATATAAAAATAAAATGGAAGTGTCTGTTTGTAAATTAACAGCTTTTCACTAAATGCATATGAAAGATGTTACTCACGTAAAAAAAACATTTTTGAAATTTTTTTCTCTGCCTGTTTGATTCGGGTAAATTCCTAAACGCCTAAACCGATTTTAACAGGACTTTCACTGGAGGATAGCTGATTTTATAAGGAGTAACCTAGACTAAAAAGCATATTCACCACCTACATCTACAAAATTTTATCGAAATCAGTCTAGCTGCTTGTCAAACAGACAAGAATGATGAAAATAGAATTCGCACCATAATATTGCTCATAACAAAATGTATATATATATATATATTAAAATGAAATGTCAAGATCACTTAAAATCAACTGGATCGAGATAAAAAAGTAATAATAAACAGGCGGTAGCAGACAACAATCAATCACTTCTTAATTAACTTATATTCCAAAACACACCGCACTAATTAAAAATAAGATTCCCGCCGATAATATGCAAATTACTGACGGCCATCTTGTGTAACATATTTTGTCTCTCTCACACACCCACATAAATATATTTATGTTTCATTTAAAATTAAATTCCTTATACCGGCCTAAACGAAATTTAGCATATCATATATCTCTTTCACACGTACGTTGTTTAATATTTTTTATCTTTTTTTTTTTAATAACAAATAAATATGGTGTGAAATTAAGATATTATTTATTACTTTTGGCAAATATTAATGGAAACGCTTTGTCTTCTTAATTAAAGTAGGTACCTACGGGTTGTTTTTTTTAATTTTTATAAATGAAAATAAATTAATACGCGTTTGTTTTTGGGATTGTTGATGAATTTTGTAATTTATTTTTTTTTTTTTTTTGTTTGTCTCTGCTGTTAGCCCTACTGGCCATGACAGCGTCCGTACCGCTACCTTGCTTGTAAGATTAGATATGAAATGTACAAGCAAAGAAAAAAATCCTACGTCTAAGATAGAACAAGGAAGAACATAAAATAATTATATTATAAAATAATTAACATTAGTATTGAATGAACAGACGCAGCATCAATGGAGCACACTGATAACAGCTGATAACAGCCGATAACAGTGATAACAGTGATAACGGTGTTATTCAATGAACGTATTATAATTAATAACAAACTATTAAACACAAATCATTATGATCGTGTTGTATTTATTGTCCAATTAACTCTGGATGGGTTTATCCAACATCACGCAATTATATATTTAATTTTATTTATTAAAAAAATATATATATATTTAATAATAATAATCATTAATTTTATATATTTTAAGTATTTTTTTATTAACTTTGAATTAAATTTCACTATTTCCTTAAGTAATATTTTCTATTTTTTTTAATAATTAATTAATTTATTACAATATATATCAGCAAAGGAACCAGCAATTTTGATAATAGGTTATCAGTTACCAATAAATACATCAAATTAACACATCCGTTCGAATTGATATTACTATCAATGTAATAACCAATCATATATATATATGTATATAATATATATATATACATATACATACACATACATTTATCCCCTCCACACACATCTATCATCATTTCAATGCATCTATTCCTCGTACTCCCTCTTTTCTTGGTCACTTTCTTCTCTTATTCATTCTTAACTCTTCTTGTTACATGCTTCTATTCTTCTCCGTCTCACACCACGACGGAATACTTCTCATCCATTCTACCATTACTGCTCATTACAAACTACTTACATTTCTTACTTATCCATTCTTCTCACATATTCGAGTGTGTTATTTGACTTTAATAGATAATTAACACTAAACCTACCAAGTACCAGTCAAATTGACCGTTCTTAAACTTTTGTAAAACTTACACATTTTTAAACGTTATAATATCCTTATCAAACTGCAGGACAATTCTTAGAATATGCATATAATATTTTCATCACTCTTTACTTTTAGTTATTTCTATTATTACCTGCGTTATATAATAAAATAACTTTTAATAACCGGTCAATTTGACGGCGTGCGGTAGGAACAGGTATACAAGAAGTTGTCGGTAGGTGTTAAAAACAATTTTCACTTAACATATTATGTGTGTACTGAGCTGAGCGTAATTCAAGCTCTTAACCGTTTGTGAAACTTCTTTTTGAAGCAACATCACATAAAAACTACTGAACCGATTTTAATGAAAATTTGTAGAGCTGTATAGCTTGGGAATGGGCATGTTTTTGATAAAACAGAATTAAAATATCTCATTCCGTTCGGAAATTATGGTCAAAAAACTCAGGGCTCAGCCCATTCCCGCAGCGCATGGCGGCGGATCCTACTAGTTACACCAAGTATTAGTTTTCATATCATCTAAACATTCTAAGTAAGCTTAAGACGTCTTCCTAAAGTATAGGAGAAATATTGAGAAACGAATATGAGTGGGAAGGAAATATATTAATCATTCGAAATAATAATATAAAGGTTAATTAATACGTAAAAAGCCATCTATATATAAATAAAATTGAAGTGTCCGTTTGTAACAAATTAACTTTTCACTATGCATATAAAGTATACGGTACTTACATAAAAATCCATTTTGTTTATTCCGTCTGTTTGTTTGTTACGAGTAATCTTTGTAACTGCTGGATTTTAACATGACTTCACTGATAGCTGGTAACTCAGGATACTTTTTAAAAACATTTCGCGACCGTAGTGATAGATAGTATAAATTAAAATTATATAGTATATATATATATAATTAAGTTGTATATGGCCACAGCAATAGGTGTATGCCATTATTTTTCACTATGCCATCGCACTATCTCGCACTCTGTATAAATCGTGGCGTCGAACGCCGAAGGCTCTTTTGATCTGGCACGTCCGCTTAAGTTATGGCTCCCTGGTGACCGTCGGCCTCTGGTGATACATGCTTTGTTTACTTACTTTGTTTGCACTCTTTCATTGGTCCCACTGTAATTTGATGACAATTTGATGTCATTATTAAGAACTATTTAAGTTTAATAAAATATTTTCGATTTATTCGCGCTTTGAATAAATTCAACAAACAATTTTGACCCAGCTCATATTATATTTATTAAATTGTTAATACAATAAAAACAATGAAAAGATATGTATATATATATATTTTAATGAAATATATCGCAATATAACTTGATACAGTCGTCTTGAGACCCTAAGGACCGTTATATTTCACGGGATCGCCGAAATATACGCCGAAATGGTCCATAAAGATGACACATTGCGCCAAATAGACCAGTAGTTTTAATATATTACTTGAGATATGTGCATCCAGGACGGGAACAGTCTGGAGCAGTGTTCACATTTATTTAATTATATTTCATTTCATATAAACATTATGTTATAGTATAAAAAGATCGGTTTCAAACCGTTTTAAACTGTCCCAGAGATTGAGATCCTCTTGATGTTATTTCATTGTCTTAAAAAATAGGAAATATAGTTTAAATTAAATTAAAAAAATCTATTTATTTAATTATATAAAAGCTTGTCCCGAAATTTGCGTATTTAATATGAAAAAAAATATTTTTTTAGAATAATAATAAATCTATCTGTGGTAGTGCATAAAAATAACTATTCCGCCATCTTGGGTTTTCCGCCATATTGGAATTAGAATGACGTCACACAGCTAAGCATGTCATTAAAAGTAAGTGTATACCAATGTGAGTGTGTGTGTGTGTGTGTATTATTTTGTTTTCTTGATGACAAGTAAATTGAGTTAACAATTTCGCAACATTTAATCAAAATACATTATTGGGAGCAAGTTTTTGTTTGTTATCAAAAATTATTAATTACTATTACTTTACAAGACTGATAACAAGTGTGGCACCGCGCTGATAACACACAGACTGACAATGTCATGTGGATCGTTTAGATATTTTCGGCACTTTTAATATATATAAATAGATATCGTTTTAGAGAACCGTATGAGATTATATTTCATTTTTTTTTTTATATATATATAATTTTTTTTTTGTTTTCTAGGCAAAAATAAGAAAAAATATTATAATAAAAAATATTAGTAAAAAAAAAAAAGTTTCAAGTAAAAAAAAATGTCAAAACTAAATATTGTTTTTTTTAAACTAAATATAAAATTTTCTTAGAAAATAGGTTCCGTATAAAGAGTTTTATTTATTATATTTTAATTACTATCACAATAAATTAATAATGATAAAAAAAATATATAATTAAGCAACGGTCGAGTGTAACAAACACACGGACAGATAACGTAAATCGTGTTACAATAATGTTACCAAAACAAAAGATCAAAGATCAAAGATATACATCTTGTATTAATTTGCCGGCCATTTTTAAATGCATATAATATTTGGGACAACATATATATATAAATCATGTGTTATGTTCGTTTGTGCTAATCATTAACTACTGAACCGATTTCGATGAAACTTTGTAGATATCTATTGTTTGAATCTCAAAAGATAGTACAGTTAGATAGATCTTTTTTCATTGCGAATTTGATTTTTATTATATAGATTTTTCTCTTCCTAGTTCTTAACGTTTCCAATAGATGGCAGTGTTCATAACAAAAGTATTATTGACGTAAAATATTTTATGAAGCAGACGAAGTCGCTGACTACTGTTAGTATATATCTATATATATATATATATATATATATATATATATATATATATATATATATATATATATATATATATATATATGTACATTTCAATGTTATTTTCTGTACTTTTCTATAACAAATGAATAATTTATTTCATTATTTACCTTGTCAAGTAGACATTGTAACGAGCGATGCGAGCGAGCGAGCGGTAAAGCACGCTGTGATAAGAAGGTTATCAAGCTTCGAATATTCACTAAATTATTAGTCTCTTTGTGTCCAGCGCCGACACTGATAACTGTTTATTGAATATTAATATCTCTTTGACGCAATTACCTATTTTTAGGGCAAATTTTGTCATCTGTCACTTATTTTGTAATAAATAATAATATAGAGCACTGTTTATGAAATCGTATACGATTTAGATTTAATTTGATTTGAAATATTTATGTATTTAACACTAAACCTACCGACAATTCTTGTATATCAGTTCCTACCGCACGCGGTCAAATTGAACGGTAATTAAAAGTTATTTTATTATATAACGCAGGTAATAATTGAAATAACTAAAAGTAAAGAGTGAAGAAAATATTATATGCATATTCTAAGAATTGTCATGTCGTTTGATAACGATATTATAACGTTTAAAAATGTGTAAGTTTTACAAAAGTTTAAGAACGGTCAATTTGACCGGTACTTGGTAGATTTAGTGTTAAGAATATAATACAATATTTAGATAACGCAATCTTTATATATAATAAATATCGTGTCGGAGTCGTTCCGTTGCGTCGCATCAGATAGTATAGTTGGTGAAAATATGTCTTAGACTAAATTATTCTAAACAATCTAGAAAGCTAAGTATATATCTATATAGATATATATCTAGTAGTTCATATACATGTCCGAGGTTCTAAAGTGTCTAAAATGTAACCAATACAGGTAGTACCCAACTACCTTTGTTGCATAGTTTGTTGAGCACTCTGTTAACTCCTGCTGATTTGTTAACTTCCGAGAAACATGAATACATTGTCCTGTATGAGTTACAACACACTCAAAGTTTCAGTCAATAAATTTTAAAATACTTGTTGAAATATATGCGAAAAGATTTAAAAGATACTTGTCTTTTTTATCTTTCTTTTTATCTTTATGCGTGTTTTCGTCACTTGACTGATATTTATTATTTTCTACTAATTATAATCAATCTATAACATTTTATTATTGTTTAAAAATATTTCGATATAAAAATAGTATTTACAAATTTTCGTAAATTTACCATATTTTACTTACATTATTATTAAAGCAATGTATGCACTAGTTCGACTTTGATTGTAAAGAATAGGTTTTTTTAATAAAATTAAGTTAAGCTAAGTTATTGCACCAGTGAAAGTACTGTTAAAATAGGTCCAGTCGTTTCAGAGATTTGCCGGAGAACTGACAGACAAACCAAAAAATTATAAAAAAATTGTTTTTCCATATGCGTTTAGTTGAAAACTGTTAAGTTATTACAAACAGACACTTTATACATATATATATATATATATATATATATATATACAAAACTATTTTATTTTATATATAAGCTTGACATAAAAAGAGGCGTTGCAATCTTTACAAACTTTATATAAAAATTCTCAAAGATGGTACCTACGGGAAAAAAACTAAATATTTTGTCAGTCTGAGCGTAAAACCATTTGATTAAATATATTTATGTATAAAAATAAAAAACCGTAATTGATAATACTAAGTCGTACCGATAGGTCAAAGGTCAAGGTCAAAGGTCAAAGGATGGTTTTGATCTATATCTTCTCGCAAATTATATATACATAATAATACCGTCACTTTGTCTGCTAATCACCAACATTGAAACCAACATGGTTTTGTGTTTTGCCTGAATGTGACGTCATAGTTCAAACAAAACATGTCCGGAATGCATATCAAATAACTAGTAAGTAATTTGTACTCAAATAATTTTATCGAAAAGGAATTTTATAATATTCCCCCAATAATTCGTTTTTCACTTCAAATTATAATATCGCGGTTAAATACCATAAAAGTTATTAGATCACATTTGTATACGTATTGACCTTTTGCCTGAATGTGATGTCACAAACGTAATTTATGTTGGTTTCAAAATATTTTTGTCGTCTAGTGTACGCTAATTATGAAAGTCACAGCCGAAGAATGCAAAAAAAACCAAGATTACTTTTAATTATATTTAATTAAATTATTACAATATATTAATTATTACTAAGAGATGACAATTGTTCGAAGAATGATCGAAAAGTGATTTACTAAATTATTAAATTACGAAAGAAACATCGGTCACGTCCGGTGTTCAGTGGTGGTGGTGGTTTGCAGCGTAAGCAATACGCTCGGGGTCAATCGGTGGCACTGGAAGTGTTGCAACAGCCTGCTGCTTCAGCGATCTGCCTCGTGTCCGTTGGTGGCTACGTGTGACCCCAATAATGATGAAATACCTAGCTAGCAGTTACTAAGCTAGGTGCGAATGTAACTCCTCCCCCCGAAGATCAGCGACTAATCGAGAACATTGGTTGAGAGGGTCGCTGAGATCTTTCTATGATCTACTTTTATGTGCCTGGGACTGGTGATCTTTGGAGTTGGGATAGCATATATTATTTCAGGCTTTTCAATCTTAGTTTCTTCGGCTTGAATTGTCTCGCTGGTACCTCCGGCTCGTAGCTTCCTGTACATTAGTACACTAAGTATGATGGCACTTGCGCCTAGTAATAGACTATAGACAGGGATCGTAGTGTGGTACATAGATTGGTCAATATCTCGTCTAAGATGGATAGGTTGTTCAATTGATATCTTGGTATTTAGGTTATGCAAATTTTCTAAGTTGGCTGAGTCCAGAATGATAGATGTGCGGTTACTGCGTCTAAATTCGCTATAGTGCGGCATTTCCATAATTCTCACCACACGTCCTTTTATGCGG